>OX352291.1:18596118-19796118 GCA_947086415.1 Pammene aurita
TACCATACCATACCATACCATACCTTACCATACCATACTTTACCATACCATACTTTACCATACCATACCATACCATACTTTACCATACCTTACCATACCTTACCATACCATACCTTACCATACCATACCTTACCATACCATGCCATACCATACCATACCATACCATACGTTACCATACCATACCATACTTTACCATACCATACTTTACCATACCATACCATACCATACCATACTATACCATACCATACCATACCATACCATCAGTACACGTCGAATGAGCTCAAACGGCATGAGTCTATGATGCGCCAAACCCGAGATCCAGTAGGGATCTCCAGGGTCCAGCATGAGCTCCAGATTTTGATACGGGTGCCATCTGCTCATCAGTACAAGTCGAATGAGACCAAACAGCATGAGTCTATGATGCGCCAAACCCGAGATCCAGTAGGGATCCCCAGGGTCCAGCATGAGCTCCAGATTTTGATACCGGTACCATCTGCTCATCAGTACAAGTCGAATGAGCCCAAACAGCGTGAGTCTATGATGCTCCAAACCCGAGATCCAGTAGGGATCCCCAGGGTCCAGTATGAGCTCCAGATTTTGATACCGGTACCATCTGCTCATCAGTACAAGTCGAATGAGCCCAAACAGCTTGAGTCTATGATGCGCCAAACCTGAGATCCAGTAGGGATCCCCAGGGTCCAGCATGAGTTCCAGATTTTGATCCCGGTACCATCTGCTCATCAGTACAAGTCGAATGAGCCCAAACAGCATGAGTCTATGATGCGCCAAACCCAAGATCCAGTAGGGATCCCCAGGGTCCAGCATGAGCTCCAGATTTTGATACCGGTACCATCTGCTCATCAGTACAAGTCGAATAAGCCCAAACAGCATGAGTCTATGATGCGCCAAACCCGAGATCCAGTAGGGATCCCCAGGGTCCAGTATGAGCTCCAGATTTTGATACCGGTACCATCTGCTCATCAGTACAAGTCGAATGAGCCCAAACAGCATGAGTCTATGATGCGCCAAACCCGAGATCCAGTAGGGATCCCCAGGGTCCAGCATGAGCTCCAGATTTTGATCCTGGTACCATCTGCTCATCAGTACAAGTCGAATGAGCCCAAACAGCATGAGTCTATGATGCGCCAAACCTGAGATCCAGTAGGGATCCCCAGGGTTCAGCATGAGCTCCAGATTTTGATCCCGGTACCATCTACTCATCAGTACAAGTCGAATGAGTCCAAACAGCATGAGTCTATGATGCGCCAAACCCAAGATCCAGTAGGGATCCCCAGGGTCCAGCATGAGCTCCAGATTTTGATACCGGTACCATCTGCTCATCAGTACAAGTCGAATGAGCCCAAACAGCATGAGTCTATGATGCGCCAAACCCGAGATCCAGTAGGGATCCCCAGGGTCTGGACCCTGCTCATGCTGGCATGAGCTCCAGATTTTGATACCGGTACCATCTGCTCATCAGTACAAGTCGAATGAGCCCAAACAGCATGAGTCTATGATGCCCCAAACCCGAGATCCAGTAGGGATCCCCAGGGTCCAGCATGAGCTCCAGATTTTGATACCGGTACCATCTGCTCATCAGTACAAGTCGAATGAGCCCAAACAGCATGAGTCTATGATGCACCAAACTCGAGATCCAGTAGGGATCCCCAGGGTTCAGCATGACCTCCATCTTAGGATACCGGTCCCATTGCTTATTAATACAAGCCCCCGAGTCCTGAGTCAAAATCGAAACAAAAATCAAAACCTCGTAGCTTAACCTAAATTCGCGTTTAGTTAGGTAAATTATTAATGTCAATTACCAATTCAATCTACACTAAAAATTAAATCAATGTTTCAATTTTTGAGAAAGACTAAAAATTAAATATCTTCAATTATTAGTTATTCGCAAAGGATTAACACGTTAGTTACAATTAATTTCAATTCTAATTGAAATCAATTTGCACTAAACTATTAGTGTTCAATTTTTACTAACGTGTTTCAATCTTCAATTTTTAATTTTCAATTACACTAACGTTCGGCCAACACTGGGTTGGATGATTTTAGGGGGGGGGGGGGGGTTAATAATCATCAAAAAATGATGACGTAATTTATGAACAGCCCCTATACAGCTTTTAGCGATTTTAGTGCCTTAGGTTCTACAATAGCATAAATAAATGCTTAATGTTGTTTAATAGCATAATTATTCACGTGTAATGCTGTAGGCATATATAAGGCATTTTTAAGGGTCACTGAGCTGCTATTGGACTAAGAGCTAGCCACGTCAGATATAACACAATAATGAGAGCAACAAAACCCGTCTGGTTAGATTGCTATACTATTTTTATTGCTAGATCCTGGCATCTGGCAGCTTTTAATGGGTGGAGGTCACAGTGACAGACTAGCAAAATGTTTTAATTGGAAAATAGTAATACCAAACTAGGTAAAAATTGCCGAAGTTGTCTCAGTTATAAAGGACAGGGCCTATATTTTAAGGGGCTCCCTGGCGCCAACGACCTTAGATCTGATTCCCTTAGTTTTCTAATGATTTATATAGCTTATCATATTATCAGTAACGGCTTTAAGCAATATAGTATCCTATATTTACTTCAATATTCATTGTCTTCGGGATATTTGACATCAAAGTAGAACCGGTTTAGGCTAAAAAAGGGGTAAAGGGGACCATAAGGTCATAAATTATGTTTTAATTAGTTAAAAATTAAAATCTCTCTACAGTTTTTAGAGACATCAAAGAGGAACCCTAATATGTAGATTACGTATATGTAAGATTCTTTACACCTTACATATTTACATATTTTAAAAATATCATAAAAAAATAACGGCTCATTTATTTCAAGATCCGGCTCTACAGAATGGAGATAAAAGATTCAAAAACCGATAGTCGTTTGCCTTATAATTCTATCTATAGTGAATATGTTGGAATATCGACTCAAAACTGGTCAAAAATCGATAAAAAAAACGTTAGACCAAAATATATTGTGTATTATTACCATACATCGGGGTTTTCGGTGCGGGAATGTTTGACATTAGCCAAAGAGTAGGCATTAACTTAAAAAACAGAATGTACTCTAGCACGTTTCTACCTAATGAATAATTGATCGAAAAAATCATAGGTATATACAATTTACATATATGTAATAGCTGACTATTATGTATATATATTGTAGGTACATATACCTATGATTTTTTCAAGTATTTTTTTATTAATTCATGTAATGACTGATCATTGTCAACCTCTTCAGTTAATCAAATAGTTCATAAATATCGGACGTCAAGATTAATATTTGACACTTATTATACCGTGTCTTTGTCTTAGGTAGATCTAGTTATTAAAATACGGATATGCAATTGCATTTTTTAAATACTAAGTATACGTATAATAGTCAATACAAACATGCCTCTAAGAAAAAAAGCTTTTGTCATAGTGTGTAAGCTATTCACAGAGAGGTAGTTATTCATTAGGCATAATATGATATTTTCTCAGACTAACTCTCAACCTATCTGTTTATCTCTACTCTTTCTCAAATCGTTCCCGCACCGAAAACCCCGATGTATGATTATTACGGAAACAAAAACAGTAGGCGACAAACTATGAACTATATTTTATTATACATCGTTTGGCACTACTTTCTCCCAACATAAACTTTTGTATAATTTCTCTTAATATTGTATAGTATTTGTATAGTTTCTCATAATATTGCATCAAACCCAGATCTCTAGGGTTTTTTTTCTTGAAATGGTTTGCATTCTTTGACCTCCACCACTTTAAAGCTGCCAGATGTCCAGATCTAGAAATAAGCATACTATACCAAACTGACTAGAGGGGTTTGGTTGCTCTCATTATTGTGTCATATCCGACGTGGCTAGCTCTCCGTCTATATAGACCAACGCCATTTTGTAAATAATTTATAACCTAAAAATAAAATCATGCGGACCTATTTATACAAGGAAAATACCTATATAATAATGAAACTACTTAATTTAAGACTGCTCAACCAACACTATTATGTTAATAATACAAAACTCGTTCTATACGAGGATTACACAACTGTTTTGTTTATTTGACGCATATCTTTTTATAATATTTTATAGCAAAACCACAATAAATCAAAGGCGCGTGAAAATTTTCAACGAAACTTATATACACATTTACAGTAAACTACATTGCGCAGTAATATTTGAAGGATATAATAACGTAAAAGAGTCAAAAACTTTTATAAATTTTGTTAGGATGCAAACAAATATGACGTGTCACTCATTCAGTTTTTTGTACCGTCTTCGTCCATTTTATATTGCGAGACAAAGTAGTTAAATCACAACGTTCATTGTATTATAACATTTGTTCCGTCGGTGTTAGAGACGTTTTTGCATTGACGTAAGGTTTATTTTACTACACTCTTATGCTAGTGTAATGCTTTTGTATTGCGATTGGCAAGTTAATCGAGAGTACTTATGCTTCTTTACTGCGATTAGCAAGTTTTTTGGCCGTATTAATGCTTCTTTAATGCAGTTGGCAACTAAATAGAGCGTACTAATGATTCTTTAATGCGATTGGCACTTTCCATGACAACGATAATGCTAATAGCGCAGACATAATGCGCCTGTAATGCTATTAAATGACCTGTATAGGATCTCAAGCTGGGTAATTCGTGCCCATTTAAGACCTATATCAGCACTATAAACGTTTATAATGCTACTATAAAACGAACTGAAAATGCTAAAAGCATACAGATATGCTGTAAGACGGCCGTTATACTGCTTTGATGTGTTACTTGGGTAGGCGGCAGTGTTGGACGTAAATAATTACTTTTTGTATATAATTACCACTTCCATTACATGTAATTAAATTACTAGTAATCGAAACGACATGTAATTTGTAACTGCAATTACCTTTAACTGTTACTTCGATTTCTGTGTGAAACCTACTGTAAAAAAGTTTATATGGCGTTTTGTATTTATTTGTATGAATTTTTTACGACAAAATTAAAAAAACCGGCCAAGAGCGCGTAGGATATGATATGAGCGTTCCACGTACAGCGACATCTATCGGCAAATTAAGTAAACTATTGCGCGCGAGCTTAAAGTATGGAAGATGATTTTTATGCGATAATTCTTTATTGCGTGAACCGATTTTCACCGTTTTTACTTTATTTGAAAGCACGTCATTTCATTGTGATTTTGTAGAAATAACGGGTACAATAAACACCGGTACGATTAAATACAAACTTAGTTCAGAAATTATTTTGTAATTTTTTTCAAAAACTAGTCAACCTATCAAGTTCAAAATAATTTTCCTAGAAAGTTTTTAAAAAGTTCTACTTTTGAGATTTTTTTCATATTTTTGAAACTTATGGTTCAAAAGTTAGAGGGGGGGGGACACATTTTTTTTTACTTCTGGAGCGATTATTTCCGAAACTATTTACATTATCAAAAAATGATTTGAGTAAACCCCTATTCATTTTTAAATACCTATCTAACAATATATCACACGTTAGGGTTGAAATGAAAAAAAAATCACTCCCCACTTAACGTATAGGGGAGGTACCCTAATAAAAAAAAAATTTCCACTTTTTATTTTACCACTTTGTCGGCGTGATTGATATACATATTAGTACCAAATTTCAGCTTTCTAGTGTTAACGGTCACTGAGATTATCCGCGGACGGACGGACGGACGGACGGACGGGCAGACATGGCGAAACTATAAGGGTTCCTAGTTGACTACGGAACCCTAAAAAAAGGCTAAGAAAATATTTTCCACCGTAGTTGAAGCATTTCGTAAAGAAGAGCAATTTTGAAGAAAAGTTTATTTGATATTTTGTGCTCCCTCTTACTTGCGTGGGCAGCGGGGCAGGATAGCATGTGCTCCATCGTTTGGGGAGCCGTTCCACATGGAAATGGGGCGTCTGAGCACGTTAGACGTCTCTACTTCAGCATGTTCTCCTTGCTACCGGTGGGAACGCAAACTGTTTAAGGCTTTCCAGATCGGCCACGGCTTATGCCCAGCGGGAAGCGTTTTCAGCGGGACGGACGTAGTCGATAGTAGGTAGTAGGTCGTTCTGGGGAGGGACGGGGGGCATCGATTAAGTCGATTATGGGGTTGTGAAATTGTCAAGCTCCTGCAGCTCTTTATAGAGCAGGCTCCAATGAGATGTTCGTTTGCAAAAATAGCGGACCGCGAAATGTTTTGTGATTCGTCTACGCGCGCGCTCACGGTCCTTTGTCATTCAGTCCCCCCCCCACCCCTGCATACATGCACGAACTCTTGGCGAAAATGTGATATTTTACCAGGGCTGCATTCTTTACTTGGCTGCGACACCACAAGTCGCATAGGTACAAAAAAACTTGTATTAAAATCAAACTGTTTCTTGCATGTGTAAGCAATTTTTCGTAAATTTCGTAATATTTCATTAACCAAAGTTTTCTATTGGTGTACTGGCTTGTATTTTATTTATGACACATATAGGCACTCATAATTAAATCTTTGTAATTTACTAATAATATTTGTGTGTGGGGGGGGGGGGGTGAGGGGGACAAAACTGGTTGGCAATATCTGTTAATTGGATGTCTGGGATCTATACAATATATATCAGAAGTCAGAATGAGGTCCGCAAGTTTTGCAAACGGAACTTCACCGAGAGCCCGGTCTATTAGGTGGGACGGTGGTAGCTTGTGGCTGTGGAGAGGATGCCGTGAGTCTTGTTCCTGGTTCAATTTTTCGACGCTAAGTATACGCCACGTCTCTGCGCCACGCCTTTTATTATTTGGAAAAATTATGTATTAAATAAAAAAGCACATAAATAAGGTAATAGGTGTTGTTGCTCTTCGGACTAGGTAACTAATTTGGAGATAAATCTGACCCGGTGTCAGATCATTTTGATAGCGTTTGATGTGTAATCAAGCTACCGGTCTCTCTTTCCTTATCTGCCGTAATTGGCAGTTTAGCTATTTATTTTAATGATAGAGTTAGGTTAACATTTCCATTTTTCCATTAGGAATATTTCTAGCAACTATAAAACAATCGATCCCGTATTCGTATTTTTGGGATTTTAGTTAAGCGAGCTTCGATATTCCTATCTGGAGATATTGCGTTGATAATCTCAGGTAAGATTTATGAATGATGTAAAGAGTTATTTGATTCTGCTATTTGATGACTGATTTGTATGATGTACTTTTTATTATTTATCGTAACATGGCCAGATTGAAAGTTCTTCCAAAAATCTGTTTAAAAAGTTGTTCTTGATTGAGAAAACCTGTTTTACATCTGAAATGTTTAGTATTATTCGGGCTTTAACGGTCATTTTAAAGTCTAATTATGTACTGTTACATACGCTGCTTTATCTACACACATATTATAAACTCCCTGTTATGTCTTCAAATACAGTATGCTACGACCGGCATTGCGGCATTGATCAGACCTATTAAGGTAACGATCATTTGTTAGTAAAACCGAATGGGAAATTCAGGTAATTTTGCGAGATCCTTAGGAAAGACAATGTCTTTAATTACATCCAGACCTTATAGATGTCAATTGGAGGTTTGAGTGAATATTATAAGAATTCTAAATGTCGACGACAGCAACTATGAATTTTAAAACTAAAATGGTATTGTTAAATTGACAATACTCCACCGGAAACCGACCGGATATACTAAGTAAGCAAGCTCCGAGTTAGTTCATATGATTTTCAATATAATGTTTATAGGTTTGAGAGAAGGACGAAGGTGAAACAACCATACCGATAAGAATATTAATTAAAAATGATGCTATCGTCTTCAAGGGCTGTAGGTATATTACTATGACTATAATGTTATTTGTATGTATTTCACGTTTAAATACCTATACCATTTACTCGTTGACCTTACGTCTACCAACTAAATACATCTCTATCTCTCTTGATTATGTAGTTATTTTCTGTAGCCGGAATGAAGATCATTGGGTTCACAAGGATTGTCCGGGTCCGGGGAATTTGAGCTTGTACACTCTCTGTGGCGGCGATCTGATTAACAAAGCCAAAGCAAGAGGTTTTATGTCTTGCTTGTGTATATTTTTTATGTTTTATTATCGAATATCCTTTGTGTTACGTCGGTAAAATATTATCTAAGTTGCATAGTATAGATAATGAATATGATGATACACAACGAGAAGTCTAAACTGTTTAGGGTAGGACCTTAAAGTTTAAAACTTATAATCTTTGGATGTTTTGGAGGTCCATTAAGAGATAAGTTTTTCAAATTCAACATCTAACGGCGTGAAAAAGAGATTCAACAATTTTGAATATTATAATATTAAGGTTAACATTAAAAGGACCTTTGTTTACTCCCAGAGATTGTAAAACCCTTAATGATCCCTAGACTCTAATGAGCCGATGAGGCGACATATTCGCATTTAGTTTTAGTGCAACCAAAAGTCACGTATTGACGGGTCATACCTACGGAGTATTATACAAGTGTATTCTCTTCTGAGTATTCTCTTACACCTTTGCATTCTTAAGTCTACAAATATATTACTTGAGTTGAGGATATGATTGTGTTTTCTAATGCCTTCTTGTTTAACTTTAAAAGCAGCTGCATTTCAATCGTCCATATGTATAATAACCACGACACGATACAATATACAATCATTTTTGGGATGCTCTCAGCTCTTTATTGGTTACGCTGCCAATATTGTTTACAGTATACCTTAGTATGCTAAACAAAGTCTGCTGCATCTTGCTCGCATTTCTACAGAAATACAGAGTTTATTCATAAAAATTGTAAAAACACATTTTACACGTCATTAAAATTACATAGAATAAGTAAGTATACCATAACTTATTATACTTATTACGTGTTACGAGTACATTACCTAGTAGGTAGAATCTGTTTTCGAACGCTGCTGGGTCAATGATTCACCTGCGCAATCATGAAGTCATCGATACGATAATATGCTGAAATTCAGTTTGGCCAATAAGCTTTACACTGGCGACACATAACTGTCGTCGATTTTAAGAACATGTTGAATTCATTCTGGATCCTTATTCGACAAGCAATGACAAACTGTGACACGTGGATATCCTTGCGAGATCATAATGTACTCGTTTGACATATGTACTAGAATATGTCAAAGTGGTCTCACTATCGAATGTCTGTTTTCGGTTGTATAAAACTGGCGATCATATTGTAGTCTTATGTCACTACGAAAGGTTGCTGAACTTGGTATCAAAGACACTGACTGGTCTTTGATGTGCTTTTTATATCATATCATACATATTTAACAGCGTCCGTTGCTTGAAGGCGGTAGGGCCCTAGTGCCTTTAAGCCTTCTCGCACAGGCTAATACACTTTCCTTTTTAAAACGTTTAAGCATGTTCGACTGTACTCTTATTATGTACTTATGCAATCTTATTAAATAAACGTCTCTTATTATTATTATTATTTAAAACCTCGAAAGGGTTAATGTATTTATATGAGTATTATTACCCTAAAAGTGCGTTAGGTTTACCTACCAGTGACGACACGTCCAAAATATTCGTAGACAAGCCGTGGCAAATTTGGTTTGGTTATCATTTTCTTCATAGCCCACAGAAAAGTCGCGAAATGAAATTAAGCAAGCCGTCGGGAATTGAGTTTTATGGGCGCTTCGCCACCGCTACCTACTTGACTATCTGACGGCATGTTAGTGTTGAAGAATCTTTATATGGGTCCCCAAACGGGTAGCCCCTTGAAGTATGTTAACAATTTCACCAATTTTGCCTAAATCACCATGCTAATAAGTTGTAAATTTTTCCGTAAGCACTTAGTTGCTGAAATCCTTGGGGCGCCCTCATCTGACAAGCACTCGAATAGACAACCAGGCAAACAAGTTCTTTCACATACAGGCATTTGCAATTCTTGTTTATACAAAGGCAACCTAGGTTTACGTCGTCGGTATTCACCTGATTTGCCCCGCAGTACAAATTTCTTTGAGTATTTTGAAGCGGGATCGTTACATTTGACTTGGGTCTGGATTATGGTTAAAATCCCTCGAGATCCCATTTTTTCATTCATTTATCACTTCCTTCTTTGTTGACTCTTACGCTTCAAAGGAGAATTCCGATCCTCTATAGAGAGACCTAAGCCCTCCTACGTGTAAACCTGCAACGCGACTAGCAAGCTCTGCTGCTATAAGTATAGAGGAGTATTTAAAACCGAGTTAAGCCTAGCCAGTCATTTTAGGGGTCAGAATAACCAACTTCCATTAGGTTAGCTTTTAAGCTCGCTGGCATCGAAATCGATAAGGAGGACTATATATAATATATTTAGGAAAAAGTTTGGTAAGTTTCCATTGTTACTAAATATTTTAAGTTTGTTGTCATGCCTAAGTCGGAGTTAATTCTATCAAAATGGAATCTTGTAAACTTATCTTTGTACCTAACCTGATCAACTATATTTCTAATGCCTCTGTTGTTATACTTATTACAAGTCTATTGAACCGCTGCTATTGTAGTTTCGTGGCATGTGTCTATCGTACTTTGAAATCTTTCAAACTAGAGCTTGTTCTTCTAGTAGTCGCACTGAAAACTCACACGTTTTTACGTTTTGTGATGCGAATGAAGTGATATGAATGGATTTTTTTTGTCAGCACGGCTTGCGTAGTTAGTGGCATTATGTAAAGCATTTTGTTTACACAGCTACATACTTATTAATGAGGACGTATTAGTTTTATTTAATCAAAATTGTAGCTTTTTAGATTTCTTGGATATTCTATTTATTTCGGTGTTAATTTACTCGTTAAATAATTTGTTGCTTGACAAACAACAATCCTTCTTTGTGTTAAACGTTTATTTGGTAACTAATAATCGATGTTTGTGAGGTGTTTCAGTATGCCTGAGCACACAATCAGAATTTGACTCATATGTTGGCATACTCATATGTAAGGAGCAGGCGTTTGCTGTTTCGATTGATATGAGAGTACGGTTATTCAGCTCAGCTAACAATTCTACGGCATTACTACAAATTTATTGTTTTTGATGTTATACGACAGAGACAAAATGGTTGTGCTATTCCTTTTCTAAATAATACCTACTGCGGTAAGCGGAGGAGAGAGTTCTAGACTTCCTACATCTAAGGTTGTTTTTCCTTGCCTCCCCCTTTCTTTTAAAGTAAAGGATCTGGTTGCGTGCTTACCAAACCTTGTCGGTTTTGACTTCTACAGAGATCTTGATCAAAATAACTTATTTTGCGTTTATTCGCATTGATTTGTAGTATAAACTGTATTTGGCAAGATTTTTAAATCATTATAGGCTTACGTGTACCTACTTCCTGGGTTAAATCAAAACTTCCCCACACCTATTTATTGGTGACTGTGGACAACTTTTATACAAGCAAGTCTACAAGGGACCACGTGTCTTCCATTCTTCCTAACAGATGTACCAGACAGTTATTTTACCCATGAACCATGCTTTAGCGATTGAAAGAATTTGCTTATTCTATTTTTCGTATCCGAGGTACGAGGACAGAGGGACGACATTTGAACTTCGTTTAATAAATCGATATATAATCGTTCAATTCGATATAATCGTTCAATATCGTGACCGATGTCAAAATAATTTTGACTGTGCAAACGTTGGCGTCATCTGTTAAAGGAGTAGATCAGCCAATAAAATGGCAGTTTTTTAAACTGTATCCATATAGATGTACATAGCCTGTGGAGCGACAGTTACAAAACGATGCATGGACATTACATGACGTCTCAAGGGACGACGCCATATCATGATACAGGTCGATGCAAGCCATCTGAGATGATACAATGTCATCTCCCAGAATGATATTTAGACATGAGTACTCCGACATTGGCGACATTGTATCATGTCCAGGACGACACAATGTTGTCTTACAGGACGATGCATATCGCATCACGGGACGATGCAAGTCGTGTCCAGGGATGAAGTAGTGTAGTCTTACAGGCTGGCACAATGTCGTCGCAAGGGACGACGCAATGTCGTCACAAGAGACGACGCAATGTCGTCTCACAGGACAACGCAAACAAGACGGGATGATGCATGACGCACGTTTTCTCACAGAACGACACTATGTCGTCTTACAGGGCGACGCAATGTCGTCTTACAGGGCGACGCAATGTCGTCTCCCAGAACGACGCATGTCGGCTCACGGGACGACGCCTGTCGTCTCACGGGACGCCTTTTCGAAATTTTTAAACTTGATTGAGCACGTGTTGCTCGGATGAGTTACAAAAGCGTACTGAGGAGAAATCAGCCTGGCGCTGGCACCGGGCGACATTAGTACCAGAGTGGCGCGACAGATGGCGCTACTAGTCGAGGAATTCACTCGATTAGGGCTGAGTTACTCATAGTGGTTTAAGCGAAGGCAAGAATACCTAAATATAAATTATGTTAAATGTAAAATGATGTGTTATTACTTTAAAATAATGTAGGAACATGATTGTCACACTGATGCGGATCCATATACGCCGCTCCGGTGTATGAGCGAGATAACATTATGCAGTTATAATAGCAATATCTCATTTGCACACCGAAGCGGCATGCAGTGCACATCCATTATAAAAAAACCGTTTTTAATAGGTAGTGACAAACATCAAGATAAAAAAATAGCAAAATAAATAATTATTTAACAAAAAAAAGCTACGTAAAAATGCGAGTAATCATGACATAATCAAAGGAAACTGGTATTGCATGGAGATTCATGTAAATGCAGCAGCCATATTTTACCCCAGCAGCTATTGTTGCCGGGTTTTTAATTAAGATCCTCTGATGAAGCATCGCGGTCTTTAGAGAAAGTTTTTTTTTAACGGAAGCTTATTTGCTTTGTTCGAATTCCTCAAATTTTGCGCTATTCTTTAGAAGAGCATTGCGATGTTCCAGACAAGCCTGTTGTTGTTTCAAGCTCTTTGATTAGGTTGAGAATGGTAGGAAATATATACGCGCTTATTATGAGCAACCGTTAGGTGGCTTTCACATTGCTGCGGTTTCCGCATGCGGTGCAGGTGCACGAGCGAGATCGCGCTCCGCATGTGTATAATTAAAATGGTCTCTTTTTTTGTCGATGAAGTCTGGGATCCTCGAAAACCGGCGCGTCAAGAAGGTGGACTGAGTCTTTCGTGTGAACTTTGATACCTGGACAGAAATTTTCAAACGATCTTATGATTTCGCATTTGGTTTGGTTGTCTGGATCGACGTAAAGTTCACATTTATTCAAATTAAGTTGTATAATATGATATTTCCATTTAAATTTCTATAGATTGTCTGATTTACAAACATAATAAATTTACAAGGTACCTAAACTATTTTAATATATTGGTAATGATATAAGTATAATAAAACTGTGATACGAAAATGTATAATTTTACTCTAGGTACAGCTCGTACTGTTAATGACATTTAAGTGTAATAAGTATGACATTTTTAACTTGCTTAAATCACACCTTAGAAATTATAAATAATAATTAATAAGTTTTACAACAGCTCCCATACAACTGGTTATTTTTAACCTGTACATGTAGCTTTGTATGGAGAGGTAATTATAGGCTTACTTTTTTCTGTGTGGTTTTCGATAAATACCTAGATAATAATTCTTTTTTGTGACCATTAAAACTCACTGTCAAGAAATAAGACCACCCTATTATAAAACAAGGCGAAAGAAAGATATTAAAATGATTTTTTTGCGTTATCATTTGTAACACAGACACTTACGTCAGGGAAAAAAAGCTTAGATTGTGCTGATCAAGACAACATGCGCGATTGAATAAAATGTTGATTTAAGATAAATTATTTTTGCAAGAAAAGGAAATGTCTGGATGGTGCCTGTGTCCATGGATTAATGGTTGATATATTACAGTATTGCATTGCAGTATGATGGTATTGCAGTATTTTGTTTGCTTTGAACCGCACTGTATATTTTCTAGTTACATATTTAAATAATAATCCTTTCAGTTTTACTATATAAAAAAAAAGTTTTTACTGTTGACTGTGCCTCTTTTTAGACATACACTCCACTCCACTACAGCTTACATACAGTTAGCAGCAGCAATCTGCTGCTAACTGTATGTAAGCTAGTGAGCTTAAGTAGTATTTTTAATTCAAGACAGTAATATTTATAAACGGCCTCCTAGCCTAGTCGGTAGTGACCCTGCCTACGAAGCAGGAGGTCCCGGGTTCGAATCCTGGTCAGGGCATTTATTTGTGTGTTTATTACGTATATTTGTTCCTGAGTTGTGGATGTTTTCTATGTATTTAAGTAATTATATGAATATATCTATAATATATATCGTCGCCTAGTACCCAGAACACAAGCCTTATTGAGCTTGCTGTGGGACTTGGTTGATTTGTGTAAAGTAGAAAAATATTCTTGTAACAATTATTTTTCCTATAGCAAACGACAGCGACGCATTTGCATAAAAACAAAAAGCGAACTGTTTGTAGACTTCACGGCTTGATTTCAGGTGTTGTGAATACGCGCACGGTAGCTCTATAGCTGTATTATTAGGTACATTGTTAGATCAAAGGACATTGATTGCGAGTTCTCGCTTCTATCGGAAATTCTCTTATTACAAAATTCGAATATAAAATTATATAGGTAGCTACTTTATATTTTACTATTGAAATTGAATTGAAAATGTGCTATTGTTGGCTAGAAAGTACCTACCAAAATATTATTCTTTAAATATGGTATTAAATTGAATATATTCTGTAAATACAGCCACGAAAAATGAAAACTGGTTGCCTTGTATGATTTTTTTTATACAAAGTGACTCCTTTTAACATAATTTTATATACAAAATATTGTTAAAGGAAAAAATATTGATGGTGGTACTACGAGTAGATACTCTACTTTATTATGTAGGTACCTATATTGGATTGTGCTAAATATACTTTCTACGGTTATCTTTTTTGTGCAAGAGAACCAGTAAGATTTAAGTACCCGGAATATAGGCATTATCAGCTCGTTTTAATTAGTGTATCGGTGCGAAAATCTCTCGAAATTCTAGCGCCAGCAATTTTAGTACTGGCCCATAAAACTGATCAATATTGGCCGTCAGCTCAGTCCCGTTCCTCTGCCAATCTTCTGAAGCACGGGGAGCCCATAAAAAGCTTGGAAATGTCCACTTATCGTTTACGGAGTAGCGCGATACACGTGTTCTATTGTTCCGGGCCTCTTACGCGGTAAAGTTTCGCTATTAGAAACCGGAAAGTACCTACATTATTGACTTTTACAAAACAAAATTAACTAGAAGGCGATCGAAGTTAACTGAGCCTCAGTTAAAGTTAAAATTAGGTTATTAGAATACAAAAATAATTGATTGTTGTTAGGGAATGCAAGAGCCGGTCTGTTTTCGTATCCGATTATGCAATGTGTTATAACCGAGTTTGGTTAAATTTATATCAAATTCTTATAAAATAATCGTCTAATCAACAAAAAAATCTCTTAGATAGGTCGCACGAACAAAGCAAAAGAAGGGTAAACTGAAATGATGATAAAATGAACTATACAAAACAAATCATAGTTACAGGGGAAAAACTATACTATAAATATGATTATTACTTACAATTTTTTCGTTTCTCGAATTTTCGATAAACCGGTTATCTAACTTTGACAAAACAACCATTTATTGCGGTTTCGGTTATAACCGGTTTGTATTCCCGTAATGCATAGTTAGAGTTACTAAGTTTTAGAATAGTAATTTTCAAACCCGTGTCGCGTGACACTCCCTTCTAGGTGTTATAAAATAAATAAAAGATATATATTTCAGGCATAGTGCATTCACAGAGAACTCTTAATTGTATTGAATTTTCGATCTTAATTCCGTGTTTTTTTTTTGGAAAAGCACTAACTATATATGCCTCGGAATGAAAACGGATTTTCGTCGGCCTATATAGGGCCTCGCTACGCTTGGCCTATACCTTAAGATGTGCCGTTCTCGAGGACGTTCCCGAACGAGAGAATGTTGCGAGAAAGTTCTCGAGAACGTTCTCTGTAACGAGAATTTCCGAGAAAGTATATCAAATCTGCACAAATTCAGATTTTTTATTTTTTGTAAATCATCCTAAAGGTGTTTTAAAGATATTCACGATCATTGTAAACCGAAAAAAAGATTCTAAGTGCAAAAATCTCTGCTATCTCAGGAAATTTCCGATAACATTCTCGAGAACGTTCTCACGAGAACATTTTCGAGAACTTTCTCACATATTGCTTTGTACTTTTATTGAAAGAAAACTCATTTATTTCTTAATATTTTTGTCTTTTCTGGTCTTTATAATTTTAACATATTTATGTTTTATTGATTCTGGTACAGCAGTTTTGTCTCCAAATGAGATTATTAACATTAAAAAAGCTTAACTCTCTTTGCTCCGGAGAACGTTCTCGGAAATGTTCTCGACTAAGTTTTATGTGACTATTAATTTAAAAATAAATATGTAACAAGTATGTAATTGAAACGAAAACGTTGGCATAAAAAAGGAAACTTGTTTATATTTTAAAATATCTTAATTATATTATATTTTTATATATTTTTTTACTTTGAAATAATTATTACTAAAAATCAAAAATGGAATTAAATCGCTTTTATTTTATGCAAAAAAAGAAAAAACCGGCTAAGAGCATGTCGGGTCATGCTCAATATAAGGTTCCGTAGTGGCCAGCCCGTCACAATTCACCCACTCAAAAGGTAATTTTTAGGGTTCCGTAGTCAACTAGGAACCCTTATAATTTCGTCATGTCCGTCTGTCTTTCCGTCTGTCCATCCCCGGCTTTGCTCAGTGATGGTTAGTACTAGAAAATTAATTTAAATAATAATAATAAGGGTCTTCTAAAACTATTTTTGGATAAACGAATACTTTCGTAGATAATAGTTCCAAAAGTACAAAACCACCCCTGCTTTGAAGGATGAAACGACACTGTATCGGTGAAATTCAGTGGAATTTATGCAAAATGGTATCGAAAACAAAACGGACTCGATCCTCCAATATTAAACCTGATATGCTACGCTCCATGGCTCGTTAGAAAACCCCGAGTTTGAACATCTGAGCTTTAGTCAAAGACCAAGTCTGTGCACCCTAGGTGAGAACTGGAAGTATGCACATGTCCATGAGCTTCCGTTTGAGTGACATCGGAAGATTTCTTTTCAAGTGTTTCATGGACCAATAGTTTCTCCAGGCGTTTTCAATCCGTCTTCCGACCTCTTTTCCCTGACGCGCCTGGAAGGAGACTAGTTGGCCCAAATAAAGGTACTCATGGACATATAAGCAACAATCAGTTCACGTCTAATAAAAGTAGAAATAAATAGGAGAGAAAGTTCTCGAAAACGTTCTCGGGAGAACGTTCCCGAGCGTGTTTTCGAAAGTTTCCTAAGTGAGTAGAGAAATTTGTAATTAAAACCTTTTTTAGGGTCCCGTAGTCAACTAGGAACCCTTATTATGCATTAATCATGCCGATAAAGTGGTAGAATAAAAACTGGAAAACCGTCCCGTACACATGAAGTGGGGGTTGAATTTTTTTTCGCTCCAACCCTATCGTGTTGGATATCATTGGATAGTTATTTCAAAAAGAATTGAGGTCTTCTAAAACATTTTTTGGATAAAACTAATAGTTTCGTAAATAATAGCGCCGAAAGTTCAAAAAGGGCGTCTAACTTTTGAACTGTGGACCAAAAAAATTTGGGAAAATTCATGGGAGTGAGCCTTGATTAGTACTTTCAATGAAAACAATGTTGAAGGATATCGGTTGAGCCGTTTTTGAATTATAACTCAAAAACGCATAGTAAAAGGATTCAAGTGCTGCATATTAAAATGACGTAAGTGCCGCAACATATCCCTTAATAAACGACCGTTTGCCCGACATACTCTTGGCCGGTTTTTAGGGTTCCGTAGCCAAATGGCAAAAAACGTAACCCTTATGGATTCGTCATGTCTGTCTGCCTGTCTGTCTGTCCGTCCGTATGTCACAGCCATTTTACTCGGAAACTATACGTATCTCAATAAAATTTAGACATAAAGTGTATTTTGTATGCCGCTACTTAGTTATGGAGTTAAATTTGAAAAAAAATATTTTTAGGGGGGCGCTCCATAGATGTAACTAAATTTCGAAAAAATGTTTTTTAACCAAATATCAACATGTGATACATCAATCGATAGGTCTTTAAAAATAACATTGAGGTTCCTTTGACCATTTTGTGATTAAGTGAATATTTTTTGAAATAATCGCTTCGAAAGTCAGAAAAATTGTGTCCGGGGGACACAATTTTTCTGTGTAACTTTTGAATCATAAGTCTAAAAAATATGAAAAAATTTGAGGCGATGTGCCTTATCATATACTTTCTACGAAAATTATTTTGAACATTATCGGTTTAGCCATTTTTGAGTTATCTCCAAAAAACTTCTTCCATAGGCATCAGATACGACCTTTTGGTATTAGTTTGGTTCTTATTACATTGAAGGTACGGAAACCTCCGGAAATGCGTGGTCCGACACGCACTTGGCCGGTTTTTTTCAGTTTAGAATGATTGTTAATATTTTTCAAACACCTTCAAAAAGATATACAAAAAATAAAAAATATGAATTTGCGCAGATTATATGTACTTTCTCGGTAATTCTCGTTTAGAGAGAACGTTCTAAATCTAATGGTATAAATCTAATTGTTTTGTTGTGAGGATTAAATGTTTATCTACACTCATACTCCGACCCGGGTATGTCCTTAAACTACGTCCGGACCTGGGTATGTCCTTAAACTACGCCAAAAAGAGAGGTATGGGTACTGCGAATGACATCTCGCTAAGTGTGGTAGGGCACGTTCAGCGAATATCATCGCTCAAATCTGGAGCAGAGCCCGACTGGGGAAGTACCTCCACCTTACAGAAAACCACAGCCAAATAGCACTAGACCCTACTCATAGTGTTGTGTTCCTGCTGGTGAGTAAGGTTGCCAAAGAGCTCAAAGAGGACCCAGTGTGTTGACGATGAGGGACCTTCTTGTTCCTTTAGTCGTCAACACAGTGAATCCTCCTTTTTGTAAAGGGTCGGCAACGCGCATGTGACTCCTTTGGAGTTGCAGGCGTCCATAGGTTACGGTAGCTGCTTACCATCAGGCGGGCCGTATGCTTGTTTGCCACCGTCGTGGTATATAAAAAAAAAAAAAAATAAAAAAAAAAAAAAAAAAAAAAAATAAAAAAAAAAAAAAAAAATACTGTAAGTACTCTAAAATGCGTTCAAAAACCGTAGACAATGACAAGCATTACAACAAACGATTTAACTATGATAAGTTTCATATCTGCGGCAGTAACGTAATTTTAACGTTGCATGCTCAAATATTGTTAAGCAATGAGTTTCAAATTTGGAACATCGAATTTGATAACATAATGTTACCGCCATGGCCAACTCGATTGGTCCCGCGCGAGCGCCGGCACAATCGAGTTGGCCATGACGGTACAATGGCGGTCATTCTATGGTTTCCGAACACTTAATTTAATATATATAATATGAGTGTAGATAAAGCAGTGTATGCAACTGTACGTAATTAGGCCTTAAAACACTCGTGTGATCTTATTATGAAATTCGCCTGCGGCTCATTTCATAAAACCACACTCACGTTTTAAGGACCCTTATTACGTAACAGTTACATAAACTACTATTACATCGGGCCAATTGCGTTAAAATAACACAAAAGTCAGAAATGAGACTTAAAGTCTGAGATTTGCATTTGTTTTTCAAAACGCTCGTAATAAAATGAATAAAAATGGCGTCGCGCTGTATAAAGTATGGAAAAATTATAAAATTGCTATTTTTACAGTGAAATGTTGCGTTTATGTACATATACTGTTGCCATACTATTTATTTTAAAGTAAAATGTTAAAAGTTGAATGGTATCATTGTTTTTTTTTTAATTTCGTAGGTACTTAAAAAATCGTAAAGTTTTGAAATTTTGAAGTCTTCTATCTTTGAACCATTTCAATGGATTTATAGATTTTCATTTTATTTGGATATTTTGATCATTTTGCATCCTAAATTTTATTGCATAATTCAGCATGTGTCATCATCATCATCCCTATTAGACATTGATAATATGATGTACGAGTATCATTTAGGTATCATCCGTCATGTAAACTATCTATTTTGAATAAAATTACTAAATATAATTACTAAGTTTTCATTAATTCAACTAATGTTCGAAAGTTCTTGTTACTATGCCTACTTGAATAAATAAATTTGTGACTTGACTTGTATTATTATAATAAAATGTACGCTGCGTAACTTCTTAAATCCCAATAATTTTAAACAAAAAAGTACCGACTTCACTAAGCATCCACCTTTCCAACACCAAATGTTCGATCTGCTGTAAAAAATACTCAAATCACCATAGGTGTGCCTATAATAGTTGAAGAGTTCCCTCGATTTCTCCAGGATCCCATCATCAGATCCTGACATGATTACAATGGGACCAACTGTGAAGTATACGCTTTCAAAAAAAAAAAAGAATTTTCCAAATCGGTCCAGCCGTCTTCGAACAATCGGTGAACATACATAAAAAAAAAAAAAATAGCAAAAACAAAGATCCCGACGAATTGATAACCTCCTCCTTCGAAATCTTGAAGTCGGTTGATAAAAGAGCACATTATTAGCCAACTCAATCATGTGATTTACTCCTAAAAATAATTTTGAACAAAAAAGAACCGACTTCACTAAACATCCACCTTTCCAAAAGCAAATGCTCGAGCTACTGTAAAAAATACTCAAATCACTATAGGTGTGCCTATAATAGTTGAAGAGTTCCCTCGACTTCTCTAGGATCCCATCATCAGATCCTGACCTGGTTACAATGGGACCAACTGTGAAGTATACTCTTTCAAACGAAAACAGAATTTTTCAAATCGGTCCAGCCGTCTTCGAATAATCGGTGAACATACATAAAAAAAAAAATAGCAAAAACAAAGATCCCGACGAATTGATAACCTCCTCCTTCGAAATCTTGAAGTCGGTTGATAAAAGAGCACATTATTAGCCAACTCAATCATGTGATTTACTCCTAAAAATAACTAATAAAGTAAACGATTATGTTCTACGGGGTGATGCTTAGTATAATTGTTATGTTATGATATTGTCTAGTTATATTTTTAACTTTTTCGGGGTTTTATTTCATATTATGCTGGACTCATGCTTAAATAAATTTTACTATTTGTTGTTATAATTTTAGTAGTTTAGTTTATGGTCGTACCTAAGTTTAATTAGTAGGTAGTTCCCCCGAACAGAAATCTGGCAAAATTTAAACAGATTACAATAGTTTAAAGTATTTACTGCTGGACGTAATTAGTAGTAGTAGGACGTAGTTTTTCCAAGTTGGAAGAGTGCCTTGGTGTGTTGGAAGAGTCTGTTAAAACTTAACCTATGTAAAGCCTGACCAGAAATATATGATCATGCGCCATGTTGCGGAATTTCATTGAAACTAATTTATTACACTGGTAATAATTTTAATGACAGGATGATTATGCATGTGTGAGTGCATGATAGGCTGTCACTGTCATTGTGGCAGTTTACTTGAATAATAATAAAGTGTTAATTAAATAATAATCGACAAAAAGATCATCCATATATAATCCATAGTTGAGAGCGAAACATTGTAAATAGTGTATATAATAAACTGCTGTAAATAATACGCTCGGGAAATGAAACTATTTAGCTGTGAAACATTTTCAAATTAACAACAGGGCTGACAGGTAAACAAATCAAGATGTCACTATACCATAGAGAATAACACGCTCTATGATTATACTGAACTGTTGCCATATAAATGAGAGTAATAGCGCCCTCTTGACAATAATCATATATTTCTGGTCAGGCTTTAGTTTACATTGGTGTCCACAGCCGGGTTGGTAGACAGTTGAAATTCTAACTTATTGACTATTCTCAATATTATACAGTATCTCATTAAATAAATTAAATGATCAAACATCAAAAACGATAACTTAAAAACGTAAGCACATACTTGACTTCTCTTTGGAAGACGTTTCCACGCTAAGAAAAGCTTTACGACATCAGTCGAAAGGAAGCCACAGTCATTAGGCAATAGAATACATTTTCCCGTGTAAAATATACTTCCAGTTTCATAATCCGTTCCTTTCCACTTCTGAATAAGCGAAAACAACTTTGCTTCATAGGAAAATCTGGGGTAGCGAGTTGGATGCGACAGAGTTTGTCTAATTAGGCTTGCCAAGCAGATTTTAACTTTACGGAACTTTGACGCACTATCTCTTTGGGATTTTGTTGGATAGGCGGAACACTATGCGATGGACGTGCATGCAAGAACTGCGTTAATTGCACTTTATATTTCATTATTTTTCGAAACTGGGTTGAGGGGTTTTCATTAATGCAATATTGGTTGGATTTTTATTTTGGATTAGATTGATAATTTTATAGAATAATTGTGTATTTTCACATACAACAAGTAACACAAAATAAAAAAAAATGTTTCAAGATTAATTATAAATTACATTTCCTATAATTGGCAGTTTTTATAGTAGAAAATCGATCTAAGTAGTCTTGGTTTTATTTCTTGTATATCTGAACAACCTTATACATTAGAAAGCTCTCAAGTTATTTCCCAAGCAATATTATCGTACTTAATTATAACGTATGAGTAAATATTCACATGTTATAATTATACATATAATATATATGTTCTTTGCCCGCGCCGAACTTGCTCATTCACTCAAATATCGAATATTTTGCCGAATTATTAGTTTTTGTGTCATGAACGTATGACTTAACACCCACAAGTCTTGGAAAAACTACATTTGGTTTTGACACACTGTTCATTTTTAACCGACTTCAATTTCATAGAAGGAGGAGGTTCTGTGTTCGGTTTGGGATTTTTTTTTATGTATGTTCACCGATTACTCCGAGACGCATGGTCCGATTTGAATATTTCTTTTTTTGTTTGAAAGGGTCTACTTCCAAGGTGGTCCCATATTAATCTGGTGCTCAATTTTTAAAGGCATACGTATGGTGATTTGGGTGTTTTCTTAAGCAACTCGAGAATTTTCTCTCGAAAACCACCATTTTGATGAAGTGGACCTCTTGATGATGGTTGTTTTGATGATAATGATGATGATTTTTTTAAATGTAGGATGTTGAGCGATTACTCCGAGACCCGTGGTCCAATTTGAGGAATTCTTCTTTTGATTGAAAGTCTACCTTTGAGATAGTCCCACATTCATCTGGTGCTGTTCTGATTATGGGATCCATGAGGAATTGAGGGAACTCCTCAATTTTTAATGGCACATGTATGGTGATTTGGTTGTTTTTTTAAGCAACTCAAGCATTTCCTCTCCAAAACCACTAATTTGATGGAGTGGACCTAATGATGAAGACCACATATGATATGTGGAACTTTCCTTACATTGAGTACGTATCATGAACTTTTTCTTATATATCTTCACCGATTATTGCGGGATCCGTTGTCCGATTATGATAATTGGAAACCACTAAAAATGGAAAAATAAAAACTTTTTACAAAAAGATAAACCGACTTCAAAAAGGATAAAATAAACTATTATATTATTTATATGCGTTACAAACTGATATTTTTGAAGTCGGTGCCAACCCAAAAAGTTAATATATGGTGCCAATACCGGCAAATCAGCTTCAAGTCTGAAAATCACATGACATTTCGATTCCTACTTATATTGCAAAGGTGAATGTGAATCTATCTGTTACATTTTCACGTCTACTAATCCAAATTTGATGAAAAGAGGTACCCATGTATATATACTCTGATACACGTCTACTTTGTCAATAATCAGAAAAATTTAAATATCGCGCCTTTTTCTACTGAAAAGGTGGGCCCCACACACCCAGTGTGTCTGAGTATAGAAAGATCCATCTTGCCATTGAATTCCTTTACACTTCGATATTACACCTTAGATGAAGTAGTATAAATAATATGTTTAGTCCGAAAAACTAGTAAAAAAGTTTATTAACAAACATCATAAGACGCGTGATTATACTTTCTCTCTGTACTTGAATGAAAACCTACGTGCAGTCAATACCGTATTAGAATAGTTCTATAGTATGAAGAACAATTCACTGAACACATACGCCTCGTTCGTATTAACTGTTTTGTGATTTTCAGACTTGAAGCTGATTTGCCGGTATTGTAAGTTTTTGGCTTGGCACCGACTTCAAACATATCAGTTTGTAACGCATATAAATAATATAATAGTTTATTTTATCGTTTTTGAAGTCGGTTTATCTTTTTTTTGTAAAAAGTTTTTGTAGCACAGTTCATTTGTACTTACATACTCGCTACTACCACGTATGAGTCCAATTTTCTTCCTCGTTAGTTATTTATTATTTTCCTCGTAAATAGGAAAAATAACAACCTTTTCCTCATAATAAGGGAGAACAAACCACATCACATGGTTCATTTAAGCGGCTGTTTATTCGACCTTCTACTAATGTTGTGCCAAAAACGTTCTCTTCTAATTGCCAACGTATACTTTTTTTAACCAAAACCGCTTTAAACCCGAATGCAATGAACGGGTATCGCGAAAGAAAACAAATTCGATTACTATTTAGGTAATTATTATGAAATTTTGTCGGATAACATACTTAAACGCCCTCCTACCTAGCCTAGTCGGTAGTGACTCTGCCTACGGTGTGTTCCCCTTATGGTCAGGTGGGGCAGCGAATCGAATTTTGCTAACAAAACTCAGTAAAAATGGGAATAGTTTCCTTTCCACCTGTGCTTCCTGGGAACATAATACATTGGAATAGTTAAAGACAGTAACCGTAAGGATAAATAAAAGACATATGGTGAACTACCTATAAGCAAATGTTGGCCATTCGTCACGATCTTATCCCGGCACACGCAGCAGGGGAATTCCATTTTCTAGTCCATTAGACAGGTCAAACTAAGGGTGCTGCGGCCTGCAACGTGGCGAAATTTCAAATCGGACACTCAATAATATAAGACTTGAATGTGCCGTTTTTATTTCCGACCAAATAAATATCTGTGAAATCGAATCGAATTTTAAACACAAATGTGGAAAACTGAGTCCGATGTAAACTATGAGTATCAGTTACTTACATGGAAGAATAATATATTATATCCAGCTCAATCTCGAAATAACCAATTTATTGCGTGTGAATTTGATAAGCAAATTTTAAGGGTCTTATTAGAGTTGTGTCAACAAAACTGGATATTTTTATCAAATACGTAATTCGTGCCCCTATTTTTAAACTTTAAGCAAATATTTAAAAGTACT
Organism: Pammene aurita; assembly: GCA_947086415.1. Lineage (NCBI taxonomy): Eukaryota > Metazoa > Arthropoda > Insecta > Lepidoptera > Tortricidae > Pammene > Pammene aurita. Next base: position 18,621,380 of record OX352291.1, read on the forward strand.
CTCAATTATAATTCATTTGCAATTTGTAGTTTTCCAAGAAACAGGCGAAACATAATTCGACTAACAATGGCAAATGAAAAAGTTTGATGGATTCAAATATAATTGAATTAATCAATAAAATTTGCTAATTTTAGTAGGTCCGGCGCTCGGGACTTGAAGTTAGGTCAGTGCCGGTGTAGAGTTGATATTCGAAGTAGGCACTTTCCATCCATCTGGGGAAACTATTATATTGGGTTAATGAATAGTAATTGACTTTGATAAGTTATTTCGGTGCCTGTTTTGTCGTCTGTAGTTGCAACTTTTATACATATACAGTTCCAATGGTTGCAAATTATTGCAGTAGATATAGGCTACCCAGAAAAATAAACAACGGGCTTTAATTTTAGACCTAGATCGGACCTAGGCTCAGAGTTGTTTCTAAAGTCGAATTTTAAATAGAGTGAAGTAATTTGACAGCACTTTTTATCACTTTGCAAACCACGATGTTAAAATTTTTGCCCTATTTTTTATGATATCTACATATGTTGGTCTTGGAACTCAACTCTATCCAATTGAATAAATAAATTAGAGGTAGAATGGTGGTGTTATGGTATAATTATGATAAAATATGAAGGAAATAAATAAGTTAGTAAAGTACTTATTTCAAGATGAATTTTCTCTTAAGTAATTTTCATACAACTTCTATTTTCAGCTATTTTACAAAAAAAGTTTTTAATGCTCTATTCGCCAAGCGAACTCCTAGCATTATAAAAAGGCTACGAGTTATTTTATTCAAAGCATTCGCCAAGAATTGTACTTTTTCTCGGGGAAGGTAAATAACGACGCTGTAAAAGCGAAAGTTCATGTCGACTAGCTGCTATCAAACTTGGACATTTTAACAAAAGTTTTTTGAACTAAAAAGATGCCGGCAACTCAAAATTGTCAAAAACTATGTATTATAACGCCAATATCTTAACCTTCCTAAACCTACCTTTACTTACCCATAAATAAATATAAATATTATAGGTCAATCTTACACAAATCGACCTAGGCCCACTGTAAGCTCAATAAGGCTTGTGTTCTGGGAACTAGACTAACATATATATAATAGATAAATATGGATAAATACTTAAACTGCTTCATAGGCAGGGTCACTACTGACTGGGCTTATAAATCCTTACCTTCACAGCTCAAATTATGGCTCTTTTTGGGCTTCTCAAAGTACCTACTGTATCTTTTCCAGATCCAAAGGTTTAACGGCCTTTTTACTATCAGAATAAATTTTCTGTGTTAAGTTTAAAATCTCATTCTACCAAAATACATATAAATCATACAAAATAAGTCCCATCATCCGTATTTCACCGGCGGGGTAAGATAGAGTACTTACCTAGCCGGACTACCACTATACCAAAAACTATTATTGCTATAATGCTTACAAGTAAACGTTGCGTTCTGGTGCTTATTGGGTACTATATTGTCTATTAATTTCAACATGGAAACCGTAAATTTCATATACAGCACGCAGAATATGCTAAGCCGCTACCGTAGCCGGCGGATGTTTGTTAATTTAGGTGTAGGTACTACATAGCACATACACGTACGCATTACATACGCGTTTCTGATCTTATAGGGTAACTTGTTTCCGAGAGATGTAGGTACATGTTTTGCAGCACATACACACAAGTGATAAGTGATAATCCCACTCAGCGCTGGAAAAAATAGTGAACCCAACCATGACAGTAAGGCTATGCTATCTTGACCCGTACGACTATCCCAATTCTTCTCCCTTTATACTAAATTGGATAATTTGGTATTGAAAGATATTTTGGTTGAGAAAAAATAAACACATACATATACGAGTACATCCACCCACACTTAAATATCTATGAACTATGCTTTATGCTTTAATCTTTGCTTTATTAATGCAATAATTGTCATAAACGACAAACTTCGTAAATATAACATTTCAAGATGCCGTCGATAAGATTTGATTGACAATGAGTGATTGTTATTGTGTTCAAATTATTTTAAAATCCGAATGAAGTGGGTATAGTAGGTACGGAGTACCGGTTACCTCCATCAAAGTGAACGCCCGTGGGAATATACTGCCTAACTCGTCACACCTACTCCTAAACCCCACTTATTGGCCAACAACTTCGATACCCAACGGAACACTTGGCCTTTAAGGGACAGAACCTTTGCCAAATATTACCTACCTCTTAAACATCAATGGTCTAAAGTTTAGATTGATTTCTAAGCATATTAATATATTAATGAATGTAGCAAGTCAATTATAACTAAGTATTAGAAACTTTAATGGCCTGGGTTTCCAAAGAATCACTAATAGCCAGTTATAGTTTGCCTATATTGGCAATTTATACATGCCTGTCTCCTGCTGCGTAACTTGGTAATTTAAGTTTTGAAAACTATTCAGAACTTTATACTAGTTAACCGTTAGTTAAACGCTGGTAGTACAGCTCTCGGGAGCTTTCATTTCCTTGGTGCAAACTGCTAGCGGTATGGTCTAATAGAATGGAGGATGGATCAAATTTAAACCTACTGAGTAAGAACGGTGACAAATATTCTGCGAGTAAATCTAGACTCACGGTGCCGGATTCTAATTTCAAAATACAATAAAAATATAACCTATCTCAAACGTAACTCCAACACACAACAAACATTCAACCAATATTGAAGGTGTATTGGAGTTGCGTTGGAATATTTCTCAAGCACAGTCTGATATTTCTGATTCAGATGTTTATGCCGTAGCTGTATTGCGTTGTTAATGAATTGGAGTTGTATTGAAACTTCAATACTACTTCAACTAACTAGTTATTGATAGGTCCATACGTGTTTTAAAGTTAGAATACGGCCCACGGTGGTATGTCAGCGAAGTTAGCAGAGCGAAAAAGTTGACATAGCAGCCTTGGGTTGTACAACACGAATCATTTGAGGATAATTTTGACCCCAGTAACTTGAAACCTATGTGACCTTTACACACTTTTAATTTGGCTAGACAAGTCTTGTAAAACTATTTTATAATCATTCTGAATTTCAGGTAAAAACCTCCTACCATTCATGGGATTTTGACTCCCGAAAATCAATATTTTTACCACTGATTCATTGACTCAATCGTCAAAACCTTGAAATTACTTCCAGGTAACGTGGAAAGATAAAATTTGGCATCCAGCTTGATAACCGTATCTAAGAAACAATAGAAAAATTCTAAACATAGATGCTATTTTATATTTGAAAGCTGACGTCGCCTTTTGAACTTAATAATTCCTTTTTATTATTATTAAAAGGGTGAAATAGGGAAAGCGTGAAATGGTTAAAAGGATTAACTGGGTGAAGGGTCTTTGCTAGCGACTTTCTTGTAAGAAAAGGAGTCCTAATCCTATTTAACTTATAGGTAAAATACATTTATAGCAATAAATGTATTTTACAGAAGTGACTTCCTTAACTACCGCTATATTTATTTATATTTATAATTACCTAAAATTTTGTATGGAATATTTTTTAAAGTCAATAACAATGAAGCATTCTAAAGAAACCTATTATATATTCCAAGAATTCGCGATAATTAGGTAGGTTGTAAGACACACTTGTAAGTACCTACTTACAAGTGTGTCTGTTTGATTCGTGGAATTTATTTGACAATAATAAGGTACCTAGTACCTTATTATTGTCTGGCATTCTCATTTCGTCGAAGTTACGCTTGATTTGACCTTAACCCTTTATAAGGCAAAAGGGTGTCAGAAATTAGGCGAAATTGAACCCTATCACTTTGAGATAAAGTTCAAATAATGGTGGGAAATATATTCCTTCTGCCTTATAAAGGCTTAAATTTATTATCTAAAATAACGAAGTAAAAAAACGACCAATCTGTTTCCATCTATGAAATCTTCGTATACAGCGAGTTGAATTTACTAACCTTTTATTAAAATAATTACAAAATATAAAAAAATATATATTTTGTAATTATTTTAATAAAAGATTTTTTTTAAAACGGATTTATTTTATATTGCGTTTATTTTTTTATAAATAATTGTTACCATATCCCGTACAAAAGATAATAAGAATATATAATTTATCATATTAACTAACTCTCAATGAAACCTAAGTAACTGGACTTAGGGCCTGTTTCACAATCTCCAGATAAACTTATCTGCCAGTTAAAATTATTGCTATCCTTTTCTCCAGTCATATAAAAGAAAAGGACAGCAAACATTTATTTGACAGATATACTTTAACTGGAGATTGTGAAACAGGCCATTAGTTACTTACCTAATCTAAGGGCTGATTAGTACCAAGCGTAAATGTGCCAAATATGTTTCTGTCGTTGCTTCGTTTAGGGGACCGATGTAACCTGGGTTTTTTCATACTAAAAAAACCCGGGTCACATTCCGTAGCCCAGTCGTATTTAAGGCAATATTTGCTGTTTAAAGTGTACATTGGGCTTTGTATTTTGATTAAGGATTTTACTCCAGCACAGCAAGCATCTTCTAAAGCGTTTCTACAGCGATTGGAACGAGTAGGCCAGCTCTAAATAACACCTCTTTATATTTCGTGGCACCAGCGCACGGCCATTCACAGCTCTAGCTCCCGGGCTGCATTAGGTCATGCCAAGCGTATAGTAAGATTTAATTCCTGAGTTGTAACTCAATCAACCTGCACTCCTAACTTGCGCCAAGCAAGGTAACGCTTTTAACTCTAATTTCAGCAATTTGGTTTGATGTTAAGTAAGTTACGCGTAAAGCTACGTGTTGCGATGTTACAAAGTGAATCAAGGAAATCTTTTGTTCTGTGTAAGTAATTATCTCAAGCTAATGTGAACTCACGCGAGCAAACTGTGAGTAGAACAGAATAGCAATTACGTCATCATTGTTGAGTAAGTAATTAATCCAATTGCCTGTATCGCTTTGAAATTTCAACTATTGTGTGCGTTCGTGCTTTAACTGGTCGTCCATGGGATGATTGGGAAGCAGCTTACGTTACGACAACAACTGATAAAAGAAATAATACCCGCTTATTCTGTTTCACGCAATAAATAATTTCGTCAGAAATGTAATGAAAATGAACAACGTGTTGTGTAACGTATAATTGTGATTTTCAGTTTTAAATGTTTTTCAAGGATTGCTCATTACCTTTAAATAATTCCTTATATATTTATATCTTATTTCGGCAAGAGTGAACTAAGCTTCACTATCTGTCCGTCCACCAATGGTCAATATTCTGCTTCTAATAATTGCTGCTTTCTTAGTGGTGTAAGTTGAAACGAGTGAACGACACACGAAGTCCACAGTAAGCGCGCACTCATAGCGGTGACGAGCTTAGCGTCAAGTTACATTCCCTTCAAAGCCACTGGGACAAGGGCCCTTTATACATAAGGGTCCGAGCGCAGGCCAATATATGAAACAGTGTTTTTTTTAATAATTAGAATTTAGATACAAACTCGTACACATGAAGTGACCGAAAATGTGTACATATACAAGATGTTATCGTATGTATGCAACAAAGTGTTTGCATGAGATTATTCAGCAAATAAAAAATATATCAATAAACTTATAATTAATATTGAAAATGCGTTTTTAATTTAGTAAAATTACATAATAGTTTATGTAACTGTTATTAGATTTGGGCAATTATTAATTAAAAGACACATGGCGATTTATAAGTATTAGAATATATTATCGCAATATATGAGTAAGGTGTGTTCCTATACAGGGCTACTAAGGTACTAACTTACAAAGCTTGTGAAGTATAGGTCCTTAAGATTATAATGAATGGGCTGTTGTTTCTGTTCAGATTACGTGTATATGAGTGAAAGAGAAAGTATTACAGTATACTAGTTTAAGTGAGATAGATTTAGTTTTGTTAATTCCAACACGCCCCCTCAAAAATAAATCTACAATTTAAAAAAAAAACTTTATACAACATAAATATAACACACCTTACTCCCTGGGAAACGATACATCTTGACCGCGTTACATTTCTTCTAAGAGTTGGGAAAAACCCAGGTAAAACCAACTCTTAGGCTTATTTTTATATCATATGTATATATACTCTTAGCCTAATTCATTTTAATTCTAAAATAAAGAATTAGACTTAATCTGTATAATATGACCTCATTTCAATAACATTTAATTAATATGGTACCATTTACAACAATAAAATTTAGAATTTATCACATAATATGTATATGCAAAATTTCATAATTGAATCGATTGATCAGATCGGTTCAACCTAAATTACTTTAAAGTAAACGCTTAATTACCACAATATTTTACTATACATCTCCACCATAAAATATTATTCGAAATAACATCGAAATAAAATTCAATCATTTATTTTGCGAGTGGCCAACTTGCAGAATAAATGCTGTTTCACATATTAAGAGACTTTTGCATTACCTATTTTTTAACATAACTTATAACCGATTAGTGAAGTATTCACAAATATAAAATATTTATTTTAGAGTCTTCGTTAGGCACTTTATTAGGCCCTTCATCACTTTGGTTAGCACAGTACCTTACAATCGACGAACCACTTCACACACGTTTATTTTTAAGCTTGTACGCTTGCCGCACGAGAGCGTTCACTTCAGAAATTCTTTAATCCTGGTCACTCTTGAAACTCTTAGTTAAAGTTATAAGAAAAGTCACCACTTTGTTTACATTAAAGCTTAAGTTTGTTTCAGTAGACATTACAAATCATTTTTACAGAGAACCTTTATACTTTTACTTTACGAGTACATTCCAAATTAAATAATTAGTATATAGGTCTTAAAGTCATTGTAACATTTTAGAAGTAAACGTTAACATGACAATGAATTATAACAATATATATTTTATTAATAAGGACATAATCAATTCATGATTTCCATAGCTCCAGTTTCCATTTTTATGGATGTTGAAACCAGCGTACGGTGTACGGCCTACATAAGTAGAATACTACTGTTATTTGTCTAATAAACCTTTTATAATAGTAGGTATTTTGTATACTGCTACTAGTTATCAGATTTATATACTATACCACAAATCAAATTAAAGTGAGTTAATTTTTATACTCTCATGACAGACCATTTCTTTGAATATGCATCAGTTATGATCTTACAGCAGTTTAAATACTAATGTTTTCACAATAAATATATCAGGTACATAATAGGTAAATAATAAATATAACTAACTAAATTAAGGTTCAGTTTCATACTTGTGACCTAAACTGTTACAATTTACCTCAGATTCAAATCGGCCTAGTTAGACAAAGACTTCGATATTTTGATTCTGACATCATTAGGTACCAGAATTTCTAATTAACTCAGACTCACAGATGTGGCCTAGAATTAGACCATTAAAAAAAAATCTAATTGCATGATTGGATTTCACACTCAGATTTACATATTTCTTGCAATTAGATTTACATATTTCTATATTATAGTTTGCCCGTTTGTGGTTCAACATGATCGGACTTATTTATTTTATATAGGTACGAGTATTCGGAATGGATTTCTCAGATTCAAAAAAAACTTTGACCTAAACTGAGGATATTTAAATCCTTTTAATTATATCCATTCCCCCAGGGCTCGTGAACCGATAAGTATAAGCCCACACCTGGCTAACGACTAACCACTCGTAATTCCGCAGTCGTACCTCCCCAAGTCACACAGTACAGTGTTAGAACTGATGGACCGTTATGGACTCTGACCGGTAGCGTTCGCATCAGCCCTGAACACCCTTGAAAAACAACCCATATTTTTTTATATAGGAGCGGCTGTAATTGGAACTACATAGCCTTGTAGAAATCGGATTCTTTTTTTTAATTTAGTATTTAGTAATTCAGAGGCATAATCAGACTCGCACCGCAATGCTGTCTAAGGCCAGTGGCCCGACCTCATCTCGTATCATGTCTTACACGAGTAGGTCTCATCTCTGGCTTCCATTTTTATATTAGTACCTAAGTCAAGAGGCACATTCAGACCTGCACCCTGCTCCTAGACTGCTCGGAAGTAACCCTAAAATTGTTACTAGTATTTCCAATTTCCTCAAACTCATGTGGCCTAGACCTAGACTTCTCGGCAATAAGCCTGAAGTCATTACTAGAATTTCCAATTTCCTCAAACTCATGTGGCCTAGACCTAGACTTCTCGGCAATAAACCTGAAGTCATTACTAGAATTTCCAATTTCCTCAAACTCATGTGGCCTAGACCTAGACTTCTCGGCAATAAACCTGAAGTCATTACTAGAATTTCCAATTTCCTCAAACTCATGTGGCCTAGACCTAGACTTCTCGGCAATAAGCCTGAAGTCATTACTAGAATTTCCAATTTCCTCAAACTCATGTGGCCTAGACCTAGACTTTCAGATAACATCCGAATGTCATGATTATTTCCGTCCGACTCACATGGCCTAAGCCTAGACTTTTCAGAAAGCATCCGAATGTCTTAATTGGAATTTCCCTCCGACTCACATGGCCTAAGCCTAGACTTTTCAAAAAACATCCGAATGTCTTAATTGGAATTTCCCTCCGACTCACATGGCCTAAGCCTAGACTTTTCAGATAGCATCCGAATGTCTTAATTGGAATTTCCCTCCGACTCACATGGCCTAAGCCTAGACTTTTCAGATAGCATCCGAATGCCTTAATTGGAATTTCCCTCCGAGGTATATTCAGTCCTGCACCGCAATGCGGTCTAAGGCCAGTGGCCCGACCTCATCTCGTATCATTTCTGACACGAGTAGGTCTCATCTCTGACCTTTACAATGGACACTATGTTATTACTTTTCGTATACTTCTTACACCTTTTGCTCTTTAGCTATTCCAATCGAATCTAACTTTGTACTTTCCTAGGATATGGAACAAATACTCGTATCTGCAGAATCTCTCTGTAGTGCCATACTGAACTTATTTTTTTTTTTAGAGTACCCACTACTTATTAAAATCGCTTCTGTATTTATCATCAAAAACAAAACTCACACTTATGGGCTTTCATGTATCTTGCGGCACACGGCGGCATTGCGCTTATCTCAGCAAAAAATAATTATTGTAGTTATTGCTTTCTATTAAGTGTGCTTTGAAATTAGCAATTTGACATACAAAATGGAATATAATACTAATGCTTGTTTTATTATTGTTTTATAGCATTCGTTTTATAATATTTCTACGTGATAAAAAAAATATTACGTAGGTATTTAGTAATTCAGTAGGTGTAGAGTGCCCAAACTTGCTAATATATTTAATGTAGGTATTTTAATTTACTTTTAGTGTCTTTCGTTATCTCAAGTGCAAAAACGTGAAATTTTAAAAAGGTTCAAGTAAATATTTCCAATACGTACCATATTTCAAACTTATTTTAAATACGTATGTCAGTAGGTAAGGTAGCAATCGTTTGATACATATCCGCCGACATGAATCAGCGACTTACTGGCGTTACCCTAACTTATTTCCATGTTTCACTAAGAGAGCCCGGTGTACGCTCGGCAATCTAATCTCAAGTAGTTGTTGTTGTAGGTGCTGACATGGATGTTATTATTTAATAGTGCTGTTTCTAGGTCGTTATTGGCAAACCCGTCCTGTCATCTAGCACGTCCAACCATTTTATTACAGTTGTCTCTCGTTGCCTTTCATTCCCACTCTGTCACATAATGTTGGTGGTCTTCGAAGCTAGAGCTTTTATCTGATAATCATGGTGGTAAAAATCTTTTTATGTCCTACGAGTTGATAGTGAATTCTCATATGTTTTTTTTTGTATCCCTCGTACATGTACTTAAAAAGCTCTTTTTTTTTCTTTCTTTTTTTTTTAATTTATTAGCTTTTTATTTTATTATATGTGCTGCTTTTTCTTTCCTTTTCATTCAATTTTATTTTGTGATTCGTTGATGTTTCAATTATAATGTCCACTGTCCACAACAAAAATATCTATGGGGTTTTAAAGTTTTGTTCTTAATCTTCACTGTTTATTATGTAATATCATGCTCCGCTATTTGAGATAAAGGTAACATTGTTGCGATCGCTTAGTTTCCTTGTGTTTATTGTTTCATTTTGTTTCTCATCTTCGTGTAATACCAGCAGTCGTTTAGGAGATACCCATTATTATTATTTTTTTTTACAGTGGTAACACCGCTTATTAATTCTACTGGAGATATTAAAATTGTGACCAACTTGCTCCCGAGTAAAATTATTTTTATTAATGTCGGAATATTTAGATTCATACTTTCTTGTAGGTTTTCTTACGGAGTATCGAATTTGCGTCTGAAGTAACAGTTGATGCTAGACTTTGATCATTCTCTAACAATGTTTCTATAGCAGTCACTACGCCATCAGTTTTATCAATGTCATAAACAAATAGGTGATTTGTCGGCTTCATTCAATTTAGCACCAGCGGCCAACAAATCATATATCAAGCCATCAAGCACTTGAAATTGTTGTGTTAACAACTTTCCCTCTTCTAGTTTTAAATTTAGTAGCCGCTTTTTAAAAGCCAGTTGCCTCGGATTTTTTTTTTTTTGATATATCGAGTTGAATTTTGCAAATAAAAACTTGCTGTTTGTTGGTTGTATAATTTTCGTATGAAATTCCAATTCAAGAATCCGCTAAGTATTCATTTATAGTATACCTTTAGCTTTCTTATCCTTTTTGGTCCAATCATTTGTTTGGATTCTCGGGCCTTTTTTATGATAACTGAAAGCACTTTTAAGGCGCTCAATAAATTTTAAACACGAAACTTCCACACACTATAATTGTTACCACTAAAAGCCTCAATGTTTCTTTTCACTTGTAAATTGTTTATTTTCACTCGAACAACTCTATTATGATCCACGAACCTCGAATTTCTTAACACTGATCACTATAGTCTATATTAAAAGTCACTGGGCCCATAACCTATTAGATTTGGGCAATTATTAATTAAAAGACACATGGCGATTTATAAGTATTAGAATATATTATCGCAATATATGAGTAAGGTGTGTTCCTATACAGGGCTACTAAGGTACTAACTTACAAAGCTTGTGAAGTATAGGTCCTTAAGATTATAATGAATGGGCTGTTGTTTCTGTTCAGATTACGTGTATATGAGTGAAAGAGAAAGTATTACAGTATACTAGTTTAAGTGAGATAGATTTAGTTTTGTTAATTCCAACAACTGTTACGTAATAAGGGTCCTTAAAACATGAGTATGGTTTTATGAAACGAGCCGCAGGTGAGTTTCATAATAAGATCACACGAGTGTTTTAAGGCCTAATTACGTACAGTTGCATACACTGCTTTATCTACACTCATATTCTTTATTCTAAATGCCGTATTCGGAAACCATAGAATGGCCGCCATTGCACCGCCATGGCCAACTCGATTGTGCCGGCGGTCGGGGAGGCGCGTGTCGGTCTGTCGGCGGCCGCGCGGGAGCGTGCAGGTGTACATTATGTTATCAAAACTCATAACACATCAATAGTTGAGCATGTAAAGTTAAAATTACGTTACTGCCACAGATAAAAAGCTTATCATAGTAAAATCGGTCGTGGTAATGCTAGCCATTGCCTACCGTTTTCGAACACGTTTTAGAGAACTTACAATATGAGTGTAGATAAATAACTTTTTTTTAATGAAACTAGAAATATCCAAAATATTAAGTTTAAAAGCCCTCATACGTACATTTAGTATATGACGTTCGTTAAGTGGTTAAATTTTTCAACTGTCACCATCCTCCTAGCGCTTTTCCCAGCTTTTTGCCGCAGCTCAATTTAACCCGGGGTCCGCTCGGCAAGCTAAGCTCATGAATTGGTGTAGGCACAAGTTTTTACGAAAGCAACTGCGGGCTGGATCAAACAGCAATATGGCAATTCGAGGGCAGTTCTGATGCAGTTTCATAAAAATTGCAAAGTGCAACTGAGCAGACTACGACTGGTTTGCTGTCCTGTGGATCACACACCGACTGCAAGCTGGCACCGAACGGTTGTAATGGAAGTCCTGTTGCAGACGGGTGAAGTCAGAACACGACACCAATAAATTGCCATGTCATGCTCGCTTAAAAGGCTCTGCTTATGGTGGCGTCGTTGATCGGGTCGCCACTTTCCCGAAGAAAGGTTGAGGGAGGCGATGGCTGAGATATGCGTCATACTCGTGAACGGGTGCTGTTTGTGGAGACCGGTCTGTTTAGGCTAACTGGGGCAACACATTTACGTAACTTTTTATTAATCATATTTAATTTTAGTTTAATTGGCTTTAGACACAACATTCGGTGCTTGATTATCCATATTTTTTTATTCAAGACACTTGGAGACCTTATACATCTCTAAGTATAATTTAGAAATAGTATGTTTATTGTATACTAGAATCACTTAAGTACTTTTTTTTATATTATTTAAATTCAAAGTTTGTTTCTAACTGTTGATGATGGATTATTATAATTTGGAAATTTATGTAGAAGACACAGTTCAGGTAAGAAAGTATATCAAACTTGTATGTAATTTATTTTCAATAGTCAGATTTGGACTCATCTTTTTTCTTTGGTATTTTTCTTAAACTATAACCTATTGTTGGTTAATCTAACCTTGGTTTGATATGTTTTCTTATAGAACAACGCACTATATGTATTGTTTAGTTTTGATGTACTGTTGTTTTGAAAAAATAAGTCCCGCCGAGTTTCTTGCCGGACATAATTCTTCTCGGGTCAGAGGTGTAGGGTTAGAACCGGTGTAGTTTGATTTTTTTTCTCTCTCTTTTACTTTGACGTGTAAAAGTGCCCTTGTGGCCTACTTACTGAATAAATGTTTGAGTTTGAGTTTGAGTTTGCAGTTGCAGTCGCATTGCAGCTGTAATGCATTTCTATTGCCGTTCCTGTGCAGTTACTCCAACTGCAACATGACTGCATTATAACATTTATATTATAACCGTAATGCCAGCTTGCAGTCGAATGATTCGAGAGGAAACCGGAGCTAATCCCAAAAAGGCCTAGTTTCCATTCCTGGTTGGAAGATCCAACGGCTATCGCTTTCGTAAAACATTGTGCCAACGTCAATTCTTAAGATTAGGATGCCGAGTGATGAGACCTGGTTTAATTAAACCGTGAAAAAAAAACTGGGAAGAACGCTAAGAGGACGATGACTGAAGATAAATTAAACCACTTATCGAACGTTTGCCTATTAAATGTATGGAAGCGTTTAAACTTAATATTCTGGATGTTGTTCGTTTTATTTAAAAAACCGGCCAAGAGCGTGTCGGGCCACGCTCAGTGTAGGGTTCCGTAGTTTTCCGTCCGTCACAGTAAGTGTCCCCACTTAAGAGTTAAAATAACACCGCCATGTAGGATATGATATGAGCATTCCACGTACAGCGACATCTATCGGCAAATTAAGTAAACTATTGCGCGCGAGCTTAAAGTATGGAAGATGATTTATATGGGATAATTCTTTATTGCGTGAACCGATTTTCACCGTTTTTACTTTATTTCAAAGCACGTCATTTCATTGTGATTTTGTAGAAATTACAGGTACAATAAACAATACTGCTTATACGGTTAAAATACAAACTTAGTGCAGAAATTATTTTGTAATTTTTTTTCAAAAACTATTCAACCTATCAAGTTCAAAATAATTTTCCTAGAAATTTTTTATAAACTTTTGAGACTTTTTTCATATTTTTAAAACTTATGGTTCAAAAGTTAGAGGGGGGGGACACACATTTTTTTTTACTTCTGGAGCGATTATTTCCGAAAATATTTACATTATCAAAAACTGATTTTAGTAAACCCCTATTCATTTTTAAATACCTATCCAACAATATATCACACGTTAGGGTTGAAATGAAAAAAAAAAGCACTCCCCACTTTACGTATAGGGGAGGTACCCTAATAAAACATTTTTTTCCACTTTTTATTTTATCACTCTGTCGGCGTGATTTATATACATGTTAGTACCAAATTTCAGCTTTCTAGTGCTAAGTGAGCGTTAGCATGAGATTATCCGCGGACGGACGGACGGACGGACGGACGGGCAGACATGGCGAAACTATAAGGGTTCCTAGTTGACTACGGAACCCTAAAAAAGTTATTGATGTAATTTTACTCAATGGGTAATACTCTTTCGATATTAATTTAAAGTTATTTGATAGGTTTTTCTAAGTTGTAAGTCCGAGTGCTCAGCAGTTCCAGTCCCAGTAAGTATCAGGGTGTCATCTATTGGGCATTAGCGTGTCGAGCACTAGGACGTTTACCGCATGTAAGCTTAAAATATTACATTATTAATAATAGTAGGTACCTGACTACTAACTAACTATGAATTATAATTCATAGTTCTACCTATAAAATAGTCTTTAACTGTGCTAACTCACTGTCGTTAAGTTAAAATTAATAGTTTTTAAAAATATTTGTAGCCATGTAACATTAAACTAAAATGCTATTGTACAATATACAAATTTTTTCTACCACTTTTTCTAAGCCGCATATACCGATTAAGCCCTTAATCGGACCACCAATATTTGTGTTACATTCTGTATATATTATGTTCCATACTATTGATTGTTTTGATTAAGGATTATAATAAGGCTATTAAATAAATAAATAAATAAATATTATAAGGACAATCTTACACAAATCGACCTAGGCCCACAGTAAGCTCAATAAGGCTTGTGTCATGGGTACTAGACGACGATATATATAATATATAGATATAGATAAATACTTAAATACATAGAAAACATCCATAACTCAGGAGGAACAAATATCTGTGATAAACACACAAATAAATGCCCTGACCAGGATTCGAACCCGGGACCTCCTGCTTCGTAGGCAGGGTCACTACCGACTGGGCTAGGAGGCCGTTAAGCTATTACTATTACCTATATGTTTTTCATAACAGATTAGGTAAATACAGCTATTATGTCCTTATCATTATTGTTCAAAGCTGCAACATAATACACAAACAATAGGGTATTATAACGTTCACTTATATTATATTACAAATACAACCCTAAGCGGATTCATGTCGGCAATGCGTTTATCTACACACTACATGGCAGTAATTAATACTAAAATAAATATACTAGCTAGATATTTATTAAAATTAATTAATGAATAATTAATTAATGACCATATTTGTGTTGTGGCTGTGAAATATATTACTTAGTGCAGATAAGTTGTCTTATATATGTAGGTATCTCATTAATCCTAAATTGATGCTGGGGTCCGCTTGGCAACCTGCCCCATATTGCCGTAGGCACTAGTTTTTACGAAAGCGACTGCCATTTGACGTTCCAACCCAGAGTGGAAAAAAGGCCTTATTGGGATTAGAATCGGTTTCCTCGCGATGTTTTCTTTCACCGAAAAGTGACCGTTACATGTAATAAGTACAAAACAATAATAATCTCATCTCTATTAGATACTTTTCTTTGGAGGATTTTCCGCAGCTTTTTAAAATCTAACACATATAATTGAAACATAAAATATCAAAAGTCACGTGCTGTTTTTCTATTAAAGAAACATTTTTGTACATAATCTATCTCGTGATAATTATCACTTTTTATGCCAGATACCTGCAAATAATTTAAAAAATCCAGCGAAAGATAAAAGTATAGAACTCGTATTAGCTCTGCAAATGATACCAACTTGTTGTGAGGAGGACAAAGTAGATATAAAATAAGGATATAATTTTAATAGTATAGTTTTCACTCAGTACAAAAGCGACTATTTTTAGATATACATAGGGGTCAGAATCATTTTTAATTATTAACATACTGATACTCTCTGGTCAAGACTGCTAGTATCATTTGATTTTCGTATAAAACAGACATTAAGAATTCAGTTTTGATAGGTACTAAAAATGTAAGATTTCATATTTTAAAAAAAGCTGCGAAGAAAAAAACACTCAGCACATTTATTTTATTTAGAACGTCATAGTTATAAAGTATCATAGTTATAAAGTATTACACGTGTAGATATCAATTTTATCTCTCTTTATATGTAATAATAGGTGCTGACAAACTCACAGTGAAACAATTGTAGTGGCGACACCTTAAACATAGAGCTTGGAGCCAGAGATAATTTGGTACCTATGCATTTTCTTTAAAGTCTCAAATCAAACTAGGCAAGCTGTTGGGCAACTAATTGTATGAACGCGCTGCCACTGTTCATCACTGAAATATATTCTCAGACATAAGTTCAATACCTTTCGTGACAAATGAAGGCGTAGGTTAAGGAGAATAAGTTTTGTCCAGCAGTGATTTCAATAGCGGATTTTTTTCTGAGCTGTACGTCAAGTGCGGTACCGTGGTGGTTAAGTGAGGCCCTTCTGGAATTTTACAAATCTCATGCGTAGACAGCAGGTACCTCGTTTGGCCCCGTTTTAATCTACATTAAATATTGGCGCGTATTCTATTTGCACTCTGTAGTTGCGCAGGGAGTTATATGCAAGGCTGGACCTCGAAGGATGCAAACATTTGTGTTGATAGTCTACAGCAGTGTGCACGATATCTAACCACGTTTCACGCAATGCCAGTCGTAAGACGTTACGGCGTAAAGTATTGAGTTTACAAATATTAGTGTTTGAGAACCTAAAACTCGTGATATAGACTACCACAAATATAACAAATGTATATTGTGTAATGTCAATGTGGATTAAAATTATAGAAACATTTAAACAAGGCTGTTTCCAGCACAAACAAAGAGAAATTACTGCTCTTTCTTTTCTTTTATTGATAAGAACTTTTAAAAGTATTGCAAAAGTATTGAAGCAGCAAAGACAGTAGAGCAAAGAGAGTAGTTTATTCACATAACTGGTTGTATTGTAACCTACTTTGTTTGGAATCTATGTTTCTACGTAACAAAAACTATTCTCTAGTACCCACTAGCCCAGTAATACAAGTGAAGAAACTGCAAGACAAACGAAACAACAAATAAATGTAGGATAAAGGGTGCTAACCGGATTTCCGTATCATATGTGTCTTGAAACTATACACTTGTGAGATATACAGTCGGTGAGATAAATAATGGCCAAAACGTACAGTTTCATCACTTCCAGTATCGAATATACATCTAAAGTAATCCATAAGTTGAAATCCAAGAAGTTGAAGTTGTAAGGTAGACGTAAGTTTTCAAATACCACAACTACCCTTAATGTATTGTTATGTGATCGTGACTGCCAGAATGCAAATAATGCGACTACCTAATTATATCAGAGATAATTGCAGTTTGATTTCTATTCGTTTCCGTTAATCCTTATTAGATTATTTGGATTGGAATTGGTAAATATGCTTGCTAACTTAAATATTACGTATCGGGATATCCTGTATTCAATTATTATAGTCGAGTTGACAATAATCGAATAATTGTACAAGTAAATAATCTCGTCAAGTGTAATAATTTAGCATTGCTAATTATTATTCACTTGAAGTTATTTACGAGGAGTAAATATATTACTTAAACCTTCACGTATTTTGCGAAGCGGATATCCTGTATTGCTGTCACATTATGATTAAGTAAACGATACTAAATATTGATGGTTTAGTGAATAATAACTGATTGTCATTTTTAAATTATATTTTCATCTATTTTGAACTAAGCAAATATATTTACTATTATACTATTTCCAATTATTTCGATAACCGGATGTGCCGGAAATATAGAATGCTTGTCCTGCCAGGTAGTAGAAGGGGTAATGGGTAAGCCCTTATAAACAAGTGACTGGCAGTTGCGGGACACATTGGTCATTGGAGAGCTAACCAGCAAGAACCAAGTTAAGTATAATATTGATTACTCACCTCTAAATAATATTGAGGGTTAATTAAATAAAATGTATCAGTGTGTACCTTGTTACCGTGTACCTAATAATGTATTTAAATATATAAACGTGTAATACTGTATTTCAAGTTGGTGCATGGTACAACGTACACACCAACCTTATATTGGAAATAATTTAGCCTTTCTGATTACATGAGATTATATATTACTCTGTTTTTGCTACAAGTGTTAGATATATTATGTGCAGAATATTATGATTAATGGCCTTACGGGATACTTGTAGTAATGGTTGAGGAATTAGAATGGATTTAATATACTTTGTTTTATATCTTGACTTACTTAGTGGTGATGGCAGTATTGCAACATCGATTAAATTATTTAGAATTATTATAAGTAATATTCTTTAATAAACATCATTGCATTTACTATGGTTGTTCTTAGCATTTTATATTTATAAAATGGACTCTCTCCTTTAATCTATTCAATGTTGAATAAATGAAATAAATTATATTTTGTCTCTTATTAACTAAATCTGACATCAGAAGTCAGGGATCTTAAACACGCTCTACGCCTATAAAATTAATGTTTCAGATGACTTTCCACGTGGAATGCTGCACCATACCTATACATCATAGGCTGAAATTACTGGAAATATGGGCCAGCTGACTATCTGACACCAACGGAAAATCAAGGAAAGGTTTAGTTCCAATTTGTTTTATATTTATATCGCGTAAAAAATAAGAACAAACACTTGCTTATACACATATATTTTGCTTCTAACTCGTGTAATGATTTTTTTTTTCTCACTGAAGTGCTTACAGTAATGATTGAGTTAGGTATATTAAATTTTATCCATCTATAACAAATAAGTACCTACAAAATATGTTAAGTATTGCTGTCTGTGAGTATTTTCACGTATAAGTACTTACTTATACTTAGGTGGATAAATACAAAGGATATGATACCTTTCAAATTGACATAACAGATGCAGTTCGTGACATCAACTACTACTCCGTGCCTCCCATGGTGGCCACCAACGAGCAGACTGCGGCTGGACAACAGGAGTATACCTGGAGCTCGAAATTATCTAATGGTGTGAAGTGAAGAATGGTGGTTAGTGTGAAGTGTGAAGAATGGTGGCTAGTATGAAGTGTAATTGCGGTATGCCATGATTTTTTTTTTATTCGATAGAGGAACACTATACTTGAAGATCTTTTTGCTGAGAAATCTTTTGCTTTGTTGTGTTCTTTAGTTAAGAAAAACAAGAATATCCTATATCTTATACAAATCGTTTAAAAAATAATAATATTAACGAAACGTACAAAAAAAAACTTGATGACCATCATTATGAACTGTGTTTATTGAATTATAAATCGCATAGTTAAACTTATTCTTGCTAAGTTTTAAGGACATTTAAATCGCAACTAGGGCTTGCAATTAGAGTATTTCGAATAGTAATTTGGTTGGAAATTATTCGAAATATTCGTATTATCCGGATAATATCCGAATAATTGCAGGCATTAATCGTAATACGTACTAGGCTATAATATTATTATTATTAGTGTTCGGCGACAGGTAGCAATATGTCATTTTGACGTCAAACATAATAACCAACATGGATAACCCTGACGTCAAAAATAAAATAATACGTGATATGCTATAAAGAAATAAACTTAATATTTAATATTATTATCGACAATTCACTTATCTAAAGATCACGATCTCTCTACATCAAAAGACGTGAGTCTTGCGAGGTTGTAAAGTGATAGTTCACCATTATCATTCAAAAAAATACCTCTCTATAGCAAAAATATATTGATATTAAATACAAATTAAGTGGCATCCATAACAATTTCCGTCCTAAAATTGCTGCCTGTGTCCGATGATTTTTCTTGGACTGTATGATATCTAATGAATATTTACGTATTTCCTTGTCACTATTTCGCAGTACGATACCTCTTTTCATCTCTACAGATCATTAACGTTATCCGCAGTACTGCCATTTTAAGGGTAAACGCCTTAAGCAAATCATGATATACCTACCGTCATACCGTCAACGATGATACAAGTTTTTCATTAAAAAAAAGGGGGAATTTGTTATTAATGAAACAATTCGATGTAGCAGTTCATTAATCTTTTTATAAAAATGGTATCATTCACTTAAATGTACTTACATTCTAGCTTATGTACTACATTTTAAATTATAATGTATTACGTATTAACGTAATTAAAAGTAATAATTGGGAAAGTAGATACAATATAGTAAATCGTAGTGTCAGGCTATACAACAAGACAATGCCAAGTTGTGATTAGTACATAGATGAAGCAAACGTAAAAAAAAATATATATTATAT
This sequence comes from Pammene aurita, assembly GCA_947086415.1. Lineage (NCBI taxonomy): Eukaryota > Metazoa > Arthropoda > Insecta > Lepidoptera > Tortricidae > Pammene > Pammene aurita. The sequence goes on from OX352291.1 coordinate 18,641,442, forward strand.
ATTTAGGTATGCAGTTGTGACATACACCTCGAGATACCAACGAGTTTCTACTTACAGTATTACCAATTACAAATAAAGTAATAGTATTTTCAGATGATAGTTTTACTCGTATGACTACTAAATTCACGATTTCTTGATCAGATATGATCTGAGAACTGTTAGTAAAATTTAAATTAGTTAGAGTTATTTGAAATTGTAAAAGATTTCAGTACCTTGAGACTTGAACAGATATTTAAAAACAGAAGATTTGGTTTCCGTTATCTGCAGAATGACCGAGCGGATATAAAATAATTATTGCTAATTGTTATTTCATCATCCAATCTCCATACTAGTAACTAAATTCTGAAACAATCAAGTATTAGAAAGCGGATAAAATGCACCTTAATCTATTCCCCGGGACCTCCTGCTTCGAAGGCAGGGCAGAGTTGGGCGATATTTAGATAATTTATTGTCTAGATAATAATTTCAAATAAATTTATTAGAAGATAAATTCAATCACAAACATTGCGTTGACAACTTCTTTTATTGAGATAAATTATCTAGATGAAGATAACTGGCCTCGTTTGTTATTGAAGTAAGCTTAGAATAATGCATATATATAGAATATCGCGTCAAGGCCCCTGACTAAATATAAGAGCTATGCTACAGCTATCTTATTCATCTGACCACTTCTAGTTCTACATGACTGTACTACTGACATTCATCTTTTATTATAAATCCCAACTAATTTATCTAGATAAAAATGAAACTGATCTGGCTATATTCAAAACAACAAATGATGGATTATTTAGTTATTTCAAATAAAAGATCATTTAGTTATCTTCCCGGTTATTGGTAAATAAATAATTTTTGCCCAACTCTGAGGCAGGGTCACTGCCGACTAGGCTGGAAGACCGTTTGTTTCTATGTTTGTTTTGTTAGTATGTATTAAAAGGGTTCACTATATAATTCCCGAAGATTAATCGTCGATCGCATTTCGAAGCTAATTTTTTTTCCTTGTATAATTTTAACTACGTCGCAACTCAACACAAAAATTTGTAGTTCTCCTAACTTTGTTAGGATTGAGACATTAACTTAGAAACACTTCGTAAAACATGATATTTTATGTCGTAAAATGCTTTCGTAGGCGTTACGCTAAGCTTCAATTTGCAAGCCGTATCAAACAATAAATTAAGTCGGCTCCTTCGATCATAATTAATAAACATATCGTGACTATTTAAATTGAACGGTTCTCCGATTAAATACATGCAAAAAAAAAGACCCTTATAAATACAAGCATAAACAGAACATTATTCTATACGATTGTCAAACTCGTATGAAATAAGTAAACTTATTCCATTATAATTGATAGATACAAAGAATGAAATGTGTTGCCGAATAAAATTCGGATAAAGAAAGGTTCGTTGAAAAACCAAAACGCTCATTGAAGGATAAACGGTTACGATGTAGAAACCATGTCCTTTTAGATGAATCAATTATATATTCTGAATTGATTATGTACTAAAATTGTGGAACTATCGATTTGGGTTTTTGATGTGTCCACCTGACGAAATTCACGAGTTTAATTTTTGAGTATCCTTGGCCACTGGACGAAGCTGAAACGAACATATGCGTTAAGGTATTTAGAACCAGTATACAAAGTATCATAACATTCGGTCCAGTAATTGCGAAGAAATTAATAATTTACCTTTTTTTACTGTATGTAATTAAAAGCTCATTAGGGCAATACAGTCATTAAAACACATTCAGTGAAAGGTATAAAACCCCGTTCGTTTTTTTAAATTATATTTATTATTTTTATTTATGCCAGTAGTTACATTATTCACGACATTAATTACGTTTTGACTTTTGACAAGTGTCTGATGTGACAAATATGTGAGACGTCAGAGTGAACACAGACACATATACTAACAAATTGCGTTGCCCTGACGTGGTGTGTCACTAACCTGTAATTGTCATAAACGCTCCCATGATTGATACAGTATGCTTCTACTATTGTTGATTATTGGAAATAACGTTTGTAGACAAAAATGCGACATAGCATTCCTGAGAAGTAACCCCATGTGGGATTTCAGGATTTGTCCAGATGCCAAGGTCAGATATGATCATTAGGTATACAAATCACCGTAAAATTTTCACATTACCCTCTTTCAAACAAGTGACCTACATGTTATGTTTATAATTGGACTGATTGAGTGAAAACGACGACGAATGACATGACGACGAAACGAATGAATTTATTGACAAGAAATGAATGAAATTTTAATGAAAAGTTGCTACCTTACCTTGCTTGACGAGGATGAGAGAAGCAGTAGCAACGTAACTGTAAATAAAGCTATTGCTGCCGAGCCTGCGAGCTCTCACTTGGTGTAAGTAAGTGAAACAGTAGCAATATAGGGAACAGCTACGAGCCTGCGAGCCCCACTTGATGTTATTGGTGGAAGAGTAGCACCTTAGAGGCGCTTGCTAGCTGTGCTTGATGTGGTGAGTAACGCTAGCAGAGTATCATGTAGATAGGATAATTGCTTCCGAGCCTGCGAGCTCTCACCTGATGCGAGTGAAACAGTAGCAATATAGGGGACAGCTACGAGCCTGCGAGCCCCACTTGATGTTATGGGTGGAAGAGTAGCACCTTAGAGGCGCTTGCTAGCTGTGCTTGATGTGGTGAGTAACGCTAGCAGAGTATCATGTAGATAGGATAATTGCTTCCGAGCCTGCGAGCTCTCACCTGATGTGAGTGAAACAGTAGCAATATAGGGACCTAATACAGAGCCTGCGAGCCAACTTGATGTAATAATGAGAAATGGGCACTTCGGGAACGAAGTACCTGTCAGTATGGCCGTGTGAGATATACAGTCGGTGAGATAAATAATGGCCAAAACGTACAGTTTCATCACTTCCAGTATCGAATATACATCTAAAGTAATCCATAAGTTGAAATCCAAGAAGTTGAAGTTGTAAGGTAGACGTAAGTTTTCAAATACCACAACTACCCTTAATGTATTGTTATGTGATCGTGACTGCCAGAATGCAAATAATGCGACTACCTAATTATATCAGAGATAATTGCAGTTTGATTTCTATTCGTTTCCGTTAATCCTTATTAGATTATTTGGATTGGAATTGGTAAATATGCTTGCTAACTTAAATATTACGTATCGGGATATCCTGTATTCAATTATTATAGTCGAGTTGACAATAATCGAATAATTGTACAAGTAAATAATCTCGTCAAGTGTAATAATTTAGCATTGCTAATTATTATTCACTTGAAGTTATTTACGAGGAGTTATATTACTTAAACCTTCAAGTATTTTGCGAAGCGGATATCCTGTATTGCTGTCACATTATGATTAAGTAAACGATACTAAATATTGATGGTTTAGTGAATAATAACTTATTGTCATTTTTAAATTATATTTTCATCTATTTTGAACTAAGCAAATATATTTACTATTATACTATTTCCAATTATTTCGATAACCGGATGTGCCGGAAATATAGAATGCTTGTCCTGCCAGGTAGTAGAAGGGGTAATGGGTAAGCCCTTATAAACAAGTGAGTGGCAGTTGCGGGACACATTGGTCATTGGAGAGCTAACCAGCAAGAACCAAGTTAAGTATAATATTGATTACTCACCTCTAAATAATATTGAGGGTTAATTAAATAAAATGTATCAGTGTGTACCTTGTTACCGTGTACCTAATAATGTATTTAAATATATAAACGTGTAATACTGTATTTCAAGTTGGTGCATGGTACAACGTACACACCAACCTTATATTGGAAATAATTTAGCCTTTCTGATTACATGAGATTATATATTACTCTGTTTTTGCTACAAGTGTTAGATATATTATGTGCAGAATATTATGATTAATGGCCTTACGGGATACTTGTAGTAATGGTTGAGGAATTAGAATGGATTTAATATACTTTGTTTTATATCTTGACTTACTTAGTGGTGATGGCAGTATTGCAACATTGATTAAATTATTTAGAATTATTATAAGTAATATTCTTTAATAAACATCATTGCATTTACTATGGTTGTTCTTAGCATTTTATATTTATAAAATGGACTCTCTCCTTTAATCTATTCAATGTTGAATAAATGAAATAAATTATATTTTGTCTCTTATTAACTAAATCTGACACACTCGTGACAGGAGATACAAAATAAGAAATGTCCACTCAGTAAATTTCCAACATGTTTGTATACTTACTAGGCTGAATCAATATTGGCAAAAAATATTGTTATTGAAAGTTGATATAACGTTTTCTTTTTTGTGCTGCGCAATCCTCGAACCGTAAATTCCCAAGGGTAAACTTCCTTAAAGAAAATAACCACATATCGTCTGAATATAAATCGACTACTCGGATTCGATCCGACTATCGCGATTCAATTTGAATGTTCATGTTGGCCGTAATCATTTCTAGTGTCCCTCGGCGCGCTTGTTATGTAGTAAGCACATCACCGTCTTGGCCAAGGAATATGAAATGTGGATGGAAATGTATACTTTATCATTAAGTATTATTAAAATAGCTCCCTCTTGTGGCATATTTTTTATTGTAAATGGCGGGTGAAGTGCCAAAGTGTGTTGAAGAAGGTACGCCCAGAATTAGGCTCTGATGTGCACCAATGCAATTTTAATATGTTTAAGATAGAAAATAGATGTCACACCGGTGTGACCGGGTGGTCTAGTGGTCAGGACGTCAGCCGCGAAAGCTGAAGACGCCAGTTCAAATCTGTCCTCGGACACCGGAGGGTTTGGTCACTTTTTCTGAAGTATATGACATCTATTTTCAATTTATATATAGTAGTGTAACTACTTAAAAAATTGCAAATCAAAAAATATTGAACAAAATAATTTGATTTGCTTCAAGATGTTTAAGATATTCACTCTTATAACTACTGAGGACATTGAAAACAGGTTCAGAACTTCATAATGGGTAAAGGTAATAGGGACAATCGTTAAAGGGAGTACAGTCGCCATCAGATATATCGCAGCGGCCAAGGTGGTCACAAATATCTGAACAACGCCTCTATTTCAAGGCGATAAAGTGCAATATTTTTGAGTACGTTGGCCGCTCCGATATATATGATGGCGACTGTACTATAGCCATATAAATTTCCTAATATAAAAAAAGTTAAAATGTAAAAAATCTTTTTACTTTCGAACCTTGATTTTATGTTCTAATTGTTTAGTTGTAGTTTCTTGTAGAGGAATTTTTAATACATCAGTAATCTCTCAGACACTTAAACGACTTCCTTTTAGATTATATTACAAGAAAGCCATGGTCCCCTTGACGGAAAGCGGGCAACGTGACGTAGGTATCTAATATAGTTGTAACTCACTCGAAGGGTGCTATAAATTTAGTTTTCAAGTACCTAGTTATGTCCGCAAATATAACATTGTTAGAAAAAGCTAAGCGTCACTTCAGCCTGTATTAATATTGTGTGTATTTTAGGCTTTCACATTCTTCATTATCATAAAATGGAAAGACTTTTAAACAAATTAACATATATAAATGAATGAATATCCTTACGTAATTAATATTGATATTCACACAAACCATTGTGAAATTTATCAAGTCTTTTATTTAGGTTTGTGTCTGTCAATAAAAGGTATATACTTGTTATGTTGAAAAATACCTCGGAAATTTTAAAGTCTCCCAAAGCTGAATTGTTACAAAACCTTTTCGTTATAATTACAAACCCTGAAAATCGGGTCTTGCATACGAAATGTTCTCCAGTGTCAAACACTTGTACATTCGAATCCTAATTAAGTACTCTAAAGTCCGCTCGGTTCATATTAGCGAGTGCTATGCGATTTGAAATTATTATTAGGGCCGAGGCCGATTCTGATGATCGCTACTCACAGGATTTTTAAAATATGGCTGTTTAGGTAGTTTAATAGGTCTCTATTTTATGATCCTCGGGTTGTTGTAACCATTCTTTACATTTTGTTTAGGAAACAAAATGTAAAGAAACCTAAAAGTATTTTTTCGTATATATTTAATTATATTTGTTAAGCATATGTAATTGTTCATCACACATTCAATATACAAAATCAAACATAAAATAGATGTCAATAATATAAAAATAAAACAAAGCTACAAACAGACAAATACCAAATTATTAACCCTTATTCAAATAACCCACCACGCGTCATTCCAGGTGCAAAGGTGTCTATCACGCTCGCCGCGTTTCCACACTGAACCGCGATGGACAACGTGGGATTTTTTATTGATCCATAAAAGTTAATAGGTATGTTTTAAGCCGATAAACGCATAGTATGATGTTAGGTAGCAACAAATAGATTACCTAAACAAGATGTTATGCCATGATTAAATTGACTATAAAAATAGCTGTTTAAAATAATCATAATGAAAAAGATTCTGGACTGAAAAATCGTTCAGAGCAAAATGTATCTCTTGATGATGTGAAAAATCAAACTAATATCCTGTCAAGTCTTTCACAAAGTAGAAGTCGGTACGTAATTTACTTGTGAGACCTCCTGGGCGCAGACAGCTTAACAGAAGGTAATTAGCTATTAAATAAAATAACTTTTTGCAACACAGATTTCACGAAATTGGAATAATTTAATGCGACAGCCGTGATGAATGAGTACTTTTCTTTCTAATCCTTTTAAAATGTACACGACTTTTTAGATTCCTTTTTTTCACATTGAAGCATTTCAATATTTGACAAAGTAAATGATTGACGTCCGACTTTCAATCCGGAGGTATCGGGCTCAAACCCCGGCTCGTACCACTGAGTTTTTCGGAACTAATGTACGGAATATCATTCATATTTACTAGTAGCTTTTCGGTGAAAGAAAACATCGCAAGGAAACCGGACCTAATCCCGATAAGGCCTAGTTTCCCCTCTGGGTTGGATGGGATTAGGTTGTCAAGCGGACCCAAGCCGGGACAAACGCTAGGAGGAAGAGGACAAAGTAAATGATTAGCAAAAAATATACCTACCCCGAAAGTGTTAAAAATAATAAAATAGGACTAAGTATTTTACAGCAGTTAGACTTGATTGTGACAGACAATGCAATATTCACATATCAGCTTAGGCTTTGGAATTTTGGAGTCGGGTGCTACGATACCTCCTCACTCACAATTTTTTATCCGCTTTCAACGAGTCAGATTTAAATTTAGGTAATAATACATACCTACTTCGCCTCGGGTATTTTATAAAGTTATCTAATGAAATGACTGTAAATTGAATAAAGAATTCAAAGGTTGATGATGTATGTACACTACAGAAAGAATCTGTGAAATCTTAGTTATTAGGAGTGAAATTCATGTTTGTTCTGTATCAGCATTTCGTGTCGTTAAGAATCGTTAAAGTAACTGTTAATGTACACTTTTATTTATTTGACCTTAACTTTCGAGGTCTAACGTGCTATTGTTTCCCCGAGTCACAGGGTACATCACCCTCTTGGGATAAATAACTAGCCACTTACTTTTACGGCAGATTCTCGTGCAGAAACAAAATATCAAAGTAATTCGAGGGTTTTCGGAATAAGCAGGTAGGTACCTACTTAAAGCGTCAGTGAGCCAAATACTGTTGAAGACTAAGTAATCCCGTAAAATGTATTCAGTAAAAAATAAGAGATTTTTTTATGCTTTTATAAGAGATTAGCTAATATTACCTACGTGTCTCAAGAAGAGCAATTAAAAGATTAAGAAACCATTAGGCCCAAAATATTAAACTGAAATTAGGCCACCTTAGAGTAGAGGGAAATGTACGACTTGTTGAGCCTAACTATGCTAACTGCCTGCCTGCCTGCCTGCTATGATAACTGATAGTTAATATGTATAAAATTATAAATTATTTTTTAAGACCGATTCGTATTTAATAATCTTTGGGATTTGACAAAGCGATGTAATTTAACTATTAATTTTATTGTTAAATACCGTTTTAAAATAATTAAATAAACTCTTAACTATTTATTTATTTATTTTTTCTACTCCTGTACTTTTATCTGTCATTTATACATTCGTCAACACCTTTATAAGAACATAGATAATACACTCGATGAAAAGTCTATCTAGTCTATTCCCCAAAATAACACTTGTTCTATAAAAGCGCCAAAATAGTATCGCGGAATCGCGTGCAAACACGACTATTAATATAAAATAAATTACTGCCAACCTAAGAAACCTAAATAAACGCAGCGTTTTTAGAAAAAAAAACTATTAAAAAGAAAAAATTTAAAGAACCACAGACCTACTTCGTAGTTTTTTACGTTTCCCGTTCGTTTGTTGCGGCGAATTGCAAACTTTGAAAGCAATTTCCGTGTTGAAAGCAATTTAGGTATTTTTACTAATCTCTGTAGCTCTTTAATAATTGATCAAATAACGACGGTGTGTATTTGTGTTAGTAATGTTAGTATTATTGAAAAATAGTGTTTTAAAAGGTAAAACTTAAATGATTGTTGATTATGTTGACAAAATAAATGCGATATCCATGAAGTTTTCAATTTCGCATTTTATGTAAAAGTAAGTGTATTCGTAGAAAAAGTATTGTATGCAACGTCGTATAAGTAGGTAAAAAAATGTTCGAGGCGTTTTTCTTAACAATTTTCGCCTACGGCTCAAATTGTTACCTACGCCACTCACCTTTTTTAACCCCTCTTATACAACTGTTGCATAAACTACTATAAAAAGTGAGATTACACAATCAGAGATTTCAGTAGTACTTATAAAGTCACGCCCGTCAGTACATTGCGACAGTTACCTCCTTCATATTCGCAAAAAAGCGCCATCAGTCATGTTAACTGAGTCAGAGTTTCGGAAAAAGAAGTGTCGTAAAATGTATGAGTTCCCATATAAACGACGACACTTCTCTTTCCGTACAAACTATCGCCGGCCAGAAAACTTGTCATATTGGTTTGCTTGGCACTTGCCACCCCAAGTAACACATCAAAGCAGTATAACGGCCGTCTTACAGCATATCTGTATGCTATTAGCATTTTGAGTTCGTTTTATAGTAGCATTATAAACGTTTATAGTGCTGATATAGGTCTTAAATGGGCACAAATTACCCAGCTTGAGATCCTATACAGGTCATTTAATAGCATTGCAGGCGCATTATGTCTGCGCTATAAGCATTATCGTTGTCATGGAAAGTGCCAATCGCCTCAAAGAAGCATTAGTACGCTCTATTAAGTTGCCGACTGCATTAAAGAAGCCTTAATACGGCCAAAAAACTTGCTAATCGCAGTAAAGAAGCATAAGTACTCTCGATTAACTTGCCGATCGCAATACAAACGCATTATACTAGCATAAGAGTGTAGTAAAATAAACCTTACGTCAATGCAAAAACGTCTCTAATACCGACGGAACAAATGTTATAATACAATGAACGTTGTGATTTAACTACTTTGTCTCGCAATATAAAATGGACGAAGACGGTACAAAAAACTGAATGAGTGACGCGTCATATTTGTTTGCATCCTAAAAAAATTTATAAAAGTTTTTGACACTTTTACGTTATTATATCCTTCAAATATTACTGCGCAATGTAGTTTACTGTAAATGTGTATATAAGTTTCATTGAAAATTTTCACGCGCCTTTGATTTATTGTGGTTTTGCTATAAAATATTATAAAAAGATATGCGTCAAATAAGCAAAACAATTGTGTAATCCTCGTATAGAACGAGTTTTGCATTATTAACATAATAGTGTTGGTTGAGCAGTCTTAAATTAAGTAATTTCTTTATTATATAGGTATTTTCCTTGTATAAATAGGTCCGCATGATTTTATTTTTTGGGGGTTATTAATTATTTACAAAATGGCGTTGGTCTATATAGACGGAGAGCTAGCCCCGTCCACGTCGGATATGACAATAATGAGAGCAACCAAACCCCTCTAGTCAGTTTGGTATATTATGCTTATTTCTAGATCTGGACATCTGGCAGCTTTAAAGTAGTGGAGGTCAAAGAATGCAAACCATTTCAAGAAAATAAATCCTAGAGATCTGGGTTTGATGCAATATTATGAGAAACTATACAAATACTATACAATATTAAGAGAAATTATACAAAAGTTTATGTTGCGAGAAAGTAGTGCCAAACGATGTATAATAAAATATAGTTCATAGTTTTCGCCTACTGTTTTTGTTTCCGTAATAATCATACATCGGGGTTTTCGGCGCGGGAACGATTTGAGAAAGAGTAGAGATAAACAGATAGGTTGAGAGTTAGTCTGAGAAAATATCATATTATGCTTAATGAATAACTACCTCTCTGTGAATAGCTTACACACTATGATACGAGCTTTTTTTCTTAGAGGCATGTTTGTATTGACAATACTACTACTGATATACTTATTTTAAAAATACAAATGCATATCCGAAAGGAGGATGGGCAGATTTGTATGGACTCTGGCCTAGAAACTAATAATGACAAGCCATATATCATTGGAAAGGTTTTTAAATATTCTACAACTTTGTATGGTGGAAAATTTCGAATCGCTGTGTGAATAAAGTTATGGCAAAAATAAAAAGTTGTATATAAAAAAAACATTCCATCACTAAGATTATATTTATTGTTATAGGGTTTTAGCTCTGTACATCTGTTTTTAAACGTTTTATAACAAAATATACAAAAAAATAACCAAAGTATTGATATACCAATTAAACAAGCACTGCTATTTTTCTAACATAAGGTTCGTCAATTATGAGTCAGTCTTACATTATATAGATTACGCGGAGTCCGATAATAAAGCCAAAGGTCAAGAAGTCGCAAGAAAATCAGAATATTAGCTAAGACGGAAAATGAACCAGAATGACACAAAAAAACATGAAAACGCATAAAAAAACAAAAACATGACACATAATCATTGACAGTTTTAAAACCTTCATAATCTGTAGAGCGATACAAGAACTTAGTATCAAAAAACCTACATAGTAACGTTTCAGCTCAAACTACTTTTATGCCTCGTTAACTTTTTTTACACAAAGATTTGGGACCACCTGTCATAGTAAAAGTTTTAGAACTTAGAATAAGCTATCCAGTGACATATTGCTTGACCTTATTGGTCATATAGGCCAATTTGCCCACCCTCCTTTATTAACTAGATCTACCTAAGACAAAGGACACGGTATAGTAAGTGTCAAATATTAATCTTGACGTCCGATATTTATGAACTATTTGATTAACTGAAGAGGTTGACAATGATCAGTCATTACATGAATCATAGGTATATGTACCTACAATATATATACATAATAGTCAGCTATTATATATAAATTGTATATACCTATGATTTTTTCGATCAATTATTCTTTAGGTAGAAACGTGCTAGAGTACATTCTGTTTTTTTAAGTTAATGCCTACTCTTTGGCTAATGTCAAACATTCCCGCACCGAAAACCCCGATGTATGGTAATAATACACAAAATTTTTTGGTCTAACGTTTTTTTTTATCGATTTTTGACCAGTTTTGAGTCGATATTCCAACATATTAACTATAGATAGAATTATAAGGCAAACGACTATCGGTTTTTGAATCTTTTATCTCCATTTTGTAGAGCCGGATCTTGAAATAAATGAGCCGTTATTTTTTTATGATATTTTTAAAATATGGTCTAAAAAACACTTTTATCGATATTCGAATGGTGTAAAGAATCTTACATATACGTAATCTACATATTAGGGTTCCTCTTTGATGTCTCTAAAAACTGTAGAGAGATTTTAATTTTTAACTAATTAAAACAAAATTTATGACCATAAAACCACTTTTTTAGCCAAAACCGGTTCGACTTTGATGTCAAATATCTCGTGGACAATGAATATTGAAGTAAATATAGGATACTATATTGTTTAAAGCCGTTACTGATAATATGATAAGCTATATAAATAATTAGAAAACTAAGGGAATCAGATCCAAGGTCGTTGGCGCCAGGGAGCCCCTTAAAATATAGGCCCTGTCCTTTATAACTGAGACAACTTCGGCAATTTTTACCTAGTTTGGTATTACTATTTTCCAATTAAAACATTTTGCTAGTCTGTCACTGTGACCTCCACCCATTAAAAGCTGCCAGATGCCAGGATCTAGCAATAAGAATAGTATAGCAATCTAACCAGACGGGTTTTGTTGCTCTCATTATTTTGTCATATCTGACGTGGCTAGCTCTTAGTCCAATAGCAGCTCAGTGACCCTTAAAAAATGCCTTATTTATGCCTACAGCATTACACGTGAATAATTATGCTATTAAACAACATTAAGCATTTATTTATGCTATTGTAGAACCTAAGGCACTAAAACCGCTAAAAGCTGTATAGGGGCTGTTCATAAATTACGTCATCAATTTTTTGATAGTAAAGCTGCCAAATAAAGTGACGTCATTAAAAAAAAATGCGTTTTAAGCTTAATTGTAAAATAAAAAACTATTTAGTAGATAATATTTTATAGCATTAAAAGTTTATAGAAACACGACTTTCATTCCTTTTTTTACACATTGATGATGTGATCTTCGGAATGACCCCCCCCCCCCTCCTACGTCATGCTACCATCATCCGATGTCCAGACCCCCCCCCCCATTTGAAATGACGTAATTTATGAACAGCCCCTTATAGTGAATTACGTGGCATTATAATGGCTAATATTCATGATCTTAAACAGTATTAAGCATTTATTTATGCTATTGTAGAACCTAAGGCACTAAACCAAACCGAAGCATTAGTGTAGCAAACCAAAACGCAACTGTACATCATTCAGCTGTACAGTTGCATGTTGTTCGCTGCACTAAAACTAATGGCTAAACAAAAGCATTTACATATGCCATTATACAACCGTTATACAGCGTAAAGCATCATAAAATGCTATTGTAGAACCTAAAGCACTAAAAACAGCTGAAAGCTGTATACCGGATTTACGTGGCATTATAATGGCTAATATTCATGCTCATAAACAGCATTAAGCATTTATTTATGCTATTGTAGAACCTAAGGCACTAAACCACACCGAAGCATTAGTGTAGCAAACCAAAACGCAACTGTACAGCATTCAGCTGTACAGTTGCATTTTGGTTCGCTGTACTAAAACTAAAGGCTTTAAAAAAGCATTTATACATGCCATTATACAACCGTTATACAGCTTAAAGCATTATATAATGCTATTGTAGAACCTAAAGCACTTAAGTGCTTTTAAACAGTCGAAAGCTGTACAGTTGCGTTGTGGTTTGCTGCACTAAAGCTAAAGGCTTTACAAAAGCATTTAGATATGCCATTATACAACCGTTATACAGCTCAAAGCATCATATAATGCGACAAGTTGCTCGGTGAACGTATATAAGAGTTTATACGGTCCTTAAGTTCGAAATAAGTTAACTATTCATATGTTATAATGCTTCCTGTGTTATTTGGGACTTGCTTGTCATTTTCTTGGTTTGCAAAATGTGGTCGACGGGGAGAATTTTACTTGGGTGTCACAATGAAATAAAATGATAGCTTTAAAATTGTTGTTTTTAGCAAGAAATAAATACAATTTGAATTACATTTCCGATTATAATAGATCCTATCTATCTTTTTTAGGGTTCCGTAGTCAACTAGGAACCCTTATAGTTTCGCCACGTCTTTCCGTCCGTCCGTCCATCCGCGGATAATCTCAGTGACCGTTAGCACTAGAAAGCTAAAATTTGGTACTAATATGTATATCAATCACGCCGACAAAGTGGTAAAATAAAAAGTGGAAAAAAATGTTTTATTAGGGTACCTCCCCTATACGTAAAGTGGGGAGTGTTTTTTTTTTCATTTCAACCCTAACGTGTGATATATTGTTGGATAGGTATTTAAAAACCGGCCAAGTGCGAGTCGAACTCGCGCACCGAGGGTTCCGTACAAATCTATAGGTATATAGGGGTAGTAACTTTATAATTATTAATAATATTTTTATTATATGATGTAACTAAAAATGTATGGTTTTCGCAATATTTCCTGTATCTGTGCTATAAGACGTTGCTTCGTACCAAATTTCAAGATCCTCAGTTCACGGGAAGTACCCTGTAGGTTTTGATTCCCATGCAATTTTCGAAAATTTGCGGAATTTTACGGCATAAACGGCTGTATCTTTTGATTGCGTTGGCATAAAAGTTTGAGTTTTTCACAGCACCAATGGACAGTAGAGAGTATTTGATATAAATTTCAGCTTGATACCTCCATGCGTTCGTGAGAAAAATGGTTTTGACAGACAGACAGACAGACAGACAGACAGACAGACAGACAGACAGATGGACAACAAAGTGATCCTATAAGGGTTCCGTTTTTTCCTTTCGAGGTACGGAACCCTAAAAATGAATAGGGGTTTCGTAAAATAATTTTTGATAATGTAAATATTATCGGAAATAATCGCTCCAAAAGTAAAAAAAAATGTGTCCCCCCCTCTAACTTTTAACGAACCATAAGTTTTAGAAATATGAAAAAATCTCAAAAGTAGAACTTTATAAAAACTTTCTAAGAAAATTATTTTGAATAGGCTGAATAGTTTTTGAAAAAAAAATACAACATAATTTCTGAACTAAGTTTGTAATTTCACCGTTTTAACTCTTAAGTGGGGACACTTACTTTGACGGACGGAAAACTACGGAACCCTACACTGAGCGTGGCCCGACACGCTCTTGGCCGGTTTTTTTAATTTTCGTCTCATAAAAGATGCAACTAGGCATGTTTAACAAATTGTTTTAACATTTTGTGATCACTTAACGTGCCGCTCACGTCTGTATCGCCGTTGATGTCACAATCGTATTTTAACACCGAAAAACTGGCCCACTTTGTAGTACCATTTGGCCCCGTCTTTACGAAGTAATATATAAGTCTATGTACACATATGAACAAATAGCTTGACAGCTTGCACAATGACGTTTGGTATTTTTACGCAATCATTACTCGTACGAGTATATATCTCTTTTAGTCCCCAAACATATTTAACCTAAAATTGTCGTTGAAAATTACAGTCAAAGTTCCAACAAAAATTAGTTTTGAATGCTCCGTAACTCTCATAAATTTAGAATATTAAGCTCCTTTATAAAAGTTTTATATTTTTTTTGGAGAAAGTGGATTACGTCAATATAACCAACGACGGCTCAAAGACAAAGCTTTAAAATGGAAATGTGTCTAAGTCTGAGAATACTCACGGGAACCACCATGACTTGACTACAAGAATGCCAACTAGGTACACACCAAAAAATAAATTTTTCAACTATCACGTTTTTAGGATTTTCCCGGAAATCCGACGAAACTTAACACATGTTTTATAATCTATGTGTCTTATCTATTAATCTATCTCCTTATATATATAAAATAAAGTCGTGTCGGTTACACTATTTATAGCTCAAGAACGGCTTAACCAATTTTAATGATGTTTGAATTTTTGCATTTTTCTTCGCCCCGAATAGCAGAATACGGTACGAAGTTCGCCGGGTCAGCAGTTTATGATATTACCTCTGCTATGATTGTAGATAAAAATGTATTGACTGTTTAAAATAGAGTTGTAATAGTGTAGGTTGTGCTTGATTATGCTAACATGTTGATTTAAGTATAGGTATAAATTTTATTCCTTCAATAATACATATAATAAACTTATATAGATGACATATACAAAGCAAAAGTGACCTAGGCCTCCGGTGCCCAGGGCGCCTTAGCATTTACAAAGATTGCATAAAGGTACACGGGAAAATTCGACCGGTGCTGCTGTGACCCGGGTAGCCAAGTGGTTAAGACGTCTGCCGCGAATGCAGAAGACGCTGGTTCGATCCCAGCCCTAGGCACCGAAGGCCTAGGTCACTTTTCGCTTTGTATATAATATCAATATATGTTTATAATTTATATAGTAGGTATATAGACACACAACTTGATTTGTTCTTCAGTAATACATATAATATTTAAAAATTATAACATTTAAGCCAATGATGATAAGGAATTTTGGAGTTTTTACCGTCGACTGACCGGTTTTAGGTAGTTTTCCGGCAGTTTTCTATATGTAATTCATTACACCTTTAAGTCCTAACTCAAGGAGGTTGCTATGTTTTGTTACAGTATTCTTAAAGAGACCACCTTTTACCTTTGATTAACTTTACTCATCAAACCGATTGATTGATTGATGGTGCCTACATGTAACGTATAAATATATATTGCATTGTTATCGAAGTTTGTAATTTTATTTATACCACGACAGTGGCAAACAACAACCTTGCCCGCGTGATGGTAACCAGGTTCCGTAGCCTGTGGAGGCGTGCAACTCCAGAGGTGTCACATGCGCGTTGCCAACCCTTTATTTAAAAAAGGAGGATTCAGTGTGTTGTCGGCTAAAGAGACAAGAGGGTTCCTCGTCGTCAACACACTGCATCCTCAATAGTTTTCAACTGATTTCAAGATTTCGAAGGAGGAGGTTATCAATTCGTCGGGATCTTTGTTTTTTTTTTGCTATTTATTTTTATTTTTTTATGTACATATGTTCACTGAGTATTCGAAGACGCTGGAGCTGGACCGATTTGGAAAATTCTTTTTTTGTTTGAAAGAGTCTTTACAGTTGCTTCCATTGTAACCAGGTCAGGATCTGATAAAGGGACCCTAGAGAAATCGAGGGAACTCTTCAACTATCATAGGCACACCCATAGTGATTTGAGTATTTTTTACAGCAGCTCGAGCATTTGCTTTTGGAAAGGTGAATGCTAAGTGAAGTCGGTTCTTTTTTGTTTAAAATTATTTTTATTCTACTTCACTAATATTTTTATTATTATCGACAATTCGTCTCCTAGTCTATAAGCTCATAGCCTTATAATTACAAAAAGAGGATCCAAATTTATGTTACTCATAAACAACAAGAATTGCAAGAATTGCATTACTTTCTTATTACACTTGTTTCTTTTTAAAGCCTGTTCTATTATTATTATCTATAAAAAAGTACCTACTTCTTATTTTAACTTGAATGAATCTTTTAAACAAATCTGATTCTTTTTCAGATGTAACCAGCATCGGTAACGTCAAGTTGTTAATCGAGCCATCTATCGTCAAACGCAACGGAACTGCAGTGTTGACGTGCCACCGCGACATGCAGGGGGCGCCACTGTACACCGCCAAGTGGTACAGAGGAAACCACGAGTTTTACAGATACACGCCATTAGAGAACCCTAGCACCAGGGTGTTTGGGTTGAATGGAATTTTTGTTGATGTAAGTATATTCTATGCCTGCACAAGTGCACACAGTAAATTATACAAGATGCCGAGAGCGGGTTTTGAGAGGCTAATTATCAAAGATTATCTTGATAATTTAACGTGTTTTTTTAATTAGCCTGTATTAGTGTCCCACTCCTGGAATAAGGCCTCCCCTATTCTCCTCCATTCAGTCCTGTTCATAGTGCTTCCCCGCCATTATGTAAAGAATGCGTCCAGGTCGTCCCACCATATTCTTTTCGGTCTGCCTCTACCCCGGCGGCCGTCGATGGAGTCTCATGGGAGGGATGGAGTCTGTAGCCATTCTGGCCCACCGTTCCGGGTGTGCGGCAGACATGCCCAGCCCAATCCCACTTTAGCTTAGCGGTCTGGACACCCACATCTACAATACGAGTTCTAGAACCCAGTTCCGTGTTTCTGATGCGATCTGTTCTGCGAACACCTAATATACTGCGCTCCATCGCTCGCTGACAAACCTTCAGTTTGGACTTTAGAGCCTCAGTTAATAACCAGGTTTGAGCGATCCGTAAGTTAGAATGCACACGTCGAGGAGTTTGCGCTTAAGACATAGAGGAAGTATTCCCTTCATTAGCGCTTTCATGGACCTGGGGGCTTAGCCAAGATGACAATCGTTTGCAGAAAACGAATCAAAACGCTATGCATCTCTCTACCGCGCTAACATGGAAGAGTGAGCGAGAGCGTGTAGCGTTTCGTTTTATGCAAACGATTGTCATCTTGGCTACAGGGCCAGCAGCCTCTTCCAGGCATTTTCGATAAGTACGTCTATCGATTTCGAGCTTGAATTTTAGTCTAATAATTTTAATTAAGTTGAAGGAAAAATAATTCATATATATATTTATATGGAATTCATCTCAGCTCGCAGGTTTTCTCACTAAAGCCCTGCCTGTTGGAAAATTTAATTGCATTCGGGATAAAATATTATTTTAAGATGTAGTTTTGTTAAGTTTAACACTAAGCTTAAGGCATTAGTTATTGTGAATAGCAGCTTATTAAATGTAGCCTTATTAACAGGCCTCGGAGTATTTTTAGCACGGTAAGACTAAGGAGAGCTATGGAGTCGTTGTTAACATTAAAATTAAATTCATACTCATACTCATCCTCATTAATTTAATTCATAAAATAAATAATAGCTATAAAAAATACACCACCATCTTCATTGACGAGTAACAAATAATATGAAGGTAAACAACCCCATAGAATTAACAATCAATATCCATAGAACACGTAGCTATAGGAATGAGTTCTTCAAAATCTTCACATGGTACGTGTACGTTGTTCATTTCATCAGTCCAGTTGTAAAATGTGTAAAAAATTGAGACTTTTTCCATGTTCTCTGGAGTGAAACATGTTCTATGTTGGTCATAAATCCACTTATGAGACGAAAAAGATCTTTCCACATCGACTGAAGTTAAAGTAGCATGTTTTAGAACTTCCTCAAATTATTGTGAGCTTGCCATCGTTCGTATTTCATTAATATCTGGGTTCCTTTCGAGAACTTTTACAAATTTATCTCTAATTGTGTCAGGACGAAACATGTTAAAAATTGTGTAATGTCGTCTATTACTTGAAACGCTTGCTTTATTGGAATATTTGTAAACTGTAATTTTGTAATAGATTCAACAATAACCTGATAATTGTCTTTAATAAAACTAAGCTCGTTGGCATTTTCATATCCATCAATGCGGTTTGGGCGTTTGCTATTGAGATGGCTTCTTTTCTTGAAAATTCAAAAACAATACTTTTTATTTGTTCATAATGATCCGCGTAGTAAATGCAGCATTCAACCATGTGCCCCATCTGGTTATTACAGGCCGCGGCGGTAAGGGCACATCAGGGGCCATCTTCTTAAATATTCGTGTTCTCTGTGGCGATTTCAGAAATATATTTTTTACATTTGATGTTTAGGCGTTGACTCCTTCATGTTCTGATCTTGTTTGTTCAGCAACACGATTTAGTGCATGCGCTAAACAAGGAACATGTTTCATGTTAATAAATTTCCGTTTTAAAATTTTGCCTGCGAGAAGCATATATGCAGCGCTGTCCGTGCAAAATATAAAAAAATTGCCAATGTTACCTTCGAAATCACCTTGCCACAAAAACATAAGACTATTCTACCACTTCAGCGATCGAGTTTCCATTGACTTTTTCTAATACCTTACATGGTAGTAAGAAGGGTCGACACGAGGATCCTTGTAATGACTTCACTATAACATTGACAACGCAATTACCAATAACATCTACTGTTTCGTCCACGGAAAGCCACAGGTAACAATCTTTAAATGAGTTCCTTATTTTGTCCATAACTGGGGTGTACATTTTTTGGAGATAAAATTTTCTCAAAGTTGATTCGTGTGGAAGTCTTTTATTCGTTATTGGGCAGCAATATTTTTCCATGAATTTTCGGAATTCGGGATGATTAAGTCTGTTCCAAGGAATGTTGCAGGTAAGCAGGAACAAGCAGAGATCAATATAGAAGTCGCTTATAGCTCCACATTTCTTTGGTGCTTGTCAGACTTAACATGTTTCAGAACGTTGTCCTTTTTCAATCGAGTTATAGAACTTTCACTCACAGTGCAGTATATAACTGCTTGATCGGTATTATACTCTAACTCTTCATAGGGTTCTATCCAGCGCTGTATAAACGAAGAATGTTGGCGAGATTTTGTACTGTGTAGAATGCTGTTGACATGCTTTAATATAAAAGTGTGTCTTAATTGCGTGAGATGTACGTCACAAGACACACACGTTACTACACATTTTTCCTGATCGTATATAAGATCTTTGTACGGTTCAATCCAGTGCAAAATTTCAGATATTTGTGGATCCGTCATAATGAAATCAGCAATTTATTCCGAAATTTGCCTTAAATGAATATATTGAAGTAACAAATAATACGTCTTAATATGTTGATACATGACATATGATGTCATTAAGTATATTCTCTAAAGCGGCCAGTGACAACGTATAGTTCTTTATCTCAACAGTAATTATAGTATGTAGGTACGTTAAGTACTTAAATAAAATATTGGAGCGATGACACTGCAATATGGGTAATATAATAATATTAACATATTACATTTTTATAATATAACGTTTAATTAAATATATGTAAACAGAATTAATTACATATAAGTAGTCGTAAGTATTTATAAAACGATTCGGACGAACTTAATTAATGAGGATGAGTATGAGTATGAATTTAATTTTAATGTTAACAACGACTCCATAGCTCTCCTTAGTCTTACCGTGCTAAAAATACTCCGAGGCCTGCTTATTAATTTAAGTGGGAGTATTGGAATATAAATTAAAAGGTTACATCTATCTTTCTAAACGCAGCTGTTTGTTAGTTTGTAGGTAACTTCATAAACGTTAGTTCCTAAAAGTTCCGTTGTGTGGCGCCTCTGTCAATGCAACTTACTTTTTTACATGGCGGATATGTAATGGTGTATCGTGTGCTTTTGTTGAAATAAAAAATAATTAAGAATTCTCGCAGTTTATTATCAATAAGCCTGTTGGTTCCCAATAATAGATTGAAAATAAAATAACCTACAAATTGTAAATGCGGAATGCATGAAAAAAAGCCGTGCTTGTTTTCGAACGTTGGACTTGGAATAAGAGCTAGCTACGTCAGATATAACACAATAATGAGAGCAATGAAACCTGACTGACAGACAAACAATTTTTTTTTGTTGGAAAAATGTATTACCAAAATAGGTAAAAACTGCCAACGTTGTGTCTTTTATAGAGGACAGGGCCTACAGATAAGAAAAATAAAGCATGGTGTATTGGTGTACTGCGGAAACAAAAACAGTAGGCGACTAGTTAGTCGCCTATAGTTATACATAAAATTGCATTATACATCATTTCATTTGGCAATACTTTCCCTGAACAGAAACTTCTGGCTATGACATTATCTAATTCACTACATAATTTCCCATAATACTGCTCAAGCCCAAAATTTTACTTCTTTGCTTTCTTCAAGTTATTTGCATTCTTTGACCTCCACCACTTAACAGCTGCCATCTTTACATCTGTCCGGATCTAGAAACAAGCATAGTACAGCAAACTAACAAGAGGGGTTTCGTTGCTTTTATTATTGTTTCATATCTGACGTGACCAGCTCTTCGTCTATATATCTTAAAGTAAATAAATAATAATAAATATCATAGGACAATCTTAAATCGACCTAGGCCCACAGTAAGCTCAATAAGACTTGTTTTATGGGTACTAGACGATGATATATATAATAGATAAATATGGATAAATACTTAAATAACATAGAAGGCATCCATAACTCAGGAACAAATAAATATCTGTGATAAACAATTAAACACACAAATAACTGCCCTCACCAGCATTCGAACCCGGGACCTCCTGCTTCGTAAGTAGGGTCACTACTGACTGGGCTAGGAGGCCGTTAAAAATTTATATTTACGAAAAATTTGAGAAAATTTAATATCACGATGTCTAGTTATATTTGACCCCCGGTTAATGCGAACTTTTTGTTGCAAATGAACCCTAGAATTAGCTCCTTGAAGCAATACCTCGAATTAGACATTAGCTTGTATAGATAGCAAGCATATAAACCTCAAATGTAAAAATGAGACATTAATGGTCGCCTATCTACGTTAACCAAAGCATTCTTGCAACATCCATAGGCTCTATTAGCAGTATCAAAACCAAGCGTACGAGACACGTACCTATGGGTTTGTGCCTATACCCCACAATATCTCACACGTTGCTGCCCCCTATATCATTGGGACGTCATTTATTTGTCAATTATGCCGCCGGGGCTCCCGCCCACACAGTTGTCGAGTTTACTGCTGGACTGAAAGCTGGCCATGTGACACAATAATGAGAGCTACAAAACCCGTCTGGTTAGATTGTTATACTTATAAATTATAATATTTAAAAATTAACATTGAATATTTTAAGCCAATTATGATAATATGACTACAAGTTTTTACCTGACTGGTTTTAGATAGGTAGTTTTCCGGTAGTTTTCTAAAGCCTGACCAGAAATATATGATCACGCGCCATGTTGCGGAATTTCTTTGGAACTAATTTCTTACATTGGCAATAATTTTAATGACAGAATGATTTGCATGTGTGCGTGCATGTGATGGCTGTCACAGTTGTCAGAGCTTTTGAGGCGGTTTACTTGAATAATAATAAACTGTTGAATATTAAATAATAAACGACATAAAATACCCAAAATTATTGGTATACACTCACTTGCCAGAATTTCATTTGCCAGAATGTCATTTGCCATAATAGTCAACAGACATTATATTGTTTCCCATAATTACATATGCAATACTTATTGTTTACTATATTAGTCACGTGCCAGAAACTTTGTTTCCCATAAAATCAATTTCAATAATATCATTTGTCATAATCGTTGTAAGCCATAATGATCACTAGCCATAATATCATTTGCCATCCAAATTGCTTCCGAGAAAGTAGGTTAGGTTAGGTTAGAACTGTGACCTCCTACAAAATAAAACGGCTACCAGAAAGTAGGTTAGGTTAGGTTAGAACTGTGACCTCCTATAAAATAAAACGGCTAACAGAAAGTAGGTTAGGTTAGAACTGTCATCCTCAAAAAGCGAACGGCTACCAGAATGTAGGTTAGGTTAGGTTAGAACTGTGATCTCCTACAAAATAAAACGGCCTCTACATAATAATATGGCTAAGTACCAGAAAGTAGGTTAGATGAAGGATGGAAGCGACTT
The DNA here is from genome assembly GCA_947086415.1 of Pammene aurita. NCBI lineage: Eukaryota > Metazoa > Arthropoda > Insecta > Lepidoptera > Tortricidae > Pammene > Pammene aurita. The sequence continues at coordinate 18,664,391 of OX352291.1, forward strand.
GGATAGCGGACAGATTATTTTTTATAAAATCTACTTGTTTGAATACATAGAAGTTCGCATCATATTTGCCTTCTAAGTTAAATGATAGGATTATAGTGATAAGTAAATAAATATTTTTAGAGCTCCTACAGGAATATAGTGAGCAAATGCATTGTTTATATGCATGGATTCGGAAAACGATTATTTGGTATGGAGTTTAAATAATCTATTAAATAGTATTATTACAATTAATAATATCGACAACAAAACGTATGGCACTCGTACGTTCTGAAATATAATAATCGGGTAAACAAAGATTATGTCACATCATTTTTATGGTAAACAAACCATTCGGGCAAATGAAATTCGGGAAAATAAAATTCGGGCATATGAGTATTATTTTATATAATTTTCGGGCAAACAATAGACAACCAAAATTATTCATAGTCAAGAGCGAAACATTGTAAATAGTGTATATAATAAAAGTAAATAATACGCTCGGGAAATGAAACTATTACGCTGTGAAACATTTTCAAATTAACATCAGAGCTGACAGGTAAACAAATCAAAATGTCACCATACCATAGAGAATAAGACGCTCTATGATTATACTGAACTGTTGCCATATAAATGAGAGTAATAGCGCCCTCTTGACAATAATCATATATTTCTGGTCAGGCTTTATATGTAATTCATTACGCCATTAAGCCCTAACTCAAGGAGGTTGCTATGTTTTTATTATAAATGAAACAACGTATTGAGAGTGCTGAGAGCCACCGAACAAGAAGATTTATTTCACACAGTAATTAGCGGAAGTGACATACATGCTTAAGACAAAGGATGTACTACCAACATTAACAGTAGTTTATTTGATGTTACTATACCTAAAAATATATTAATTCTAACACCCCAACTACAGCAAATAAACAAATCTTTCAGGAATGACAAAGCTCTTTTAACATTCACTAATCCCCATAGCTTCTATACATTTATAATGTTTAATTGCACATAGAGCTTTTGTTAATACATCAGCAGGCATAGCAGTAGTTGGTAAATATTCTAAATTAATAATTTTATCATTTACTGCATCCTTAACAAAATGATACCGAATATCAATATGTTTGCTTTTTTTATGACAACCGTAATTTGGTACCAACTTCTGTGCGCTCTGACTGTCATTAAATAAAGTTATAGTATAACAATCTCCAGTAATTTCATTTTGCAAAGCTCTGAGATACATAGCCTCTTTGCAAGCCTCAGCTATCGACATTAGTTCTGATTCCATACTGGACAAAGCAACTGTCCTCTGTTTTCTACTGAGCCAGGAAATAGCTGAGCCTGACATTTTGAAACAAAAGCCGGTATACGATCTCCGGTCTATAACATTACTTGCCCAATCGGCGTCCACATACCCTTTAAGCTGAGCCTTTTCATTAATAAACTTTAAACAATAGTTTTTTGTTTTACTTAAATATCTAAGTATTCGCTTCACATAATTCCAATGGACTCTAGTATGACATTTGTTAAATTGACTACGAAAACTGACACTGAAAGATATATCAGGTCTAGTCATCACTGATAAGTACATATCCAATAAGATTTTGATATGGAATTTCCTTTTCACACATTTCAGATTTTTCTATATTTAATTTATAGCTCCAAAACCTACTTCACCGTTGTTATGGGGGACTTCAACGCGAAACTGGGCAAGAGAGATGGTGAAGAGCTGAGAGTGGGGCAATTTGAATTTGGAAGTCGGAACCACCGGGGCCAACTACTGGCTGGCTTCTTGGAGAAGGAGGGACTCTACATGATGAACTCCTTCTTCAAGAAACGTGAGCACAGGAAGTGGACCTGGATGAGTCCCGACGGTGCAACTAAAAACGAGATTGACTTCATCATGTCAACGAAGACGCATATATTCAATGATGTCTCTGTGATCAATACGGTTAAAACCGGAAGTGATCACCGTCTGGTGAGAGGCACATTGAATATATGTGTTAAGCTAGAGCGCTCTCGACTGATGAAGTCTACGCTCTGTCCAGCAGCACTTCAAATCCAAAACCCTGAGAGCTTCCAGCTGGAACTCCAAAACCGTTTCGATTGTCTAGGCGGCGATGTGGACGAATTCAACAACGGGTTTGTGGAAGCTATCCATAGCACTGGGTCTAAGTTTTTTAAGGCCCAGCGGAGCAACAGAACCAAAAGGCTCTCTGAATCCACTCAGAAACTCATCGAGGAAAGGAGAGAAATGGTTCTGCAATCCTCAGGAGATGCTTCATTATACCGGCAGATCAATAAACGGATCTCTAAGTCCCTTACCCGTGATTTGCGCCAATTCAATACAAATCGTATTGAAGAGGCCATTGAGCAGAATAAGGGCTCTAAAGTTTTCGCAAGGGATCTGTCTATTAGGCAGAGCCAGCTCGCCAAATTAAAAACTGAGGATGGTAGAATCGTTTCATCCAGACCCCAGCTTCTGGGGGAGATAGAGGACTTTTATGGACAGCTGTACACATCAACTAGCAGACCTGAAGTTGATCTGGCGGAAGACCCTAGAGCTAGACTGACCCGACATTATACCGAAGACATCCCGGACATCAGCCTGTACGAGATTAGAATGGCTCTTAAACAGCTCAAAAACAATAAGGCACCTGGTGAAGACGGAATTACAGCCGAACTTCTGACGGCGGGTGGTAAACCGGTCCTTATGGCCCTTCAGAAGTTGTTCGACTTCGTTTTACTAGAAGGGAGAACGCCTAAGGCATGGAACAGAGGTGTGGTGGTATTGTTCTTCAAAAAGGGCGATAACGCATTACTGAAGAACTACCGACCCATTTCACTTCTGAGCCATGTCTATAAGCTGTTTTCAAGAGTCATTACGAACCGTCTCGCACGCAGGCTAGATGACTTCCAGCCTCCCGAACAAGCCGGTTTCCGAAGAGGCTTTAGTACCGTAGACCACATCCATACGCTCCGTCAGGTTATACAGAAGACTGAGGAGTATAACCTGCCCCTCTGCTTAGCGTTCGTGGACTACGAGAAAGCCTTCGACTCGATCGAAACCTGGGCGGTACTACAATCTCTCCAAAGGTGCCAAGTGGACTATCGCTATATCGAAGTGCTGAAGTGTTTGTACGAGAACGCCACTATGTCAGTCCGACTCCAGGACCAGAACTCGAAGCCTATTCCGTTGGAGCGGGGAGTCAGGCAAGGAGATGTTATTTCTCCTAAACTGTTTACCGCTGCACTGGAGGATGTTTTCAAGACTCTGGACTGGAGAAGGCTAGGCATCAACATAAACGGCGAGTACATCACTCACCTTCGGTTTGCTGACGATATAGTAGTCTTGGCTGAGACCATGGAGGATTTGAGTACGATGCTCGATGACCTCAGTAAAGCCTCCGAGCGAGTTGGTCTAAAGATGAACATGGATAAGACGAAGATCATGTCAAATACCCATGTAGCACCAACTCCCGTAACAATCGGAGACTTTACACTCGAAGTTGTGGACGATTATATATACTTAGGACAGACTGTCCAGTTAGGTAGATCCAACTTCGAGAAAGAGGTCAATCGACGAATCCGACGGAACTGAAACGTGGTCGCTTACAATGGGCCTCATAAGAAGGCTCAAAGTCACCCAAAGGGCAATGGAGAGGGCTATGGTTGGAGTCTCTCTGCGTGATCGCATCAGAAATGAGGCCATCCGCAGCAGAACCAAAGTAACCGATATAGCCCTCCGAATCGCTAAACTAAAGTGGCAGTGGGCGGGGCACATTGCTCGTAGAACCGATGGCCGTTGGGGCGGAAAGGTTCTCGAGTGGCGACCACGAACCGGAAGGCGCAGCGTGGGTAGACCCCCCGCAAGGTGGACTGATGACCTGGTGAAGGTCGCGGGAGTCCGCTGGATGCGGGTGGCGCAGGACCGGTCATTGTGGCACTCTTTGGGGGAGGCCTATGTTCAGCAGTGGATGTCTTTCGGCTGATATGATGATGATGATGATGATATTTAATTTACATTCCATTGGAGTACTGGCTTCTTTACATTCAGACATGTTAAATTTTTCTAACAAATTATCAATGTACTCTGTCTGGTCTAATGTAATTACATTTGCCTTTTTATCAATTTTAACTTGCATACCCAGACATTGCTGAACTTCACCTAAATTTTTAATATTGAAATTAGAGCTTAATACAGAAACTAATTAGTATGTTATTCAATCAAATACAAACATTGAAAACATTGAAAAAATAATCAACCCAGTTGGACTTGAACCAACATCGATACGCCTTACCGGGGCTCGATATCGCTTTACAAATTAAGCTATGGGTTCAGTTACCGAGCTGACGAAATTCTCAATGCCTTCAATCATCTTTTTGCATTTATTTTTACATCGACTTTATAGCCGCCGTAAGCGACATCTAGGTGCCAACCACTAGAGTTAGATACCCTTCCCGCCGACCCTTTTACAAGTGTCACAACGGAAATAACAGATGGCGCCTGCTATCAACTCATAATTATTTTACATTTTTTAAAGTGGGTATTCCACTCATACATTAGTATGTTATTCAATCAAATACAAACATTGAAAACATTGAAAAAATAATCAACCCAGTTGGACTTGAACCAACATCGATACGCCTTACCGGGGCTCGATATCGCTTTACCAATTAAGCTATGGGTTCAGTTACCGAGCTGACGAAATTCTCAATGCCTTCAATCATCTTTTTGCATTTATTTTTACATCGACTTTATAGCAGCTGACGAAATTCTCAATGCCTTCAATCATTTTTTTAACTCATAATTATTTTACATTTTTTAAAGTCCTAGATGTCGCTTACGGCTGCTATAAAGTCGATGTAAAAATAAATGCAAAAAGATGATTGAAGGCATTGAGAATTTCGTCAGCTCGGTAACTGAACCCATAGCTTAATTGGTAAAGCGATATCGAGCCCCGGTAAGGCGTATCGATGTTGGTTCAAGTCCAACTGGGTTGATTATTTTTTCAATGTTTTCAATGTTTGTATTTGATTGAATAACATACTAATGTATGAGTGGAATACCCACTTTAAAAAATGTAAAATAATTAACAGAAACTAATCTTTCAGTCTCTATTTTACAGTTTGAGTAAACAAAAAAATCATCTACATATAGTGCAATAATAATTTTTACATTATCATTCATTTTTGTAAAAACACAAGGTTCCAATTTACACTTTTTAAACCCTAACTCACATAAACATTTTTCAACTCTTTCATACCAAGACCTAGATGATTGTTTCGAACCATAGATGGCTTTATTAAGTTTCATAATCACCTTTATCTTGTTGACATTGCATGAAATATCTGGTTTATACATGTAAATGTCCTCTTTGAGGTAACCATTTAAAAAAGCAGTTTTGACATCCAGATGTGTAATATCAAAATTTAATTGCACTGATAAAGCAAATAACAGTCTTAATGTGGAATGTCTGACCACAGGTGAGAAAGTGTTCTCATAGTCTATACCTGGCTTCTGTGTGAAGCCTTTAGCCACTAAACGCGCTCTGTAAAGCACACTTTTATCACTGTTAAGCTTTATTTTAAACACCCACTTGCACTGCACTAAGGTCTTACCTGAAGGAAACTGGTCAACCGGCACCCATGCTTGATTTTCCTCAAATGCTTGCAACTCATCCTGCATAGCCTCAATCCATTTATCCTTATCTGGTCTATTCAGAGCTTCCTGAACAGTGACAGGGTCACTGATGCATTCTGCGCTTGATGATGTGCACATGTTAGTAAATCCATAGCGTTCTGGTTGCCTTCGGACTCGTTTCGCTGGAACTTCTTCTGGTGCAGGCTGCTCTTCTATCTTCTGCTCCTCCTGCTGCGATGTAGTGTCCAAATCAGATATTGCATTATCATAATTAGATTCTACAGATTCTACAAAAAGGTTCAGATCAGAGTGATCAGGTTCACACTTAGTCACAACTGTGTCCTGCTATTCCTCACAGGCAGTTTCTTCTTCTTGATGAGTATCCCCAACTGAAACTGATACTCTGTCATCTGAACATTTCCTTTCAGTATCCTCATGTATATACACATCCCTGCTAGTGGTTATACATTTCTTAACGGGATCATAAACCCTGTATCCCTTCACATTTTCTGGAAAACCGACTAGGATATTTTTCTTCGACTTTGTGTCCCATTTAAGTCGCCTCTCTTTTGGTATATGAACCATAACCTGGCTACCAAATATCCGGACAGGGCTTAAATCTGGTTTTGTATTAATCCAGAGCTCAAACGGTGTCTTGTTATTTAATCCTGATGCAACTGATCTATTTTTGGGGTATACTGCAGTACTAGTAGCCTCTGCCCAAAATTTTTTGTCTAATTTTGCATCAAATAACAAACAGCGAGCTCGTTCCACCACCGTACGTATATTTCTTTCCGACAACCCATTTTGCTCGGGTGTGTAACGATTAGACTTTTGATGCACTACACCTGCATCTTTCAAATAGGTCTCAAAGTCGTGGCTACAAAATTCAAGTCCATTATCTGTCCTAAAAATCTGGATTTTTCTACCCTTTTGATTTTCTACCATGGCTCTAAATTCCTTAAAATAATTGAGTACTTCACTCTTTGCTTTTAGAAAGTATACAAAAACCATACGACTATAATCATCAATGAGAATAAGGAAATACCTTGATCCGCCAATTGAGGTTGTCTCCATGGGTCCATATACATCACCATGTACTATCTCCAAGATCTGGTTGCTCCGTGTTCCTGTGTGACCAAATGGTAAGCGAGACTGCTTTCCCTCACAACATACGGTGCACGTATTTTTGTTGATAACTGACTTATCACTATAGGATATACCCGTAACTGCCCCATCTCTCATTAAATTCATGTCGTTTACGTTAAAATGACCCATTCTTCTGTACCAAATCTCACAGCTTGCTGGACTTTTGGACGTAAACAAACACAGCATACTTTCATCAATAACCAACTTGTACACACCGTCGATTAAGTCCGCTACAGCAACAAGTTCTTTGTTTTTGTTATAAACAAAACAGTTTTTCTCTTCAAACTCCACTTTATTGCCGTTCTTAATTAACTGGCTTATTGATAAGAGATTCGTGCTGAGGTTAGGTACGCACAACACACCTTTCAATGTCACTTCATATTTACACCTTGGGGTCACTGTTACAATATCCACATCGCCCGAGCATAATACTGGCATGGCACTCTGATTAGCTGCCATAATCTCCTTTACGCTGGGTGTAAAAGATTTATTCTGAACCATGTTTACATCACGCACGAAATGCCCACTTGCGCCAGAGTCTAAATAAAAATCATTTTTTCCGTAGTTTCCACTCATAAACACCGCCGAAAAAACGTGTGTCTTCTTTATTTGTTCCGTTTGTTGATTACCTAACTGGCATTGATTTCTATAATGTCCGTATGATTTACAGCGGTAACATCGTATTTTCGTTTTATCACTGTTATTAGTGTTGTTGTTAATATTCGACACAGACAATCCGCCGCCATGATTCTTTTTCTTACTGTCAGAGCTACCAACTTTAAAATTTTTGCTGTGGTGCTGCCCTCTACTCAACAATGCGTTGCCAACTTCACTATCATGCGGAACTAAGTCAATGAGTTTCGTTTTTATGACATCTGCAGTAATGGCGATCCCAGAATGTTCAATCGCCATTATCATAGGCATTTTGGACCCGGGGTATGTCCTTAAACTACGTCCGGACCTGGGTATGTCCTTAAACTACGCCAAAAAGAGAGGTATGGGCACTGCGAATGGCATCTCGCTAAGTGTGGTAGGGCACGTTCAGCGAATGTCATCGCTCAAATCTGGAGCAGAGCCCGACTGGGGAAGTACCTCCACCTTACAGAAAACCACAGCCAAATAGCACTAGACCCTACTCATAGTGTTGTGTTCCTGCTGGTGAGTAAGGTTGCCAAAGAGCTCAAAGAGGACCCAGTGTGTTGACGATGAGGGACATTCTTGTTCCTTTAGTCGTCAACACAGTGAATCCTCCTTTTTGTAAAGGGTCGGCAACGCGCATGTGACTCCTTTGGAGTTGCAGGCGTCCATAGGTTACGGTAGCTGCTTACCATCAGGCGGGCCGTATGCTTGTTTGCCACCGTCGTGGTATAAAAAAAAAAAAAAAAAAGGCATATATTTTTGAGGTAATCCAGCTAACATCAAACAGCCGATCCACTCATCATCCACGGAAAATCCAGTTCCTCTTAATTTCTGAGCCGTATCGATAATTTGTGTCACATAATTTGTCATTGTTTCACAATTTTCAAATCGAATCGAAATCAAGTTCCGAAGTAACGATATTCTTCGAGAAAATCCAGATCATCAAACATTCTTTGTAGCTTCGTCCAAAGATCTTTAGTTGATGTCGCGTCTTTTATGTGGACATACAGCGACGGATCGATCGTTAAAATCAATTTCGCTTTTGATTTTGCATCACTTGCCGCTGCTGATTCGGCGGGTTCCGTCTTTATAGCATTACCGGCACCTTCCAATATCAACAAATTCTCCTCAGCAAAAGCCCACTCTTGATAATTCTCACGTCCCTTCAACTTAGGAACGTTGGTCAAAAGCGAATTTGAAGCCATTGTTCTTATATCGCGAACCACTGATTTAATTAACAATCTTCTGGCACTAATTTGATGCTAACTACCTGAAACTAACTTTTAACTAGTCCCTAAGGGCATAACTGGCACCCATAACCTATTACTATTATAAATGAAACAACGTATTGAGAGTGCTGAGAGCCACCGAACAAGAAGATTTATTTCACACAGTAATTAGCGGAAGTGACATACATGCTTAAGACAAAGGAAGTACTACCAACATTAACAGTAGTTTATTTGATGTTACTATACCTAAAAATATATTAATTCTAACAGTTTTGTTACAGTATTCTTAAAGAGACCACCTTTTGCCTTCGATTAAATTTACTCATCGAACCGATTGATTGATTGATGGTAGCGCTGATACATAGATACCTTGCTCATAAGCACTTTAAGTATTTAAAAAATATAACAAGACCTTTTGGCGGTTGTTTATTATATATTTTTAACAATTCTAACAATTAAACGTTGTAATATTTAGAATCTCTTCAAAATACACAGCGAAATGATATGATACGATTACGATGTAAATTATCTACACATATTTTTAATTATTATTCACTTCTAGAAATATCGATATGAATTACTCATATCCCAGCAATATTAATAGCCATTTCTGTCAGTTCAGACAGTTCCTACTATATTCCTATAGAAACCATAGATAGACAAGGGCGTCTCTATCCTAAGAGCGACTAACGCACTAAATAGGTTGGTACTCTGTGGGTGTAAGCGACAGACTTTGTTTTATATAAATACTAGCTGTGCCCGCGGCTCCGCCCGCGTGGAATTCGGTCTGTGTCAGTAAGCGGCTAATTCACCCCTAATTTCTCTCCCTCTACCCTGTACGCTAGAGGACAGTAGTCTTAATAAAATATTAAACAATTACCACTAATAAAATGAAACTACACTCAAAAATGAATACTTTTTTTATCCTATAAAATTTTTTTGGCATGATTTCAACGACATAGAGTAGTAGATGTATATCGGACGATACAGGACCACTTTTGTATTTATACGTTCATGTCCACGGCAAATATCATCCAAATCGATCCTCCCGTCAAATCAGTCTAAGCATGAAAGGTAAGAACAGGCGCGGTTGAAATTGGGGTTAGAGGGGGGTCACAAATGCAGAAATGATTTTTTCTTTTTGAGGTGCACTTGGAGGGGGGCGGGGGTCCATGACCCATGCAAATTTAACTAAATCGAGTTTAGTGGCTACCCCCCCCCCCTTTTAGACGTTGACTTTTTATAGGCTACTGCAGTAAAACACTTCTATAATTGCATTAACACGTGAAGATAAACTAAATTATTTAAAATTAGCAACAATAACCAGATTATTTAAAATTAGCATTTCACGTAAAAATTACAATAACGGTATGTATATAAAGATATTTCACATTCAATAACTTCCTTAGTGGTCAGAATGTAATTAAATTACAATAATCAAAATATTTAAAATTAGCATTTCACTTAAAAATGAAGATAACTGTACCTATATAAGGATATTTCGCATTCAATAGTTACCTTAGTATCGTAAACGTCTACTTTCCGCACAAAAGGAAAATAAAAAGGATGGAGTACTAGCAAAACTGGTAAGTACAAATAAAGACTCGGCTGGTAATTTGGCTGCAGGAAAATAATGGGTCAATGAGGCGGGTGATATGGATGGTGACAGATGATTCGCTGGCTGAACGTAGCCTTAATTAAAGAGCCAGGTCTTTGTACGCCCGTCAAACGAGGCAATTAGAATTTCGGGGATATTTTAGCAAAACAACAAAAAAAAGGCTATTATGGCACAAAAACGCTGGATACAAAAAAAAGGAATCGGTTTTACAACGTTTTTAAAAAATGTAAATAATATGATATTCTCGAAAGACAGGATAGCTAAAACTGTAGTTAAATTTTAATAGAGTTCGTGGGCAAGCGTCCCCTTCGGTTTAGGCGGACCCAACAGCTCGGTGAACTCTCTTTCTCACTTGGAGAGCCCGCTGGATGCGGGCTCTAATTCTCCGACGACGGTGAAGAATCACGCGGAACACGCGGCGGTTGCAGACCGTCTCGCCGCTCCGGCACCCACAAGCGCCTTCCGGAATCCTTCCGGCTCAGGCGGTCCCACTGTATAGCACTTGCTATATAATATATATAGCCTTTTTGCCCGGCAACGTATTTGGTTTTGTTTTTGCTTCAATAATGTATTAGCACTTGCTATATAATGTTTGAACGCAAAGATCTAGAGAAATCAATCGCACTTCACCACGATGCAACTAAGCAAATTATAGCAAAACCCTCAGACTCAACCAGAATATGTGTTTTTCTTTAAAAATCTCCCCGTCGATCTGACACACTCAATCAAAAATCAACTTTTTCTTTTTTGACAATCTGGAATGCCTCAAAAATTCATATTCAAAATTAGGGAGGATACTATCTCAATTTTATAACTGCCAGTCGTATTAAAAAATGCGGACTGATATAAGCGCCATCTACCCTTAATGCCGTGAATCACAATGTACGCTTTTTTATATATCAACCGTGACCTAGCCTTAGACCCCCCTTAGACACAGAAGTTCAGAAGTTCTAAAGAAAGTCGACAGATGTCGTACGATAAACGTAGCGTCATGCTACACTACGTATAACCTGGCTGGGGATTTTTTTGAATTGGAATTAGTAATCCTTTAGGGGTGATTTCCGGGATAACCATGCAAAAAAAACCGGCCAAGAGTCGGGAAATGCTCAGTCTATAGTTTCGTAGTTGCCGCCCTGTTACAAAACATTCGTTCAAAAGGTCGTTTATTAAGGGATTTGGCAGCGCTTACGTAATTTTACTATCCGGCACTTCCTTTCACTATGCGTTTTTTACTAACGGCTGAACCGATTTTATTCAATATAGTTTTTAGTGAAAGTAAGAACTTAATAAGAATCAGGCCTCACCAAATTTCAGCTTTCTAGTGCGAACGGTAACTAAGCTAGACCGCGGACAGACGGACGGACATGGCGAAACTAAAAAGAGATAAATAGTACTTTATGTAACTGTTACGTAATAAGGCCTAATTATGTACAGAATCACACACTGCTTTACTTACACACATATTAAAAATCCTAAATGACGTGTTCGGAAACCATTAGAATGACCGCCATTACCATACCTTATTATTAAAAAAATTTATAACGGGTTACTCACGTAATTTAAGTCGATTTTTGCTCGACATGTTTCGGTCAATTTACGATGACCATTTTCACGAGCTGCCTTCCGCGACGGCAGCGCGACGGCTACTACGCGCCTGCGCGCGGTGTGCCCTGCTGCTGGCGGCGGGAGGCGGCGGCGGCGGCGGTGTTGTGGCAGATCTACCCTCATTCACTTCTTCATTATTGCCGAAATGTTTGCACACCACACTCACGACGTCACTTGCTAACCCGTTATAAATATTTTTAATATGTTTATGAGTCTCACGAAAGTTTTATAGTTAAAATACCTTATTATACCGCCTGGGAGGGGGGGTTTGGCTTTTCATACGTTTTTACCACACTGTCACAGATAATACACTGATGTTACGTTACTGGTTGCAATAATGGTGGTTTACATACGGTTCCTAACGCGGAATAGAGGATTTATGATATTAGTGTAGATCAAGATATTTATTCTTCAATGTAAGTACATTTCATTTGACTACTAATGAACGTCAGAGAAAAATAAAATACGTGAGTGTCGTGGAACACTCGTTTGGAACGAAGTCATGTTATTTAATTTTTGACTTTTTCGTAAATTTTGTGGTTTTAAGTATTTTTGTATTATTTGAAATTTTTGAAATTTTTGAAATCTTCGAAATTTTTGAAATCTTCGAAATTTTTATATTTTTGAAATTTTTGAAATTTTTTTAAATTTTGAAATTACTGAAATAGTTGAAATTTTTATAATTTTGAAATTTTTGAAATTCAGAAATTTTGGCATTATTACATTATCGACATTATTTACATTTTTTACTTTTAGGTTCTCGACTGTTTCACTTTTATCACTTTGTCACTTCTGTCTTTCACTTTTCAGTACACTTCACTTTATTCTATTTTATATTTTTTTTATTTCATTCCATTTTACATGTTTCTCAATCGTATGGGTGTCGCGTTTTCGTGACGTGACGCTTTTTCGTGACGGTCACGTGACATTTTTTCGCCTAGCCCCCCATTCGCGAACCGTCCGATAAGGAACTTCATTCCAAAACTACCACCGGTTCTAACCCTACACCTCTGGCCCAAGAAGTATTATGTATGACCGATAAGAAACTCGACGGGACTTATTTTTTTCAAAGCAGTAATACATTATTAGATCTTAAAGATACAAAATAATGCGTAGTTCTTCAAGAAGACATATCAAAACAGCTTGAGAGACAGATAATGTACCTAGTGTTTAATTATAAAGAAAAATAAAGCTAGAAAAACGCTTGATATGTTTTCCTACCTAAACGGTGTCCTATAAATGTTAGATGATTTTGTAGTATTTTTTGGTTTGGGCCATGCATCTTTGTCCGTCATATCATATATAGTCCTCGAACCTGCAATAACCCTTTGACATTAATGACATTTTCACATATTTCTTAAGAGCGGGTAAAGGTAAATTTAATGCATCGACGGGTAACTTGTTATAAATATGAACACCTTGACCAAAAAATTACAAACTATTTCAATACAAAATTTCATCTAAATACGTACAGCGGTTATTAGTTGTTTCTTCCCCATGTAAACTTCCACTCCTTTTGCATCCGCTTAAGGGATAATTTCCGAGATGAAACTATTTTATTTCCTTTTCCAGAGCTCAAATTATCTCCATACCAAATTTTATCTAAGTCGATTCTGCGGCTAATAATTCCCTATACAAATTTCCAACTCCCTTATCACCTCTTTAGGATTGATTTTCGGAGTGAAAACTATCCTTCGTCCTTTCTTGAGACCCATACTATCTCTATACCAAATTTCATCTTTACCAGTTCAGCGGTAAAAAAATCCTCATACCAACTTCCAACCCCCTTTTCACCCCCACAAGGGTTTATTTTCGGGATGAAAACTATTATGTCGTTTCTCGGGACTCAAATTATCTCCATACTAATTTCTATTAAAAATTCTCCATACAAACTTTCAACCCCCTTTTCACCCCCTCCAGGGTTGATTTTCGGGATGAAAACTATTTTTTGTCCTTTCCCGGGACTCAAACTATCTCTACACAAAATTTCATCAAAATCCGTTTAGCCGTTTACACGTGATGCCCGGTCAAATAAACAGACAAACAGATAAACAGACTAAATTCTAAAAATCGTTGGAACGTGTTCTGTTATCGATTCTAAGTATCCTCAGCCGACTTTTTTTCGATTATCTTCCATGTACAGACTTTCGACCCTCTTCAGCTTTATTATATGTATAGATAGAATGATTAAGAATAATGACATTAATGACTCCATTCACTAATGATTTACTTTATCTCTAAATATGTCTATGACCATGTCGCAAATCCCAAATAAGAAATTTACTTAACCCTTACAGCACCGGCTGATACGATCGTGCGTTCAACTTTAAAAAAATCTAGTTTGAAAAATAATCAAGTTTGCCGCTTTTCAGTACGGCATCGATCGATCGTGCGTTCGATTATTATTAATTTGAAACCCGCGTGCGTTTAGTTAGGGGGCCAGTCGTCGGCGCGGTGAGCGTCAAGCAGGTACGTGTACGAGCCAGACGACCAGGTCAGAAGTAGGTATTCACGAAATTTTTTAATTAGTGATTTTTAAATGTGTTAAATTCGTTTTTTAATTAATTCTTCTGTCGTATAATGTAGATAATTAAAAGTTTAACCAGAGATTTTAGTAATTTTTTTGTGCCTAAAGTTATAACGCACGATCTTGCGGGTCAGGACGCAAGTCGACAAATTTAAATTGTGTTGACTATGATAAATTGAAAATATGATCAATCAAAAGCGTTTTTTTTAAATCATTTCATGTACAACATGTAAGAAATCTAAAATTTTATTAATAAATGTTTATTAACTCCTTTGAACTCTGTAATCTGTACCCTTATATTTCAAAAAAATAATTGCAACTTAACTAGGGGTTGCAACGAAATGAAACGATTGTGCGGGTGGGTTTTCACAAAATTTTTGGGGGGGAGAATTTTTTTTGTATTTTTTTGTCTTTTTATGGGCCTTAAATGCACCGAAAAATGCAACTTCAACTCAAAAGTCCAAAAAAAAATTTCTTATGCTGTAAGGGATATCATATTCGTTATTTTAGTTCTTATGTTCCATAAGTATCTTCTTAATATGATGCTGATTTAAGCTAAATAATTTTTAGCAAAAATGGAATTAAAGTAATAAGTTATTGTGATAGTAATAAACCTTACCCAGCGTAGGTAAAGCTATTTTGATCAAACATAACGAAAACTACATTTGAAACAGCCTTACTGACCTAAATAAGTCTGTTTTATAAAGAGTTCAAGAATTGTTTTTGAAAATTACTTACGTTTATTATTCTTACATAAAGCTTCATTAAAAATGTCTAATAATTACAACGTGGCATTTTAAAGTCCCGCCCTGTGTTAAAAATGATATTATACTTCTGCTTATTTTACTTATAGGAGTTATAGGTAGGTACTACTAAATTATTAAAGTTATTTAGAATAAATAGGTGCTTATTTTTATGTTAAGTACTTTGAAATAATTTCCCAAGTGCAAACGAGGTACTAGCTGGGGCCCATTTCTCAAAAGCTTGTAACTTGTAATACAAGCGGATGTCACTTTTCGACATCTTTTGCCAGAAAGGGACTTCCGCTTGTATTACAAGTTACAAGCTTTTGAGAAACGGGCCCCTGGTAGTAAAATTCATAGTAGAAGGCCAATTCTAAACCTAAAGAATTAAAGTTCATTTGATTGTTTTTTGATACTTGCTTCTGTCCGCGACTTTGTCTGGATATAAATAGTTCTTCGTCGGAATATACTCACCAACAGGGAACTATAAAGTTCCAAAATAAAATGTATGCAAACTATAATTCTAGATTTATCAATTATCGCACTTCAATAGTAATTTCCGACTCCCTCTTCTCTTCTTCTTTTCAAGGTATGGTGTCCGTAATAAATTTATCCTATATCCTTCTTTTAAATCCGTTCATTTAGTTCCCAATTATATTTAACTTTGACTTAGATATATTTTGCCGGTTCAGCCAATTAAAGAAATCAGCTGCTAGGGGAACAGCGTTGCAGGCAGTTAGGTATTTTCTCAAAAATCTTATCTGTTTAATCCAATATTGGTAAGAGAATGGCGGGTCATGCTTCCAATCACTGGAAATATTTTGTAGCTTTAAACTTTCTTTGGTATCGAATAAGCTCAGTCTCACCTTTGCTTTATTGGATCGGTAAAACTAAATTGGGCGTTCGAGCGATGCGACGTCTGAGCTACGTTTCTGTAGTGCTCTGTCGTACAAGTTTATAAGAGCTCTTTCAATCGACACGTGTTGTCAGCTCAAAACCGATTAAACTGATGAACCTTATGTTGACAGCATACGGTCCATTTTGCGGCGTTTTTAAAAATAACAAAGTCCCGATAAAATCACCTTTACGCGCCTTAGAGCGCACTATTTTATGCGATTGCTGAGCTCTTTGTCGTTTCAAAAATGTCTAGTCCATACGCGCTGGGCACAATTTAAAATACGAGTAAGTACGTGACTTTTACTGTTCATGTACCAAATCGCTACCAATGTGAAGTTAAAATACAATTTAGGTTTGACATTCACATAAGTGAGGCTCATCTAGAAAATTTGTTACGTAAATAAAATGTATTTATTTTGTCGTACCAAATGAAGAGTAAACGTGATCGAGCTAGAGGGTTACCAAAAATCACCACGGGTAGGGGAACGAGAAGTAGGCAAAAAATATGACATGTTTGATGATGATGATGAGCCCTGAGTAATTACTTGTAGGTACTAAATGCGTTTAGTTTTGATTGATAGTCTTTTTATTTTCTTAAAGCGTTTTGTGTGCATTACAGGCTTTGACTTTAATAGCATACACTTACTTGGAATTGTTATTTTGTGTGTTGATAATGATAACGAGAGACAACTTTTTTTAAATTACACTATACACTAGCATTATGTCCTTGGTTTACCAAATTATATCTTTATATTACGAACATTGTTTAAAATAAAATTAATTGTGTTCATGTATATAAAAAGACCGCCCTGAATTCCAGATGAACAATTCAGACGACAAGAAAGTCGTGCTGCGGAAACTGGAGCCGAGTCTCGCCGGCAACTTCAGTTGTGAGGTCACTGCCGACGGGACCTTCTCTACTCAGACCGCAACTCAGTTTCTGGATGTCGTTGGTAAGTAAAAGAAAGGGCTTTACTAAACTCCACCTATTTCCTCCGCTTTTGGTCAGAGCCCTTGTCCAATTTTGTTTTGTTTGACAATAAATTAAATATAAATTTATCCTTTGACACTTTACAATACATTAATTATAGTTTATTATTTATTAAAATACTCATGTAAATAATATTTTATTATAGGGGACGCCGGGTATGTTTAACTCACGGTTTGGTTGTCACAGCGATCATTACAAAAAACTGAACGAACGAATGAGACCATAAATAGGTACCTTGCTGCTAACGTCTCCTCAGTTCGCCCCAAAATGCTGTGATGGAGCCACTCGTGATTACTATTTTCTGTTAGTAAAAGTATTTTTTGTGCATCTGTTTGATATAACTGAAGTAGATATACCTAAATTATGAACAATAATTTACTTTTTCTTATATTCTTGGCATTAAATGTGAAGAAAGAAGTCGTCTGAAAATGGAAACGACGAGGAAAACGATGTTTTGCTTGATATAGCAAGACAGAAAAAGTATTGACATAAAATAGGTGATTATTAATATTATTTTTCCCATTAATTGACTACTCGTAGCTATGTGATTGTGCCTGTGGCAGCTATCCCCGACAAGGGGTAAAAAGTCACAATTCTCCCTTTAAGATAAAATATAATACATTTTCTCTGGACATAGCCAAAAAACTCAAATAAAATCAATAAAATATAATAAAATGCAATATCCATCAATATATAACTTGCCAACATAAACTAGCTACGATTGTATTGTATTAAAAATTTAAAAGACCATAAAATGTGACAACCATACCCAATCTCCCCTAAATGTTCTTTTAAATGCGATTATTCAATTAGTAAAATTCCGATTCTATCTCGTGTCCTATAGCTATAACCTATAGGATATATAATATAGACGTACAAAACCATAAACACGTACAAAAACTTTAAAAATGTGGTCTGATAGAGACGTAAATAAAAGCTCTCCCCAGACCTTTTTTTATAATATATCAAATAAATCTACTGTGTTGATTTTAACATTAATGTGACCAAATTCATTTGCTCGTATGGACTAACAAACATTTCCATTTAATGTTTGCTTCATTTCATGCATATGTCTACGGTAGCTACTTATTAACTCATCATTATTTAGCTTTTAATTATAAAGTACTAAGTAGACTTATTTAGTTTCGTTGTTTTTGTATTCAAAAGGTCTTTTTATTTATTAATAGTTAGAAATATTTTCCTAAGAATTACATATAATCGAATGGCTACGGGTTACTTTGGGTCGGCTCTCAAATACAGATACAGGTACTCCAGACGTCTACTAACTTCTTGGCTAGACGGAAACGTCACACTAAAAGCGTGGTGGTATACGTAAATAACGTATACTAAAAGTACGTTTAGTTTTATTCAGAAAGGCTTGTCTAAAAACGGCTGAACTGATTTTTCCTTATTAAAGGGAAATGTTTTGGAAATAAGACATAATAAAGGATATAATAGTTTGTGAAATGGTTAGGATACAGTTTATTTAGGGCAACACTAGGCCTATGTGGTATTGTTTTGTTATTTATATGTTTGTGTAAGATAGGTAGTCCAGAAATAATGTGTGCATGAAATTACGATAAAAGACTGATTTTACTGACGATTATTGCTAACCGGTATTTTGTCATTCTTTTGTTTTGCGATTTTTACCCATTTGTAAAATAATTCGATTGGAATTAATCATTGACAAAACAAGATCCTACCCTACATATATTATTTTGTCAGGAAAGTAAATAAGTAGGTATTTCAACTGGTGACATTTTATTCTTACTTAACAAATTACCTTCCTAGGTACTTTTAAACTTAAAAGCATGATATTTTTTGAAATATTGAAGGTGGGTAAAGTTTGAAACTACTACAGAACTTCAAAGTCAGCCACAATAAGTTAAGGAAAACTTGGAGAGCTGACCGCAAAAGAATATAAATATGATTGGTTTAATATACCGCTGGCTAGGATTGTTGAGTTGCTTTCCAAAGTTTCATGTAACTGAGAAATTAGCTACATATTAGCTTAAGCATGTTAGATTATCGCAAGACTGACTACCTAACAAAACATAAAAATATTAAAAAGTTTAAAGTCGTCTATATATTTTATTATTTTTATTTTTTATAAGTAAGAAAAATGGAGTGCACCTATCCCGCTTTGCCAAGTCAGTGGACCAAAATGAACCGTCGGGTCTGGTTCCAGGAGTCTAAAGCGATCTTTCTCCTGGCGCTGTCTGTCGTTGACTATTATTTTGTCCTGTCTAATTATGAATTTAAAGTCCGTCGTTCCAGAAGTGTATGTCAGTCAGCCAGTCGGTCAGTTGATGTCACTTAGCCAAGGAGGTTGGAAGAGTCACGACATCACCGGCCTACAGGGCCTTGTCATGAACAGAATTAGTAGAGGTGTGTGTATGGATGCGACGTTAGCATGATATTATAAGGGCCAGTTGCACCAACCATTTTTGACGGACTCATAGCGGGTCCCGGCAGATTACTATGCAATTTGCCCTAGAATAAAAATTTTGCGAACGATTTAACGGTGACAGACGGTCTGGGGCAACCCACCATGGGTTGTATTACGCGTAACTAATGAACTGATCTACGTTAAATATGGCGACAGAGCTGTCATTCCATAGAAAACTGTCAAACTTTTTTTACAAGATTTTTTAACGATGACGTTGACGTTAACAGATGGTTAGGTGCAACCGGACCTAAGTCTCATAAAATCTGTATGTACTTGTCAAATGCCGCCCAACGCTCATACCAAGACACGATCCAACTTTCTTAACCCTCTGTCGTACTCATAGGAAGTAAAACTATTGTAAAATAATTATTTTAAGACCAGATCTGCATTACATTTTTCATACGAGAAGGGACAACATTGACTAGTAAACTGAATATAAGATAATACTAATTTCAGTGACACCAGAGAGCCAGCCCGTGCTACAGGCCGAGAAGGAGAAGTACCAGCCCGGGGAGCTGATGCGGGCCAACTGCACGGTAGCGCCCGCCAAGCCGCCGGCCAACCTCACCATTTACATCAACGATGAGCCGGTTCGTACCAAGTTCTGTTTGAATTATTTTAGCCTTTATTTATGGTGTTGATTGTCATCTAAATCAAGAACTTAGAGTAGGTAATTAACTATTCGATACCAAGTAGTTACCTGCTAGATAAAAAAAGGCATTACCATTAATTCTTGTATATTTTGTTTGAGAATAATATGTGAAGTTTGTAAAGTGGTTATGTTCTACCATTCATTCTTACTAATATTATAAATGCGAAAGTGTGTCTGTCAGGGTGTTACATCTTCAAGATTAAATACCTGAACTGATTAAGATGAAATTATTTAAGAATATAGTTTGAGTCCGTTTGGGCAGAAATCATCCTTAAAAGGCATAAAAAGGGGGAAGGAATAGTATGTACTCTAATTAATTTGAATATTATGAAATGAAAGGTGCGTACAGAATAGCTGGAAAAACCTAGTTCACAATAAATACGTTTTACGTACAAAAGCTTTTTCGTAAGCGTATTAGGTAAGCATTTTCCAAAAGTCTAAGTAAATTAATAATTTTAAACAAAAAAGAACCAACTTTACTCAGCTTACAACTTTCCGAAAGAAAATACCTGAGCTACTGTAAAAAATTCCTCGAATTCTCCAGAATCCCACCATCTGAACCTGACCTAGTGACAATGGGACCAACTGTGAAGTATACTCTTTCAAACAAAATAATTATTTTCTAAATCGGTGCAGCCGTGTCCGATAACCGGTAAACATACATCAAAATAATTTTAAACAAAAAAGAACCGACTTCACTCAGCATCCACCTTTCTAACAGCAAATGCTCGAGCTGCTGTTAGAAAATACTCCAACAATTTCTCTAGAATCCCATCGTCAGATCCTCACCTGGTTACAATGAGACCAACTGTAAAGTATACTCTTTCAAACAAAAAAATAACCAAAAAATAATTTTACAAACCAGTCGTGTGTGATAATCGATGGACAAGTAATCGGTGAACATACATTAAAAAAAAATAGCAAAAAAACAAAGATCCCGACGAATTGATAAGCTCCTCCTTCGAAATCTTGAAGTCGGTTGAAAAGCAAAAACAAAGTACCCGACGAATTGAGATTGAGAACCTCCTCCTTCGAAATCTTGAGGTCGGTTGAAAACGTGGGTACTTAATTAAAATTAAATGAAAGATTTGAAGACGACTTGAAGAACATTTTATAAATTAAAATAATTCGTGAATTTTATGTGTTTGAAGTAATAAATACCAAAAATTTATAATTACAAAATTTCATTTGTAGTTGGTATTAAATAATTATTAAAGGGACCATCGCTTTTAGGTACCCACTTATTTGTAACTGTAAATTTTAATTGAAGGTATATTTTGTAATTATTATTAATCAATAGTTAAATAATTACTTTTTTCCAACACTGATATGACCTACATAGGCTGCTATTTATATATCCGGAAACCGGGATTACAATCTTCTTAAATAGCATATTTGACCTCCATGGTAAAATTTGAACTTTTTTAAGTACTGGCCGGTATATTTTTTCTTTCTTATTAACGCTCGTGTTTTGTTTTTGACGGGTTTTAAATGTCATCTCGCAGCAAGAATGGAACTCACTCGTGAAAATATTCGTCCTATGATTTATTATGATTTTCGGCGTGGTTTAACGCAACAACAGTGCATAGATCAACTAACTTCAACTTTTGGTGATGAAGCCCCATCTAAAACTACTGTGTATCACTGGTTTAGTGAGTTCAATCGTGGACGTAGTATGCTTACGGACGAAGTTAAGGCAGGTCGCCCGAAATCGGTCGTTGTACAACAAAATATCGAGGCTGTGCGAAAACTTATAATGGACGACCGACATGTTACGTACCGCGAGATAGAGGCGACTCTGGGTATTTCTATGACCAGCATTAATAGCATATTACATAATTATTTGGCTGTAAAAAAAATTTGTTCGCGTTGGATACCCCACAACTTAACAAAAGAGCAAAAAGATGCTCGCGTCGAATGGTGCAATAAAATGTTAAAAAAATATAACCGTGGTGACTCAAAAGCCGTTTATAACATCTATACAGGTGACGAATCCTGGATCTATGCATACGATCCCGAAACGAAGCAACAATCAACGGTATGGGTGTTTCAAAATGAGTCAAACCCTACGAAAGTTACTCGTGCAAAAAGTACATTGAAACAAATGGTGGCCTGCTTCTTCGGTATTAATGGCCATGTAGCTACAGTGCCACTAGAAAACCGTAGAACGGTTAATTCAGAGTGGTACACGACCATTTGCTTACCGGAAGTATTTGAACAAATTCGTAAAACTAACCAGCGACGAAGAATCATTCTTCATCATGACAATGCCAGCTGTCAAACGTCACGCGAAACAACTCTATTTTTGGAGGGTCAAAATGTGGAATTAACGGGTCATCCGCCGTACAGCCCTGACTTGGCACCCAACGATTTTTATTTATTTCCAAATATAAAGAATAAATTACGCGGTCAACGATTTTCGACCGCTGAAGATGCTGTCGACGCATTCAAACAACACGTTATGGAGGTACCTCAGGCGGAGTGGCAGAAGTGCTTTAAAAATTGGTTCACGCGAATGCAAAAGTGCATAGATCATCAAGGGGAATACTTTGAAAAACAATAAAACCATTTTCAGCCGTGTACGTTTGTTTGTTTTTTTGTTTCCGGATATATAAGTAGCAACCCTCGTAGTATCACACTATCACATTATTTTAATTTCAAAAAAATAACAGGCGGCTGAGGTATTGTGTTCTAAGGTATGAGATTTTATGTTATAATATTTTCTAAATCACAATATTTGTGGCATGATACCGTATTTTTTTTAATTTAAATATTGCATTCGTTATTTTACTGTATTTTATTAAAATATTGTGTTTTATAATGTCAGGAGAAAGCACATTATATTTTTTTAACTTCAGCCGTTATTTTTAAGCAGCACATTACCGTGCTTATTATAAGTTATAAAGCTATTTGTGCACTTCCAACAGTTTATCACAAACGTTAATTGCGTAAAAACGAGCATGACAATGAGTAGGTACCTAGGTGCTGCAAAACATAATGTAAATAGTACTTATTGGTATTTCATGCTACATTATTTAAATGGTGTGAAATCTCATTAAAACAACGAACGCATTGGTAAATATTGTATATTTTATTAACTTTAACAAAGACATTGCTTAAAATACAAAAAAATGGTACCAATACCGATTCTAGATAGTTTTAGGTAAAACTGACAAAAACTATTCAACATGCCAAACTGTGAGACGTGGATGTCACACTTGTATCGCTAGTGGATACAGTGATATCCATCTGTCCACACCTAAATGTCAAGCTGTCAGTAGATTTCGCTAGAGCCTTTTTTCTATGGCTATGGCCACCATTTTAGATATCACTCTTGAGTGATTCCACCCCAAATTTCAACTGTCACAAAAGTGTGATATCATAGTTGTCTCGCAAGCGACTGTCAGTTATGCCATGTCGAATCCCAGTATGTAAAAGCCATTTTACAAGAAAGATAAGGTGTAAAATAATATCTAAATTATAAATGTGTTTCATAAGCTTCTATAATGTTTTCCCACATGACTCCGCTTTGACTAGCATTATTCTTGTAGACTAAGCTGGCCACGTCGTCAGATTATGACACAATAATGAGAGCAACAAAACCCGTCTAGTTAGATTGCTATACCATCCTTATTGCTAAATCCGGGCATCTGGCAGATTTTAATGGGTGGAGGTCAGAGTGCCAGACTAGCAAATTTTCAGTTGGAAAAAATTAATACCAAAATAGGTAGAACTGCAGAAATTGTCCCATTTATAGAGGACACAGCCTACTCATATATTTTAACATTAGAACAAAAAACATTGCGTTTTATTGTGGAAACAAGAATAGTAGACGACAAACT
Source organism: Pammene aurita (assembly GCA_947086415.1). Classification (NCBI taxonomy): domain Eukaryota; kingdom Metazoa; phylum Arthropoda; class Insecta; order Lepidoptera; family Tortricidae; genus Pammene; species Pammene aurita. The sequence goes on from OX352291.1 coordinate 18,688,352, forward strand.
ATGAATTACATTATACGCTTTTTGGCACTACTTGCCCCCAACATAAATTTATGGCAATGATATATATTTTCTCATAACATTGCATTTAACCCAGAATTGTAGCATTTTTATTTGTAAAGTGGTTTACATTCTTTGACTTCCACCAATGAACAGCTGCCATCTGGCAGCTGTTTAGTTGTTTACGGACCTAAAAATAAGCATAGATTAGCAAACTGGAGTTTCGTTACTCTCATTATTGTGTCATATCAGAACGTCAGCCAGCTCTACGTCTATTGGATTAGTCTAAGACATATAGTCAATGTTTTAATTGTATATTTTTGTGTGGCGCATATTCAAAGTTTTTTTTTGCACTAAAAATATACACCTACATAAGAATATATATGTAACACAACTCGGACAACAATGTATTCAAATATGGCGGCCTACGTTATTCCAGCTTCGTTCATCCGAGACCACCTTGCACCCGTGGGACGGCGGCTTGTCCTGGGCCAGTGTCGGCGTCGAGCTGAAGGTGTCCCCGGACCTGTTCCCCGGCGGGCGCTTGCGCGTTACCTGCAACGCCACAGTGTACAATGTATACAATGAGTCCGCCAAGCTGGACTTCTTCACCCCGGAAACTGATCCGCGTCCGGAAAGAAGTGAGTTCGGTTCATGAGATTCCTAAGTCATATCCTAATATTACGTCTATACCTTATTACCTGACCCTGTCTGTATACTATATACAGGGCAAAGATAACAAGAACAAGACCGAATGGGAGGGCCTTATAGAACTTTCAGTAGGTATGACAAAGAAGGCGCTAGTTTTTAGGACCGCTTTGGTTCACACCATATACCATGACGCGAATGATTTTTTTTCGCGTAGTTTTTGTATGATGAATGCTGTAAAATTGTATATATTTAAAAACTGCATTAAATATTCTGCTTATGAAATTTTTTGTGTTTAAAACTAAATGACATTTATTATTTATATAACGTTCTAGAAAATAATATTTTATTGAGTGTTTTTCCTCTACGCAGAACCTTTTTTTAAATATGGATTTTTTTTTTTTAATATCAAAAATGAATTCTGCATATCTGTTTTATAAGGAAACGGTACCACACAACCCCTAGAAGCCTTAGCCAGAGAGTAAAAACATATTGCACGGGACCCCTGATATTGACGTGAAGGTCCAAAAATTTTACGGACCTCCAATACAAAAAAAAATTCACGTTCGTGGGGCACTCCATCCATGGTCAAAAATTCACAATTTGTTCTCGATGCGAATAATTTTTTTCACTTTTGTACTGGGAGGAAACCCTACTATTTGTTCTTTAGATAATTCCATATGAACATGAAGTTAATAACGAAATGAGACATTACTGTTAGCAGAAATTTCTGAATTACCTTATTGTTTAGGTAATCTCCTCATAAGATCAGAAATAAGACAGTCATAAAATTTTACCTGATTCTAAAGACTAAACAAAAGGTGAAAACTCGCACGTTGATATTTCATGTAGATTGTAGGCATATTAGATGATGTGGAAAACGATAGGCTCAACTGCCATCCCTCTCCTATCAAATTTCATCCCTCTGTGGCCACCCCTACAAACGACAAATTCGTCAAATTTGAATACGCGCAATAAAATGTTTTGAAATCACAGAGGGATGAAATTTCATAGGAGGGGGATGGCATTTAGGCATATCGTTTTCCACATCCTTGAAAACTCAAAAAACAAATGCCGTCCGATTTCAATGAATGTAAGTGCGTTTTTCCTAAGTTCTTCTCCACCGATCCAAAAATTCACCTTGCGTCCGGCTTCCAACTCTGATGGTTCGATAACTGCCCGGCCTGGGGGATGGCAATTTGTTTCCGGTGTCTGTATGTGATGAAGAACAAGCATACAAATTTTTAAGCGGTTGCCTGACAATTTTGTTTTTCGCTTGCGTACAGGGCGCCAGTCCAACCAGGAGGTATGGCATTAAAATTTTGTTATATAACCAGCGTACATTCTTTCAGGCAACCACTGTTTCAATCGGTTGCCTCGCGATAAAAAAAAACAACGGGTTGCACTTCGGGAGTGCCGGCAGAAGTGAAAACTTGAAATTAAGAATAATCTATTTACTTTTGTCCTCCTTTTCACCACCTAACCTGTCAAATATGCCGGACATAAACATAGTTCACAATATCCGAACGCACCCCTCACTGTCAAGTTGTCAACCACTAAAATATGTAATATGGCCGACCATTTGTCATTAAATTAACACTTTTAAATGCAAAATACCCGACAATCCGAATTTTGCCCATATATGTCTTCGATTCAAAACTTTTATTTTTTTACGCTTTTTCATTTTAGCATAATTTCATTCGGGTCTACCGTACCCCTCGACGAAATTATTAATATAGATTTATTCGATCAGGTCACGTTATTAATATAGATTTATTTTGACTTTATATGTGCTTAGTGTGCTTCTTGATTATAATGAATCTATTAATTTAATAAGAAATTTGATTGTGATGACGGACTGGCTGAAAAAAAAAACGAATGTCCTAGAACAGAAAAGTGCCACTTTGTTCCCTCCTAGCAGGGAAGAAAAAGCCCGTATACGACTAGGTGGTGTGAAAATGATATTTCAGATTCAAGTTCCAAGCAAACAAAGCAATGTTCAAGCTCAAAGCAAAGGGGGTTCGATCCCGAGACCTTCGGATTGGAAGTCACACGCCTTATCGTTAGGCTACCAGGGTGGGAATGGATTTTTGTCTATATGTAAGGGCTTATGTCACATAAAAACAATATTTAACTTATATGTAACATTTAGGAAAAGCGCAGCCACATTGCATCAAAATGGGTATCATTTATTTCGAATTTATGTTATTTATTGATTCTGGTTACTGTCTTACAAACTTTTTAATCGGGACGCGATGACCATTTTTTTAAAGTGATTCCTCAAACCACCAACAGAGCGACAGCTGATTTTCACGCGGCTTCATGGCTTCATTATACATCGCGCTTGGCCACTTCACAAGTCATTGCCCAGGACGCGATGACCGACCAAATTTGCGTCCGGTCCGGGGTCTTAAGCTTTACTATGGTGGCAAAGATATGATTTACGAGTTTATTTAGATTTACATATGTTCAATTCTAATTAATCATCGGCCTTTGCGTCTTTTGCAGATAATTTAAACAAGAACACTGTGGAGACACTTTGGTGGCTATAAGGACCGATACTATAAACCTAATAAGTTTATTTTTTATATTTCAGTCACTCTCGGCAGCAACGCCACCAGATGCTTCACCAGCTGGCTCCTGATCTTCTTTATGCTTTTCCTGCCCATCGTCATGGCTCAGGACTACGTGTTCAATCAAGACGTCTTCAACGAAGCTTATGATAACAACTTTGAAGAAAATTATGATGACAACTTGTTTTTAATAGGATCGACTCCTAAAAAGCCGCTCATGTCGCTTATTGGGCAATGAACTAGGTTAGCGCACGTTTGACAAGTTCATACCGACTTGTCTGTGAAATAAGTACATAAAAAATTACTTCACTGCATCGTTCTTCTTTCAAATCACTGTAAAGTACGTTAGCATGATGTGTATTTTGTTGCTACTACTGTACCGACAAGTAAAAAAAAGTTTCAAAGTTATTATTTTTTTACTACTACATATAATAATAATAATAATAAATAATAAATACTCTTTATTGCACACCTCATACAGTTACAAGCACAAATTTTACAATATCAAATATACCTACTCTTCTTTATTTTTGTTTATTGAACTCTTTGTTTTGCACATATTTAAATTGATTTCAATCCAATTAAGTTCAAAGGGTTTTAAGACAATCGCCAATATTACTCAGTTTACTGTACACCCATACACAACTTTTGCCAAATTGCACGGCCATGGGCCGTATTCTAACTTTAAAATACAACAACGCAATACAGCTACGGCATAAACATCTGAATCAGGAATATCAGAATTTGCTTGAAAAATATTCCAACGCAACTCCAATACAACTTCAATATTGGTTGATTGTTTGTTGTGTGTTGGAGTTATGTTTGAGATAGGTTGTGGTTATTAATGTAGTGGTGGTTAATGTATTTTAAAATTAGAATCCGGCACCAGTAGCTTAACTTTTGATGTTTACCTGTGTAATAATAATTTTAGTGCTGATGTCGTCGACGTGAGATAGTTAACTGTTTGGCCGCCAACGACCGATATACATCGTACGCGACAGTGCTATCTAGATCTAGATACTTAAATTGGAATAATTTCGAGTTATAAAAACCAAAGGTGGCGGACAACATGTTAAAGTGCACGGGAAAAGTCATTTAGGGACAATTTCTGTCGAAATACCATACGATTTAATAATGGTACAAGTTTGTATGCAGGGGTGGGCATATTTCTCTGCAGCTGACCGTACCTACGTCCGAGTGTGGCACCGTAGTCTATAAGCAGCGATACTTGCCGTGCCCTTGATCAATATGTAGGTACCTAATGTTTTTTATATTAATAACCTGAGACGGTAAAAGGGTAATATAGAAACATTCGATTAAGCACAGCGCAAGCACGGAGAAAAGGGAAAATTAGAAGGAACCAGACCACGCGGCAATCCACCTATGCGATAGACAGAACAAGTTAAGTCTGCAGTAGGGTACCGCGTATCTGACTGTGCCAGACCGTCTGCCAACAGAGGGATATGGCGGGAGATCGTGCGCAGAGCTGTGTCCGCCTCCAGCATCGACGAGGACGCCTCGACGTGACCACGACCGCTCTGTCAAGAGCGAAACGACAGAGAAGAAGAAGCACGGAGCCCCAGCCTGTGCCCTACAATCTTAATGCTATTAAGCTGCTACATCATTAGTATCATTACCGTATTGAGTTATTGTACTCCTTTATATTCGTTACATCGCACTGTATTTTACAGTCAACTTAAAAAAATATGCCAACATTTTTGCACCTTATCTATTTACTTCCATGTAAGATGAAAAGCGTAATAGTAGATTGTACAACAAGTGCATAAAACGCACGATTCTACGCGAGGCGTTTATCATTTGGGATTGATATAAAGTCGAGTGTAGGGTTACACTCTAATTTTCACTTCAATTGCGAGGAAATTATTTATCGTTAATCATGGAACTATTTCAAGTTGTAACAAAAATATTACAATGAAAATAAATATGGTTCACGCCAATTAATTTTTAATGTTTTTATTTTATTTTCAACATGTGAATTTAGACGTAGATACTTGTTTTCTGTCGAGTCATAAAAACATTTTGGGGATTTTTTATTAACTATTATCAACTCCTATTTAATCTGATTTCATTAATTTAATTATAGAAAATACCGAATTAAAATAATTATAGCATATATTCTTGCTATAATTATTCTAATTCCGTATAAAAGAACAAGTTTCAGTATTCTACGAAATTTTACTGCTCAATTAAATTGTGCAATATATTTTGACTGTGTTTGGCCGTTGAGCCTCATTCTTAGTCTTAGAAGAAAATTTTACTTTATGCACTAGAGCTTAAAGAGCGATTTTATGTCGTCCACGCACGACTTAAAGTCGAACTTTACGAGCATGAGAAGTAAAAACATCTTTTTGACGACGACTGTACCAACCAACAATAACTGTAACTGTTCATTTTCATACCTAAATTTAGTGACACGGTGGATAACATCGGAAAAGTTATCGCATTTTATGTTAGACTTTGATTATTGTCTAGGATCTTTAAAAAAAACAATTCAATATTTAAAAAAATTCAAGCTAATACCGTATGACATCAAAATGGCTACAGGATTTAAATATTCAAATTGGTCACTGCCAACTTTTTGAAGATATAGTCTGGCCAGCCAACGAACGCAGTAGCAATGTACAGCGAACAAAAGTATGACAATACTAAGAATTGGTGAAAAAAGCAGCAATAATCATCAAATTCTATGTTTTTAAATTTAGTTAGTATTTCTGCCCCATTCACTAGGTGACATTTACGGTGTGTAAAAAGAAGACGGATATATTTCGTCTGATCTGTCATCAACTGCAACAGATAATCTGCTTGAGGCAATTGACATATGCGTTAAAAAGGAATTTAAATTCAATGTAGAACGTTGCAGGAGTTCTATCTCACTCGCGCCTAAGATGAGAGAGTGAAATGCACTAGAAACAAATTCAATGTAAAAGAAAATGTGAATTGAAATGTTCGTCACGAATACGGTGTTTCATAACAAAGGGTTGCCACATGTACGTATTTTGAATTTGCCGCGCTTTTCTAGTGACAGAAATGGTTTGCCAGACTATAAGTGCGCTTTTAATTTTTATTTATATGTTCGATTTATGCCTTTTTGTATTTTTATCAACTTCGAGAACCATAAACCGATGGCATACTATTTTGTAAAATATGTTTGTTTAGATCTAAGGTTATATTTTATGAAACGGTATAAGGAATTTATAGCCATCTCAGGTAACGTCACCTGCTAGAACTTTGCCTACGATGCTCAACTTTGCCTGGCTTGAAAAACATGATTTTCTTCACCAATCTTATTCCTGAGATGGGAGAATGGCGGCCACTATAAGGAATTAAATATATATTCGGTAGGGATAGATCATCACTGTTTTTAAAGCCAGGCAAAGTTAAGCATTGTGGTTGTAGCAGTTGACGGTATCAAATAAATAATGCTAATAAATCTTTAATTGTCAAATGTGTCATTTTTTTTTAAATCTAACGTTTATTTAAGATTAGAGCTCTATTATATTTATTTAAAAAAAATGGGACAATTAGTGACGCTTAAATACATATAATATACCAAAAACTTATTCGTAATAAAAAATACAATCCGATAATTGCTGTCTATAGTCTGATAAAACACTAATGTTTCGACATCATTATAAAGCATTCAAATGATTATAACTGTACCAATACCTGCTCAACTTGGCTGTGAGCGATTTTATCATTAATTTTAAGTCTGATTTTCTAGTTTATATATCTCATCGGTCTTTGTTTTATTTTATTCTGGTCTGGGTTGTGTAAAACAGTAAAGTAAAATATACAATTATGTAGCCCAGGATCGTGTTTTTTTTGCAACTGAACATTTAAATTTAATCATAATTAAATTACATATGAAGCGAAACGTCGATGTATTTATGTAAGGACCAGGCCATTCTCCAGCCACAAACTAGCGACCAGTGTTTTTTCTCTTATTTGTTTGATAATATTTGTTCTCTGGTTATGTTTCTTTCGACTGTACCTCCTGGATAGACTTTGAAGTCTCAAGTCAACAGCCATATTATTTTGGAGACCTTTACTTAATGAAAACAAGCATTGAAAGACTAAACTTTAACTTTATTTTGGCCACTCTAACTATTTTTTATGTCTTAAATACCTATGTCGTCTTATTTCCTATTATAAAATTTGGCTGCTTGCTTTTTAAAAAATAAAACACAGTTACACTTAATATTTTGTCACAAGGTAGGTAGACCTGGTGCTTGACGCACATCGGTGTGAAAGTACACACAACATCAGCAAATTTCTTGGCTTGATCTAATTAGGCATCTTAACTTTAAGTAAATAAAATATTTTGTATATAGTTATCCGAATAAATCATACTAATGGTTATCTATAATTAATGTAATGTAAGACGGTAAGTGGAATTTAGTCTTTGAAAATATGAATTAGTTAGCAAATATTGATTTCCTCTAAAGATTTTCTATACATTCAAAATATTAATATTATAAATAAACATTGAAATTAAATTTCAAATCCGTTTCTGGTTGTTTTAATTTATTGTATTTTGGCCAAGTATTTAAAGTTCGCTTGTACAAGTCATAGTCGTCATAGATCAGTGAAATTAGATATTAAATTTACAATGCGTGATGTAGTTGACCTTTTTTTGTATGTTGTTAGGGTTAGTGTAGTATTTGATGATATCTTCTACAACGAGCGTCTTTAGCTTGCCAATAAATTCGTGAAAAACTGTTAACTTTGTGATATATTGTGATATTTCCTGTATAAACTCAAAAACTTAATTTATCTATAAAGGTTGCTATTGGAATTTTAAAGATTATTTAAGTATCAATCTTTTATAGCTCCCTAAATAAGGCCAATTCATTCATTGATAAATATTTTTTACAGTTTATTGTTTTAAGGTTTATGTTGGTCCCTCGAAACAGTTGCAGGTATTTGAACTAAATTGAATGTTTCTAATAAGAATTGTTGTAAATTGTCTACTATCATCACTAAAAACAAATAAACTTGTACTGCATTTTCAAATGAATGAACTCGTTTTTATTCGAGTTGTGTGTACTATTTTCATACCTCCACCTACAAGGTGTAAATAGGGCCATTTGAGTCCCTGGCATTAAAATTTAGTTTTCATGTGGTCTCCCGTCAATGTATCTGCATTTTTTGGGAGCTTGTGCGAAAGTTGATTGTAATATTTTTTTAAATTTCAAGGTAGTAAATGACTGTATCTGGTAAAATATTAAAGGTAGAAAAAGGAGTATAGACTCAAATTATTGTAAATTAAATGGCCTTCAAAAACGCCATAGCAACCTTATTAATAAAACTTACAATTAGTAAAAAAACCGGCCAAGAGCGTGTCGGGCCACGCTCAGTGTAGGGTTCCGTAGTTTCCCGTCCGTCACAGTAAGTGTCCCCACTTAAGAGTTAAAAAACTATTCGAAACTACGTCATTTCATTGTGATTTTGTAGAAATTACAGGTAAGTACAATACACACCTGCTTATACGGTTAAATTACAAACTTAGTTCTTTACAAACTTAGTTTAGAAAATATTTACTTTATCAAAAAATGATTTTACTAAACCCCTATTCATGTTTAAATACCTATCCAACAATATATTACACGTTAGGGTTGAAATGAAAAAAAAAATCACTCCCCAGTTTACGTATCGTATAGGGGAGGTAGGTACCCTAATAAAACATTTTTTCCACTATTTATTTTACCACTTTGTCGGCGTGATTGATATACATATTAGTACCAAATTTCAGCTTTCTAGTGCTAACGGTCACTGAGATTATCCGCGGACGGACGGACGGATGGACAGACATGGCGTAACTATAAGGGATCCTAGTTGACTACGGAACCCTAATAAAAAGGAAAAAAATAAAGATAGTTTTGAATTTATTACACAGCCAGCACAAGTAATTAATTGTAGCAAATAAAGATGTAAATAGCCTTAACCAGTCCCAACAACATACAAAAAAGCCAGAACTACATCACGCTTTGCGATTTTAGCAATTTTGAATGTTTAATTTCACGGGCCTATCATATTAGAGCTCACGCTCGCAACTACATAGCTATACAGCCTTGGCCAGAAGTGTTGAGCACTCTTGCGATTTTCATACAAAACTCGAAACTTTAGTCCAGCGTTTCTGTCTTTTTTGAAGTTATTTTATCAATTAATTCAAACTGAACAGGCATGTTTTGTTTAAGTTAGTAGTAACTGCACAGAAGATTCGTAATTTGTCGCACCGACCTAAAGTCGCATTTTAGTTACCTCCCCTTTTTTTTAGGTACCTTGAAATTGTAATTATGTGAAGTTTTCTAGATATATAAATAAAATATAACATTTTACGTCATCGTACATTGTTAGGATAGGAAAATAATATTTGACATAAAAATTGTAAACAAAAAACTGCTATACTCAACACTTCTGGTCAAGGCTGTAGGGCCGCCGTCGCTGGTAACGGTGTCAATAGTTACGAGAGGTATAGTTTTAATTTTAAAAAGGAGTTCTACTGAACGTGGTACTTGCCTAGGTACATCCTCCTTGGTTAGTTTGACTAGGTAAATCGGGAAGGCTGGTGAGAAGTTTATATAGGGGGCGCTTTTTCAGATTCCATACAATGAAAGAGACTTAAAATGGATGGTTCTTAATTACTGTAGGGACGGAAACAATATACCGTAAGAAAGTTTTTTTTAAGGAAACACTTTCACTATAGGGTTAATATACCGTAATTTACTTTGAGGTTATTCCGGGAACCGGTATTTTTACATTTCCGCTCAATTGGTATTAAAGTGGTTCCCCGTGACGTCACATTTTAGTACAATGTTTAGTATAATATGACGTCACGCGGAACTTTAACGGGCTATATCTTCACCAATTTTTGTTTGATCGACAAAATAAAAAATACGTGTCCAATATTTTTTGATAACCTAACTGACGGACTAAATAGAATTATATTTTTTTTACCCAGGAAAGTACCCAATTTGAAACAAAACGCTGAGGCACTTCCTTGAGTCAAATCGTACTTGTAAATTGGATGTAAAAAAACTAACTGTTAGGAGCCCAGCTGTTAGGCTAGTGGCTCCGTTCTCATGGTAATTGGTGTCTACCTATAATAGGCTAGGTCTAGCTAGGTACAATAATAATTAACAACAGTTGTATGTGTGAAGCGCTTCATGCGCAGAGTTAATACAGACGGAAGATTCACAGAAGAACCTACCAAAACGGTGTCAATAACCTTCTCCTGCCCAGTGTTGCCTGACAGTGTTGACCTTAATAGTTGGCGCTTTGAGGTTCGACCTTACATTCCACCAGTGAAGCAGTGCCTACGATGTCTAAGGTATGGCCATATTGCCAAATTTTGTAAAAATGAGTTGAGATGTTCCATATGTGCAAATAATCATAAATATACAGATTGTCCTGTTGATCCTAAAACTGCCAAATGTGTACACTGTTCAGGAAATCATATTTCAATTTCATCCAATTGTCCAATCAAACAACAGAAAGTACAGGAAAACAAAGCCCTAGTAGAAAGAAAGATACAAAAGTACGCAGATTTATTTAATAATAGTCAATTCCCAAAATTAAACTCCAGACCTGACCAAATACATTCTATCCTTAGTTCAGAGATCATAATGAATATACTAACTGAATCTCTTGTAAAACTTATTAGTATGTATAAAGGTACTGATACACCCATTTGCTCCAAAAGCATCCAGCATAACATATCAAATATATATTTTACAAAGTTAAAGATTTCAAGACACTATAATAAATATTACACTATAACTTATATTTTCTAGTCTACTTAAATTTAAGTTCTAAAAATAACTCTTAATTGATACAAATTTATTACTTTTTATATTCATGTATAATACAATTAAAATTATGCATTGGAATGCACAGAGTATAGTTAGTAATAGACTAGTATTATCGAATTTTTTACATGATAACATTATTCACATAGTAATTATTTCCGAAACTTGGCTAAAGCAGGGACCGGAACCGGTAACCATTAAAGGGGTATTAGATTGGGTATTTGATAGAGTTGTTTTTAAAAACCCTATCAATTCGGTAAGCGTATCGTTTGACTTACCCGAACGAAAGGCTAACCATGTCAATACAGTTAATTCGGGTAAGTGGTTACAACCCAGCATATGGTTTCCCTATCAGATAGGGTTTTTCAAAGGCGTTAAGCTATTTTAAACTCTGTGACCAATACATTTGGCTTATTTATTATTCGAGCACCCTACGAGCTAAGCGCTACCGGTATTGCGGCACGACCGAGCCTAGAGACAAACAAGAATCTTTTTGCGTATGTTTTCGTACATACGCCTTTGATCTAGACGCTATTATTGCTTGTTAGTGCGCTAAAAGATCGTTGTGTGGTGCCGGTGTTTTTGTTCTTGCCATTCGAGCGTGACGGCTCGTGTCGATTGAATCTTAGACCCAGGCTTATAGGAACCAAAATCAAATGCATATTGTGAAGTGTTAAAATATATAATTTTGTGTTATTCTAGTTATAGGTAGTACTTTGTTTCAATGGCTCCAGCAAAATGTGACGCCGTTCACCGATACTTCTAGTATAATGAAACGATCAATATCAGTCATTGTTGGACACTCAAGAATAAAATGATTATTTGAAAAAAATATCGTAAGAATAAACTTATGTTGATTGTATTCCCGTTAAAATGATTCAAAATGATTTCGTCGGGACTAATTCATATGCGAGAAAATGTAATAAAAATAATTGATTCTTAACAGAATTATTTAATCCTGCTTTTTATTTTAAATAATGTTCCGCGTATAAGAATGTATTCTGGGTTTTTCGGTGTAAGAAAACATCGTGTGGAAACTGGACCTAATCCCAATAAGGCGTAGTTTCCCTTAGACGTGTGCGCCGCGCCGGCGTAGCGTAGCCGCGCCGTGGGACCCACGCCGCCGCCGCCGCCGCGGATTTCAAAATCCACTCCGTTGGTTAAAATTTCAGAATTCGACAAAAATTAACCAATGCTAATTACCGATGAAGGACAGTTGAAAAATTAACAACGTATATTGACGAATTAAACCATATAAACATCTACACATTGAACTAGTCAATTCCTTCTCTAGCAGAGCTTGAAATTGAAAAAATTGTGCGCATCGATTAGAAGTTGTGACATTTTGAACATGGAAAGAGTACCCCACGTGGAATATTTTTAGTTTTGGAGGTCCGTAAAATTTTTGGACCTTCACGTCTAAATCAGGGGTCCCATGTAATATAGTACTCTCTGGTTAAGGCTGCTAGGGGTTGTGTGGTATTATTTTCGTATAAAACAGACATGCAGAATTAATTTTGGATATTAAAAAAGTTCTGCGGATAGGAAAATTACTCTGAAAAATATATTTTTTAGAACATTATGTAACTAATAATTATCATTATTTTGAAAAAAAAATATCATAAGCAAGCATGTTTAATGCAATCTTTAAATATATACAATTTTAAGGCTTTTACTCAACAAAAAATACATGAAAAAAAATCTTTCGCGTTGTGGTGTATATGTTTTTTCCATAGTAAATCTAAAATCAATGTGAACATAAACTTCCGTAGTGTAGTGACCTTAAAATGTATGTATTGTTTATTATTTATCATAATAATTTGTACAAAATGCAGAAATGGAACATATAATCGATTTGTGTTTAACTTAATAAGGAAAAACGTGTTTTTTTAATTCTTTTTTTTCTATATTTGCATATTGTAGAAGTTATTATGAGCAAAATTGACTAATAATAAACCATACATATATTTTAAGGTCAATACACTATGGAAGTTCACGTTCACGTTGATTTTAGATAATTACTATGGAGAAAACATATACACCAACGACGCGAATGTTTTATTTTTCACGTAGTTTTTGTTGAGTAAAAGCCTTAAGAGTACGGTAAAACTTTTTTTTCGATTTCGCTCAACTTCTTGATACTATTTTGCAGTAACTCACGAAATTTCTATTAGTTTGTATACATATTTGGAAAGTACGTATCTTATTAAATTGTATAAGTGGAACGCAATTCACCCTAATCTAACACCAATTTCGCGATTTTTGCTTGGAGAGGTGAAAAGAGTAAGACTTTTATTGATTAAGATTAAATTATACTACTATAATTAAATTATTATTTAATTATACTAGTACGTATAATACATAAATACGTTGGAAAATGAGTTGTCTGAGGAATAAGTAGAACAATTTTTTTCATTTTCATATATATTTTTTAAGGGAGAGTATGTTTAGTAAGTTAAGGTGATATTTTTGGCGAGGTATTATAGCATTTTAGAATAGTAAAAATACAGAACTAAACTGTACTTCATGCTTTAATCAGATAATATAAAACATATTAGGGGCCATAAAAAATAAAAACTAATAATCAAGCGACAAGATTGCACGAATAAACGTCCTCACTAAACAAGCTCTGTAAGAATTCAGTTTTAGGGTATTAAATATTAATATATATAGACCAAAATAACTTTTTTGCAATAACAAGACTTCAAACTATAATCGTTACCGGACTCTTAAAATTTTATATATTTAAATCTGCATTAAATATGATTTCTTATGATATTTTTTACATATGTAAAGATTGAAAATTATTAGTAATATAACGTTCTATAAAATATATTTTTCTGACTGATTTTCCTCTCCGCAGAACTTTTTTTAAATATGGAATTTCATATTTTTACTATCAGAAATGAATTTTGCATATCTGTTTTAGTCACAAATGATACCACACAACCCCTAGCAACCTTAACCAGAGAGTACTAGCAAATAGCACGGGACCCTTGATTTAGACGGGAAGGTCCAAAAATTTTACGGATCTCCAAAACTAAAAATATTCATCGTGGTGCACTCTATCTATGTTCAAAAATTCATAACATTTTCTCGATGCGCACAATTTATTTCACTTTTGTACTGAGTGATAACCACACTACTCTTTCGGGAGACTAATAAATGAGTATGATTTAACCGCTCACCAAATAAATATGAAGTCGATGGTCTAATTAATAAGATTGGTAACGAAAATAAAAAAATCTGCTACCAAAATTGTGTCACCAACTAAATTTGCCTTTTCGGTGGCAGGCTTGATCCTTATTACTAAACGGTATGTTTGGATTGTGAGTAAAAAAAAAGGATCCTTATTTATCACAATTATGAGAAACATCAACATAAAAGCGATTTCCGAAATATAGGCAAGACTGAAGTGTACTAGAAAAACATCCATTAATATGCAAAGAGCATTACAATATTGTTTTATGTTCCTTGTTCCTAAAAAGTTTTTAATATTTTTAATGCGAAACGTGACGTAGCCAAAAGTGACCTTGACGCCGGCGTGGCGCAGCCACGCCGCCAAAAATTCCCGGCGCGCCGCCGCCGCGGATTTTTATGGCGGCGCACACGTCTAGTTTCCCTTATGCCCAGCAAAAATTATATCTGTTTTAAAATCCACGGTAGGCAGATACACTCTTTTCACTTCTCATGCTCGTAAAGTTCGACTTTAAATCGTACGTGGACGATATAAAATCGCATTTTAAGCTCTAGGGCATAAAGTAAAATTTTCTTCTAAGACCAAGAATGTGGCTCAACAGCCAAACAGAGTCAAAATATATTGCACAATTTAATTGAACAGTAAAATTTCGTAGAATACTGAAACTTATTCTTTTATTATATTCTTGTACTCAGATAGAATAAGTTTTCTGGCCCAGACAATTCCTATTGGATGGGATTTTTTTTTGTATAGATCAAAGTGTCAGGAATTGATACCAATAAAATTTATAATTGAATATTGGGCGCTAAGGTGCCAAAAAAATGGTAAAAATGGTAAAAACCAGTTTTTCGCTTCTAGAGGAAAAACTACGGCACCGACAAAAAATAGTTAAATGTTACAAATGTGCGCAATAAAAAAACAAAGAGAATGAGCCCCAGTAGAGCAAAATCTGTTTAGAGGATCGTCCGCAATGTGAAAAAAAATTACCAGTGTAAGTTGACCTTTGTATAAGAATAATTACTAGGGCAGAAGAGGTCAGCTAAACATGGTTATTTAATTTTAAGAGAAATGAAGCATTATTGCAAATGGCACCTAAAATATAAGAATAGCAGAATTAAAATACTTAAATATAGTTTAAGTTAATTATTAATTTTTTTAGGTGCAATTAGTAATAATGCTTCATTTCTCTTAAAATTACACAACCAAGTTTAGCTGACCTCTTTTGCCCTAGTAATTATTCTTATACAAAGGTCAACTTACACTGGTTAATTTTTTTTCACATGAATTATTCGATTATTATAACGTTTTTCGAAAATTAAAATACCCTCCCAATCGATTTAAAAAAGGTCACTTTTTGCAAAAGTCGACGGTTTGCAAAAAGTTTACAATATTTTAATTTGAACAATTAACTGTAATTAGAGGACTACAAAACTGACATCATATTCAAATTTCAGCTCTCCAGCACTTCCGGAACGCGAGTTATTGAATTTACAATTATTGCAAAAAAAATGTGTTTTTTTGCGAATTGCGGACGATCCTCTATACCGATTTTGCTCTACCGCAGCTCATTCTCTTTGTTTTATAATTGCGCACATTTGTTACATTTAATTATTTTTGGTCCGACCCGTAGTTTTTCCTCTAGAAGCGAAAAACTGGTTTTTACCATTTTTTTGGCACCTTAGCGCCCAATATTGATCACTTATAAATTTTATTGATATCAATTCCTGACACTTTGATCTATACAAACAATTTTTGTCCCGTCCAATAGGAATTGACTGTAATTTTTATGATTTTTCCGCTAATTCTATCTGAGTATTGCTATAATTATTTGAATTGCGTGTTTTCTAGAATTAAATAAATGAAATCAAATGAAATAGGAGTTGATAATAGTTTAGAAATGCCCCGAAATGTTTTGATGACTTGGCAGAAAAATTCTAAATTCACATGTTAAAAATTCAAAAAAATATATTAAAAAATTAATTGGTTGGAACCATATTTGTTTTCATTGTAATATTTTTGTTAGAACTTGAAATTGTTTTACGATTACCGATAAATAATTTCCTCGCAAATGAAGTGAAAATTAGAGTGTAACCCTCGTCCATAAAACCCATTTTACACTCGACTTTTAAACGCCTCTCGTAAAATCGTACGTTTTATGCACTTGTTGTACAATCTACTATTATAATATAATAAAAAAAAATAAAAAAAATGAAATAAAAATGAAATAAAAACGAAACGAAAACGAAACGAAAACGAAACGAAAACGAAACGAAAACGAAACGAAAACGAAACGAAAAGATAACGAAACGAAAACGAAACGAAAACGAAACGAAAACGAAACGAAAACGAAACGAAAACGAAACGAAAACGAAACGAAAACGAAACGAAAACGAAACGAAAACGAAACGAAAACGAAACGAAAACGAAACGAAAACGAAACGAAAACGAAACGAAACGAAAACGAAACGAAAACGAAACGAAAACGAAACGAAAACGAAACGAAAACGAAACGAAAACGAAACGAAACCGAAACGAAAACGAAACGAAAACGAAACGAAAACGAAACGAAACCGAAACGAAAACGAAACGATAACGAAACGAAAACGAAATCGAAACGAAAACGAAACGAAAACGAAACGAAAACGAAACGAAAACGAAACGAAAACGAAACGAAAACGAAACGAAACGAAAACGAAACGAAAACGAAACGAAAACGAAACGAAAACGAAACGAAAACGAAACGAAAACGAAACGAAAACGAAACGAAAACGAAACGAAAACGAAACGAAACGAAAACGAAACGAAAACGAAACGAAAACGAAACGAAAACGAAACGAAAACGAAACGAAAACGAAACGAAACCGAAACGAAAACGAAACGAAAACGAAACGAAAACGAAACGAAACCGAAACGAAAACGAAACGATAACGAAACGAAAACGAAATCGAAACGAAAACGAAACGAAAACGAAACGAAAACGAAACGAAAACGAAACGAAAACGAAACGAAACGAAAACGAAACGAAAACGAAACGAAAACGAAACGAAATTATTAATTAAATAAAATGAAAAAAAAAATTATACATATATATATATATATATATATATACACGGTGAATCTGCGTATCCCGACAGATTTTAACCATAAATTCCTGATAATTGACTGATAAATAACTGACTGAGACTAAAATATCGTATAAACTTTTCTGGAATTAGCCTAGTTTCAGAGTTCTTCTTTGTCGTTACACTCTTAACAGAGTGGTCGTGGCCAAAATGTACTAATTTATTTTAATTGACAGTTTTACCAATAACATTTATGTTTTTATGTTCAAAAGCATTTTAAAAATCCGAAAAATAAAAAAAATTTTTTTTTTTGCGAAATGACCTAAATTCGTAAAACATTTATTACTCCTTATGACCTCAGGAATTTATGGTTGAAATCTTTCGGGCTACTCAGATTCACCGTGTATAATAATAATAATAAAAAAACCAGTCTATCTTGAATTTTAAAACAGATATAATTTATACACTCCGAATAATTAACCGAAAATAACTACCATGACTATTTTTCAGTAAAAAGTATATAACCGCCATCTTGGATTATAAAACAGAAATAATTTTCGAAATTACATCCCCTAATTATAAATATTAATTATTTGAAACGGGGTATTTACCTCGTACCCGAAATATCGGGTGCCCAATAACGCTAATATACATGGTAAATACCCCGTTTCAAATAATATTTATAATGTGAATGACCATGTGAGCTTAAAAAATCGCATATCCCATAATTAGCTGAAAACGACTACCAATCCCTACGCCAGTTCATGGGATTAGGTTGCCAAGCGGACCACAGGCTCAACTGAGCCGTGGCAAAAGCCGGGACAAACTCTAGGAGGATGAATATTGGTTTGTGTCAAATCGATTTGAATATGAATAAAAATTGTGTTTTTATTCTTATTCAAAATAATTATTGCCCATCTCATCAGTACGTGCGAACTATGCAAAAATAAACTGAACGTAAGACACATTTCTCTAACAGAAATTCTTTAATTTAAAGTTGTGTACGTGAGCAGAGGACTGGACTGTGAGTGTGACTTTTCCAGAATGAATAAACGACAGCAAATCTTATATTTACTCAATTTGTTCCGCCGCCACCTCTCCTGTTCCATTTCAAATGAGAAAGATAGAACCGCCTGCCTGCGTGGAAAAGAGACAGGAAAAGGGTAGCCCTATGATAGGGTAAGCGGTAAATATTAAAGCTATCTTTACCCCATTCGACTCGGAAACCACATTGAAAAGGGTTAAGCCTATTCAAAATGATTTCCATATCGATAGGGTAACCCAATGATAGGGTAACCCTATCATTAGGGTAAGACTTTAATAGGGTTACCCTATCGAAACGATTAATCAAATGAAGGGGTTTTCCGGTCCCTGGGCTAAAGCCGCATCAGAATTTTAATATAAGAGGATACAGAGTTGAAAGAAATGATACAGGTAATAAACATAATGGTGTAGCCATATTGATTCACAACAGTATTATATACTCAAGACTAGTAACAAAATTTGATAACTCTATGCAAAATATTGGTGTTCGTATTTTAGTAGGTAATAAAGAAATTAGCATAGTAAGTTTTTACAGTCCAACCAATTGCAATCCAATATTTAGCAAAATAAAATTCGATGCATTAATTAAATCTATACCTGAGCCAATGATTTTCGCCGGAGATTTTAATGCCCACCATATTACATGGGGATGTAATTCCACTTTACCTCGTGGTAGAGATGTTCTAGAAGTCATCTTTGTCAATTCTAAGCTCCAGGGATTTCACTTTCTGCGTTTCACAACAAAATCTGTATTGATAGGTGTAAATATCTATAAACTAAGTGGTGATGATATATTTACAATTAATGATAACGTTAAAACGGTTCTCAATAGGCTAATAAAAATGGAAACTACGAAACTATGTGGTAACTAGGTAATTATGGTGAAAAATATTAAACAAATTATGGTAAGTTTATTTTTGACGAATTTATGAAATGTTACGACGGCGTTGAAATAGAAGTCAGTATTTGAACTGAATCAATCACGTTTCAATTTGGCAAATATCTAGAACAATAAAAAATATTGTAATAGTTGTAGTAATAAAGTGAGTAGTAAAACGGAAATAATACCTATGCTAGATGACGAATATAGCGATATAGAGAGAAAAAGATGGGAATAATGCACATACATAGTCATGACTGGCACCCTTACTTTAATGCAAGTAAGAATACAACTCCTTGTCTATGCTACCTTTTGTAAATTGTGTGCATAGTACATATGCAAGGAGATTGCACAATATTTGATTTACCTACCAGCAACCTGGAATAAAATATGAGAGAAAAAAGAGGATAGCTGCAAAACTGGCATATATGTGAAAGTATGTGACAGCTTCGCGTATTGTATATAACACAGACCAGCAATGCGCATGTGCTAGCGGTAGGACTAGACATGATGTTTGACCTAAGAAGATTGTATCACTGTTGCACTTTGCGCCACGTTGCCGCCCGTGTCAATTTGAGATTTGCAGAGTTAACATTATCATAAAATGGGTTAGAAACACCGATTTATCTACACTCACATTGTAAGTCCTCTAAAATGTGTTCAAAAATAGTAGGCAATGGACAATTACAACAACCGATTTTACTATTATAAGCTTTTTATCTGTGGCAGTAAAGTAATTTTAACTTTACATGGTCAAATATTGTTAAGTTATGAAGTTGAAATTTGAAACATAGAATTTGATAACGTAATGAAAATCCAGCCCTCCTCACCGACCGCCGGCACGCGCCCTCCCGACCGCTGGCAGAATCGTGTTGCCATGGCGGTGCAATGGCGGTCATTCTAATGGTTTCCGAACACGTCATTTAGGATTTATACTATGTGTGTAGATAAAGCAGTGTATGCAACTGTACGTAATTAGGCCTTAAAACACTCGTGTGATCTGATTATGAAACTCACCTGCGGCACGTTTTATAAAACCACATTCGTATTTTAAGGACCCTCATTACGTAGCAGTTACATAAATTACTATTGTGCCATAAATTGGTGCAATTATTAAAGAAAATACGGAATCGTTAAAGTAAGTATATGCGCGTATTTTACCAAAAGGTACTAACTATAGGTAGAATATTATTAAGAATTATTCAAAAATGTAGTACAATGATGTGACACAATAATTGGCAGCATGTCGATATGATATGTACGATTCAGTGGCGAATTATATGAAACTCATGTCATGTTTCTAGGTCCTACTTTCGGTTTAAGCTGAGGTGTTTTATCAGTTTCTTAGTAACAGAATAATTTTATAGAAATGGATGTTTATTAATATCATGTCAAAGGTTCATAAAATACTCATTATTATACAACCTTTGTTACAGTTAGTTCCTGCGTAATATTACTGCTGATTGATTATAATGCAATTTAGATTCTCTTATAAAAGTATCGACCTGCACCCCAACGCTATTAGCACAGATATCTGACAGCTAAGGCAATTTTTTTTCAAAAAACGGATGGTTTTCATATAAAATTACTCTTATTTCCAGCTTTTAAAGGCCAGATGTAAGCTAAAACATGGCTAAAACCGATTCAGATGCGAATTCTATGAAACTCGTGTCATGTTTTTAGGTCCTAACCTCCTTAATCACATTTATGTCAATACACCCTCCAACACAACTTACGTTGTCGCGGTTGAACACAATGACAACACACATCAAATAATCAACTAATATTGGAGTTGTATTGGAGTTACATAGAAATGATTTTCAAGCAAAATATGATTCGGACGTTTAGGCGTTAAGGCCCATTTACACATTGATTAGTGTTAAGTGCGAGTTCATACACTTGTTACTAATCACAAGTAGAAAATGTATGGACTCGCACTTAACACTAATCAATGTGTAAATGGGCCTTTAGGTGTATTGCATAGTTAATGCATTGGAATTGTATTGGAGTTGGACCGTGTCTGAACGTGTTTTAAAGTTAGAATACGGCCAAAGACGTAAGATAGGTACATACATTTCTGTGACAGAAAAACGTATCCCACAGTCATGCGAGGCGCAAACAAAACGAAAAAGTTCTCTGCATAACCGCTAACGCAATAAGAGTTCTAAAGATAGCTGCCCTCGATTTAAACAAACGGTGCAAACTAATTGTGCCCTTGCCCGCATAAATGAGCAGAAAATTATAAGCGAGGTGCAATTAGAACGGTAGAAAAATCAAATTAAAACCCCTCTAATGAACAAACATAGTCTGGGAGAGCGTAGGAAGAAAAGCAGAGTATGCAGGTGCGGTGGACGCAATCATTATTTTATATTTAATTGTATTCAATTAAAAACATTTAGTGTAAACAATTTTGTTTCATGAATTTACTATAAAACGCTTTAAAGGGCGTATAAAATAGGTACAGAGTTATCTTTATTTTTGTCGAATAATATCTTTATTAAATCACAGTAAAAATTGTCACACACCTCATATGATATCCACAGCGCAGGTTTCGTCATAGTTTCTACAGTCAAAATTAGTATCCACAACTTGCTTCGTCAAAAAATACAAAAACCAAATCCACAACAAGCCTCGTCAAAAATGACCTAGTCTAACCTACCATATAAAAACTAAGCCCCGAACTGATATCTACCTGTTATCTTTATCTGTTTTCTTTTTTATCTTTAGGTTAAATGCTTTACAAAGTTAAAGGCATTTAATAATTGTTTATCACGTATATATTTGTTCCTGAGTAGATAAATAAAAAATAAAAATAAAATCTTTTATTATCAGAAAGTAACAAAAATGTGCTGAAGCCCTGACTTCTGTGCTAGGTCGGAACCTGTGTTACAGAGGTCAGTGTCCTCTCCCAGACTACAGTATCTCATCTATCTCTCGATCTTTTCTATCTATATAATTATGTACAGCTTTAAATTAGTTTGGGGTTTGTTCAATTTATATAAGACTGTTCCATATTTATTAATTAGATACTAGCTTTTGCATGCAACTTCGTTTGCGTGGATTTTTTGTTTATTGTGGTCATCCTACACATGTAGAATAAAGTACACGCTTAAATTGCTTTTCTTATTTTTATCAAGTAGACAATGTATGAAGTACCCGACTTGCAAATTACAATTTTCTAGCGTAGTTCCAGTCTCGCTTTAATCCAAATTTTCAATCCCATTTCAGTTTCAACTCCTCTGGGGTGCCATTTTGAAAAGAGCTGAATATTTGCTTTGCTTCAAAGTGAGTAGGTAGCCTAAAAACGAACTTTCGAGCCTGTCATAAAAAAGTAAATCTCTATATTTACAAAATTTCAATCAATGAATTTCAAACATCGCTGAATTTCCTTTTATTATTTTTTAATTAACGACAAAAGTACGAAGTTTCAAGTCTCTCCTACTCATACAAACTTGTACACGTTATAGATGTAACCTTATCTGTAACTTTAAACTTTATTGCTTCAGTAGTTCCGGCTCTGCGTGGATCAGTCAGTCAGCCACTCAGTCCTGGACATAGGCATTTATATATATATTATATATATATATATAGATAGAGGATAGATAGGTTAAAACCCTGTTACACTTGTCCTAGTTAGCTTCCTAAATAAGTTTTCTAAATTTAGTTAAGTGTAACCGCATTTAGCAAGTTATTTTACTATGAAAACTAGTTAGGATCCTAATTAGGATGCTAGTTAGGACACTAAAAAAAGTAAAGTGTAACAGGGCTTTTACTTAATATTAACAATCTTTAGGCTATGGTTGCACCTTGGACACGCTCTTTTGGAACCTTTGGCGTGTTTTAGAGATTTTCTGAACTTAAACATTGCAACTTGCTTTCGTATTCAGTGTTTATTGATGCACGTGCACGCGGAGCGATGTCTTTCAAGTTTAAAAAAAAGTTCGAATAGGCTTCCTGTCCTTGCGCTTTATAACTTTAAGATATATAGTGACCACTTGTATAACATCGCGCACCGAGGGTTCCGTACAATACAAACCTGTAGGTATATAGGGGTAGTAACTTTAAAAATATTATTATTATATGATGTAACCAAAAATTTACGGTTTACGCAATTTTCCCTTTATCGGTGCTATAAGACGTTGCTTCGTACCAAATTTCAAGATTTTGAGTTCACGGAAAGTACCCTGTAGGTTTTGATTCCCTTGCGAGTTTCAAAAATTTGCGGTGTGGCATAAACGGCTGTATCTTTTGATTGCGTTGACTTAAAAGTTTGATTTTTTCACAGCTCCAAGGGACAGTAGACTTGAGTATCTGATATAAATTTCAGCTTGATACCTCCACGCGCTCTTGAGGAAAAGGGTCTTGACAAACAGACAGACAGACGGACGGACGGACGGACAACAAAGTGGTCCTATAAGGGTTCCGGTTTTTCCTTTCGAGGTACGGAACCCTAAAAACTACCTACTTAGGTAATATGGGCAGAAATGACTCAAGCCAGTTACTATACATACATTAAATTTTTCATATAATGTTTACCTAAGTAAGGTAAGGTAAGATTAGGCTTTAGCCACTGGATTCGTTTAGTTCGAAAAATTACATTTGAAAAGTGCAATAATTTCAATATGCATAAATCTCAATTATGGATCTCAATCTCATACCTACATTAGGTATTTACAACAAAAGTAGTAGAATCTACTGAATGTTTTACTTGCTCATCTTTTAGAAGCTAATAACAAAATTCCAAGCATTACGAGGAATATTATAGGCCTGTCGACTGAATACCGTGGCTCTCTGCAGTAGAGTACTCTGTGCTGGCTATGCCACGCTTCCGCCCGTTTAGCTATGCCTAGACTCCACATTCTAGGTCAATCATTTGTGAGCTTTACTTATTCAAAGATTGTATTTTTGCATTTATTAATCTACCAACAACTGTCTTGAAGTCTCATTACATTCCAAAAATTGAACATAACTATGACTAATATTGATTTTGACGAGTCAAATGAGGCCACTGGGACTAAGATAACTGCGTTAAAAATGGGATAATTTATGATGAGATGTTAGCAGCCAGCGCCTCATAAATATTTACGTCTATAGATTTGATCCATGTGATCTAATTGATATTAACTGGATATAAGTATACTTACTGACTTAAGTTATATAATACTGGATTCAGAAATAATAAAACTAGTGTTAGGTAGGACTATTTACCTGTGCAACTACGAGAAAATATATACAACAAACCACAAAAGCGAAAACAATAAAAAGAAAAGCAATGCTATTTACGTGATAACTAAACTTATTGTATTTAACAAAAGCGATCAATACTCCTACGAAGCCATAAAAGCCAATGTTAGTAGTGAATCAGATTAAAAGCCAAGTATTTTAAACAAAAAGCGACAAAACAAAGCACTTACAAAGCTACAGAGCTAGGAGGAACCTCTAAAAAGTTTGAATTCACCTATAAATAAAAATACCGACTTGCCAGGACTTTGATTGAGAAGTCCCGCGACAGAGGGATTCCCGAGAATCAAGACGGGAGGAAATACCTTTCAGTCAGCCGAGTGCATTTTCCTTTGCTTTGCTATTATGGTAGTCACTTTCTTGTTGGTATTTGCAATGACACCGGTTTGAATACTAAATTACGTTTATTTTAAAAGACGCTTTTCACAGAGCTTTCACAGTGGAGGAAGTAAGGGGTGAGGTAAACCTCTGAGTACTTCCTCGTCACTATCCTAGTACCTAAACGTTATCTGTAACTTTAGTCATTCACAATAAAGGTGACAGCATAGTGTCAACTATTGGGCATTAGTGTGTCGAACACTAGGCCTTAGGTAGTAGGCCTTTACCTTGCCTTTACAATTCGCTGGAGATGGAGTAATGCTATAGTTATTCTTCTACAGATTCTACTAGTAGTCGAATTATTTAGTAAAGCATTTATTCGGATCCATCGTTTTGGTATGTGATATTATTTAAAGCAAGAATTAGCTGGGTAAAAATTCAGTAGTTAATTTATTATTGGTTAACAGTAAATTTTATTATATTTGTTTATCATAACAGTTATTTCATTCTAAGTATTTCAGAAAATAAGGTACGCGTTTGGTTATACATATACTTCATCGGCTCGAGAAAGGAACGCGAAAGCGTAAGCAATCCCTTATTTATGAAATAACCAGACACTTGCAAAGTGTGAGAAAATGAATGCATATTTAATTTTCACGTGAAGTGCAAATCCTCGTTAATCACGTTGGCAAATCCCCAGTTAGTAGGCATTTATCCCGCCGCGCGCTACGACTGCGGTGCGTACGGATCTGCGTTCTCCCGCACAAGCCAATTACCTAGCTACTCTGTCTGCTCTTAGTAAGGCTTTTATAATATGTGTTACTACATATTTGTAAATTCAACATTGTTATACTAAAATAGAGTATGTCGTTAAAAAAGTTAAAATACCTGACAGTTTGTGTCTCACTGTTGGGCAAAGGCCTCCCCTCTCTTCTGCCACCCGTTAGTCACTAATAATGTGTCCAACGGATAGGTTTGTTGCTATTTTATCGTCTATCACGTCATGCGTAATTTTAGCACTTATATACTTGTTAAAACGTGACCGATATCTAGATATGATGACAAACGTTAAAAACTTATATTAAGCTAGCGTCGTCGTTCTGCCATCTTTAACAATCTACTTCGCTCTGGTCATCCTGCTTGGCCCACCGTAAGTAACCTGTTTGGCCCACCGTTCCGGATGCGAAAATGCTTATTATATCAAAGTCTTTACATCAAACAGTGTTGTCAAATGACAAATTATGGATTCCTGGTTCTGCTACTATAACTGCTATTCTAAACTATTATCTCACCAATTTTTATTACTATAGTTATCTCAAGATAAAGTAGTAGTATTGGTTTGCTTTGTCCGCTCGATCGATAAAGAATTAAATTACTCGCTTTAAGCATTGTACCACTGTGTTAAGGACATTTGGACCGCTTTCAACCCTCACTTCCACAAAACTACTCGACCTCAAACTTACGGCGTTGCTTTGTCAAAAACTTTCTTAACCCGCTGCAACAATGAAAGTCCTCGCTGCAAGTAGGTATCAAACTTTAATTATGGCTGGGTTTGTAAACACAGCGCTGGCGTGTCCCATAGTTTCTGAAGCCACAATTAACAATGCAAATGTTACCCGCCTCGCGAAAGCTGTTCTGAATTTCATACTGCAAATACATATGGAAATTGAGTTTTAGCGCAAGAAAAACGTCATAGAATAGGATTTGAACTGGCAACTCGTTAAGATTTCGCGGCACTCAGAGCTCAAGTTATCTCGGCGCCACACGGAAGCAGCTGGTGACACACAGCCTTCCCACTTCTGAGTTTTCGTGGATATCAGTATCTACGCCATGAAAAAAAAACAGAGGTTCGACTAACCTCAAAGATTAAAATACCCACTTGCTTATTAGTGTTATGCCAGTTTTTTTTTATTTCATATTAGGAACTTATGAGCAGCTGGGAGCAAATTTTATACACCTGATATTTCTTTGAGTTTTAAGTAATAAATTTACTTATACTAACTTTCAGTAAGTATTTAACTTTCTAAAGCTCCTTCATAATTTTCTTCTATCTTAGTCTAATTGTAATTACCTACTACGTAAAAAGTGGTCCTCAAGCCAAAGGACTATCCATGAGCCAAGAGACTCTAAGCTCAAGCTGTCTTTAAATCGGCTAATTAAAGTTAAACATTGTTCCACCGCAACAAAAAGACGTCATTTTATACAAATCGTCAATGTCACTGTTTTCTATAAAAACTAGTGTTGACATAATAATTATATTTAAGTATTTATTTTCATATATCTCGAACATACGAGTAGTTTGTAGGCATACATACGTGTTAAATCTGCGTTAGTTTCAAATGTTTTAATAACCAAGTTGCTAAACTCAGGAAATAACAGTATATTTTGACTTAAGCAGCTGTATCTACTATACGCCTGAAGCAGGCGTAGTCTCATTTACGCGGAGTTTGGGAGTTCGTTAGTATTTTGTCTTGGCTGCTTTAATTTATGGATGTATTATAAAGTTACGACGCCAGCGCCTTGCCTATATGTTACGTAAAAGGCTTTAAAAAGTGTATACGTTTGCCTCCTGGAGTTGCGAGACAAGCGATATTAGGGCACCTACGTATAAAGTTTCACCCTTATTTGTCTTTAAAAAGTAAGCGTATAATCTCTTTGCTTGTACAGTCACGTCTGAAAATATGGATACATTTAATGTGACAAAAATATGTAGCCACGACTGTATTACCAAGGCGTAAGGTCTTGGATACATGTTTTTGTCACATTAAATGTATCTATATTTTCAGACGTGACCGTACATAAACAGATGTTACCGGATAATGCGTAAAATGTGTGGCAGTCTAGATTAAAAGGTACCATTCGGTGGCCGGCGAATGCGCATAACTTTTATTGCTCGAGTTTAATATTGAATATGTACAACGTTATTGAATCTGTACAAAATATACCTTTTCCAAAAATCCAGCCAAGTGCGAGTCGGAACCGCGCCTTGAGCGTTCTGTACATCACACAATTTTAACAATCACTCGACATTGCTGTAAGGAAAAGAAAAAATGGATTAAGGGACAAACTTTGACTTTGCCGATAAAAAACTGTTGTCTCCATACATCGATATAGGTCGCCATTAGTTTACCAACTGCAAATAAGTTAGTTCTGATATTTTTTTTGTGATGGAAGAACAATTAACGATTTTCGGACTTTTTCTCTTACTTGTGTAAAAGGGTGTGACAGACGGACAGACAGAGAGACTGACAGACATATCTATAGTATAGGATCACTTTGGTAAGGGTTCCGTTGGTTCCTTTTGAGGTACGAAGTCCTAAAAAGTGTAACAAATGGTTTATTACACTTTAAGTATATATTAACGGCCTCCTAGCCCAGTCGGTAGTGACCCTGCCTACGAAGCTGGTCAGGTTGTTTGTGTGTTTATCACAGATATTTGTTCCTGAGTTATGGATGTTTTCTATGTATTTAAGTATTTATCCATATATATCGTCGTCTAGTACCCATAACACAAGCCTTATTGAGCTTACTGTGGGCCTAGGTCGATTTGTGTACGATTGTCATATAATATTTATTTTATTTATTTATATTAGCACCTCAGATTGACAGACTGACTAACTGATTGACTGACTGACTGACTGACATATCAACGCACAGCCCAAACCGCTGGTTCTAGAGATTCCAAATTTGGCACGTAGGTTCCTTATAAGGTCTAGGGATGCACTAAGAAAGGATTTTTCAAAATTCACCCCCTAAGGAGGTAAAATGGGGGTTCAAAGTTTGTATGGCGAATCAAGATTTGTTAGACTATTTTAATCGAAACTTCACAGGAGTATTCCTAACGATAACTGAGTAAACACGTGTTTCAGGTTTTTTGAAAATTCAACCCCCACAAGGGGCAAATGTGGTCACAAAGTCTGAAAATCAACATGGGTATTAGGCCTTAAAACACTCGTGTGATCTTATTATGAAACTCGCCTGCGGCTCGTTTCATAAAACTACACTCATGTTTTAAGGACCCTTATTACGTAACAGTTACATAAACTACTATTAATATACACCTACGTGTGTTAATTTTATTCAAAACTTCTCCTGATTTTATGTTGAAGTTGCCTAAAGTGTACAACAATATTAAAGTGGTATTTTTACCGGATAATTTTATTGGTAGTTTTACAAGAATAGGTTGTATTTAAAAGCTAAAACTTAAGTTGCACATTTTTTATAGAAAATCACGTTTTGCAACATTTTACAACCGTATCGATACTAGGTAATAACACTAACATTATTTTCTGCATCGATTTTTTGCAGTTCATAAAAATATATCGAGTGATGCAGATATTGTAAATGAATATGGCGAAAAAACTAATTTTATTTGCTATAATTCTATGTTTTGCCTTCACGGATGGGAAAATATATTATAATACTCTGCAAGCAATAAAAATGCGCAGATCAACTGTGCATGTACCACGAAGTAAGTGTAATATAAAATAAATTACTTTTATACGGTTAAAACACATTTCACGGCCTAATCCATATTAAGTATATTTTAGTCCTATGCCAGATAAAACGATTGACCAATGTTTTTAAACATATTTACTACATTGTTCAGTTTTCCACCTCACAAAATACAAATAGGTATGACAATTTTTACTTACCTATATTAAAACCTCAATATTTTAGTTATCAACAAAATGTGCCTTCTAATACCGGACGAAGGGCCATGTCGTGCGGAAATTTTAATGTACCGCTTCTCACCGGAGAATATGAATTGCTCCACATTTAGCTGGGGTGGCTGCCAGGGCAATGGCAACCGGTTCGACACCATGGACGAATGTCTAACCACCTGTACGAGCCAGCCTGGACAATCGAGTAAGTAAATACGAGTATACCTCTTTTCCCCTTTATAATTTTATGGATCACTGTGTCTAGATACTGCGAGGGGCCGCACAGCGTTTGTTGATTACGATCTCCTCAAATCAATACTCTTGAATACAGATGTGCAAGTTACCTACGGAAACTTTCCAAGTTATTGGAAATATACTCGAAAATTTCTAGAAAATTTCATAACAAATATAGGCGATTGGAAATTTAAGAAATGGAAAGTTTCAAATCCCATACATAAATGTCCGAATTTTCCGAAATTTTCGCAATTTTGTAAACAAACGGCACATCACTATTCATAAAATATTTTAGATTTGATCTTACACCAAGCTCCTTTTACATAGCGCCACCCACAGTGCAACTCTTCACTATAATAGTTATAATAATCGTAACGTTTTATGAAATTATGGAAATGTTTGATTGTAGTCAGGCTTCACCATACACCATATCGACGGTGTGTGCTAGTGCTAGAAGATACTTGAAAATATGTTGTACATTTAATTAAAATAAGTCTAAGTACCTTAATTTGCTTAGAAAAAGCTTGGCTGTTTTACGAGATCATATTACACTTTTATGTTTACTTTTAAGTTAGCTTATGTTAGCTATGTTTAGAAAAAAAATTTTGCTCAATCCGAAACCGGGAAGTTGGTCAAATTTAACTTGCAAGATTTGATTACACATAGAGGGACAGGTGAAACTAAATAAAAGCTTATAAAAAGGGATGCATTATATTTGGGCCAGTTTGAACTTGTCATGGTAGTTTGATATGGATTGTGCCATATTAGCTATATTGTACGAGGTGATTACGTAGGCCATACTCAACAACTTTTTCTATGGGACCAACTCCGAAAACCCATAATTGTTTTGTGCGTTTCATACATTTTGGCCGATCAGATGTCGAAGTTTTCTATGGGAGGGCCAGAACAATATGGTAAATTGTGAAAAAAACAACCTGTATGCGTAAAGCAAGTTAAATTAAAAAAAAAGAACCAGTAGAGTTCATTCATTTCAGCCGGCTTCGATGACCTTGCAAGTATAATATTCAAAGTAAGAATTTTGTTTTTTATTCTAGTCAAGCGTCCAGAGTATTGTAAACTGAGTTTCGACTACGGATATTGTTTTGGCGACGACAAGAGGTGGTTTTATGATCACAAATGGAACGTGTGCCGAGAAACTATATACTCAGGCTGTGGCGGTAACAAGAACAACTTCTACAGCCAAGAAGGGGTCAGTAATGTTATCAAGTACATAGTGGAACGTTTTCTTATACACTAAGAGCTAACCCCGGAAAAAATTATGTCTGAATTTGAGAGCAATGAAACCTCGCAGTTACTTTGCTATACTAGTACATATAGGTACATAATCCGGGCCTCTGCATCTGTTCGTTGGACGTTAGAGTTACGGCGAGCAAAACATTACAGTTGGGAAAAGAAATGCCGAAGTTCGTAAAAAGTGCCGAAGTTGGCTCTCACATCATCTATGATATCCCGGGTTCGAATCCTGGCAAGATAATTTATTTATTTATCATCACATATATTTGTTTCTGAATTTTGGATATTTTCACCTATTTTGGACCTATTTAAGTCTTCATCTATATATATATCCATTTTAAATATCGGCTCCAAGTAAGTACCCAACTACCCACAACACAAGCCTTATAACTATACCAAAATATTGATATACACGGATTATTCCCTGTAAGTTTTTTTTCTTTAGGTAGGCTAGATGAAATGGTACCGCCCGTAAAAAATGTAACAGACAGCTTGAGCTCACCAGACACTCGCAGCTGTTGGTTTACTATATAAGCTTTCCATCAGATTTGGTCATAAAGCATGCTATTACACGCGGGCGTAGTGGGAGTTATAGAAAGGGTTCAATTTTAAACTGCCTTATTTTAAAAAGCTGTCTTAAAACTTTATTTTCAGCCGACTTTAAGATTTTCAAGGAGGTTCTCAATCAGTCGGGAGCTTTGTTGTTGTTGCTTTTGTTTTTATGTATGTTCACCGATTATATAAGCACGGCTGGGCCGATTTGGAAAATACTACTTTTGTTTAAAAGGGCATTGACAATTGGTCCCTATGTCGTCAGGTCAGGATCTGATAATGGGTTCCTATAGAAATCAAGGGAAATCTTCAAATATTATAAGCATAGTAGTGATTGGAGTATTTCACAGTAGATCGGGCATTTGCTATTTGTTGCACCTTATACTGTAAAATAATGTTCTCTTTTTTACAGTGCGAATCAATTTGCCGATTTGGTCGGGGTCCACCCCAGGAGGCAGATGGTCCAAACAGCAAAATCAAAAAGGTGTTGATAATAAACCCGATCGATCAGAGCACGATACAGAGCAGATACGAAAGAACCACGCCAAGACCGACCCACCCGGTACTCGATTTCAGAGCTAATGAGTAGTTAAATACCTGGTGCTTACAAGTAGTACGTACGTAGTACAAGGTAAACATCCTCTCATCATCACTATTTACGTGTCATTTATTTATTTATTATTCAAATCAGTCACACAGCATTACAGTATTTTTACTGCGAACTATAAAATAAACCTATCAAATAACTTAATACTAGTTCGATTTAGGCAACGTAACTGCGTAGCTCCATTGCGTCGTCTGAGCTGATACGCTGATAAGATTCGGCAGGTTGCCCTGGAACTGTCGAAATACGATACCCTTCGGCCAGAAGTCTGCACTCGCGATAGTGTCCTGCAGCGGCCGCGGCACGCGCACCGATAACGAGCTGAAGTGCACGTATTAGTGCCGGGACTGTAGCTGATGCATAACGAGAAGCCACTCTTCCGGCGTACCAACTCCTCAACAGCGTCGGCTACGGCAGAGTGATGCAAGCACGACACGTAAAGCGCCCTACTCGGTTGCAATCCGAAGACCAGATTTACCTGGTTCCGCAGTGCTTTTCTTTCCCACACCGGTGTGAATCCCTCCTTATCTACATCGGTGCGGTAGGACTTTTCCTTTTCGGCAACCTGTACCCGATTAGCTGCCACTGGCTGCCCGGCGACGTCAGCATAAGCACGCTGACGTAATTTTGAAACAGGAGGCGACCGCTCATGCGGGGGGCGCGCGGTCGGTGCAACGGGGCGGCGGGTGCAGCATATTTTGCAGTGTCATCAACATGCAAACTGACAGACTTATCGTTTAAAGCAGCGGGCCATATAAATATGACTGGGACATATACCATATAAGTCATTCGCAATAAACGTGACAGCAGTGTGTCAACTATTGAGCATTAGTGTATCTACCATACTTTGACACTTGGTGCTTATTTACCGGTGTAAATAAAATATGAGGTGATGTAGCAGTAAATAATTCTGAAATGTCGCAATAATTAGTGAAGTTCCTACTCGTCATATTTTAAAACGTATTTGGATATATTTCTACTGAAATTATAAAAATGTGTTGAAGGAATAGGTAATAAATAAAAGAATGAATAACAAAAACCGTGTTTTTAATTTTTAATAATAGGTCCAAGTATAAACTATATTATTTCAGTCATCTAGGTAACAAAATAACTAAATCAGGTTTCCTTCCTAATCAAATACCCCTTTTGTTCAAAAGTCTCGCAAATCATTTGGAGCTACATTATTCCTACGAACCGTCACCAAAGTACTCTCTTGATATATTTAGACCACCACAACTTTCAAACTTGTGTTTTTTTTATAACGTTAAAGCCATTTTTATTACAGCTTGAAGATTGTCCGATAGTAACGCAGTTCTGAAACAAATATTTCTTAATGT
Organism: Pammene aurita; assembly: GCA_947086415.1. Lineage (NCBI taxonomy): Eukaryota > Metazoa > Arthropoda > Insecta > Lepidoptera > Tortricidae > Pammene > Pammene aurita. The sequence goes on from OX352291.1 coordinate 18,721,788, forward strand.
TAAATATTGTTTTTATTATTGCTTTATCACCCTCCTAGCTTCTAGTTTATTGCCACGGCTCGATGGAGCTTGGGGTAAGTTCGGCAACCTATTTTCAAGATCTAGTATAGACTCTAGTTTTTAAAACAGTGATTTTCTTATAATTATTTTACATATTTCTTAAAGTCGATGTAAAAATAAATGCAAAAAGATGATTGAAGGCATTGAGAATTTCGTCAACTCAGTAACTGAACCCATAGCTTAATTGGTAAAGCGATCGAGCCCCGGTAAGGCGTATCGATGCGAGGTTCAAGTCCTGCTGGGTTGATTATTTTTTCAATGTTTTCAGTGTTTGTATTTGATTGAATAACATACTATTGTATGAGTGGAATGCCCCACTTTAAAAAATATGTAAAATAATTATGAGTTGATAGCAGCGCCATCTATTATTTCCGTTGTGACACTTGTAAAAGGGTCGGCGGGAAGGGTATCTAACTCTAGTAGTTAGCACCTAGATGTCGCTTACGGCTGCTATAAAGTCGATGTAAAAATAAATGCAAAAAGATGATTGAAGGCATTGAGAATTTCGTCAACTCAGTAACTGAACCCATAGCTTAATTGGTAAAGCGATCGAGCCCCGGTAAGGCGTATCGATGCGAGGTTCAAGTCCTGCTGGGTTGATTATTTTTTCAATGTTTTCAGTGTTTGTATTTGATTGAATAACATACTATTGTATGAGTGGAATGCCCCACTTTAAAAAATATGTAAAATAATTATGAGTTGATAGCAGCGCCATCTATTATTTCCGTTGTGACACTTGTAAAAGGGTCGGCGGGAAGGGTATCTAACTCTAGTAGTTAGCACCTAGATGTCGCTTACGGCTGCTATAAAGTCGATGTAAAAATAAATGCAAAAAGATGATTGAAGGCATTGAGAATTTCGTCAACTCAGTAACTGAACCCATAGCTTAATTGGTAAAGCGATCGAGCCCCGGTAAGGCGTATCGATGCGAGGTTCAAGTCCTGCTGGGTTGATTATTTTTTCAATGTTTTCAGTGTTTGTATTTGATTGAATAACATACTATTGTATGAGTGGAATGCCCCACTTTAAAAAATATGTAAAATAATTATGAGTTGATAGCAGCGCCATCTATTATTTCCGTTGTGACACTTGTAAAAGGGTCGGCGGGAAGGGTATCTAACTCTAGTAGTTAGCACCTAGATGTCGCTTACGGCTGCTATAAAGTCGATGTAAAAATAAATGCAAAAAGATGATTGGAGGCATTGAGAATTTCGTCAACTCAGTAACTGAACCCATAGCTTAATTGGTAAAGCGATCGAGCCCCGGTAAGGCGTATCGATGCGAGGTTCAAGTCCTGCTGGGTTGATTATTTTTTCAATGTTTTCAGTGTTTGTATTTGATTGAATAACATACTATTGTATGAGTGGAATGCCCCACTTTAAAAAATATGTAAAATAATTATGAGTTGATAGCAGCGCCATCTATTATTTCCGTTGTGACATTTGTAAAAGGGTCGGCGGGAAGGGTATCTAACTCTAGTAGTTAGCACCTAGATGTCGCTTACGGCTGCTATAAAGTCGATGTAAAAATAAATGCAAAAAGATGATTGAAGGCATTGAGAATTTCGTCAACTCAGTAACTGAACCCATAGCTTAATTGGTAAAGCGATCGAGCCCCGGTAAGGCGTATCGATGCGAGGTTCAAGTCCTGCTGGGTTGATTATTTTTTCAATGTTTTCAGTGTTTGTATTTGATTGAATAACATACTATTGTATGAGTGGAATGCCCCACTTTAAAAAATATGTAAAATAATTATGAGTTGATAGCAGCGCCATCTATTATTTCCGTTGTGACACTTGTAAAAGGGTCGGCGGGAAGGGTATCTAACTCTAGTAGTTAGCACCTAGATGTCGCTTACGGCTGCTATAAAGTCGATGTAAAAATAAATGCAAAAAGATGATTGAAGGCATTGAGAATTTCGTCAACTCAGTAACTGAACCCATAGCTTAATTGGTAAAGCGATCGAGCCCCGGTAAGGCGTATCGATGCGAGGTTCAAGTCCTGCTGGGTTGATTATTTTTTCAATGTTTTCAGTGTTTGTATTTGATTGAATAACATACTATTGTATGAGTGGAATGCCCCACTTTAAAAAATATGTAAAATAATTATGAGTTGATAGCAGCGCCATCTATTATTTCCGTTGTGACACTTGTAAAAGGGTCGGCGGGAAGGGTATCTAACTCTAGTAGTTAGCACCTAGATGTCGCTTACGGCTGCTATAAAGTCGATGTAAAAATAAATGCAAAAAGATGATTGAAGGCATTGAGAATTTCGTCAACTCAGTAACTGAACCCATAGCTTAATTGGTAAAGCGATCGAGCCCCGGTAAGGCGTATCGATGCGAGGTTCAAGTCCTGCTGGGTTGATTATTTTTTCAATGTTTTCAGTGTTTGTATTTGATTGAATAACATACTATTGTATGAGTGGAATGCCCCACTTTAAAAAATATGTAAAATAATTATGAGTTGATAGCAGCGCCATCTATTATTTCCGTTGTGACACTTGTAAAAGGGTCGGCGGGAAGGGTATCTAACTCTAGTAGTTAGCACCTAGATGTCGCTTACGGCTGCAATAAAGTCGATGTAAAAATAAATGCAAAAAGATGATTGAAGGCATTGAGAATTTCGTCAACTCAGTAACTGAACCCATAGCTTAATTGGTAAAGCGATCGAGCCCCGGTAAGGCGTATCGATGCGAGGTTCAAGTCCTGCTGGGTTGATTATTTTTTCAATGTTTTCAGTGTTTGTATTTGATTGAATAACATACTATTGTATGAGTGGAATGCCCCACTTTAAAAAATATGTAAAATAATTATGAGTTGATAGCAGCGCCATCTATTATTTCCGTTGTGACACTTGTAAAAGGGTCGGCGGGAAGGGTATCTAACTCTAGTAGTTAGCACCTAGATGTCGCTTACGGCTGCTATAAAGTCGATGTAAAAATAAATGCAAAAAGATGATTGAAGGCATTGAGAATTTCGTCAACTCAGTAACTGAACCCATAGCTTAATTGGTAAAGCGATCGAGCCCCGGTAAGGCGTATCGATGCGAGGTTCAAGTCCTGCTGGGTTGATTATTTTTTCAATGTTTTCAGTGTTTGTATTTGATTGAATAACATACTATTGTATGAGTGGAATGCCCCACTTTAAAAAATATGTAAAATAATTATGAGTTGATAGCAGCGCCATCTATTATTTCCGTTGTGACACTTGTAAAAGGGTCGGCGGGAAGGGTATCTAACTCTAGTAGTTAGCACCTAGATGTCGCTTACGGCTGCAATAAAGTCGATGTAAAAATAAATGCAAAAAGATGATTGAAGGCATTGAGAATTTCGTCAACTCAGTAACTGAACCCATAGCTTAATTGGTAAAGCGATCGAGCCCCGGTAAGGCGTATCGATGCGAGGTTCAAGTCCTGCTGGGTTGATTATTTTTTCAATGTTTTCAGTGTTTGTATTTGATTGAATAACATACTATTGTATGAGTGGAATGCCCCACTTTAAAAAATATGTAAAATAATTATGAGTTGATAGCAGCGCCATCTATTATTTCCGTTGTGACACTTGTAAAAGGGTCGGCGGGAAGGGTATCTAACTCTAGTAGTTAGCACCTAGATGTCGCTTACGGCTGCTATAAAGTCGATGTAAAAATAAATGCAAAAAGATGATTGAAGGCATTGAGAATTTCGTCAACTCAGTAACTGAACCCATAGCTTAATTGGTAAAGCGATCGAGCCCCGGTAAGGCGTATCGATGCGAGGTTCAAGTCCTGCTGGGTTGATTATTTTTTCAATGTTTTCAGTGTTTGTATTTGATTGAATAACATACTATTGTATGAGTGGAATGCCCCACTTTAAAAAATATGTAAAATAATTATGAGTTGATAGCAGCGCCATCTATTATTTCCGTTGTGACACTTGTAAAAGGGTCGGCGGGAAGGGTATCTAACTCTAGTAGTTAGCACCTAGATGTCGCTTACGGCTGCTATAAAGTCGATGTAAAAATAAATGCAAAAAGATGATTGAAGGCATTGAGAATTTCGTCAACTCAGTAACTGAACCCATAGCTTAATTGGTAAAGCGATCGAGCCCCGGTAAGGCATATCGATGCGAGGTTCAAGTCCTGCTGGGTTGATTATTTTTTCAATGTTTTCAGTGTTTGTATTTGATTGAATAACATACTATTGTATGAGTGGAATGCCCCACTTTAAAAAATATGTAAAATAATTATGAGTTGATAGCAGCGCCATCTATTATTTCCGTTGTGACACTTGTAAAAGGGTCGGCGGGAAGGGTATCTAACTCTAGTAGTTAGCACCTAGATGTCGCTTACGGCTGCTATAAAGTCGATGTAAAAATAAATGCAAAAAGATGATTGAAGGCATTGAGAATTTCGTCAACTCAGTAACTGAACCCATAGCTTAATTGGTAAAGCGATCGAGCCCCGGTAAGGCGTATCGATGCGAGGTTCAAGTCCTGCTGGGTTGATTATTTTTTCAATGTTTTCAGTGTTTGTATTTGATTGAATAACATACTAGTGATTTTCTTACTCAGAGGGAAAACTAAGCCTTATTGGGATTAATTCCGGTTATCTTTTTTTATACAACGAGGGTGCCAAACAAGCATACGGCCCGCCTGATGGAAAGCATAACCATAACCGTAACCTATGGAAACCTGCAACTCCAGAGGTGTCACATGCGCGTTGCCGACCCTTTACATAAAAGAAGATTCACTGTGTTGACGACTAAAGGAACAGGAGGGTATCTCGTCGTCAACACACTGAGTCCTATTTGAGCTCTTTGGCAACCTTACTCACCGGCACGAACACAACACTATGAGTAGGGTCTAGTGCTATTTGGCTGTGGTTTTTTGTAATGTGGAGGTACTTCCCCAGTCGGGCTCTGCTCCAGATTTTAGCGAGATGACATTCGCTGAGCCGTGCTCTACCACACATAGCGAAATGACATTCGCAGTGCCCATACCTCTCTTTTGGACATAGTTTAAGGACATACCCGGGTTCAGACGTAGTTTCAGGACATAGTTATTCTAGAATCCCATCATCGGTCTATCTTCAAATGTTTTCTATTACCGAAATCCGATTGTTCATTGAAATGTCATACAGAAGTTCCGAGAAACTCTGTCATACGAGCCGGGGTTCAAACCCGGATCACTCTTTTATCGCTAGGCTACTAGCAATGCTTTATGAAACTAAAAATGTAACTACATTTAGAAAAAGATAGCGATATTTAAGCGCTACTATTTAATTTTCACTTTGTTGAGTAAATTTTAACCTTACAAACCTTCCGTGACTAACACCATCTGTGAGTTTGAACATATAGCTGGGAACAGTCTCCGGGTGCATGAACCGGGCATGGAATAAGGTGCCCTGGCAGAGGCTGTACATCAGCACTGGTAGAGGGATGTTGGTCGGCAGTATCTTCTTCTCGTAGAGAATGGTCGAGTACAGCTGTGAAACGAGCATCAGTTAGGTCCTTATGCTAGTAAATTAAATGAGAAAATCGTACGTAAATATGCCATTCATTTCTTTTTTGGATTTTACTACGTACGTATTTATGACAGAATGTATTTAGCCTATCTAATTAACAAATCACATAGGTATGTATGTCAAAAAACCAGTTAATGAGTATGTAAAGATGAATTACAACTACTACTTATTTAACATGGGGTTTTTAACATGTATATTTGCATTTTCGAGTTTTCCATATTTCGGTACAGATACATGCGCCAGCATTACGGAGTAAATAAGTACCCCGTTTTTAATAGAGTTTTTGCGGATAGAGAAGTCTCGTGATTCCAAAAGACTGACCATTACTGTGCTTCAAGATTTCGATTCAGTCAACCAGATTCAAGATTTTGAAAGAGAATGTTCTCAATTCGTTTTATTACTATTTTTATATATGTTTGAGGATATTTGTTTTTTTTTGCTATTTTTATGAATGTTCGTCGATTATTTGATGACGACTGGACCGGACGGCAGTTGGTCCCTTGTCATCAGGGCAGGATCTGATGATGATCGACGGAACTCTTTAAATATTATAGACACAACTATAGTAATTTGAGTATTTTCTACTGTAGCTAGGGCAAATGCTTTTGGAGTAGGCTAAGTGAAATCGGTTATGCGGTCTTCTGAAGTCGGTTATGTTTCAAATTATTATCTTTATTTTTTAAATAAACATCATATAAGTACTTAACATAAAGTGACCAAGCATGACTTCTAGACCACCTGGAAACGTGGGAACCCGTTTACATTTCTCAATTATATGCAATATCTGAACTGCTAGGTGCCGTTGATTATACTCTATTGACAGCAACACGTGTTGGCATCTCAAAACCCACTTTATTTCTTTTAACTTACTTTCAATGCCGCTGTGACTGATGCTGTCGCAAACCCTAAGCTCGGACTGAACAGATACGATAATCCAGCAAGGTATCCTGCCGGCAGCGCGTACAACGCCGAGTCAGCTCCTCGTTTACGGCACAGGTAGCATATTACAGCCTGTAATATAGTAATTCATGTTATATATATAAATATCGACAAAAACGAAAATCTAGTTAAGTTTCTTTGATATTGAATCACTTAAGATGGTCATAATTGTTGCAAAGGTTAACAATCATTTAATAAAATCTATGTAAAAGCCATAAAAATTGTTTGGTCAAATGTTGGTGTTAAACTGTTCCTTAAGTCAGTTTTATCGGTACCTATACATACCTAACAACAAATTTAAAACAAGTTAACATAGTAACAAATCGTACTCTGTAAATACCGATATATGAACCGAAGAATAGGCCCATTTTAAAATGCTTGCGCTGGACTGACGCAAAGGCTTTGACGGGGCTACCGATTTTAGGCAGGATGACCCTTGCGAGAGTGAAGGCTGCTCCTACCCCGAAATATGTCGCAGCACCCTGAAAAAAATATATTTTTATACATGACTATTTACTTAATATACCAAGGCGTTTTAGTGCTCTCACAGAAATTAACCATAATGACTAGCTATATGTATGTATGTGCGTCTAGTTACTATTTGTATTCCCCATAATATTCCACTGATCGACACACAGTCACAGTATACTTAAAATAGTTAAAATATGACCTAATAATGAGAACGACGAAACCGCTTTAGTTAGCTTGCTATAAATATCCTTATTTCTATATTCGATAATTCTAGTAGCTGTTCATCAAAGGTCACAGATTGTAAACCACTTGAGGAATACACTCCTCCGAGTTACGGGTTTGAGGGAGTATTATGGGTAATTATGTAATTAATTATAACAGGCGTTTCTGTTCGAGGATAGTGCTAAAGTGACTTGTGATGTTCTTCTTCGTAGTTTAACGCCTACTGTTTTAGCCTCCGCAATAATACGTTTTTTTTTATATTAGATTATTTATAGTGATCAACGCGCTCACGATAAATAAGACAACTTTGACAGTTTTTATGTAACTTGGTAATTGTTATTCCTTTTTCCTACCTGAAAGGTTTTGCTACTGTTGCTGGTCCATCTCTCTGACCTCCACCGATAAATTTCTGCCAGATACCATGATATAGTAATAAAAATAGTATAGCAAACTAGCTAGAGAGGTTTCATTGCTGTCGTTATGGTGTCACATTTTCTGGGGCTTCCTCTTAGTCTAGAGCTGATTTCCTGGGCGGCAGTCGTAGCAGCAGCCCGCAGGGCAAAGACTAATCAGGGCAACAACGTATAATCTGTAATTCATACATTTGTAGATGCAAGAGCAACGATAAGAACATATCTACTTACACTATTCCAAAAATATAACCTTGCTTATGCACCAGTTATGTGCAGTTTAGTAGTGCACCGGTTATGTGTAGGTATTTATGTAGTATTTTTTTAAGAAACCGAAATGATATAATTAATTAACTGATATTTCTAATCGTCTGATGTAAAAAAGCAATTTCATTTCAATTACAGCAAATAAATCAAAGCTTTTTTTTTTCAATTATTATTAGTTAATGAAGTTAAGAAAAAAGATAACTAATTGAAAAAAAATTTGGAGAAATACGAGTACATGCGAAAAGTATGCTGGTGAGGTTAAATTTTTGGCCTTTTTTTATTAATGGCTTTTACTCCTCGCCGGTCTTGGCGAGGTGAATTCTGCCAATGTCAAGGTGTACCTACTTATGATTTTATTCAATTTTTATAAAATAAAATAAAATCAACGTTGTTCGGTTAAGGCCTTGTTGATTGTAAAGTGATAGCCTCCTTACAACCACGTGGGTGGTCGAGACCCCGGATAACCGTTTGTTCAACTAAAGGGTGGTTACGCGCGTTTTGAGACTAATTTTTCATTAGCTGCACACTTGTTCGTTAGGTTACCGCACAATAAGCTATCAATATTACATACTGAACTACGTAAATAAGCAATAAACAAAAAACTATTCCAAACACGATGCAGCCATCTTGAAGCTCAAACGATTATCCAATTTTTGGACTTGAATTAGGTCACGGATTATAGTTTTAATGACGTAATTACGTGACGTATACATAAAACGAAAAAAAAAAACTCGGAGAAAATTTCAAATGCTGGAAGCACCCGCCAGAAATATATTTTTCACCTCAGCAGCTCGAACAAGCCTACTTCCCTGCGAATACACAGTGACGAAAGTCGCACTTTCGTCACTCCCTGGAGTGATGAAAGTGCGACTTTCGTCACTCCAGGTAGTGAGACAAAGTAGTTTTTTAATTTAGTGAAGGCCATGAACTGCCACTTCATATTTCGGGGTCTATTACAAATTCGAAATACATATTTTTAACCTTTAATATGTTCTCACTACTGAGGTGAAAAGTTGTATGTGTCACACGAGTGCAAACTTATTTTGAATCTCGTGTTTTTGAGTCCCTCGGTACGCTCAAGATTCGAACTTAGAATCACTCGCTTCGCTCGTGATTCAATTATAGAATCTTTCGCTTACTCGGGACTCAAAATCAACACTCGCAAGAAAAACCAACTTTCCTCTCTTGTTGCACAAATAACTATTGTTTCTCAGCATTGTATGGCAGGTGAACTCCGTAGCGTTGAGCGAAATCACTTTGAGTGATTTATAGTTGTTTAGTAATAATTGTGCCGTGTATGGCCTTACCTTTAGGATATACCGCAAACACGGCCCATTATGTGGACAAGGGTTTTCATCGTCATTAGTTTTCTGTTTGACTTTCTCCGGCGTAAACAACCTGCGAAGAACAACATTCAGTATCTTTATTATTTATCAATTTTTGGCTTTGCCGTAGTCGAATTTCATATTAAAAGCGACTATTATATTGCTTAAATAATTAAAAATGCAAGGTGACAATTACTTCAAAACAATGTCCAAAAATCGCACAAAATAAAAAATTATGAAGAAGAACCCATTTCACTGCGGTATTAAATTCAGAGACGTATTTTAATTGTAACCTTTTTTGCAGATGTAACTTATACGTTTAGTGTATTGGTTGTAAACGAATCGATTATTACCTACGTTTTCCATTTCACTTTTTAAAAAAAGATTTTTTTCGAAAACTTTTCGGTAAACCGTGGTGTCGCCAAATTGATAGTTTTTGTTTCATTTTATATTATGTATGCTAGTTTTAAGATATTTATCGATAGGTCCCTGCCTGAAAATAAAAATATGTCAATCCATTTCATTTATATGATTTTCTACTTAGAATCGCAAGCTCTTTTGATCCTAATAGGAGAAAAAGAGTGTCAAGAAAATAAAAAATCCTATTATCAAGTACTGAGCAAATATGACTGACACACTCGCATCCATATTGTTCAGTCTAAACAAAAACTGCTCGTTATCATATCATGCCGTATTGCTACACAGTGTTTAAAGTTTACAAAGAAAACATTGAATCGTTATTAAAGACTCGTTTCCGGCATAATGAGATGAGTAATGCTAGTATCAACAAGATTATGCAGAGATATGCTATTATTCCCATAGTTTACCGCTAACAGGTGAGCGATTGCCATAGAATAACTAGCGAACAAGTGAGTTAACGAAACTGCTAATAGTTAATTTTAGGACAACACTCTCAGGAAATAATTTTAAGTACCTAAGTAAATAGCAGACAAGTAAATTCATGCAACGTTTTAGATCCTTAAGAATTTTTGAAAGTGGAGTGCGCTATCTTATGTGGTCATCAAGGTCCTCAGCACCTCTCCGTGGCGGAACCTGAGCGAAACTAAACCGAATTGTGCGGCGCGGTTCTGCTGTGTCGATTCCGCCGCGGAGATGTGCTAAAGTCTTAAGTTACGAGAGTCTCGTAACTCAAGGCTATAGCACATCTCCGTGGCAGTGTGTGACGTGTTAGGCAGGTAAGTAAGGTTCATATATTATAAGTATGTAGAAGTAGAGTATTTTATACATAAAATATGCGCTTACCAAAAAAGTGGCGTTCTCTCCTTTTTATCACCCTCTAGGCGCATAAGATAGAAAAGGACAGCGCTACCCAACATAAACATAATGGTTTGCTTAGATTTGGTCATGGATAAGTAACCGGCTTTTTCCATCGTTGTAATCCAGTATTCTAGCATCTGAAATTTTAGATAATTGTTGATTAAACATGTGAAAATTTTGTAGGTCTAGGATGCTATTTTTCATAGTTTAAAAAGAATTTTAAACTAGACTAGAAAGTCCCAACGTTAAAAACTCGAAAATATATACCATTGTCAGTAGTTGGTTGGCTACTGTGTTATTCTCTAAGGTTTATAAATTTGACCTGTATTTCCGCTAATTCCATAAACTAAACTTACCAAGCTAGAAAATAAATTGATTATTAGACCTCTTCTGCTTGGAGGCTCAATATATATAAATATACCATTTATTGTACTAGGTATAAGAAATAGCGAGTAGTAGTAGAATTTATTTCCCAAAATTCGCCTGAAAAAAGAAAAGCAATTTAAAGTTTGTAGTAAGTACCTACGAATAATGTGGAGCAAAAGATCGTCAAGTGAAGAACATAAGTGTTTCTAATATCAATAACAAAATAATTTTACCTAAGAATACAACCAAAAGTGCAACAGGTAGCGCAAATAGCACCCCCGAGGATCGCGGACCTGGCGTAGTATTCCCCCATTTTGAGCCATTCCTCTTTTTCCTTTAGTTTTTTACCGCGCATTATAATTTGCGCCTGAAATTGTAAGTTTAAAAATACAATTAAAACATATCGTGATTAGACTAAATTTAAGCTCTGTGACTATTTTGAAAGACAAAAAGTTTTAAGAAATAATGAATTGTGTCCAATGATTATGGTCCAATCTTCAATCTGTGTAGGGTAAACGTACTAAAAAAAAATCTGTGGACTTTATTATTATCCCATGGTCAAACAATAGTATATCAAAAATTGCCCTTAGTCACAAACTTCAAAGATGAGATGGTATAACATCTAAAAGGGATACCATGGCCGACAAAAACATTTTACCAAACTAGTTTGAAACAAATTTAAAAATAAACTAATAATTAAGAATCCACTTCGTAAGTAATAATAAGAAGATGTATTTCTTTTAGATATTTGTAAAACAAAGCCCTCGAGGCTACAAACGTGTCTCGACTGTATGAATCTATTCAAATGCTAACATGGGGCTTTAGCAATAATAAAAATATTACTTACCACATAAATTAATGAGTAAAACTTGGCACTTCCTATGAATGAATGGATGTAGGTGTGAGGTATAGACTTTAAACAACTCTCGTGCCAGGGATGGAGTAGAACGTGACAATCTAAATTTTGACATGCCTGCGCAAATAACGGCTTGCTGATTTCCACCATTTTTGTTATTTTTTTTCTATATTTTCAGGAACATATCTGAAAATAATTCAACATTACGTATTTAGGTAAGTAAATTTAGGTTTTGTTGTTGATAAAAACTGTTGAAGATGAATTTATTCACAGATCATACATCAGTATCTAATATGTTAGGCTAAATTGAATACGTCCTACTACCTAAGCACATGTGCACTTGTACGAAAAAGAGGTATCGGGCTGAGGTCCTCACGCTGGCCCTAAGCGGAATGAATATTTAATAAGTATTACTTATCACAACGTTTTCGCAGGTATATGCAGGTTTCCTCACCATTTTACGATTCATATTATTACTTCTTTAATTTACTGCATACTTGGCTCGTTATTTTTTTACTGATAATGATTTGTGCATCTTTCTGACAAGTGCTCTGTTTGAAAAGTTATTAAAAAAATTTTAGAACGAAAATGTATGTCTATACAAACAGTGTGTCAATTTCCCAGGCTGTTATACAATACAATACAAATATTCTTTATTGCACAACCTCAATAAAATATAACAGTACAGTACACAGATTAAAAGTAGAGGCAGTCAACAGGCGGTCTTATCGCTAGAAGGCGATCTCTTCCAGACAACCTTGGAGTAGCGGAAATCTAGTCGAAAATAATCGTATGAGTAGGTGCAAGGCAAAAGAAACTGTGAGAATTCAGTAAACAATAATAAATAACATAAAATAAAATAGCTTAATTATATATAAACATACACAAATAAAATAATCAATAAACATACATATACTACATACACAGAGTAAATAAAAATACAGTCAGCAAACATAAACTACTTTCTGTGTTATATTTTAACATAAAGTATTATTTACAAAAAATAGTTGCTGAATTATATATTAAATACTGACTCCTCTGGAAACTAGATTCTACTCTGTCAAAATATTTTTGGAAAACAACTGCTAAGAAAAATACGTCACTGACACTAAAATAAATCATTAATTACCATCTTTATATACTTCTAGTTTTTAGAAAACATTTAAAATAAATAAATAAGTAGGTACTAAGGGACAATCATACATAAATTGATCCGATCTAGTCCCACGGACAGTAAGCTCAATAACAATACTCAATAAGGCTAATAAATAAAATAAAAAAATATTTCCATGAACTTATGAAAAAAAGGAATTTAGGAATAATCCTTTAGGTACTAAACATTTTTGTTTATAATGTTTATAAAACGATTGACATTTGTGACATTACTTTTTAAACAAATATTCTTCCATTCGATATAATTTAAATGATGTTCGAAAACTCCGAAATACAAGCAAACTTCGTACCATTTCAAGTAAAATAGTTTTACCAACAATACCTATAGTAAGGTATTGTAAATTTAAATGTTTGGAATTTGAAAGTAATTTAAAAATAAGTACCTACCTACAAAACAACGTAAACATTAATAATACTAATTCATTTTAAATATTACTTATTACCATCACCATTATGTTATTTTTAACGGGGACTCAATTTATAAATACCTACTCAATTTAACAAGACAACTTGAGAGATTGGTTTCTGTTGTAAGGCTTCTAGTAGGTATAATAAACATGCTTGCATGCATGCGAAGCCTAACCGTAGTTGGGTAAGTAGTGTCCTGATTTCGACTTGTTAAAGACAATTTACACTTTTTCCTCTAAAAATAACTGATGTGACTGTGTGATTTGATTTGACTTTGTATTGATTTTGTAATAATCCATTATATTTATGAATGTTGCATGGCATAACGTACTACAATTAAGTATCATCTGATGTTATTCGTAATCATCCTTGAACATCGTTCGATTGTCTTTTCCACTTGCATGACTTGATTTACGAGTAGGAATTTTATTACATCTACAAATAGTTAGTAATTAATAGTTATTACTCCATTCAGGCGCTTTAACACTCTTGCCTTCGTACATTTAGAGTTTTATCTCGAGACGCGCTGTGTCGAGTACCTAGTGCAGTCTTCATCAAATATATCAGAGCGGTCAAGGTACTCAAAAATATCTGAGCATGCACTTTATCACCTTGAGAATAGAAGCTTTGTTCAGATATTTGCGACCACCTTGGCCGCTCCGATATATCTGATGGCGCCTGTACAATAGACACACATAGATACTAACTAGGACACGTGGTGATTCCAGTTACGTCAATCCGCTAGCAAGGAAATTAAATAAATTGAAGCAAACTGTTGCGTGGGTTCTTTTGCGTATTTACTCTCTTTAATCTGGTATGACATTAATATCAACATTGTCATTCTTTCGTTCGATTCCCATTTTTAGGGTTCCGTAGCCAAAATGGCAAGAACAGAACCTTTATAGTTTCGTCATGTCCGGACATACGGACCGTCCGTCCGTATATCACATGTTTTTCAGAAACTATAAGACGTATCTTAATATAATTTTAACAATAGGTGTATTTTGTATGCCCCCCTACTTAGTTTTGTATTAAAATCGCATGTAACTAAGAGTGAATTTTTTTTACCAAATATGAGCCAAATCACCAACATGCAGATCAATCGATAGATCTTTAAAAATAACATTGATGTTTTTTTGATATTTTTTTAATATAGTAAATATTTTCAGAAATAGAAAGTCTAAGAGATTGTGTCCCCCTGCCCCCCCCGTAACTTTTTAACCATAGATCAAAAAAATATGAAAAAATTTGTTAACATACACCTGTGCATATTCTTTCAACGAAAATTGTTTTGAACAGTAACGGTTAAAGCGTTTTCGAGTTATCTCCAAAAACCTCATCCAATGAACTTATGATAATATTTTTTTCTTATTGTGTTGTGGGTACGGAACACTCCGTTATGTGTAATCCGACACGCACTTGGCGAGTTTTTTATAATATTCGGAATTATTTCAATTACTACCTACAGTACCTAAACTATCAATATTAATTAACACTAATGAATTAACATTGTTATTAAGATAATTGGGTTCAACACATTTATAATTGCAGTTAAAAAAGTGTTTTGCAATTGAGTCATTTATCAAAATGAAAAAAATAGCCGTTTAAATAATTTTACTAGGCAGCGAGCGCGAATCTATTAATGCATGAGTGTAATTTTGATTTTAATCAACTTAAAATTTTAATGTCCTCAATATTATTCAAATTCAAATTCAAATCGTTTAATTCAGATCACAAGTCCATAGAATTACATACAAAATGATAAATTAAATTAAAACCACATAAAAATTAAATTAACACTGATACAATAAAAACTAAATTAAATTATGTCACACAATAATATTCATTCATATTCATTCATATTCATATTGCACACATGGTAGATATGATGTTACAATTATTGAGGTGGTACACATGAACCCTGCAAGGGCATCGCAATATTAAATATATACTAAACTATATACTTATAGCCAGATCATATGTAGGTAGATTCACAGGAGCCTGCACGAATTTTTATGATGGAGATGTTAACGATTCTTTATTTATCCCGTGCCAGCTCTTGTGAACATAGCCTAAATATTTAACTAATTTAACTTACTCCTAGATACTTATTCACAAAATTTAACTCGTTTAGGACACATTTTTTTTTTTTTACTTACAGTGCTACACTTTAGTCTAATGTCTTATCATCTAGAAAATTCTCTACAGAATAATAACACTTTTTTATCAAGAAATCCTTTAACAAAGCTTTAAATTTTTTTATGTTATTCTCTTTTGTGATGGATTCCGGTATTTTATTATATATTCTTGCTGACATAGCAAATGGACCCGAATGAATCATCTCTAACTTTGAATCCGGTCGAGCTAACCTGTTTTGAGGGCGTAGATTCACAGGACGGGAATATTGTGGAAACATGTGATAGTATTTTTTTACAAACACGCCTACTTCCAAGATGTATATAGAAGCTAAGGTAAGTATTTTTTGCTGAATGAAATGCGGCATACAGCTCGCCGGTATCTTTATATTAACCAGTGTTCGGATGCAGTCTTTTTGTAACTTAAATAAATGGATTGAGTGGCAGCTATTTCCCCATATTACTATACCATATGATAGCCAGGAATGAGCGAAAGCATAGTATGCGCATTTGGCAGTTTTTAAGTCCGTGCATCTTTTTAGTTCACCTAGAGCATATGAAAAAGAACTTAGTCTTTTCTTGACTTTTTCTATATGATCTCTCCAATTCAAAGTTGGATCAATTTCGATACCCAAAAGTGTATGGGAATATACGCAGTCTATGAAGGTATTTTCAAAAGTATAGTTAATTTGTAAGCTTTGTCTTTGATAAGGTTTAAACTGCATGATCTTAGTTTTATCAAAATTTATTTTTAAGTTATGTTCATCTAGCCAGGAGAGTAAAATCGATAAAGTAGAATCTAATTTACTTTTTGGTTCCGCTTCGTCGTGGCATGGTAGTACTAGCGAAATATCGTCTGCAAACAGAGAGCATGGCCAGTTTATAATTTCCGGCAGATCGTTTATATAGATTAAAAACAGTAAACAGCCAAGGACACTGCCTTGAGGAATAGAGTTTGTTACGGCCATTTCCTGCGACTTAATTCTTTGTATTCTACCTGTACTATGGTTGTAGTGTTCAATTTCTACAATTTGTTTGCGGTTAGATAGATAAGATGAAAACCAATCGTACACTGTGCCTCGGATACCTATCCCGTGTAGTTTTTTTAGTATAATCTATCTATACATATAATAAAGCTGAAGAGGGTCGAAAGTCTGTACATGGAAGATAATCGAAAAAAAGTTGTCTGGGGATACTTAGAATCGATAACAGAACACGTTCCAACAATTTTTAGAATTTTTGTCTGTTTATCTGTTTGTCTGTTTATCTGTTTATTTGACCGCGCATCACGTGAAAACGGCTGAACGGATTTTGATGAAATTTTGTATAGAGATAGTTTGAGTCCCGGGAAAGGATAATAGATAGTTTTAATCCCGAAAATCAACCCTGGTGGGGGTGAAAAGGGGGTTGAAAGTTTGTATGGAGAATTCGCTGCATGCCGGATAGTAGAATTACAACGCCAAACAATTAACCCACCACGCAATTATTAGTTTATGACGGAAGCGCCGCCAAATATCCCTTAATAAACGACCTTTTGAACGGATGTTTTTTTAACAGGGCGGCAATGACGGAACCCTACACTGTACATGGCCCGACATGCTCTTGGCCGTTTTTTTTGCATTGTTATCCCAGAAGTCACCCCTTAAGGATTACTAATTCCAATTGTCAATAAAATCCCCGGTCAGGTATAGGTAGGCTATAAAAATTCAACTTCTAAAAGTGGGGTAGCCAGTAGCCACTACACTCGATTGAGTTAATTTTGTACCTGAATCTTATAGCGCTACTTAGGAAGGAGGTGCAAACTTTTTTTCCAAATATGTCCTAAGACTAATGAGTACCCTGCTTAACTAACAGATGGCGCTGAAATTAATACGTTGTGACATGAATAATCCACTAACGAAGGATTTTGCCAAATTAACTCTAAGTTTAGAATTCGGGTACGGATATCAACAAATTTAAATGAATTATTGGATAATAGTACAACAAAATTAAACGACAATAATTTAATTGCCACACATTGCACAGCGCATGTAAATACTCAGCCTCACGATTTTGATATCTATTCTCCTTTTCTCTAATCTTACTTCTAAGTCTTCTAACTAATATTAGACCTAAGTTCGTTGTTAGTATATTGTCGTTAATAAGTGAAGGTTATGATATGAAGTATGGATTTTTATGTGTATATTTCTTACCGAGGTGCGGTCCGATCGGTCCGATGGGGTGGGGGGGTTACATGGGACATCATATCCCATGATGGAACATCCAATCGTACACGTCAAATCGAAAAATTCATTACTGACTTCCTCAAAAAATAATTTCTGCATTAGTGACTCCCCCAAATTTCATAGTTACCTCTCCCCCCAGATTTTAGGCTGCAACCGCGCCTGTTCTTACCTTTTCATTCATAGACTGAGTCAAATCAGGATCGATTTGGATGATATTTGCCATGGGCATGATATGAATAGGTACAGTCAAGGACGTATAAATACAAAAGTGGTACTGTATCGTCCGATATACACCTACTATTTGATGTCGTTTAAATCATGTTAAACATTTTAATAAGGACAAAAAAAACTATTGATTTTGGAGTGTAGTTTTATTAAGTGGTAATTGTAAAATATTTTATCTGGACTACTGTTCTCTAGCGTATCCATCTGTCAACTTTACTTCAAGACCTTCAAGTTCCGTCTCCAGGGGGACGGAGAGAAATTAGGGGTGAATTAGCCGCTTACTGACAAAGACCGAATTCCACGCGGGCGGAGCCGCGGGCACAGCTAGTATTATATAAGACCCGGTCGTAGGCTTTGCTCATGTCTAATAAGACTCCTATAGCATATTGCTTTTTATTGATAATATTGAGAATATCTTGAACATATTTATAGACTGCCAGAGTTGTTGATCTATTTTTCCTAAAGCCATTCTGTGCATCGTGTAGAATATTAAATTTCTCACAAAATGAATATAACCGAGATGCCATGGCGGTTTTGAGTATTTTAGCTGAAGAAGGTAAGAGAGCAATTGGCCGATAATTATTTGTGTTAAGTTTATCATCTTTTTTATACAAGGGTTTTATGATGGATACCTTTAATAGATCGGGTACAATTCCTTCGGAGAAAGAAAGGTTGATTAAAATTGTTAAAGGTAGACACATTTCCTCAGCACATTTCTTTACTAGCAATGGGGGAATTTCGTCAAAACCGTAACTGCTTTTGTTTTTTAAGTTCCTAATTATTTTTAATATTTCCTCTGGTGAAACTGGGTGTAAATATAGTGAGTTCGGAATAAGTTTCTGGACTGGGCGGCCCTTTAGATGCACAGAGTTTGAAATGCCACTAACAGATAGGAAGTATTTATTAAACTCTTGTGCAACTATTTCAGGATCTTCTATTGTCACATTACTTATTTTAAGTTTGATATTATTTATATTCTTTTTTGTTACTTTATTTCTTTGTTCGTTGACTATATTCCACATAGATCTGACAACATTGTCGGATTTCCTCATCATATAATAATAATAACTACAAATAAATATTAAAAATTAAATTCCATCACAATAAATATAAATTAAATTCCAAATATCCAAATTTTTATAAATGACAATTACATTAGGTCATAAACTATGCCCCTAGAACCCATATGTAGGTCATTACAGTGCCTCCATAGAGCACAAGCAGGATTTTCCCAGATGAGACGTAGCAAGCTGTTGGAACTGTCACGTACTCGGCGCATGAGGGAGGCGGTGCGATTACGGATTATCGCACTAAAACCGTCTACTCTAGGCTCCGCAAACATCCCCGATGCGCTGCAGTAACGTGGCAGTCCCATCAACATGCGGAAGCCGTTGTTATATTGGACGCGCAGGGTATTGGAGGTCTTCTTAGTGTAGTTCGTCCACAGGCTGCACGTGTAAAAGGATCGACAAAAAGCCTTGAAAAAGGTCTTTTTGACATCCCCGTTACAACGCGCAAACCTGCGTGATAGCATATTACATCTGACCGACAATGCCCTGCGCTCCCGTTCCATATCGGCATCATCCTGGAGGTCCTCGGTGACCCAGTGCCCAAGATATTTAAAACGCGACACTCTATTTAGAGGAACTCCGTTCAGACACACAGCAGGCAATGACGCATACTCTTTTTTTTTTTTACAAATTCAAATCGTTTAATTCGAATCGTTTAATTATATATAGGTAACATCAACAGAACTTAGGGTATGGCTACACAAGCTATAAGCCATAAATTAATTAATTAATAAGCATGTGCATTCGATAAGAAAAACCTATCAATACAAGTGTGACATACACACGTAGATAACCTATGATGAACAAACAGCTCTTAACAGAAAACTTGATGTACATTAAACGTGAGACTGTGTAGGAACCTACAAATGCTTTCGGTAATTTAATTCGTACATTGAACTGTTAATTATTTGTAAGCGTGCAACTTATCAAGCAGATAAGCACCTTATCTGTATTACATGTAGAGTGAACATACCTTTAGATTGATTGGATATCGCATAGTGATGAGGTACAAGGTGTAGCGGCTTGAGGTCTTAGGTCGGATCATGAATATTGTTCCATGCTAAGTTATTCCTACCTGCTAATAGCATTGTTAACGAAACGAGTTAACATCAATTACTATGACTAAATAAATATTACTTATTAATACACGTGTGCAGCTAAACATTTAGCACCTATAAGCCCACCAGACGCTGTCACTAATAATGACATTATTTCTCTACTCCTCCTTCTCACCATACATATAAATAGAAAAGGTAGAGAAATAATGTCATTATTACTGACAGTGTCTGGTGGGCTATAAGGTGAAGGTCTCACTGAGACTGGTTTCTGTTAAGTAATAGAAATCACATGTTTTTTTAAATATGCAAATTTGAGAGTTTCGCTATTGTTAAATTGATACACTGCCATAACATGAGAATACACTGTACCTAAAAAACAACCAGTTTTTCAGAAATCGCAAAATACTATTTCAATGTTAATTTGGCTATTAAACTTCAGATATGAGACAATTATGAGAGCAACAAAACCCTTGTGGTTGGATTGCTATACTATCCTTATTGCTAGCAATCCAACAGATCCGGGCATCTGGAAACTCTTAATGGAAGAAGGTCAGAGTGACAGACAAGCAAAATTTTTGAGTTGGAAAATAGTAATACCAAAATAGGTAAAACCTGCCAAAATATCATTAGAGCACATTAGAACAAAAACCATTCCATATTTGCCGGAAACAAAAACAGTAGGCGACTATGAACTATGAATTACATTATACGTCGTTTGGGCGTAGGGAAGTGACGACCCCACCGCCCACTGGGCAGGTTATCCTACCAGTGCAGTCAGTCAGGTGATCCACCATTCTTGCATCCATGACCTCTCCGGTGTAGAGGGCGAGCAACGTCCATAGACAAGGGCACCCGGCTTCCGCAGCGGAGGGGCAAGGCATAAGGGGAAATGCCTCAAAGGGTACACGTCTGGATCCGTATGTGACGTCTGGCCAATCTCCTGCATCCTTTACTTTCTGCTGGTCGTATTGGCCATCCGATCCACTGGCACCCGGAAGGAAGCAAAGGACGAGAGAGTGGACGTGCACCTGCGCAACTGCTTGTCCACTATAATATATTCACGCGCAGATAACTCCTGCATGTCTATCGGTCTTTGAGTTCAAGTCCTGCGGCGATGGAGAGCCGATGGTGGGGGGAAGATCGGTGTTGTCCAAACCTTAGTTGGCATCTGCACGCAGGCGGTCTTTCCGATTGAGGCAGGGAACCAGTGCGGCAGCGCAGTTGACGACAAAGCAGCCCTATTTAGGGAGCGCTCTGCTTTCCCCAAGCCGGGGAGGGGCCTAGAAAAGGTGGCCTAAAAATAGTCTGTCTCTTCTCCTATGCAGGTGGCAAACCGCGACCATCTGTTTCACCATCATAATGCGGTCGAAATAAGAAACAGAAACTAAATGTCAAAGACCTTATAGTTGGGGCGTGGAACGTTCGCACGCTTCTAGACAATGTATCAAACTTGTGCCCCGAGAGAAAAACAGCTCTGATTGCTAGAGAACTGGCTAGATACAAAGTCGACATTGCTGCGTTAAGTGAAACCCATCTTAGCGACTCCGGAGTTTTGTGCGAGCAGCTTGGATGATACACTTATTACTGGCGGGAAATCAAGAACCGAGAGGGCTGGCAGTGGGGTAGGTTTTGCTGTGCACAGTCATTACAGGAACTCCCTAAAGGCATATATGATAGAATCATTACACTAAGACTTCAACTATCTTCGAAGAAGTATCTTCATCTTATTAGTGTTTATGCCCCTACGCTTCCATCTCCAGATGAAGACAAAGCCAGATTTTACTATGAACTTAGTCAGTCCTCACAAAAATACCAGCCAATGACAAGATAATTTTGCTGGATGATTTTAATGCTCGAGTTGGCAACGATTATGGTGCCTGAGATGGGATACTTGGGCGTCATGGAGTAGGTAAATGCAACGCTAATGGGCTAGATCTTCTCACACTCTGTGCCGAGTTTGATCTCACTATCACCAACACCTGCTTCCGTTTGCCAGAAAAGTATAAGACCACGTGGATGCACCCTAGATCTAAGCATTGGCATCTCTTAGATTATGTAATAGTGCGCAAGAGAGACCTCAGTGACGTGCTTATCACTCGAGTAATGAGGGGTGCCCAAGGCTGGACCGATCATCGGCTCGTCCGATCCAAGTTACGGATACTGTTACAGGCACCACGTCGAGCAGCACACAAGATCCCAGCAAAGATAGATTGTGATAGGCTAATCCGTGACTTAAGTGTTAGAAAAGATCTAGATGATGCATTTCAAGCCAGTATGCCAGAAACAGTGGAAGAAGCGTCTATCGACAACAGATGGCGTAATTATGCCCAACATCTCCATAATTTTGCCTTACGGGTCGTCGGGAGACCAAAAAAGAAAAATCAAGACTGGTTCGACGACTCTGACACCGATATCAAGAAGATCATTGAGGATCATAGGCGCTCTCTTCTCTCATCAAATCTCTCTGAACGGAGAAATGCTCATCACAGCTTAAAAGAGAAAGTGCGTGCTCTGAAGAACAAGTGGTGGCTAGAAAAGGCCAAGGAAATACAGCATTATGCTGATTCCAATCAGTCCGGTAGACTTTTTAAGAGTAAACGGACAGTGTTGGGCCCTTGGACTATGAAAGTGGCCCCTATATACAACAAGGATAAAACCCAACGAATCACTGAGAGCAAGGATGTTTTAGCTCGTTGGGCAGAACATTTTAGCGACGTTCTGAATCCCAGTACCCAGACCACCGACTTGTTGTATATAGACTCTCTTGCCAGTTTACAGGTAGTCGAAGATCTGGCTGTACTTCCATCATTTGGTGACTTTGATGCTGCACTAACGAGGATGAAAAATCATAAGGCGCCTGGTATAGACAGTTTACCATCTGAAATATACAAACATGGTGGACTCAACATAAACAATAGGTTATTCCAACTTATCCTGGAAATATGGGAAAGTGAAGTCGTCCCGCAGGATTGGAGAGATGCCTCCATTTGCAAATTGTACAAAGGCAATTAGCTGATTGCGGATCGTCCAGGGTTATATCTCTTCTCTCTGCAGCTGGGAAGATTTTAGCCCATATTATAAACACCACGCAGAAAATATACTTCCGGAGACGCAATGCGGTTTTCGCCCGGGCAGAGGTACGGTAGATGCCATCTTTGTTGTAAAACAAATCAAAGAGAAAAGTCTGGAACAATACCGTCCTCTGTATATGTGTTTTGTCGACCTAGAAAAAGCTTTCGACAGAGTCCCGCGTGAAGCCCTTTGGATTGTACTAATGAAAGTGGGCTGTCCTGTAAAGCTTATAAACATAATACGGCAGTTCCATCAAAACATGATGGAGAGAGTTCTTCACGAAAACGACTTTTCTAACCAAATACCAGTGACCAGTGGCGTAAAGCAGGGTTGTGTCCTGGCTCCTACCTTGTTCTCCTTATACTTTGCTGCTGTAATGCAAGATGCGATTAGGACCTGCAATGGTTTGATTGAAATCGACTCTAGACCCGCCGTTTTCGATCTTTCCCGTTTCAGAGCTAAGCGACAAGCCAACAGACTTCCTATTTTGGAAATTATATACGCCGACGATGTCTGCCTTATGGCAGACTCAATGGAGTCACTTCAGACTTACGTGGACGCCCTTCACACTTCGTGCCACAATTTCGGTCTGGTCATAAGCACCAGTAAAAAGCAAATATTAAAACAACCTCCCCGAAATTGTCTCGAAAGCCCATCACATATCAACCTGAATGGAGCAATGTTAGAGGAAGTTCACTGCTTCAAATATTTAGGCAGTAGATTAAGGAACGACAACACACTAGCGTCGGAGATACCAGCCCGAATAGCAGGTGCTGCTGCAGCCTTTGGCAAGCTCAAAACCCGTGTTTGGAATTCACATGACCTCAAACTGCAAACAAAAATCCTAGTCTACAAAGCGATTGTTCTGCCAATTTTACTTTATGCTGCCGAAACATGGTGCTGCTATAAGGTAGATATCAAGAAATTAGACACCTTCCACCTTAAATGTCTAAGATCTATTCTACGTATTAAATGGCAGGACCGAATTCCGAACACCGAGGTTCTACGGCGTACTGGTATGTCAGGTATAGAGGCGCTCATTGTGAAGCATCAGTTGAGATGGAGTGGCCACGTCTTACGTATGGACGATAGCCGGTTACCCAAAGCAGTCTTTTATTCCCAATTACTTAGCGGAAAACGCAAGCAAGGCGGACAATACCTTACGCTATAAAGACGTGCTTAAACGCAATCTCGGAGCTTGTAGCATACCTACTGATAGGTGGGAGGAGCGTGCTCGTCTCAGACCGGAATGGCGTCGCATGGTTCACAAGGATGTAGACTTTTTCGAGAACCAGCGTATACAGAACCTTGACGCAAAACGCCAAATACGGAAGACTAAACCGAAGCCCTCCTACACCTACACTTACAACTCAGCTGGTCAGCTTCTTTGTGCTCAGTGTAACCGCGTCTTTAAAACTAAGTTCGGTTTCGCGAGTCACTAGAGCCCACCAAAACAAAAACAAAAACTCAGACCAAATAAGTTAGTTGGAGTCGCCGTAGCCGGATACGGCTTGGACGACATGATGACGTCATTTGGGCTACTTTCCTCCAACATAAACTTTTGGCAATTATATAATCTAATTATTTATATAATTTTTCATAATCTTGCATCACACCCAGAACTACGAGATAGGATTTGTTTTCTTGAAGTGGTTTGCATTCTTTGACCTCCACCACTTTACAGCTGCCATATGTCCAGATCTAGAAATAAGCGTAGTAAAGCAAACTGACTAGAAAGGTTTTATTGCTCTCATTATTGTGTCATATCTGACGTGGCTAGCTCTCCTTTTACTGTGAGAGATGCAGTGTTCAGTCAAAATAAGTTGTGAATTTTAGAAATGACAGTCCAAATTCGTGTTAAGTTATAAATGTTTTTGATACAAAATAAGTTACGTACGACAAAACACTGTACCTGGTAAGTCCCAGCGTACTTGCACAAGTACAAATTAATGGTAACAGTTCAGACCTGGCATTTAAAGTAACTGCCTAATTTACTTCACCAAGTACTAATTCTAGGTCTCTATCTTTTTTTGTAAATTTTCTAAAACGGCAATATTAAAAAGGTTATTATCATCTTCTGTATTCAATGCCCAATCGTGCCACATTAAAAAATAAATGTGAACTGTCACAGTCAGTTATTTTTTTATGTAATGGCCGCGGAATCGGGTTACAGACGACAAAGGGTAAGTTAATCTGTATATGTCATTGTAAGCTTATGATATTTGAATTGTTTTTTTATTTTATACAGTGCTTTTTTGTATTTTTCGTAGATCAATATAAGGCCATATTTCCTTGTAAAATTAATATTGAAGAAGTTTTATGATTTGTAGAAATAATTTGTACTTAGGACCTACCTACTGTACCTTTGGTCTTTATACTTGACAACCATATTTATATTTTACTTCGCAACTGGGATCACTAAGCTTCCTGAACAAAAATAAACTGGTGTCTAAAACCTAATTGCTTAGGAGCAGAAATCATATAACAAATAAAAAACTGATTTCATTGGAAATGTCCAAAATTACTGAAAACTAACAAAGTCAATAATTCACATGTCACCTAGCAACCTGTAAACACGTACCGGATAAAATTATCGCCAAAATAAATTTTATTTACGTTGAATACCTACCACAAATCCTGCAGTTAATTAAAAGCGAGCATTTTTAGGTATCGGGAAGTAAAAAACTAAATCTCCGCGGAGGCCACAGACCGCAGGCCTAACCTAAGACAAGCGCCGATGTGCGGCCCAACAACAATGACAAGAATGTCACTTCGGAAAAAATCAATATTTACATGATTTTTACACGATTTGTGAGTACAAATCGTCGAGTGACGAGTGATTTCAGTCGTGTGTGCTCATGATTTCTCGCCCTCCGTGTCTCCATACATTCCCAACTGTTGGTCTACTAAGAAAGCAAAATGAAACAAAAATATCTGCGACGAATGAGCCCATGCTAAAGAACCCTTCTGTAAAGCAGAAGCTACAGAGGCCCTGCCCTCTTCTCAAGCGCAGGTGCTTGGAGTACCCCCCTGAAGAAAACTGCTTGATTTTATCCTTTTTACTACATAAGCTATTTAATTGAGTGTTTACTTTTTGTGCTTTTTACTTTAAGTTTTATTTAAGTAAGTATTGGTTTTGTATCGTATTGTTGATGCCCCTAAACCATTCTTGCCCTAAACGAGCTACTGCATCGTCCGAAAACCACCTACGCTGTCCAGAATGCTCTGAACCACGTTTTTTTAAAGGCCCTAGAGGCCTTAACATCCATATCGGTAAAAAACATCGTTCAGGTCAGACACAACCTACACCTTCAACACCATCCCAGGCCAATGTATCGGTTTCCTCTCACTCTCAGTTACCAGAGCACACCAGATTGGACTTACCATTTCATCAAACTCTGAGTGATTTCAAAAATTCGCGTCCAGTTTTAAAACGGATACCGCGTGGTGCCCGGATATCCGTTTCCAAATACTTGAGCGACACCATCAAAGCCGTCCTCTCTGATAATTCAACACGAAATTGGGAAAATTTGCTAACTTTCACCTTTAGAGTACTACATGTAGATTCAAATCAAAATTCAAAATCACTTACCAAAATAGTTAAGGACAACTGTTGCACAGATGTATCATTTCGGCCCTCTCCCAACAATTCCAGGAATTCCAAAAATAATTTATTAAAAATAGTTGAAAGCAAAGTTGCTGACGGCGACATTAGTGGTGCCGCTCGCTTGCTCTTCTCTGACGATGCAGTAGCCCCTTCCAACTCTGACACACTCACAGCTCCAGCTACAAACATTTGTCTCCCTGATCCCCCGCAAATGACCGATAGAAATCTTACCGCTACTCCACAGGACGTCTTTGGAGCAGTCATGTCTTTCCCCAATGGCTCCGCAGGCGGGCTGGATGGCTTGACACCCCAGCACCTAAAAGACCTGTGCAACGGCTGCGGAGAAACTGGGGAAAACATTTTAAAGGACCTGACAGCCCTGGTGAACATCATGCTAGCCGGTCAGGTCCCTGAAGATATCAGAGACGTCCTGTATGGTGCAAACCTCTGTGCCCCAACAAAAAAAGACGGCGGCATTCGGCCTATTGCCGTTGGCACCACGCTTCGACGGCTTGCCGCCAAGATTGCTTGTCGCTCCATTCTCTCACAACTCAGCTCAGAACCTCAGCCAATCCAACTGGGGTTTGGTTCCAAGAGTGGCTGCGAAGCCGCCGTGCATGCCGTGCGAACGTTTCTTGAGCATGAGGCAGGAGAGGCCCTACTGAAGGTGGATGTTTGTAACGCTTTTAATTCTGTAGATAGAGGCGCCTTGTTGACACAAATAAAAGAAAAAAATCCCTTGACATACAAATTTCTTTGGCAGTGTTATAGCTCCCCGTCTAAATTATTATATAAAACAAACGTTCTGGATTCATCGGTAGGATGTCAACAAGGCGACCCCCTCGGCCCAGCAATTTTCAGTCTCGCCATACATCCCATCATTAAGGAACTAAATTCTAAATTAAACGTGTGGTATCTGGATGACGGGACCCTCGGCGGTGAAGCGACTTCTGTTCTCGAAGATTTTAAAAAGATAACTACAAACTTGAAAACAATTGGCCTCTCCCTAAATTTTTCCAAATGCGAACTATTTATTACCGATTCCTGTCCAAACAAGAAACATACAATAGACCTTTTTAATAATCTAGCTCCTGGTATCAAAATTATAAATAAAGAATCACTTCACCTCCTTGGCTGTCCCGTCTTGGACCAGTCATTTGAAATCTTTGTAGATTCTAAAATTCAAAATTTCAAAGCAACATCACATCGTTTATCAAAAATTAACATTCACTCCGCTTATTCAATCATAAAACATTGCCTATTTGTGACAAAATTTACATACATTCTCCGCGGATCCCATCTTTGGAAATACCCTGATTTGGTTTCAAAATTAGATACATTAGTCGTAGAAACACTGACATCCATTTTCAACATATATTTTGACGACAGAACTTGGACCCAGGCTAGCTTACCTATTAGGTTCGGTGGCCTGGGTATCCGCAAAATCTCCAGCGTGGCGTTACCTGCGTTCTTGTCCTCGGTGCATGGTGCTCAAAGCCTTATAGGAAAAATACTGGCCCCTTCCATTGGGTCCCTGGAGGCTGCACACTGCTCCGAGGCCAAGAACGTTTGGTCTATAACCTGCCCGAACACCGAATCACCTGACCATCCCTGCTCGCAGAGGCAATGGGACGAGCCGCTCTGTCGACTAGTACGGAAAAATCTCTTAGATACGTGGGAGGACCTACTGATAGGTGGGAGGAGCGTGCTCGTCTCAGACCGGAATGGCGTCGCATGGTTCACAAGGATGTAGACTTTTTCGAGAACCAGCGTCTACAGAACCTTGACGCAAAACGCCAAATACGGAAGACTAAACCGAAGCCCTCCTACACCTATACTTACAACTCAGCTGGTCAGCTTCTTTGTGCTCAGTGTAACCGCGTCTTTAAAACTAAGTTCGGTTTCGCGAGTCACTAGAGCCCACCAAAACAAAAACAAAAACAGACCAAATAAGTTAGTTGGAGTCGCCGTAGCCGGATACGGCTTGGACGACATGATGACGTCATTTGGGCTACTTTCCTCCAACATAAACTTTTGGCAATTATATAATCTAATTATTTATATAATTTTTCATAATCTTGCATCACACCCAGAACTACGAGATAGGATTTGTTTTCTTGAAGTGGTTTGCATTCTTTGACCTCCACCACTTTACAGCTGCCATATGTCCAGATCTAGAAATAAGCGTAGTAAAGCAAACTGACTAGAAAGGTTTTATTGCTCTCATTATTGTGTCATATCTGACGTGGCTAGCTCTCCTTTTACTGTGAGAGATGCAGTGTTCAGTCAAAATAAGTTGTGAATTTTAGAAATGACAGTCCAAATTCGTGTTAAGTTATAAATGTTTTTGATACAAAATAAGTTACGTACGACAAAACACTGTACCTGGTAAGTCCCAGCGTACTTGCACAAGTAAAAATTAATGGTAACAGTTCAGACCTGGCATTTAAAGTAACTGCCTAATTTACTTCACCAAGTACTAATTCTAGGTCTCTATCTTTTTTGTAAATTTTCTAAAACGGCAATATTAAAAAGGTTATTATCATCTTCTGTATTCAATGCCCAATCGTGCCACATTAAAAAATTAATGTGAACTGTCACAGTCAGTTATTTTTTTATGTAATGGCCGCGGAATCGGGTTACAGACGACAAAGGGACATTAATCTGTATATGTCATTGTAATCTTATGATATTTGAATTGTTTTTTTATTTTATACCGTGCTTTTTTGTATTTTTCGTAGATCAATATAAGGCCATATTTCCTTGTAAAATTAATATTGAAGAAGTTTTATGATTTGTAGAAATAATTTGTACTTAGGACCTACCTACTGTACCTTTGGTCTTTATACTTGACAACCATATTTATATTTTACTTCGCAACTGGGATCACTAAGCTTCCTGAACAAAAATAAACTGGTGTCTAAAACCTAATTGCTTAGGAGCAGAAATCATATAACAAATAAAAAACTGATTTCATTGGAAATGTCCAAAATTACTGAAAACTAACAAAGTCAATAATTCACATGTCACCTAGCAACCTGTAAACACGTACCGGATAAAATTATCGCCAAAATAAATTTTATTTACGTTGAATACCTACCACAAATCCTGCAGTTAATTAAAAGCGAGCATTTTTAGGTATCGGGAAGTAAAAAACTAAATCTCCGCGGAGGCCACAGACCGCAGGCCTAACCTAAGACAAGCGCCGATGTGCGGCCCAACAACAATGACAAGAATGTCACTTCGGAAAAAATCAATATTTACATGATTTTTACACGATTTGTACTCGACGAGTGATTTCAGTCGTGTGTGCTCATGATTTCTCGCCCTCCGTGTCTCCATACATTCCCAACTGTTGGTCTACTAAGAAAGCAAAATGAAACAAAAATATCTGCGACGAATGAGCCCATGCTAAAGAACCCTTCTGTAAAGCAGAAGCTACAGAGGCCCTGCCCTCTTCTCAAGCGCAGGTGCTTGGAGTACCCCCCTGAAGAAAACTGCTTGATTTTATCCTTTTTACTACATAAGCTATTTAATTGAGTGTTTACTTTTTGTGCTTTTTACTTTAAGTTTTATTTAAGTAAGTATTGGTTTTGTATCGTATTGTTGATGCCCCTAAACCATTCTTGCCCTAAACGAGCTACTGCATCGTCCGAAAACCACCTACGCTGTCCAGAATGCTCTGAACCACGTTTTTTTAAAGGCCCTAGAGGC
The DNA here is from genome assembly GCA_947086415.1 of Pammene aurita. NCBI lineage: Eukaryota > Metazoa > Arthropoda > Insecta > Lepidoptera > Tortricidae > Pammene > Pammene aurita. The sequence continues at coordinate 18,752,170 of OX352291.1, forward strand.
CTTAACATCCATATCGGTAAAAAACATCGTTCAGGTCAGACACAACCTACACCTTCAACACCATCCCAGGCCAATGTATCGGTTTCCTCTCACTCTCAGTTACCAGAGCACACCAGATTGGACTTACCATTTCATCAAACTCTGAGTGATTTCAAAAATTCGCGTCCAGTTTTAAAACGGATACCGCGTGGTGCCCGGATATCCGTTTCCAAATACTTGAGCGACACCATCAAAGCCGTCCTCTCTGATAATTCAACACGAAATTGGGAAAATTTGCTAACTTTCACCTTTAGAGTACTACATGTAGATTCAAATCAAAATTCAAAATCACTTACCAAAATAGTTAAGGACAACTGTTGCACAGATGTATCATTTCGGCCCTCTCCCAACAATTCCAGGAATTCCAAAAATAATTTATTAAAAATAGTTGAAAGCAAAGTTGCTGACGGCGACATTAGTGGTGCCGCTCGCTTGCTCTTCTCTGACGATGCAGTAGCCCCTTCCAACTCTGACACACTCACAGCTCCAGCTACAAACATTTGTCTCCCTGATCCCCCGCAAATGACCGATAGAAATCTTACCGCTACTCCACAGGACGTCTTTGGAGCAGTCATGTCTTTCCCCAATGGCTCCGCAGGCGGGCTGGATGGCTTGACACCCCAGCACCTAAAAGACCTGTGCAACGGCTGCGGAGAAACTGGGGAAAACATTTTAAAGGACCTGACAGCCCTGGTGAACATCATGCTAGCCGGTCAGGTCCCTGAAGATATCAGAGACGTCCTGTATGGTGCAAACCTCTGTGCCCCAACAAAAAAAGACGGCGGCATTCGGCCTATTGCCGTTGGCACCACGCTTCGACGGCTTGCCGCCAAGATTGCTTGTCGCTCCATTCTCTCACAACTCAGCTCAGAACCTCAGCCAATCCAACTGGGGTTTGGTTCCAAGAGTGGCTGCGAAGCCGCCGTGCATGCCGTGCGAACGTTTCTTGAGCATGAGGCAGGAGAGGCCCTACTGAAGGTGGATGTTTGTAACGCTTTTAATTCTGTAGATAGAGGCGCCTTGTTGACACAAATAAAAGAAAAAAATCCCTTGACATACAAATTTCTTTGGCAGTGTTATAGCTCCCCGTCTAAATTATTATATAAAACAAACGTTCTGGATTCATCGGTAGGATGTCAACAAGGCGACCCCCTCGGCCCAGCAATTTTCAGTCTCGCCATACATCCCATCATTAAGGAACTAAATTCTAAATTAAACGTGTGGTATCTGGATGACGGGACCCTCGGCGGTGAAGCGACTTCTGTTCTCGAAGATTTTAAAAAGATAACTACAAACTTGAAAACAATTGGCCTCTCCCTAAATTTTTCCAAATGCGAACTATTTATTACCGATTCCTGTCCAAACAAGAAACATACAATAGACCTTTTTAATAATCTAGCTCCTGGTATCAAAATTATAAATAAAGAATCACTTCACCTCCTTGGCTGTCCCGTCTTGGACCAGTCATTTGAAATCTTTGTAGATTCTAAAATTCAAAATTTCAAAGCAACATCACATCGTTTATCAAAAATTAACATTCACTCCGCTTATTCAATCATAAAACATTGCCTATTTGTGACAAAATTTACATACATTCTCCGCGGATCCCATCTTTGGAAATACCCTGATTTGGTTTCAAAATTAGATACATTAGTCGTAGAAACACTGACATCCATTTTCAACATATATTTTGACGACAGAACTTGGACCCAGGCTAGCTTACCTATTAGGTTCGGTGGCCTGGGTATCCGCAAAATCTCCAGCGTGGCGTTACCTGCGTTCTTGTCCTCGGTGCATGGTGCTCAAAGCCTTATAGGAAAAATACTGGCCCCTTCCATTGGGTCCCTGGAGGCTGCACACTGCTCCGAGGCCAAGAACGTTTGGTCTATAACCTGCCCGAACACCGACTCACCTGACCATCCCTGCTCGCAGAGGCAATGGGACGAGCCGCTCTGTCGACTAGTACGGAAAAATCTCTTAGATACGTCACCTAGTCCGACAGACCGCGCTCGTCTCCTCGCTACTGCAGAGTGGGAGTCTGGTCTCTGGTTAACAGCTCTACCGTCTCCCAATATTGGAACACTGTTAGATAACACCACCTTTCGCCTCGCAACCTGCTTACGTTTGGGGGCACCAACAAACCAACCTCATCGCTGTCAATGCGGCGTCATGGTGGACAGTCTAGGCCACCACAGTCTTTCTTGCGTCCGAAGTGCTGGGAGGATCCCCCGCCACGCCAGCTTTAACGACGTCATCCGAAGGGCCCTTGTCAGCGCCAAACTGCCAGCAGTCCTGGAACCTAGCGGTTTGGCCAGGGACGACGGCAAGAGGCCCGACGGCATGACACTGGTGCCTTGGAGTATGGGACGGCCGCTAGTTTGGGACGCTACTTACGTTGATACCTTGGCACCGTCCCGTATTTCAGGCACCAAAATCAATGCTGGCGCCGCGGCATCCTCGGCCGAAGACCTCAAGCGCCGCAAGTATGTTGCTCTAGGAAGTAGCTACATATTTGCGGCGTTTGGGGTTGAAACTTTGGGGCCGTGGGGGCCAAGCGCGCGCCGACTATACAAAGATCTATCGGCGCGCCGAATAGAAGCCTCTGGTGACCAGAGGGCTGGCTACTATTTTGCACAACGTATAGCTATCGCCATTCAACGTGGCAATACGGCCAGCCTTCTGGGCACCCTGCCCGTTGACAGCGATCTGGGCCAAATTTTTTATCTCTAGTTTTAAGTTGTTTAGTGTTTATTATATGTTTACTGTTATGTGTTGTTGTGTTGAAATAAAAAAAAAATAAGTTTATAATGGTTTTGTCAACTCTTATGATACCAAATAACTACTTTTATATGCTTTGGACACATTAAGCGCGTTACCTAACCTCAAGGAAAAAACGTCCACTCGTTTAGTTTATTTATCTTAAATAATTACGATGCTAAATTAACGAAGATTACTTGAATATATACAAGGTCACTGTCACTCACAATTTAAATACAATTCGAAAAGTATCAAACGGTTTTATAGGTATTTTATCAAGAACAATGCAGTTAAATAGCCTGTTACATCATATAAAAACCTGGCGTCCTTAATGCAGTACAAATAATATTCAATAATTTACAACTTCTTCAAAAATACCAGAAAATATATAATAACCCAGGTATGAATTCAAAATCTAGAAAAAAACCGAAAAGATATGCTTCGGTCTGAAGTACTTTTCTTAGTCTGTACTTGATGAAGTACATTCGGCAGTTATAAATACTGCTATTGAAAAACACAGCACTTACAATGTTTTATATTTGTGTGCCGCAGATAGACGGTAATTAACTGATACACATCACTTCACTGACAAACACTCGTTTATATTTTATGTTCTTTAAAGTAAACTGCAACATACTTTAATGCAAAACGAACCACTGTAACTTGAGAAACAGAGTTTTGTACGGTACGGCTCAAAAATACTAGTTGTATACGCTGGTTCTAGTGCAAAACAATATGCATGTCATATTGGTTAATCTGGCGATTAATTAACCGATAGAAGTACCTTGTAATGAGATGCGGCTAAATAAATTAAACAATCGAATTTCGGCGCGAAACATGATGTCCATGTCACTAAACGTTCATAATTTCTAAAAATTTCTATATATTGCATATAAAATATGAACTTTCAATATAGTAACAGAACGAAAAAAAAATGTCTAATGAAATACATCAAACCACAAATGTACCTGTCGTAAAAATTACAATATGCATATAAATATATAGCATTGTTTGTTGAACAGTGAATATGAAGGGTACACGGAAAGAACAGGTCTAGACACTTTTTTTGTAAAATGAAATTTTTATATCAAAATGTAGAGCTTGCGATTAACTATTAGTAACAACTTCTGTTACAGATGTAAATTTTAACGTATATCCACTTCTTAACTGATAAAAACCATCTAGTTACGAAAATAGTATGGTTAATTCAGTCGTTCCAAATTTTAAAAGCGCTATAACTCAAAATGTTGTCAATGTGACTAGACATGTTCTTTCCGTACACGGAAATCCCTTCATATAATAAACTTAAAATTTTGTTTAACTAAAGTATGGTAATTGGCATATTTCATGGCACTTTTTTCAACATGGTGATTTTGGAATTAGTCAATGAACTAGTTATTATATACGTATTCAAAAATCAACTCGCATTCGGCACTAGTCTTGACAATTTAAACATCAACCAAGTAAAAGTTAAGTGAAAATCGTGGATACCAAGGATAATTAAGACATGTATTGACAATGCCTATACAAAATCGCTTTCCTCGAACCTACGTCTGTTTTCGGTACTAAGTACAGTACAGCGCCATCTGTCGAGTCTGGACTCGAGTTATTCTGTCAGCGTTAAGCGCCGAACAAAATATTAGAAACTAGAATTTAGTGTTTATGGTGACCGATAGATGACGCTAATGCTTTAACCTGAAATAAGGGAACGCGATTTTGTATGGATATTGTCTATATAATCCTTGGTGGAAACAAATCAAAGACGGATTAGTCATATACAATGAGATTTTTTTTTTATTTTAGCACCGCGTGTTCGTGTCGCGTTGAGCATCTGCGCGTAGTTTTGCAGTTTTGTTTTTTTTTTATTTATCAATAACTTAAAAGCAAATAAACAAATTCGTTCGATATTCGAGTATAAACAACAGTGAAAGTTCTGAAAATTTTGATTGCTTTAGAATTCAAGACGCTATAAAACCTTATTATTTTCCAGTTTAATACATTGTGTCTCCCAATTCAGATACCTTTTATGTAAAACTGACCACTACAATTGTTGTAATTTAGGAACAGTAGAATAAAAGATATGTACCTTAAGTTAAAACTGAAGTTTTTATCGACGTGGAGCCATAGGACAATGAGCATTGTCTTTGATTAAAAAACAAGTATTACATATTCATTACGCATATGCAAAATATTCATTTATTGAAATTAATACCAACACATTTGATATGAGTTTACGTAAATTTGGTAAATACCATTTTAATTTATTCACAGCAATCATTTTTTATATTCACTCACACAGAAGCAATTTTTTATACATATTTTGTGTAATCGGAAAACTTAAAAACTTAACTATCGCACTTTTTGTATGTAAGTAGAAAGTTATGTTCAGTTTACAAAAACACATACAGTTTTGTGTTTGTAATTAATTACAGGACATTGAAGAATGTTTAATCTTTTGAAATAAAAATTATGGACGGGATTAATCAATCTTGTTAGCAGGGTATAAAATAAGACTACGAACCTACCGTAATATAACAACTTTCAGAAATATATTACCTACGAAGCAGGAGGTCCCGGGTTCGAATACTGGTTCGGGCATTTTTGTGTGTTTATTACAGATATTTGTACCTGAGTTATGGATGTTTTCTATGTATTTAAGTATTTATCTATATCTATCTATTATATATATCGTCGTCTAGTACCCACAACACAAGCCTTATTGAGTTTACTGTGGGACTAGGTCGGTTTGTGTAAGATTGTCCTATAATATTGATTTTATTTATTGTCAAAAAACTATTCCTACCACACACAAGAGGGGCGTTAGGTATATTTTTAACTTAATTTATTTTACTTACCATTTCTTAATCTAATATAATATGTAAAAATAAATCTGTGTTTGACAAGCACTTTACTAGTTCCAGTTTAATTAAGTTCAAGATAAGGACACAGATTAACTGACTCGGACAAATTACCATCCAAGATACTGATAATCCGCTTGAATCTAAGATAATTTTGTTCTTTAGATAAAATCAAAGATTACTATTGGGTAACTGATATACAGATACACAATACTAATTTGATAAATATCTGCTATAATTTATAGTTACCAATAAATTATTGACATTTATGCGTTGTTAATTTATATTTGAAAACAAATATTTGTATGCTATGAACTAAATAAATGTAATCAAATCTAACTTAGTCAATTATATTCCTAAGACAATTTCTTTGTACTTAAATAAAATACATACCACAAAAAATTAGATAATTTCCAGCGCTCTTTGTTAATTTATTGACGTACAACTGTTTGTATTGAACGCAATACAAAACTCAATTTGAGAATTCAATCTAAGGCAATTCAACCTCACGTTTTATTGAAAATGTAGATACCAATACAACTATAGTAGCTTTACTAAATTTTGTTACACTCAACTGAACATCTCACTACCAAGTACATTTTATTTGTATAATGTTTTGACAAAGCCCCGCGCGCATTGTTGCAGAGTTCGACACACGCTTTTACATGCGCGTGCGTTGTATTACTAGCGCGGTACCACAATTAGTCTAGTGTTATCTCGCTCGTCACCGAAGGAAAACTATGGCCGATGTATGAAAGACTTAAAAGGAAGGAAAGGTCGATAAATAATAGATCAATGCAGTTTACTTAGGACTTAATTAACACGTAGCAGGATGATTACATTTTTGCTGCATAGAATAAAAAATAAAAAGAACAATTGTGGAGGTTAAATGCCAAAACTAATTAACATCCGTTTTGTCAAAAACTTAGTTGGTGTTGCGTTCTTAATTATTAGATACCTAAATTTATCCTGGCCGTTCTATGTTTAGATTTTAGTATTATTAGAAATGCGTGAATCAAACACCTCGCACATTACAAGTACGACCTATACATATAGGTATGTAACATGTATAAGTATTACTTTATTAAATTATCTGAGTCTAAAGTTCATTGATGCATTTCTTATCAATCGCTAATATTTGTATAAACCTTTATACCTAATTTATGTTTGTGGATAGGTACTAAGTTTAGCAAAACGATTAAAACAAATTGAATGTATTGTGGCACCTATATTTTAAAATTGGAACCGTACAATAAGCAACATAAATAGCTAGCTAGGCACCTGAAGTATTCAAAAAGATCCTAGTATAACTATACAAGGAGTAACAAAAATGCTGGTGCTTCGTTGAAGGGCACAATTGGTAAGGTATTCTAATTATTGAAAAGTAAGAAAAACATTTTCTCACGCGAAAAATAAATTTGGTTTTGTATGGAGGGTCGGCCGGCTGGGATGACATATACGAGTACCATACAAAAAAAACCAGAGTGGAACAGAGTCCACTAGAGTAGAGGGTAATTCAAGTCTTGTAAACTTACCACTTATGATCTGTTAAATGCCATAATCGGTAACGCAATCTGACTATATTAGAAAAAAAAACAGGTCAAGTGCGTATCGGACCACGCATAATGGAGGGTTCCGTAGCTTCAAGCCAAAAGGTCGTATCTAATGCTTATGGAATAAGTTTTTAGGAAATAACTCAAAAATGGCTAAACCGATAATGCTCAAAATAATTTTCGTAGAAAGTATATGATAACGCGCATCTTTTCAAATTTTTTCATATTTTTTGAACTTACGGTTCAAAATTTACAGGGACGCTATTTTTCCGACTTTCCAAGCGATTATATCTGAAACTATTGTTTTAATCACAAAATGTTCAAATAAATCTCAATGTTATTTTAAAGCCCTATCGATTGATGTGCAACATGTTGACATTTGGTTAAAAAAAATTGTTTAAATTTATTTACATGTAAAGAGCGGTGCCCCTGAAAAGATTTTTTTTTGCAATTTCACTAGACAACTAAATAGCGGCATACAAACTACATCCTATGTCTAAATTTTATTAAGATACGTCTCATAGTTTCCTAGTAAAATGGCTGTGACATACGGACGAACGGACAGACGGACATGACCAAAACTATAAGGGTTCCGTTTTTGCCATTCTGGCTACGGAACCCTAAAAACGAAAAGAAAAATACTTTGGCGACACGAAAAACAAGGAAGCCTTAAGGGCAAACCCTTATAAATACGTTTGTTACAGCTTGTAAAGTACTGAAGTACTTTTAACAGCTAATTAATTGATTTGGTTGATACGAGATATCCTCTTAATAACTATTATACAGGATGATAATAACTATTATACAGGATGATTTCGGGGTCGTGGAGCAAGAGTACAAGGCCTGATACATACCTCAAAGATGAACTTAGTAATTATTTTTTATCACCTACTAGCTGACCCGGTGAATTTCGTATCACCAACTACATTTTTTTTATTTCTGTAATATTTTAATAGTTATTATGTTATTCGGGGCGGAGATAAATCCAAAAAATCACACATCATTAAAATCTGTTCACCCGTTCTTGAGTGTAACCGACAAATGATAAATGTGCAACCGACACTACTTTGTTTTATATATATATATATATATATATATATATATATATATATATATATATATAGATATTGATAATTACTATTCAGATATTAAGTAGAAAATACTTTTTTGCATACAATTTGGTCACCCTACTCAATGTGATGTCTTGTCGTTTCCCATACAGCGTATGTCATCAAAAGTCATAAGGTGACCATGATGATTTAAGATTATATGACTTGAAAACTAAAAACAATAAAAATATTCTGTTTTGGGATAATACTACCATACAATAATGTTGATCAGTTACCGAGTCAGAAAAAGTGGTTCCGGATCACGACGTAGAGATCACCCCGTATATTAAAATTTTTGTAAAAGTCAACACGGCTAAACCGACTTTGATAAAACATGTTTAAGTCCCCCTTGTTAGTACACTTACTGTGAAAAAAAAAACGCATTAAAATCGGTCAACCGTTATAGTGCTACTTTGCCACACATAGATACACAAACAGACACACATCGGTCAAACTTATAATACCCCTCTTATTGCGTCAGGGGTTAAAAATAAAATATAATTAAATTATGCATACAGAAAAAATTGTTAGATGCCTTATGTAATGTACAAAATACCCAAGTAGGGTTCTTATTTATTTATTTATTTAAACTTTATTGCACACAACAGAAAAATGTACAAATGGCGGACTTAATGCCAAAAGGCATTCTCTACCAGTCAACCATTGGGCTAAACAGAGACATGATAAAAAGGTGCAGAGAAAAGTAAGAGAATAGTTAATTAAACTTAGCTAAAAAAAGAAGTTAATAATTAATCTACATAAAAATACACAAATAAAATACTAGGAATATATATCGACAAATATACTACTATATATTTATAAATACTATATTGATGGATACTGTTCGAATTCTTGCTTTAGCTTAGCAGGTCCTTATGTAGCATCCGCTTAAAAGCAAATTTGCTTGAGGCTTGCCTTATATTGAGGGGAAGCGAATTCCAGAGACGGCTTGCTCGACGAAAGACGTTCTTATTTTACTAACTTTGCACTTGCTGCTAGTAAAAGTACCTGCCTATCTATCAAAATTTTAATAATTTTGTTCTACGATATACTATCTACTATGCTAGCGAGAATAGTTGAAACGAAGTTACTTTCTCGCCACCGGTCAGACAGCAGCCTTATACTTGAATATTGTACATTTTAAATGTGAAACTAGCATACTTTACAAATAGTTCCATTGCTTGTAGGTAAGTCCTTGTTCGTGTAATGGTAAACGTTTGTTAATTATTGTACTTTCAGTTGGGAAGCGCTTTGGCCGCATAGTGCCCGCTAATAGTACTAAGTAACCTACTTTTGTAGACCATGATCTGTCTTACCTTAGGATAGTGAGTGTTTTGTGTGTATAAGTAGGTAATCCATTCTACTTTTCCTTGTTCATAAGTTTTTGACACTTTTTCGTAAAATGCATATTTTAGAATACTTGATGGCCATTACTTTTATTTGCTGTTTTGTGACGACGAAAGAGGCTTAATTAGGCTATCAATCCCGATAGCTTGTTTTAATAATAACTACTGTAAATATTTTGGATCGCAGTAACTCAGTGGTCATTGATTATCTTCCGATTTGTATGAAAATAAGGCATTTACCACTGCGTTAGCATCTTTTAACATTAATCACTATTAATATATGAATTTTGCTAAATACATTCCTATTACATGGTTCAGGTACAATTTGAGAGTACAATTTTATACACGAAATTCAATATCTATCATACTTATTTCTGGCAATAGATTAATGGTCACGAAAATTGAATGATCCAGGTAACTTAGTAGACCGACCAGCCACAAAACGTTGTAAGTACGACTTGTAAACACAAATTTACATTATTTCATGAAAAATTAAAAATAAATCTGAAAAAATTGTCTGCGCAGAACGAAGTGGTAAATAATTCCATTGTTCGATCATTTGACGACATTGAGTGGGAATAAGAATTATATCACATCAGAGATGTATATTTAGCATGATTCCATGATTTGCTACGAGGGTTTGTCAATTAACAGGGACTAGCATTAATAGTAACAGAGGTAAGGATTAAGTCGTTTTATTAACTTTGAATATTGACAGCACTAGAAATGTTGTTGTCACATTCGACCCCATCATACTGCAAGTTTTGTAAATTATGAGAAGCGTGTCCGTTTTGCTAGAAAAAGTTTTTAAGTACTTATTTATTATTAATAAAAATGTTTCTTACTGTTATTATTTAATTTAAGCACATACAATTCTGAAATATATGGCACATAAATACATGGAAAATAAAAATAAACAAGCATTAAATGTGACCGTTGACTCCTCGTTTTATTTTCGGCGGATTACAATATTAAATTGTACTTACTGATACAAAACAGTATTACCACGCAACGACTAAAATATAACTATCTACATTAGTTCACAATAAGATAAATCAAGGCGATAATGGGCTAGATAATTGTTTACCTCAATACGATAAGGCCTAATTAATGCTTTAGCTGACTGATAACAGGTTAATTATTATAACGTTGTGTTGTGCCCATTTGGCATGAAAGCGGATTACAAGGTACTTTGTAGGATCATTACGGATTGCATGATGCATGTTGTATTTATATATAGTTCTAATATAGGAGGAGTTTAGTGAATGGTCTCACTTTGTTCATTCACATAGAGACTTCATTATTTTCGGTTCCAAGAATGTATGGTCTGAAGACATATTTGAAGTGACTTATTTTACTATCTATTAGCGTATATTGTGTAGTTTTGGGAAATACTAATTACTTTATATGGACAAAGTGAGACCTATTGCCCTGAATTGACACTATATAAATGTTAAAGTATGCGGGGGTAAATTTAAATATGCAGTGCGCAAATATTTCCGGTCACATACGCAAAATGTAATGTTAGTCCCAATTTCTCTATTTGTATAATTGTATATGTATTGAGACAGGGTTACAATAATTAAAAAAAAAACTAATAAGCTATTCTGATAGTGATATGATAAGTATAGCAAATCTAACTTTACCAATGTTATAGCAACAAAATTATACCCACGTTGATTAGTTGAACACGCGTTAAACACGCGTTCGCCTAAGAAAGATGGAATACACGCAACGGCTCTAATTTTAACACCACTGTCACTGGAAGAGATCCCCTACAGGGATAAGTTCGCCTTTGTACTTACGTTTTCCTATTATTATATTGTTTTTGACTTGTTTTTTTACAATAAAGAGTTTTTACATTACATTACATTTTATAGACTAAGAGCTGGCTACGTCAGAAATTACCCAATTATGGGAGCAAAAAAATTGCGTATTGCAGAAATAAAACAGTAGGCTAAAAACTTTGGATTACATTATACGTCGTTCGGCGTTTATTTTGAAATGTTATCCTGAAAACCGATTCTAGTTGTAGCTTTCCAGAAAATTGTCAAGGGTTATATACATGTGTATTGTTATTTGGATACGTCAAACCCTTTCAATCCTTTGCAAAATAATAATAGCTAAAAGGCATATCGTTTTAGAGCCCCCGAGGTTTGGTTAGAACAGACAAAGGATATTCGTTTTAATTCGGTCGGTTCGCAGAATGTATTCGATTGATTCGATTTGAAAATCAGCGGCGTGAGAAAGCAAAAATATGTAAACATAACATTCAGCTACTAGTTGGTATACTACATATATGCACATTACTTAGTTGCTTCATAAGTTATGTCACTAGGGTTTTGACTGGTCAAATAGGAACTGTTAGAGATTGCTTACTATTTCAATATATGGTTAAAAAGCCTATTTAACAGTAATCAATTTACAATACTATTTAATGCAAATATTTGTGGCAGTTTTACACAATAAATTGTAACATTCGAAAAAGCGCAATAAAAAACCACGTCAAAAACACGCGCAATGTTCGAGTTTATTTGGGCCCTAATTATTTTTATTCTATTTTAAGAGGCTTCAGTCTTGCATACTGCATTGCATTAGCTTGATCTTTTGCCTTTATTTTAATACATTATTAACATTGGTCTGACTGACAAGAAGGATGGTATACAATTTTCAAGTTTACAAGGATCTATAAAGTACGTGATCTTGATTTTAAGTTTATCATAGTATATTTTAATCTATATAAACTAAGCTTTCTAATCATTTCTACATTTTTGAATAAAAAGTTTGCATTATATTTTATCACTTAAAACTCTTGTGACAGAACTTATGAACCGACTAAGTATACACAGTGTGTAAATCCAATACGAGCAATAAAAAATCATAAACCAGTTATAGTGTAATCATTAAATAATACGTTTTATTTTGAGTTACACTTAACTATGACACTGTATTTTTTTTTACCGAGCAACAATGTACTGCAAATGTGATTATAGTTAAGTAAGTTAGTGTCAATGTTAACGAGCGTTTGGTTTAACTTGAGTGTGTTGCATTTACATTGCGGGCCGAATTATTTCGTTTGGTTAAAAATGTTGTCGTAATTCTAAATATGTTTCTTGATCTATGCTAGCAACTGTTTAAAGATTCACCCGTATTCGATTGACACACTGTGTATCTACGAAGCTCAAGGTCGTGGATTAAAATCCTAGCACTCTTGCTGGGATTTTAATGCTAGCTAAATCGTCTAATTTAGGTACTAATGTATTCATAATTATTATGTTTGTTATTAATATTAAGTCGATAATATTAAGACTTTTTGTGCCTGATATTAACAAAAACATTACCCTCAGGCCGCGTGTGCATCCCCTGTTGGCAGTGCCAATGGCACGTACGGCTGCACGTAGGAACTATCCGATACTTCGTGCCCTGGACCTATTGAATGCGCTCCTGGTATCAGCACCAGATTGTGATCTGGTGGCATGGCGATGGGCGAATGTGTGTCATGAGTGTTTGATATTTTGCGAGCTGATAATTTTGATTAATAGTAGATATCTATGTAGTTTCACAGTGTATTAGTGGTAAGACTGTAATGCTGTGGAAACTTAAAAATAAACAACAAACAAATAAAAAAAATTGCTCATTTTTAAACTCGTATTAAACTCGCTTTATACTCGTATGTATCCCAAAAGTGTATAGTTAAATCTGACATTATGTTCTAACTTCATGAATCATTCCAAAAATTTATATGAAAAAAATACAAGTAAAATTGTTAAAAATATTTTTATACGTCACAGACAAAGCATAAAAGTTCTAGTCTACTTTTCTTAATTAGAAATACAACTTTTATTAATTAGAGATAAAATATTTTTTTTTAATTTACCAATGGGGTTAGGGGTATACTTCCAAATCGCGTCTTTTTCATAACAAAGAATATACTGTTTTTATTAACATAATGCGTTATTTCAATAGTTCAACTATGAGAACAGAACTCATAACCAAAGTATAGAGAACTTAACTGACACTTTCACCGGATACACGATGACTGGTGACATTGGTAATAAAAAACAAAAGCCAGTGTTATTTCAATCGTTAATCAATACGGACAGTGCTTAGCAACCGTACCTTACCTATTTAGAAACAAACATGTACACAAAGTTTCCTTTTTCAGAATTTTCTTATATTAAAAATATCAAAAATACTGATTTATCTTTTAATTTACATGGAATCTAAGCATTTGTATGTCAATTTGCTTGGGATTTTAAAAAATACAATGGATGTGATAAAAAATAATAATAAGCTGAATATTTTAATGTAGTTACCTAACTATTATATAAATATATACCGGGTGTTGCCTCTAACACGAGCAATAAATTAAAACATAGATTCTACTCCTCAAACTAGACAATGTTTGTTCAACGACTTTTGAAAGTTATGTAGATTTAAGATTGTCTCTTTTTCAAACAAACTAAATAGTATTTTCAATGTACGTTAAATTCTTTCTACTTGACATTGCTTGTCAGTCTTGTCACCTTGCAGACATAATCAATTTCGCAATACATTGCGTGTTCGAATAAACTTTAAAGTGTACTAAAAATTAAACAACAAGTTATTTTTCAAAGCCGCTGAACAAAGGTTGTTTACTTTGAGGAGTAGAATCTACATTTTAATTTATTGCTCATGTTACAGGCAACACCCGGTATATACATATATTTTTTTTTACAAAAGTAATATTCAAGTAGGCACTCATAAACCAAAAGAAAACGTGTAACAAAACAAACGTAACAAAACTCAGATTAAAAAGTACCTAACCCATTTTTTTGTTTTTTTTTTCCTGTGTACAAATGCATATTGTATGTAGCTGTGTATCAGTGTAAATAAGTACCTAAATTTTACCCAGTAAGGCAATACTTGATGATTCTATAACTAAAGTTAATAGGTATTTAAAATCAAGTGGGGTGTAGCTGAACGAGCTGGAGAATTAATTAATTACCGATTCATATCCTGATTTAATAATTAATCATCTTGATATCAATTGATTATCGTGTCAAATATAATTACAAAAGAATTATAGCCTAACGTGGTTAGTTTTTTGGAAATATTGTATGTATGATTTTTAGTAGGCTAAAAATTTTTACTTAAAGCTGTAACAGTTATAGTTGATAAATACCAATATGGACTTCTTAGCACGTTAGTGGCCAAATTTGACGTCTTGCGACGGTTTGAAGCTAACAATAACTACGATTAAATAGACATGGACGGCGTCTACATTACAAACATGGCTCTCAAAAACGGTCCCCATATTTCCCTTTCAGCTATCTTATCACTCTATTCCCTGGCTTGGAAAATGACCCAATAATCCCAATATGAAAATTCTCGCTATTAAAAAAAAGTTGTGATTGGTCACACCCGCAATATGCACACCCGCAAGAATAAGGGGTCAGCTATATTTGAGATATTGGAGAGCTAATACTAATTCCGTGCGTTTATCCGTCGTCGGATAACAAATATTACGTCGGCTACAAGACTCATAAGTACGTACTAATATCAGACATGTTTCAGTAATAAAATATAACAATC
Organism: Pammene aurita; assembly: GCA_947086415.1. NCBI lineage: Eukaryota > Metazoa > Arthropoda > Insecta > Lepidoptera > Tortricidae > Pammene > Pammene aurita. Next base: position 18,767,406 of record OX352291.1, read on the forward strand.
GCACCATTCATCTCAAATGAATTTACAAAATCGTTTCACACTCGAGCAACCCGGACATAAGCGGCGTAATAAAAATTATATATACACCCATTTACAGATGAAACTGTATACGTTGGCACAGGCCCAATACAATTATATCGTGTGTGGATCCACATCTAAATAACGGTTCTGACCACGGTAGATTACCTCTGCAAAGGATTAAGTGCTCCCGCTATGGCGAGAAATTTCGACAAAACCATTTCTATACCAGAATTTTATACTTGTACTTCTGATACTTGTACATTTTCTATCGTATTAGTTCTTAAACAGAATCCACAGTGCAATTTTGTGGAATATAGCGAGGTTTTAAATTATAGTAAATTTATTAAAGGATATAAATTATCGTAAATTGGTATTTGGTCGTTCTGAAAAGAGTGTATAGCATTTTGATGTTCTTTTACTATATAAGGGGTAGGTGAGGCTTAAAGATACGTTAATAGGCTTAAAGATATGTTAACACCAGGTTACCAATTTTCTTGCCCCAAAGTGAGGCCCTACAGAACCCTAATAAATTAAGGGGAGCTCTATACAGACAACGATTATTTTTTCTACGATATTTAGGTGAAGATACTATTTCCTCTACTGCGTCCTTTTAATTTATTAATGTAACAATTATACCTAGGTCTTATATATCTTCAACACTACACCGCACCGCAACAGCACCACAGGCACCAGTACTTATGAGAAGGATATTCCTTTCCTCCTCTAACTGTTGAATTTACAAAATTATAGGTATATTATTGACGGCTGTCGACACACTTGACGACACACATTGTCGACCTATGTGAACGGTAATGCGATTATTTTTTGGTTGCGATCGACAGATGATTTACCTAATTCGTTTGTTGATTGTCTATTGGTTCAAATAAAAGTCATCTCGTTCAAATCTCCAGAGATCGACTGGGGCAGTACCTCCACTTTACAGAAGTATTTTAAACGAAAGAAGGATTTCTCGATATGACGTGATTCATATTCAAGGAACTCTACAATCATACACAAGATATGAAAAAAAGAAATAGGTAGGTACATAAAAAAAGTAAATGGTTTGCAACGTTTTGAACTTTTTCTTTGAGTAAGAATAACGTTTTCGTGCAGCATATTTACCATGTTATGAATACAGTAAGTTTGTAGAGAAACACCAATAAAGGCAATATGTACAATAAAGGCTGGAAACAAATAAGGGCTCGCTTTAATTTTAATTTGTGTATTTTGTTTCGTGAACTTGTTGGGCTCGTAAATAGTAGTAATTGATAAGAGCTTTGAAGATTTTAACACCAAATAAACGTGCTTACGAGGAACCCACAAGATTTTCATAATAAAAACCACGTCCTCAGGCCAGAAGAAGGAAAAAAACATTAAATAGCCGAGTTTAGCCCAAACAATGTTATTTCGACTGTTTGAATGTTTACTGAGGTCAGCACATTCTGCCCTGACGGCCCCTTTCAGCCGCGCTTTCCTCCACAGAAAATGTAAGTTTTCTTGGTAAATTATCTCTTACAATGAATTAGTAATGGTACTCGGCCCTGTAAAAAAAGATTTTTTTAAATTGGTATTATCTATGAAACTAGGTGAATTCCAGAAATGTTTTTAGGATATTTCTCGAAATACATATTATTATGATATTTTGCATTAATCGTGGGCACTTTTATGTATCGAAGTTACATTACAGTTTTTTTCAATGTAGGTAAACAGCGATGTAGAGTAAAATACAAAAATAAATTTACATAAGCATGGCACTGAAATGTTTGATGCAGAAAAATTACAAAATATGCAAAAATATTCATAGAACCTAATAATCGTTTAGCAACACACTTAGGTTCAGGCGATAAATATAACAGCACTACGCGATTATATTGGCCTCAGGCCAATTTTAATTCCGAATGGAGTTGCATATCTCTAGGAGATACGACTTCTCTCCTGTGTAAATATACGCTGCCACGCTGTGGATCTACGAGATTATATGCATGTGTTAAGAAATTGGACTTGCAGATGTTTTAGAGGGTGCAGCATAGTTAATGTTTCGCTATTTTACAGTGTATATGCTTAAGATGTATGCAGTGGCGAAGACTTTGGTAACATATTTGAACGGTACCTAACATGCAAGATGTAACAAAAGTCCTGGTGATCCTTTTAAGGGCATAATTGGTATCGTACTCTAATTATGTAAAAGTAAGAAATTTTTTTTATTGATTTTTTTGTCAAAAAATAAATTTTATCCTACTTTTTCTTACTCGCAGTACGATTATGCCCTTAAACGGATCGCCAGTATTTTTGTTACAGACTGTATAATATTTAGTACATTTCTTAATAAAAAGTGTTAATTTTCATATAACGCCTTAATATGTGTCAGTGTAGGGAAAAGTCCCACTTTTGTTGATATGGAGTTATTAGTAGTTCCTAAAACTACACATACGGTATCTATTAGTGAAATAATGAAGTCTCGGTGTGTACCTACAAAGTAGGACCATATGTAGCCTTCCACTTATAAAGTTATAAACATATCTTATGTGAGGCTTAGTCCCAAGTAGGTACAATTTACATCTTAATCGTACTGGGCAGGGTATCGACTAAGAAAACATGAATCTTGAATAAAACATAAAATGTTGCAGAACCATCAATTATAAAACTAAAAGAAAAGTCAGCTCATTTTTGCGGGGTACGACTATAGGCCGAGTGGAGATGTAAAAATTGTTATCATTAACATCGTCTGTGAGAGAGCACCGTTCTCAGCCTGTCGTTAAAGTGCGCATTCTTTTGAATTCGGCTACCCTCGACAGAATTAGGGAGATGAGGTCTAGGACATTTTGTTTGTTTTTATAATATTTTCTGCTCTTGTACGAGCTTAATGACCGACAGATCGTAACATACACGTAGTAGTTTAACTGCTGACTCCTTTCGGGAACTGAACTACGAAAAGCTATTTAAATTCGAATTTAAATAATATTTTGTGACCGCTATGAATCAGAATCAGAAAAATATTTATTGCCACAAAAAATACATACAGAACGAATACATACAATAAAAACCTTAATGACTAAACAAAACATAAAGTGACATAAATCAAAACTTTGATACGAATGTATAAATCTGGGCAATGGGTCCCAATCTCAGCATGTGCCAAACAGAATGTCTAGCGCTAGTTTTCAGACTGGTCCCTTGAGATAGGTCAATAATAATGTGCTTGAAAATAAGTTGTGTGATAATGACAGTGACACATTTTTTTATGTTTTATATAATAGGTAATATTGGTAAGGTTACCTGTTTTGCTCAGACAGTCACAGTCGGTTACGTCGTTCAAGGAGAAGTTATGTTTACCTGACTCTGATTAATTTGTTGCTATTGTATTATTCTGTATGTATCTTAGATGTGCCTTTTCTGTGTTTTTATTATGATTGTCTCCTCACTCCTCTTTGGTTTAATATATATATATATATATATACTTTTCCTATAAATTTTATCTTTCTCGTACCTTGTTGTACATGTTGCCGCATTTGTCTACCTCTTTTCACTTTTCTCATCTACTCAAAGGTTAACTGGAAGAGATCCTTTAAAGGGATCAGTTTACCTTTGTACTTACGTTTTCCTATTATTGTATTGTTTTTGACTGGTTTTTGTCTAATATAGAGTTTTTTTTTTACAATAATTTACATGAGGTGTGCGACATGCGAGTGTGTTACATGCGAGTGTGTTTACATGAGGTTGCGCGAGCGAGTATGAGGGAGTAGGTGCCGAATTACGAGTTATTTAGAAGGGAGATTAAAATTTGCTTTGTATTTAGAGTAGGTGGGTTTTGACCAGCCGCTTGTATTTAAATGAGTGCTCTTTTCATATCGTTTAAAGAAAGAGATCAGTCAGGAAGACCGCCTTGTGTCCCACATCTCACTTGTCCTGGCGTTAACCAGCCAGTAAGTGAGTGCGAGCGTGAGAGGAACAAATGTGATTGATTCACAAATCAAAATTTAACGACCATTGCAACTAGGTCAAATTAATAATAGTCGTGTATAGATTTCGACATCATCAATAAATAAAGCTATTTCAATTAGGTAGATAAATTACGCTTCGAATTCGAATACGGTTTTGTGATTGAAGCTACTTACCAATTATAACCGATTGATAACCAATATGGATAGTTTTGTTATGCAATAGGAAACAACGCCGGCGACTGAAACCTTAATAAAAGATTTTAATTGTTAATGAAAAAGCACACATGACATAATACAGGTTATTACGTTATATGTTATATAATATGTTACATTATTGCGGTAAGAAGCTATTACTAGACCACATATTTTTATTATTACTGTTATTTTATAATAACTGAATTTGTTTTATTTGAGACATATTTATTTATCATATATGTAAAATAAATTTTATTTAAGGTTTTATTTTCGAGGTAAAATATATTATATATATCTTTCCCCAAAACTCAAACTATTTCTATACCAAATTTCATCTACATCGGTTCAGAGGTTATTGATTCCCAATACAAACCCCCTTTTGACTCCCCTAAGGGATGATTTCAGGAATAAAAACTGTTATATGTTCTTTTCCTGAAATTGAACAATTTTTATACTAAATTTAATCTTAATCGGTTCTGAAATTTAAACGTGAAGTAACAGACAGACAGACATACTTTTGCCTACACTGAGCATGGCCAGAGATGTTTTTGGCCGGTTTTTATGAACACATGTTTACATCTTTAACCACTAACATTTTGAATATGGTACAGTATTTGACGTCAACTGCAATCCATATAATACTCGTGGTATTGGATAGAATTTACTTCCGGTTCTGTATAAATACTATAGCGAAGTACACATCGGCAAACGTCATAAACTCCAATCACATACGGCCATTAACGTCCATGTACATTCGGCCTTAGAATTGATCACGCCATCTATCAAAATTACAAGGCACTCGGAATCTTACACGAAGGAAACACGGTGTATACTGTACAATAGTATGGTCTGACTAAATTACCAATATGTTTTCAATGTATATAAAATGGGATACAATAGGTACAGTAATAGTAATAGTATAATATAATAGTAGTCAAATATGTGAAATAAATTCATTTGTATTTCACTGCTACTGATCTGTAACTTTTAGTATACATGATTTATTGTATTATTCTGACTAAAGTAGGGTACTTACTAAAAAAAATTGTCAGGACTGAATGAATTTACTGAAGCTTACCTCTAGGCAGAACAGAGGATAAACCCATTTAGTTACCGTGTAATTTTTTGTTGAAATATGTAACACATGATACCAATTTGTGCACAATACCAATTAATTAGTAAATTATAGTAGTAAACCAAAAACCGTTTGACCTTTTCTGTCATAAATAAAAATAAAAAAAAAACTTGTGAGATATTTATGAATAAGGGTATAAATCTCTATAAGTAATCTCATCTAGGTTACGAGATAAAAGACAAACAACGGGGCGAAAAAAACTATTTTTGGCAAACACTGACAATAAACACGAAACATTTTAAAGAAGAAAACCTCATCCATATTACAGACAGCCCGAATAAAAAGCAATGTCAGTAGATGAATGTTCTTTCATGACTCATTAAAACCGGCCGGTCTCCACAATTCCTTATTATTTTGTGCCCCCACTTTGTCCGGCTTGTTTGTTCGAGTCTTCATTTCCGGTGATATTTCAGGGGATATCATTGGCTTTAACCTTTTTTATTTACGTTTTTAAATTGAAGAGGTTGTGTCATGACTGCCTATTTTAGGGTTTTTTGTTTGTGATTTTGCGTTGCACCCTTTGTAATTTTCTAATCATCCAAGGATCAAGGGGCAAATTACTTACAGGTATGTTTAGTGATGCTGATGGTCAAGTTATTTTAGGAAAAGAGTTCTAAAAAACAAATTAGGATCTAAACTGTGTAAAAGATACAATTATATTTCTTCTCTCTTTTCGGATCAGATTTTGACGTGACAACGTCTTATAATTCGATGGAGCCGGCTGCACGCACGAAAAAACATGACTCATGCGGCGTTACCTCGCTCTGAGGCGTTCCATTTAAGGCTTGAAGTGCAAGCAAGAGCGCGGAACGAGCGACAAAGAGGCACAATCGGCCTTCGCGTTCGGCAGCGTTCGACATCCGTCTCTCTCCTACTTGAGCGAGCGATGCGTCCGCGTGGACAGCTGCTATACAATAATACATTTACAAGTTTTCGTCAAGTATGAAGTGCAGTGAAATTAAAATTTTCTTTTGAAAAATGCAACCATTCCATCAGTATTTTCTTATGACGTTGTCACGTTCAACTATCGTCAGTAAACCGACTTTACAGACAACCGATTTTTTAAAACTAAAATAAGAGCAAACCTAAAACATTCATAAACGGTAAGTGATTCTGTATTATAAAAGTTAGTGCTACGTTATATAAAACCGTCTACATCATCTTACGTACCTAACTTTAGTACGTATAGCAAAGAACATAACTCTCCTGCACTATGGGCCTTTTACTTTACGATAGACACCCGAGCAGTTTAGAAGTGCGCAACCACCGCACATAAACTAGCCCCCCGAAATATGAGCTACTCGACCGCTACAGAAATCCTGAATATTGAAAGCAGCCTCACTATTCAAGTAAATATTACTGATCCAGGGTTGGTTTCGGTAATAACTCTTAAGTGGGCGGGTTGTGAGAGTTGCACGAAAGTATAAACGGCATTGGAACTTTAAATATTTAATTTTTTGTTCTTTAAATATTGGTTTGACATTAATTGCATGCTACATCTCGCTCGTGTATTATATAATTCAGGAACTTTATGAAACAATTTAATCATTACAAAGAATGCCTGGTAGTGTATAAACATATATTCGATGTCTAGTCACTGTGGGTATAGAATGCCAAGAGGAAATCACGTTATATTTCCATTTATTAATAGGCAACAGCTGCATACAAACTTTGTATGCACCGTGGCCCTCTTTCTCTGCAGCTGACCGTACAATACAAACACTTATAATTATGTAATATTTTTTTGCATTTACCTAAATTAATTAATTCATTTTTTGTAACAACAATTTTATAGGTAAATAAAAGTAATTTCAATATAAAAGTGACTTGGTACCTACACAAAAGGTAAGACCATTCGAAATTAAAAACCAGAATCATATTTAATTTCAAACATTCAATTATTTACGATCAAAGCAAATATTTCTATTACGCGGACTTATCGAATTGCGATCGAATACCTAATTTATTTTTGGGCTTATTCTTTTACCTCTCGAGTGTAAAACAAGGAGATTGCCTCCGGGATATTGTGACGGTAAGTAAATATGAAAGGAAATATGCTTGTTTTAGTGTTAAATTCTTGTCCGATTATTCAATTCCTGGAGGCGTAATGGCTACTGATACTTTCCAGTCACTTGATCATTTATCAGCCTGTGTACTTAGCTCTTGTAAATACTACATGATAAATTATTGATATATGTAAATTAAAAGCAACATAGGTCATGATATAATAAGTAAATAACTGACGTAACACCTTTTAAGGCAAAATATATTAATATAATAATCGTCCAAGCCAAGCGGCAGTCAAAACATTCAAACTTTTAATAAAACAATTACCGATTAAAAATAATGTAAAGCACAAAAAGATGTTATTTTTCTGTAAGACTGTTTTCACGACTGCTCTAAATATATTTATAAATTAAATATAGTAAAATAGCTGAGCATATTAATGAGTTAAATAAATTATTCAATTTAATTTAAATTCGTTCAAGTTTAAGTTTTATACAGGCTGTAACAAAATTTTGGCCGCGAAAAAAAAAACATTTTTGTATGAGGAACGGTAAGCCGGCCAACCTTCCATACAAAAGCATTATTTACCCGTCAACATTTTTTTTTCTTTGTTTTTCATAATTAGAATAAAATACCAATTACGCCCTTAAACGGATCATCCGCATTTTTGTTACACCTTGTATTATAACTAGGGTTTGCTCCCGGTACTCGTTTTCTATACAAATCCAGTACCGGAACCGGGAATTCCCGGTTCTCGCCATACAAAATCAGAACCGGGAGCATTCCCTAATTATAACATTATAATTCATATCTTAACTAAGCTCGCCAATTATTCAAGAAATTAAATAGAAACGAACTTTACGTATTTACCTACTGTACAATTTGCTTTTGCCTACTTGAAAACAAAAGTACCGCACGGAATAGATGTTCATAACCTCTCTCTTACTGAAAATTGCAACAGAATTGAGAAAAAGGCTGGCTGGTCGCATATGTCTCGGCTATTGGCATGGTTCCACTGATTCGGCTACTCCAGCGCTGCGGCTTCGTACATCAGCGCTGAGCACGGTGATAGACACTTACTAGTACATTGCTTTGTTAGAATTATTTACTTTTTGCAATGTGATTGACAGGTAGGTAATGGAGGAGCCATGCATCATAATAGAGAGGGCTGAAGTGGAAAAATCGCTTTAGCAAAAAATAAAAATAAGATACATTTTAAGGATATTGTAATATTTTATCAATATATACTTTATTATACAGGGTGAAATTTAAGTCGTGAATCGTAATATGTTTTTCTAACTCCATAAACAACAAGCAATTTAATGCCCCAACTATTACTAAAATCAGACAAGATTTTTTTTGTAATTTTTTTTGTCGTTTATTTTACTTTTAAAAGTGATCATGTGGAATTAAAACAGCTTAATAAAATATTTCAGATGAAAAATTAAGTAAATTTCAGTTCTAACCCTAGTTAGAGTCCTAACAAATGACAAATTTGATGTCAATGACAGTTCCGATTCAAAGAGGCAATTCAATTTACTAATTTAAATATCTTAATTAGCCGTTGTAATATCCTAAATCCACTGCTAAAAGAAAATTAAATGACAAAAAATAAATAAATAAATGAAAAAAATCTTGTCTGATTTTAGTAAGAGTTAGGGGATTAAAATGATTGTTGATTATGGAGTTAGAAAAACATATTACGATTCACGTCTTAAATTTCATCCTGTATAATGAGAATATAATATTTTTAAGAAAATCGATGTTTAGTCATCCATCGTGAAGTTTGTATTGTATAATATTTAAAAGCCGTCTCACCTCTATTATTTCCATCGGCACTTCAATGCACTCAAAACAATTGAAAAACTTCGCGCTCCTGTAGTCTAACTCAGTAACGGGCAGGTCAAGCGGTAGCCAAATCGATTGAAGTGGAGGCCCCAGGCAGATTCATGTAGCTTGCGCCAATGCTGTTTAGGTTAGCTTAGAATTGTTTGAACAGGTTTTGAAAATAAGCCAGCCTTTGTCGTGGAACAATTTGGGGTAGTTTGTAGTGCGCTTTTGTTATTCTAAGGCTTTATTGTGAAGTAAGGCTTATAAACTTTTGAGAACGACGACGTGCATTAAAAAGTTAGAGAGTATAGGTACAATTATCCATCAACTACATATAAATATTTTTATATACCTAAGTTATAATATGTGGCAGGGATCAAAACAGGGATATTAACAAATCTCTAAGGGATATGATCAAATCACGCAGGATGTTAAAATGGAGAATCAATATCATCATTTCCCTTGAAAAATTCAGTCATTTCACCAAATCACTGACTCTGTTTAGTGGAAAGACAAAATAATCCCAATAAACACGACACGCTTTTTCATTTTACTATATTTGTTTAGGAATTTGACAAAATCCCTAACCACGATAGTAAGTCGACGAAACGAACTCAAAAAGTCAACTAGTTTTATCATTTCGCTAAACAAGTTTAGTGTAATGATCATCACTAAACTTGTTTTATCGTTTGACTCAACTTGTTTAGCGAATTGATAAAACTAGTTGACTTTTTGAGTTAGTTTCGTCAACTTACTGTCGTGGTTAGGGATTTTGACAAATTCCTAAACAAATCTAGTGAAATGAGAAAGCGTGTCGCATTTATTGGCCGATATTGTTTTTCCACTAAACAGAGTCAGAAATTTGGTGAAATGAGTGATTTTTTCTAGGGAAATAAATGATGATATGAATTCTCCATTTTAACATTCTGCGTGATTTAATCATATCCCTTAGAGATTTGTTCAAAATCTCTGTTTTAATCATTTCCCTGTGACATATGTCCTGCAACGACAAAATTACAGATCTAAATTAGGTTTTAACTTCTGTAGTTAATTAGATAATCAAAGACTAATCGAATGGAAATGCAATACTACCTGGCAACAGTATTTATCTGATATTTGTATTTCTTTTTGCTTGTCAAGATTTCAATCCAGGTATTCATTAACATGACGCGTCGTATTTTCCTCGTTCCTAAAACATACTTTTCCTGTTTATTATTTCTACATTTTCATTGCCAGATAAAATTCCTATCTGAAAATATTATCTTAATAAAACCTCAGGGGTGACATTGACAAATACTAGGTAGGCCAATTCCTTTATTGTGAGTTTTTATCATGCCAAGTTTGACGTCATAAAGTGAAAACAAATAACTTCGGACGCGGGTTGGCCGTGGGAAACATTTTGTTTTGTACAGCTTTTGGGTACAGCTTCCATTTTTATTAGTAATTTTTTATGGGCTTGTAAAGGTTCGAGAGGCTCATTTACTGATACACTTGTGTGTTGAATGAACGAGTTTACCTTTTTTTGTGAAAAGTAAAAGGTTAACGCCTCGTATAAACGTGTAATTATTTGGTATAGTTACAAAATTATATACGAGTATATGTATATTGACTGTACGTCAGTTCTCGATTATTCGGGGTTGTTTAATAATACGAGTAACAGATAGGTACCAATATAATGATAATATATCATGAGATTATTGCTGCTAAGGTGATTATGACACTGCACTGTCTGCTCCGGTGCCCAGCGATGCGGTTTTAAACTTTGTATTTGAGGATGTCGATTTATATGAAAAAACCGCACGGAACAATACACTGACGCCGTATCTCCGCTCAGGGCATGTATTAAGAAACACGTGGTCTCTTATCCAGTAACCTTCTTGAACTATAGTTACCTATACCTATTGACTATTGAAATGACAAAAAACTAAGTGTATGAGAGTGTATGAAATAAAGAAACCTACTTTGACGGGGTGGCTTATTCACCTAAATTTCTTGAAGGTAATGTTTTGTATGGTCAACTTCCTACTCTACCTAGTAGTAGGTATGAAATCCGGCCAAGTGCGTGTCGGACCACGCACAATAGAGGGTTCCGTACCTTCAACGAAATAAGAAAAAAATATTATCAAAAGGTAGTATCTACGCATGGAACCTGTTCCACCTGTTTTTTGGAGATAACTCGAAAACGCTTTAACCGTTCATGTTCAAATCAATTTTCGTTGAAAGAATATACAATAATGTATCTTCTCAATTTTATAAATATTTTTTGGATCTTCGGTTTAAAAGTTACGGGGGCACGCAATTTTTTTCAATATTATTTTCTGGTATCACCAGAATATAAGCAAATTGTAATTCTGACATTACTGATAAATGACGTCACCAAAACGTTTTGACATAAAGTAATCCCATTTTGATATTTATTTGACATGAACTTGATAAACAAGAAATGCTGATTTGAACAATTTCAACGTCAATTTTGACATAATCCAATCCTGTTCAAGATCTAGAATAGGTCTCGTTTTTTTATTTGTATTGCACCGACTTTGCACAATTTCAGCGCGCAACGGAACCCCGTAATTTTCGATACAACGTGAAACCTAGCATGACACAGCTCTGCTACAAGCGTTGACTGATGTGAAAAAAGAATTTCTTTGTCAACGTGAGCATTGAAGAGCTCTGTATTGTTTCAGGGAACTCTTAAAAAAGGGCAAAAAAGAAGTATGATTTCAACGTATATGAAGTGAAGAAGTGTTAGTATTTTATATATTTTTACTTTATTATAATGTTAATTTTATCTGCGTATTCAACATTATGAATAATGCAACAGAACATTGATGTACAGTCACCGGCAATAGTACATTCCTACGCGAAGGCCGCAAAAATATGTGACACGCTCTTATGGTCCTTTAAATAAGAGCATGTCACATATTTTTGCGGCCTTCGTGTAGGAAAATACTATCGCCGGTGACTGTGCCTTATGCCATTGTGAGATATTGAGTAAAAAAACATCGACAGTGCCTAGTTTGGAATAGGTATAACCATAACCAATTCAGCAGGTCACATTAATTTCTTCCCAGCTTTACAAGGAATTCCTCCATTCTCGGATATTTATTTATCCACAAGTGAATCCTCAGGCACCCCGACGCACTTGGCACACAATAATTCGGTGATCTGAATCGTCAGGTAGACACAATGGCGAGTGAAAGTTTCCGGCGAAAGCAATTTCCTGTCATATTGCAATATACTAGATAACGGGAAGAGCGGAATTCCCGATCATTCCGAGCCGAATATTGAGGCAGAGATTTTACCGTGACGTGGATCGTGCCAAATCTGTTTATGGAAAAAATATTTCAAGTTACAAGAACCAAGACGTATTTGTAAAATCCTCGAGTTTTTTCGGGAAGAGAAGTGTCGTAGAATGTATGAGCTCCCATATTAGGTGCGTTTTTTTTTTTTTATACTACGACGGTGGCAAACTAGCATACGGCCTGCCTGATGGTAAGCAGCTACCGTAACCTATGGACGCCTGTAACTCCACAGGAGTCACATGCGCGTTGCCGACCCTTTACAAAAGGGAGGATTCACTGTGTACAAGAGGGTCCCTCATCGTCAACACACTGGGTCCTCTTTGAGCTCTTTGGCAACCTTACTCACCAGCAGGAACACAACACTATGAGTAGGGTCTAGTGCTATTTGGCTGTGGTTTTCTGTAAGGTGGAGGTACTTCCCCAGTCGGGCTCTGCTCCAGATTTGAGCGAGATGACATTCACTGAACGTGCCCTACCACACTAAGCGAGATGCCATTCGCAGGGCCCATACCTCCCTTTTTGGCATAGTTTAAGGACATACCCAAGTCCGGGCGTTTGCACACGAAATAAAAAGGTCAAATACGGCGGTCAAAAACTGAAGATTTCGTATGGCATGATTATTCGTTAGGATCCTAGGATGGGTTTGAGGGAGTAAATAATAGGGGGGGGGCTCTCAACTTTATCTTCATTCCAATGTCGCAAAAACATTTTGATTTGATTTTTTCCATTTCAATATTTAGCAGCGTCAACAGTTTTATTTAGTGCTCCCGTATAGGTATATAACGTTTTAGTTTGACATTATATTTTTATAAGGTAAAAGGTTGGGAACCTCTGAGCTGGAGGGAAGCTTCAGGTATTACTGAGGATGGAATACCTATGTAGTTAGCACGAAGGCAAGGATTTAGACCAGTACCTGTGTTAATGTAAAGGTTAGGATTTATTAGCTTTGGCTGTGAGTGTAAAATTTTCATTTAAAAAAGAACCCTGGGCTCTTTTGGGATGATAAAGGGAAGTGAGAGAGTAGTGATAGAAATACCCCATTAAGATCCTTTACATTTTCACCGCTGGACACCGAAACACACACACACGGATATTTTGTTACCCATAATAATACGTAAATCCTCATTGCGTATTGTACGAGTAGGAATAATATGTATAACCTAATTTTTTATCTTTTATACGATGAGAAGATGCTGATAATAATAAAAATGTCGTTACAATAATATAGGAATCCACATTTTCCCTGCCAATTAAGTAGACATTTATGCATTATGGTCGTGGTTATTGCGGAGATATGTAACGTCACAAAACGGAATTTATCAGTTCATCTGCCGATAACTGCTCAGGCTATTATCACACATTTTACCGAGAAATAATACGACAGTAAGCTGGGTTGGCCGATCATAATTATGTTTTAGATTCGTCCATTAGATATCGTAACGTTAATTAGTTTTTGCTACCTTTGTGCCATTTGGGATTCGAAACTGAATTTTACCCACATTTAGCGATTGTAGCTGGCCTTGTCATAAATGAAGTACCTCCATAGGGAGGTACTTGGCGGGCTTGTATAGATAGACAAGCCAATTTACACGTATATAACGGTAATAATTTTGACTTAGTACATTATTTTTCACGTATAAAATTTTCCTAAAGTATTTTTTTTCGAAATGGATGACGAAAGCAGCCTGTACATTTCGAAATATCTTGCCTATGTTTCGAGCTGACACATATTTAATAAGGAATTGCTTTCCTGCTTGATTCACCACAACTTGGATTTTTCGGTTTGCCTATGAAAAATTACAGAATCTGCGGATGTAAACATACTTTTTTTCAAACTGTTCACCTTTGGTTTCCATTAGAAATCCATTTTTGGGCCACACGCCATTAGCTAATGTGCTAATGCTTTGAGGCAATGACGCGACAAAATGTGATTTCATTCGCACAGCGGAACGTCTTTGTACTCCACGGGAATGGATAAATGAAAGCTGAAAGTAAAGTACATAAACAAATTGTGGTAATTTTTATACTGTTAACTTTGTCAAATGCTCTTCATTAAAAAAACATTGTAAATTAGTCTTGTACTAGTATAACAAGACAGGATGTTTTACACGGTGTCGAGCTCAGTACGGGTCAAACGAAGGCCAATTATAGAGACAACTGCCGATTAGACCCTCATATATGTTCAGCGAAAATTAATAGTTAGCTTCGGAAAAAAAAATTGAGTTTAGGTAAAAACATTTTCAAACGAATTCATAGAATGAACTAATGGATAGTAATTAAAACTATATTATATTTAAAATTTTATGTTGTATAATACGATAAATAATATGCCAAAGTTATTAGGAGACAACTGCATGAAGTAATTTCAGGTTCTAAGAATCTACAGATACATAAATAAACTTTTTAAATGTACATGAAATTCTGGAAGATTCTTGTTCATGACACACATAAAATATATGTCCTTTTCAGAATTCAAACCGGCTTTGTAGAATCCCAAGTTTTGTAGAAATAGGATCACTGCCAAATCATTTAGTCTGAATCGAAAGTCAAATACATAAATATAGCCAGAAAATGTAACAGTTACATAGAAACTAGGTTATTCCTGATAACATCAGATCATTGTACCCTTTCTTTATTACAAGTGAATCAATAACTGTCACCAGCAGGCTCGTAAGAGGACCAAGACCTTTAGTAAGTAATAATATTGATAGAACGCCCGTTTGCCTCATAAATTACGGCCCGTTTCAATAGAAAAGCACCGTCCTACTGAGATGATCTAGACTGATTGAGCTAGGAATGCTAGTATTTGTCTGAACTACAAGTTTTATAAAACGCGTATAACTATATTGTAAGATATTATTTTGTAGAAGGTTATGCCACAGAGGATTATAAAAGTTTCGTTTGCGTTGCTCAATTAGCAATTATTGCAAAGTGGGAATAACTGCGGACATGTGATGCGAAATACATAATTTATAGAGGGCAATTTCATAAAACCGAGCCGAACATGCGTCAAGATTAGCTCTAAAAGTGTTCCTCCACAAAAAATATTAATTCGCAAATATTTTTCGCCAAATTAGCGTTAGGTATGTCGCCAATCGCCATATCACAAACTCATTAAAACAACTTGAATGAAGCCTTTAGTAATATAGTGTTATTACGCTAGTCGCGATATTTGCGCGGCGGCCATTAGAACTGTGGGAAAGCCGACGTGTTTACCCAGCCTTCCGCTCCTTCCGGTACCGTGCGCTTAGCTAAAGAGATATGTTATTTATTGCTTAGAAGGAGTTGATACCTAAAGTTGAATTTCAGTCCATTTCTTATAGTAGGTTGGTACTAAATAATAAACAAAATCTGGGGTCTCAAATATTTCACTTATAAAAGTAACAGTTATTTTAACAAAACTAGGGTGGACAGTTTGCTAGGTAGTATTTTTAAAACGGCCAGTCTCAGCAGTAAACTGGGCGTTTGCGTGTAAGTAGGTAGTTACCAGAATAGCATTACTATTGAATTGGGTACATTGTATGTGGAGTTGTGGTGATTACACCTTGATAATAGGAATTTTGGGCTCCAGAAATACACCTGTAAGCCCATTGCCAAGATTTTATATTAAATAAAGCTTACGTCGACCGAAAACATAATGTCAGGTAATGGCAAATTTCTGATAAAGGCCGAAAACAATCTGAAAATGTCTTCGCTCGCGCTTAATATCGGTGTGTACACAGCATTATATCGATGACATAGAAGCCGTCCGGTAACCGAGCCGCACCCGTTAAGTGAGCACTTAGCTCAGTCGCGTTAAATTACAGCGGTGTAAAAAACAACGAGATTACGGACGAGCTATCTGTACCAGCTTTTTGAGTGCTGAATTTGACTAAATGACGTTGCGTAATCGACTGGCACGATTTTATTTTATAATAAAATTTAACTGTGTGTGTAAGAGGTATTTTCTTTAAATAGAGCATGTTCGAACACATAAATTGTTTTACTGATTTCAGAAATAAAATACTACCTATATAGTTCGGAATGCAGTAAAGTATAAAAGAAATTACGCAATAGGTAGGTAAACTATCCAATATATCCAGTATACTCGTACCATATGAACCTAATCCAACCTCACAACTCTTAGCACTCGAGCTGGGGGCTAGCGATGCCTGCAGAGAGTGCCTTAGCATCAATTTACACGTGTGTTATTGCCTACACCATCCTTACAGGCGCTTAGCTGTTTCCGGACGCCCGTATTTATGGAAACCTTTGACAGAAGAGATATGTAAAAGTGTGCAGCAATTCCATTGCTTTGACTTCTAACATAATAAGTTATGTGGCTAAGCCTTTTCCGTATGAATGAAAGTTTTGCGTTTTTCTGTGGACTTTTTTTGTTAAACCGTTTATGTGGGTGCAAATCTTCTTCTTCTTTAAATCAGTATAGTAAAAACGTTAGTATAATGCACCAAACTTGTTAACTTTTATATTATCTACATAAAATTCACCTGTTTTCCCGATCGTTTATGACCCTTATGGTTAAGTTTTATGCTTACTACCTGGTACCTACTCGTATAATCTGTCCGGTGGCTTAAGGCTAAATACTTAGAGTATGGCGCATTTATCCTTAAGCCACCGCACAAACTGTACCTTTATTCACTCTTTAATTTAACTCGACTTACTTTTCCAACCAGATATGTAGGTACATAACGTCTCTCTCTCGTCTCTAAGTCAGTCAAATTCACAAAGAGTCAAAATTTCATAGGGACCTGTAAAATGTTACCCAGGTAAAGTTCTTCAAGAATATAAACCAACTAAATTGTTGATATACCTACCTACTAATAAAACCTACCTTTTCCACATATTGGTACGCTTGATAGCCACAATTCGTTTTCTTAATGACACTATTTTCCACAACATTAGATACGATGTAAATAACTTAATATATTTGCTTAGTGTTATTAACTATTAATGGCTACTTGTAACGTCAGTTGTTAGATTCTGCCATATAGTCTGACGCAAAAACATATAAAAAGTCCATAACAACTTCAGAAGTCAATAATATTGGCTATTTACGTCATAAAACATGTTATCCGAACATAAAAATCGAATACCGTGTTTATTGTATGAATATAGGTTGAGTAGGCTTTTACTAGAAACCATCTTATTACGGAGCTTACAAGGACATGAAGGACATAAAAATGATATAACATCTCGCACCTAACATAACAGGCTAGTAATAAGCTAATTATTAACGTTTTCTAAAATTTCTCGCTAAAAGTGCGTTTAAATAAAATAAATGTCATGCAAAGTTTTTTTATAAAGTTACAGAAGTTTAATTTATGAATTTAAGCCGTATTATTAGGCAGCCTATGCCATTTATTCCTAATATATAATTATTTGAATAAAGGATGAGGCTGGAAACACCTCTATCACGGATTTGTGAATATAACAAAAAAAAATCAATTTTTTTTGGCTCACTCGATGATTTTAATTTCAAAATGTATGAATGACCTTATTGATCTAAATCGAAAACCCACTTGTTCTAATATGGGTATGTAGATGAAGTGACTATAGAGACTACTCTATGCTACGTAAATAATTAATAAATACTAATTTATTAATTATTTACGTACAAATGGTTATTTTAGTCACATAAATTACTTATTGGGCTGTTTGCACACATGCTTTATACTCTTATTTTTAGTACTCATTGCATGTAGTTAAAAAAGCCAGTGCGTAGGTACTTACTTACATTTCTACAACAAAAGAATTGTTACCTGTTCCAAGTAAGTAGGTGTGCAATATACTAAGGTAACTATGATGGGTGCTGCTTCAGTAGAGAACTTAAAAGCCAGGCAATATAATACTTACAAATATAATGGAAGTGCTTCTTTCGAAGATCGCCTTTCGTATACAAGACCGTTTATCTTAGTCGCTTTATCGCCTGCGGCTTCTTACATAGAGTATAAGGAATTATGAATAATGGAGGAGTTTGATACGTAGTGAATTTTATTTATAGGTAGGTAGTAGAATTTTAAGAGAAGTGTTACTAGACTTAAATTGCTTTGCATTGTGGATCAATAAATTAATTCCACATTTTCGTTGTTTATTTTATTATTCATCAGCATAATTTAAAAACATTGATTGCTGATTTCATGATTGTGTCTCACCTCTCTTACCTAGCAGGGGAAAAAAAGTAAAATATACTGATTTAAACTCACACGATTTTCACTCATTATTTTGAGTAATTGTATGCGATTAAATCCCGTTTTTGTCAAAATAATGAAGGAAAATACAGTTTGCTTCTCATTTCGATTCACATTTAAAAAACCTGATCTTAGTTTAGCAGTGCAGTTTAGTATTTTTTCTGATATATATTATATTTTTAAGCTTTTAATAACATCAAAGAAAACTGTTTGACGATTAAAATGCCGAAATCTGGACCAATGTTTAATACTCACTATTGTGCTATTGCCAAATAAACTAGGCTAATGATGAAAAAGACAATTAATAAAACTTTGTATGTAGCTGGCAGTTTAACGCGAGACTTACAATTTTGTGGTAAACTAAACGCGTTTAATTGAGTTTCCTCACACTTGCCAATTTGATGGTATATGGTCCGCTGTGCCAGAAAGCGGCTAGTATTAAACTATCGCATTACCCCGAGAATATTCATGAACACTGCTGCGCGTTTGTCCCGTCTTACCCTGATGCAAATGCATTTTCGGGGTAAAACTGTAAAGCCCACCGAACTTCGAAGCTATGTCTACAAATATTGTAGAGAGTAACTACAACTGCAAAAACACTGGTAATACGTTTAGGGGTAAGTTATATTGTTGAATTAGATACTTAAATTACTCGAATATTACGAATCAACGTAGATGCAATAAAATGGAGATACCTAATTTAATAGTGCGAAAATTTTAAGCAGATTGATTTTATGTACCTATCGCAAAGGTAAAGAAACGCTAGTGGAGTTAAGATAACCATCCATAGTCCTAGCCATGTCTAAGAAATCTACTGATGCGCCAAGGTGTCCACAACTCAAGAATCTCCATAGCCGTAAGTAAATCATAAATAGACGGAGAGCTAGCTACGTCAGATATGACACAATAATGAGAGCGTCGAAACCCCTCTTGTTAGTTTGCTATACTATCCTTATTTATAGATCCGGACATCTGGCAGCTGTAAAGTGGTGGAGGTCAAAGAATACAAACCACTTTAAGAAACAAGACGTGCCCAGCTCTTAGACCAAAAGTTTTACGCACCGCCCGCTTCTACCTCTAATGCTTTTCTGCGAACTTGATCGTTAATTCGTCTTGTTAGAACCTTTAATGCTGAACGTTACAATATTATTAAATAGAGACATACTCATAATGCAACCTATGTATGAGAATGTGAAACAAATATTACTTTGAAACCAAGCTATAGACCTTAAAATTTGTATGGATTGAATAAAACTAGGATTGTGCTGGATATACGTATATTATAGTTCGCTCCCTTAAAAATAATATTCGCATAAATAAATGATTTCATAATAATATCGGTGTCATGAAATGTACCGACTTACAGAGATTGTTGACTTTAATTTGATACTTCTCTGTCAGTGACTTTAGTACCTACCTACATGTACAGTCAGGAAATAAAATTGTAATCAATTTTACTACTCTTTATTTATAGTTATTTTGTGTGTTTTCCGAATAATCATATCCCTTTACCAAGTAAAATTTAAGTCAATGCTATCATTAATAATTGAGATTATTTGTCCTCGAGCGACAACCGCAACTTTTGTCAAAATTCGAAAAATCGTTCTTTTTCAGGCTGTGGCGATTATGACCCTAAATAACTGGTTTTTGATAGTACCTTCTCAAGAAATTCTTAAAGAAGACTAGATTAAAAGCTTTATATCGGAAACTATTGGGTCTACAGAGACAAGTCTGGAATCATATTGTAGAAAATTTATTCTTCTTTAAAAATGTCTTGAAACTACCGTATCAATTCAACTGATTATTCGTTTTTTGACAAAGTTTTGTTCGGCGCTCGAGGTCCCAAACTTGGATTATTTATTGAGCCAACATCACAAACGAGTCTGCAAAAAATCAGATCTACCGGATTTGACGCACATGAAGATTGTATAAAGTTGCTGGAGCATAATGTGTATTTTTTTTATTTTTTTGCCAACCGTACGACGCAGACGAAAATTGTGTTGTTAATAAAATTACCCGAAACAAACACAATTTTATTGGAATGTAAACATCGAAATAACGAAGACAATATAAAACAGCGTTTTCTTGCGATATCATCAATTACTACCAATATCACGTCAATAAAGGTTCATCTTTAGTTTCTAGTGATTATGACACAATTACTTAATTATTTCACTTTATTAACAATATGTTTATTCCATAACCTTTATCAAACAGTTTCATTTTCTATACGAGTAGATGGAAACAGTACAAAAGTAGGTTGTTAACGTTTTAAAGAATTAACTTGTTACCTTTTAATTTGTGTGTGTACTTTATAAATTATATATTTCGAATGAACTATGGTACCTAATATGTAATAAATTATTTATGAATAATATTAATTAAATTGTCACTAATTTGGCGATCGGTTAACCATAACCATTTCTAACTTTTCTTCCAGGTGACAAATGTAAAGGAGATGGCCGTTAGATTTAATTTGGGTGATTTAGTTCCTAAAACGAGTATTGGGACCCCTCAAGCACTTCCAATACACCACATGCGAAAACGGGCTATAGACCCCGACCAAGGATCAAGTAAGTTTTTATCGTGTTAGCCAGTAGACAATGGTAGCTATTATTATTATTATTAACTAGCTTTTTCCCGCGGCTTCGACCGCGTACTAAAAGTACTAAAAAAGGAGGTTCTCAGTTAGACTCGTATGTTTGTATGTAGGAATGTATGTTTGTCCGCGATCATCTTGCGTTTTGCTGAACTGATTTAGAAGCGGTTTTAAGAAAAGTATTCGTTACATTCTGGAGGTTTCGGTATACCACGTTTTGAAGACGGCGGTTCCCTCATTTTTTATTTTAAAGAAATTATTGCAATAATTGTTTAATAGTTACGCCATCAACGACTTACTACTGAGAGATTATGATTAATACAGATTTCTACTCTTGAATAGAAGCTTTTCCCCGCGACTTCATTTGCGTGGAATTAGTAATCCACCCTCCTTTTTACCCGCTTAAGGAATGACTTCTGGGATAACAACTATTATATATCTTTCCCCAGAACGCAAAATATCTCCATACCAAATCATCTAAATAGGTTCAACGGTTATTAATTTCCCATACAAACTTTCAACCCCCGTTTCACCCCCTAGAGGGTTGATTTTCGAGATAAAAACTATCCTATATTGTTTACCGCGACTCAATCCATATAATAAGTACCAAGTTTCATTTCAATCGTCTGTTCAGCGGTTAATAATTCGCCATACAAACTACCAACATGTTTTCTACCCCTCTAAGATTGATTTTCGGCTTAAAAAATATTCTATATTGTTTCCTGGGACTCAAACTATATCCACAACAAAATTATCTAAATCGGTTCGCGGTAAAAAAATCTCCATACAAAACTCCAACCCCCATTTCACCCCCTTATAGATTGATTTTCGAGATAAAAACTGTCCCATGTCGTTTCCCCGTACACAAACTATCTCTATACCAAGTTTCATCTAAATTGGTTCAACGTTTAAAAATTCCCCATACAAACTATCAACCCCCATTTCATCCCCTTAAGTGTTGATTTCGTAATCAGCGACCCGATAAACCATAGAAACAATACCCATGTTGATATTTAAATTTTGTCACCACATTTCCCCCTTATGGGTTGAATTCTCAAAAAAGCTGAAACACTTGTTTTCTCATTTATCGTTAGGAATACTCCTGTAAAGTTTCGAATAAAATAGTTGAACTAATCTCGTTTCCCATACAAACTTTGAACCCCATTTCCCCCCTTAGGAGGTAAATTTTTAAAAATTATTTCTAAGTGCATCCTTATGCCTTATTAAGGAGCCTAAGTACCACATTTGGAATCTCTAGAACCAGCGGTTTGGGCTGTGCGTTGATATGTCAGTCAGTTTCTTCTTTTATATATTTAGAAGAAGATTGCAATTGGCACAAATACTTTCAAGAATTTTCATGTCCACAATATTAAATTTAAAAATCGATGCCATTTCCTAATTAACGTCCCAAAAAATCACAAAAACGACACCCATATGGATATTTAGACATTTCAACCCCATTGTACCCTAACAGGGGAGATGGTATTTCACGTCCGCCACGTCGGATTTTAAAATCGTTGTTGTTTTCGTAATCAACGACCCGATAAACCATAGAAACAATACCCATGTCGATTTTCAGACTTTTTGACCACATTTCTCCCTTTTAGGGGTTGAATTCTTAAAAAAACCTGCAACACGTATTTACTTATTTATTGTTAGGAATACTTCTGTGAAGTTTCGAATAAAATAGACTAACTAATCTTGTTTCCCCATACAAACTTTGGACCCCCATTTCACCCCCTTAGGGGATGAATTTTGAAAAATCCTTTCTTAGCGCACCCCTAGACTTTATAAGGAACCTACGTGCCAAATTTGGAATCTCTAGAACTAGCGGTTTGGACTGTGCGTTGATAGATCACTATGTCAGTCAGTCACCTTTGAGTTATATACATATATATATATAGATTATTAATAGCCTATAGTGTGTCCCACTGCTGGGCAAAGGCCTCCCCCCTCGATTTCTATCCGTCTCGGTCCCTTGCGTTTTCAGGCCAGTCGTTATCAAATGCGTCCAGGTCATCTCGCCATCTCCGCCTGGGCCTGCCCGCCCCTCACCCGTGTTGTGGTACCCACTCCGTGGCTATTTTAGCCCACCTCTGTGGATGCATGCGACAGACATGGTCGGCTCAGTCCCATTTCAGCTTGGCGGTTTTGACTCCAACATCTGCAATTCCTCTTTGAGCGCAGCGTATTAGCGTTTCGGATTCGATCGATACGTTTTACTCCTAGCATGCTGCGCTAAATAGCTCTTTGGCAAACCTTCAACCTGGTCTTTTGCGCTTTCGAAGCGCATGGTATATATATTCAAGAAAAAATAAAACTTGTCACTTTGTATACTTACAGCTGACATTTCCGTAAAAGGCTATCCCGTTTTCATTGTCTTTGAGTATTAGATTAGATAGTACCTAAGACTCAGACATTACTCCAAATAATTATTCGGGTTTTCTGATTTGGCAATACGTGGCTATAACGTTGGTTAAAAATATTTCAGACCAATAGATCCATAAATGTTAGACACGAAATAAAAACAATAACTAAACATACAATACATACATGTCCAAAGTGCGCTCGTATCTTTAGTAAAAAGATCGGATACGTAAGCCACCTCAGAGATAGCAGCAATTGCAACCCTCAAATGCTTAAATTCCACTAATGAACAGTCGCTGTGGCCGAAGTTCGTCAGGAGGAGCATATACCAATAATTGGCACATTCAACACCGTTAATAATTAATTAATTATGTATCAATAGCTCCGAGTAATATAAAAAAGTGGTATACTGCATATAAATTATTTAATTGTTGAAAGGACTTCTGTGCGCTGGTTTTAGCTTCACGTGTACCTGCTGAATGTCCGGAACACTATTATTACGTGTAAACATTCGATGTTTTGGATGTGGCATTCCCCAAAAACAGCTTAAAATATTAGATTAAATGTAGCATGAATTAAACTTGCTATGTTTGATGTCGTTATAATCATTCCCTAAATCTCGAATCAGTGAGATATCACGGTAATTCTAACGTGGAGAAAAAGTAGGAATTAGTTTAACTATTCAGACGCAGACAAAATAGCTGTAAGGACAAGCGAAACAAGAGCAGAATCATAGTGTTAAATGTTTGTTAAAGCAATGACGCGTAGTTACAGGTATCCAAGAGATAGCCGGATGGCTCGCGGTATTTGAGCTCTCGAAGTGGAACCGCCCTGTGCATGTGCAACCCAAACTGAGCCGGGCCGCACAGGGCGGTTCCACAATACGTCGGAAGATCAAATACCGTGGAGCTATCCGGCTGCCTCTAGAATACTACAACTACTCGTCATTGCTCTGAATAACTCGATTCTGCTTCGGAGATATGCTAACAATAAAACGTGTGAAATCTATCCACAGGTTGGTTAAGACTAGTGTGGAGAGAGAGACAGTTCAAGATCCCTCAAATGTTCCTCACGAACATCCGGAACCTGTGGGCGGTGGACCCCGCCGGCGGCCGGCACTTGTTCGACGCTGATGTTCCCTACGGTACCGTATACCTCATCAAGACATTGTTGCTCGACGTTCTATTTCCCAGAATCGGAAAAAATCAATAAATATTGTAGTATGTACATTGTATTTTGTTTGAGTGCCCTATTTAAAAATAAGAATTATTTGTTTACATTTAAAATCTGATCACAATTTAATTGAAGAACAAATCAAACTATTTTTAATAAATATTTTGATTTGTGTATTTTAAGTAGACACAAATAAATAATAATAAACGTATATACGTCATATATACAGGAAGAAATGACCTAGGCCTCTAGCCGCGAATGCCGAAGACGCTGGTTCGATCCCAGCCCTGGGCACCGGAGGTCTACGTCACTTCAGAGCTCAAAGAGGACCCAGTGTGTTGACGATGAGGGACCCTCTTGTTCCTTTAGCCGTCAACACAGTGAATCCTCCTTTTTGTAAAGGGTTGGCAACGCGCATGTGACTCCCGTGGAGTTACAGGCGTCCATAGGTTACGGTAGCTGCTTACCATCAGGCAGGCCGTATGCTTGTTTGCCACCGTCGTAGTATAAAAAAAAAAAACTTTTTCCTTTGCACCTACTTATATGACATCTATAAAAGTTTACTAATGACGATTTCCTAAAAATCACGTAGGTGTTTCGATAACATTAACGTTTCTAAAAGCAGAGTTAACTTACATAATAAAGTAAAACATTATATAAAAAAATATCATTAAATTTTCATAAGTGCGCAGTGTACCATTAGGTACTGGTAATTGCATTCATGCAGTGGTATAATCCCATCAAAAACATGAATGTGAATGAATGCCAAGTTCGTAAACGGTTTTATACAAGAATTGGGATCTAACTGGATACTCACTAGATCACTGTTTCCGTCATACGTAAGTTTTTCAATTACTTAAAATAATTTCTTGTGTTATATTTGCTACGTAATAGTGAGACTTGGCACATTTTTAGGGTTCCGTAGCCAAATGGCAAAAAAACAATATTGTTTTTAAAGACCTATCGATTGATGTGCAACATGTTGATATTCGGTAATCATTTTATTTTTGAAATTTAGTATACATACATGTAAGTATGGAGCGCCCCCCCTTGAAAATACTTTTTTCTGCAATTTCACTACATAACTAAATAGCGGCATACAAACTACACCTTATGTCAACATTTTATTAAGATACGTCTTATAGTTTCCGAGTAAAATGGCTGTGACATACGGACGGACGGACAGACGGACATGACCAAAACTATAAGGGTTCCGTTTTTGCCATTCTGGCTCCGGAACCCTAAAAAACGTTTAAACGCGATATATTTAATTATTTTATTGGCTTCATGAAGAACTCAATATTGTATTTAGGTATTTATTGAATTGTTGTTATTAAATTGCTTGGTTAAATATGAAATAGGAAACAAAAGAACGAAAAGAGAACGAAACCGGTATTTTAGTATGGAGCAAAGAACGGTTCACGATCCCTGTTATTCCATTTATGCAGTACCTATATAACTGGATTTAAAAAAAATTGTTAGAAAAGAAATACCTATAACTAGATCAAACTTTAACATATAGTCTGGCTAACCAAAAATTGCAGTAACAGTAGAATCAATAAGCTATACCCATCTCTTTTTTAGTGGTGAGGCTACCAGCGTAAGAAAAAGACAGTATGATTATCTCTGTCTATGCTTGAAGTGAAACAGAACCTAGCCAAACTATAGTTACTATTTGACAAGTATGATTTGATAGCCATATTGAAACTGACTTACCAATTCGTCGGATCGTCTATTTGCACCACTCTCTTTCGAATACGCAAGAGCGATAGAGACGGGGATAACTTCGCGGTCACATAATGGGACGAAATTTAATGCCTCGTGTAACTATTACGAGCCCTAAAAAGGTTAAAACAATAAGAGAGTAAAACTCTTATAATAAAACTTGACAGAAGAGGGAGTGTTAACAAAATTGTATCCAAAAGTAAATTCTAGAAATAAAAGCAAAATAACAAAAGTTCCTTTCCTTACCAAGTTATGAACTTAAACAATAGGTACGCCTGTTCAGAAAATCCTCTTTGTATACGGACTAAATAAACCTTTGTGTACATTTTGTGTAGGTACATAAAAGTTGAAATATGCTCGTAGCGTAGTCGCAATTGACCACGTGTAGTTATATAGTCTTGAAACGAATTGTTAGTATGAATACTGAATAAAAACAGGTTAGGTAATCTGTGGTTTTACTTTAAAAATACACGAAAACAAGGTTTAGTATTATTATTTTGAGTAATACCTAGTGAATCATTTTTCACATAAAACATGATACCCAAATAAGCAAAAAGCCTACAGGGGCATTCTTATTTTTAAATTATGATAGTGGTATGATATTAACTTTACTCAATCAAATACAAACACTGAAAACATTGAAAAAATAATCAACCCAGCAGGATTTGAACCTCGCATCGATACGCCTTACCGGGGCTCGATCGCTTTACCAATTATTTTTTTAATTATTTTTTTTTTTCAATGTTTTCAGTGTTTGTATTTGATTGAATAACATACTATTGTATGAGTGGAATGCCCCACTTTAAAAAACATGTAAAATAATTATGATATTAACTTTAGTGCATTTTACACGAATATGTATATAGTGTAAGAGAGATTGTTATCAAATAAATATTATTGTACATACAATTTCCAAGAACGCATTCTGGAAACTCCATTACGGATAAATTCTGGAAGATAAGAAATCCGGAGGTAATTTGGCGACGATTCATCATGATCCATCTTTCAGGGAAGTGTTTTAACACTTAGCTAAATGCGCCGATACACCGCTTTCACTAATGGGATTTCTAGAGGACGTTACATTATTGACTTTTTTTTTTCAAAAATAACCCGCAAGATTAACTTTTATTGTTTAAAATAAGGCGGCGAAGTGATTAGTTAATGCTCAAAAAAAAATTATAAATTTATAGAAATTGCAGGCTCAATTCCGCGACATAAATGATGCATGCATACAAATTCCACTTTTGTCGAGGTACAAACTTTTTAAAAAGTTCAACAGCCATACAAAAATAAAGGCAAAGGTCCTAAGCAGCCAAAACACAACATCGGTATTTGTTATTTATAATGTTGGTAACGCGACTTTTTAGTAAAAATACACTACCAGCTTTTTAATAATAATATAAAAGGTGGCAAAGCTGAGGGTGAACCGCGAACATAGAAAATTGTATTTGTTTGGACAAAATGACAAGCAATGGAGATGGAGATATAGGATTTGAATCGAAATTCGATGTTCGAGGTATATAGCGGTCGTTCTGTTAATCTAGAGGTTATCCTGAGATATATTATTTATGTCTATACTGTTTATTGTTCATCAATGTGCTGGTAAATTTTTGGCTACTTTGCATAATTTTTGAAAAAAGCACTATATTGGATTCGGCGCGAAGGGCCATTGCTGGCTTCGTATAAAATTCAACGGACTCCTAAAGTCGTCCATTTAAACATAATACTCAGCCATTAATGAGCTACTTCGCCTCCTCGACAATAATGTACTAATACATAACAAGATTATAAGGTATAACCTAACGGAACTCAAGATATGGGATGAGTTAAACTAAAAGCGTGAAAAAATCTAAATATTTTACATATGTACATAGGTAAAACTCTTGTATTCTTATGCATATGAGAAATTAGTCATTATTATAGGCAATTACCAACGTTATTACTTATACCTATTATGTACTGAGCAAATTATTATATAATTACCGTCTTCTGCTTAAAAATACTGACTCTGTATATTGTACACTGTATATTTTTGCCTTGAACGTGGGCCAAAGGAACACTTAAAGAAGGCAATCAATCTTGCCTAGGCAATGCAGAAAAAACTGTAGATAGAAACTAGAAATTCTGTTTCACTGTTTTTAGAGTCCCGGGGTAGATTAACTACAATCAATATTAAATTTAGACCTATTTTTGAAAAAATAATACCAATGATAGTTACCAGTTAAGTACTTAGTACTTAAAATCGTCCACAGCCTAATGTAGCCGTGCAGCGAGTAGCGCTCTATTACCTTTATAGTAAAGACCTTAGTAATTGGGTACTTTCCTGAGTAAAAAAAATATAATTCAATTTAGTCCGTCAGTTAGATTATCAAAAAATATTGGACACGTATTACTTTTTATCAATCAAACAAAAATTGGTAAAGATATAGCCCGTTAAAGTTCCGCGTGACGTCTTCGGAATACCTGGAAATGAGAAGGCAGACCGACTCGAAAAGAAACAACAACGGACGGACTACACACAAGTTGGTTACCAGTCCACAGTGATATATTATATGCGATAAAGCAAAAATGCGTGGAAAAGTGGAAATTATACTTTGACGAGCGGTCTCTAAGCAAGGGTATCTGGTATCGGACTATTCAGCCTAATTTGACCCGTATTCCGTGGTTTGTGGGGTTAAATATCGGCAGATCGCATGTTGTCACTGCCCTCAGGCTGCGATCCGGACATATACCTTTAAATAGTTTCGGACATATTATGGGTAAAAGTCAGTCACCAAATTGTACTGAATGTAAAGTAAAAGAAGAGGTGTTTCATATTATGGTAAAATGTGTCCGAAACGAGGTCGAGAGGAGAGACTTCATACAAAAATTCAAATGTAATTTATACGATTTAGGGCAAATTAACTTAATTCTAGCATTCCCGCAATCAGAAGCGGCGAAGATGATGTATGAAATTGTTAATATAGGCATTAAGCGTAGGTAATCAAAAGCTGTTCTGTTTTAATGTGTCACAATAAGGGTGACATTTTCTATTGTGAAAAAACCCTTTTTTCTTTAATAAAGATTTAAAAAAAAAAACAAGCTATTGTTTGATACCGGTATTAGTGTGATTAGCGCTCATTTCTTGAACGTATTATTTAAATGAAAAGTTAATTTTTATTTTTCGACACGCATGGTCTCTCTACGATTAGAATACTCTGTCAAATACCGAGTCTTTCTTGTTTTTCTGTGATTGTACATGTCAAATTGAATGCTGTCTATTTCATCAAATGTCTGGTTACTTCTGAAAACATGTATACCTACCAACTTATGGTGCTCCCACACCAGCTGTTATAAATGTGATATAACAAAGTGTAACACGGATAAGGCTAATTAGCACTATGTTGTTAAATAATGATAGTTGCTGTTATATAACAGCTAGTGTGGGACCACCATAAATTTGTTTTTTTTTCATATTTAAAGTGCTGTCAT
Organism: Pammene aurita; assembly: GCA_947086415.1. Classification (NCBI taxonomy): domain Eukaryota; kingdom Metazoa; phylum Arthropoda; class Insecta; order Lepidoptera; family Tortricidae; genus Pammene; species Pammene aurita. Next base: position 18,797,363 of record OX352291.1, read on the forward strand.
AAATGTTATATAGGTTTTATCTTTATTGATTCGTGTATGTATGTAGTTGACCATAATTACATAGTTTTTTTTTCGTAAGCAAAATATATAAATAATTATAAGGCGTTAGTGTTTAACTGAAACATAACGGTGATCGATTAATTATCGTTAACTAATTGTGTAGGGTTCCTCCTCCTCACGCAACCTGCATTATTCTGTATTAATACACATTTTCACAATTAGTATCATACGTGTATAATATAAGAAAAAATATCGAGTATTCTATAGGCAGTCCCCGTCATATTCCATCTCGTATAGTTGGGTAATTCAGGACAAAACCGGTGAACCCATACATTATTTACTGGCGCTGGCACTGACAAGTTTACGGGCCCTACATTGCCCTCTCTCTATTGTGTCAAAAACAAACATACAGTTAGTGGGACGCTTTCTTTATATCGTTATATTTACTGCAGATCGGCTATTCGCTATGACAATTGGACGAACAAATCATGAGGGGTCTTTTGTACCGTTCAACACGAATTGTTTATGATGTATTTAATTTAATTGGCTTCCCAGTGCTTTGTTTTTAGGGTTTCGTACCCAAAGGGTTTCTTCACCCTTATTATACCTAATTATTACACTCATTTTGCTCGCTTTAATAAAAATACCTTAATCTACATGAAAAACGGTCTCTAAACTAAAACGGTCTCCTAGCCCAGTCGGTAGTGACCCTGCCTGCGAAGCAGGAGGTCCCGGGTTCAAATCCTGAGAAGGGCATTTATTTGTGTGTTTATCACAAATATTTGTTCCCGAGTTATGGGTGTTTTATTTGTATCTAAGTATATATTTATCTATATAAGTAGGTATATCGTCGCCTAATACCCATAGTACAAGCTTTGCCTAGTTTGGGACTAGGTTGATTTGTGTAAGATTGTCCCCCAAATATTTATATTTTAGAACATATTTTTAGACACGTGACTGTGTACCTATTTAGAAGTTTGTTTATTTGCATAATATTAAAACGGAGCGAGTGCGTGAATTCGAATACTCGATGTTTCTAATTAGAAAAACACTTATCTCCAGTTTCAAGCGTAATATAAGCTACGTTCTAGGTTTGAATCTCATCACATAATCATTGCTCAAACGAGACCGCGTCGTAGGTACTGTAGAAGCTTCTCAGTAACACAACTCCCCTACCACGGACAAATACTATATCTAGGCGTCCAAGGGCTAAGAAAACTAAAAGAATTTAGAATATTTTTGGCGATGAGATAAAGTAAAAAAACAACCTATTGGTAATTAGGTGATGGGGTTGACCAAGGATTCATTCTGTATGGTATTAGTTGCAAACGTCACTTTATTAAGGGAATGGTAATTATTTCGGCGTGTACAATAATGTCGCAGTTTTTAGAAAAATAAAATTATCTTGCATGTACGTAGTGGAAACTCAAAATTGCTTTTTTTATTTGATTCTTAACATATTCACAACAACGAGAGATGAGAGAACGAACGATAAATAAATTACATGACAATGTTTGTCGTTAACCGGTTACCGGTTTACCAATTAAAATTAATATAACTAATCCATATATACAGGCTGACTATAGGTAAAGGAATACACCCATGCTATTCACTTTAAGGTACGCCTCGAGAATCATGAGTAGCAACATTCTTTGCAATATGGGTAACTACTTAAATCATGTTTGTGCTGTACTTGTAAGATAAAACAATACAGTGAAAGGGTAATCTTGTATATAAGTTGTGTGCCTGAATGATGTTTGTTACTCTACTCGCGGTTTCTGATCTCTGAAATGGTTAGCTTGAGCAGGCACTCGTTACGGAAGCTCTTCCGAAGGATAAGGCTTGTTGAAGAATTTAAGTGAATGTTTCCGAGCTTGAGAAGCATTTTGATGTAATAAAGTTAATGCTTTATTATAGAGAGGCTACATTGTTCTTAGAGCAAAAGTGGGAACTCAGCAGTACATGATAAATACTTATGGATATGGACCGTAGTTCCTACGCAAAAATAGCCAATTGATTTTGACGAAATTTAGCACACAATGCAAAGGTAGTATGATGCTTTACATATAGACTATTCAAGCAGTATGGTAAATAACCGATTCAACATCTAAAGCTAATTATGACACAATACATGGTCCCTACACACAACCGGTGCATTAACTACATACTAGGGAAACTATGCTATCAGGTACGTTACCCATGTATTACGAGTGTAGGTACATCAAAGTAAACGAGTTCAGACTCATTTGTACACAGATAATTTGTCAGGAGCGGAAGAGTGCAAGGTAGTGGAGACAACTGTTGTTCAGAAGGAGTAACATAATTATATTTTATCTTTCAAAATAAAACCGCTGCTCACAAACCCCTTCTAATGTCGAAATTTGTATAGATTATTATTGTTTCCATAAGTAATTTTCACGGCAAAAAAAAAACGATTTGTACGTGTCGATAAATTCCTAAATGATTTTTAAGTAGCCGTCCAAAGACATAAAATTTTGAATTATAATTAAAGAGTTTTCTAATTAGGTAACCTTAACGTGAACTACCACACATATGTCACCTCTCTTGTCGCCTTTGCGTCAGCACCCTCGTTTTCTACTTTTCTTTATCGGTTGTTCCAAAAATTCAATACCTAATCGGAACCATTGCCCCGTAATAAATACTGTTCCTGCAATAGTCGAAGGCATTGGATCCTGAGCCCTGTACACTAGGCCGCACACACTCTCATCTTCAATTCAAAATACCTCTGATAGATAAGTAGCCAAGAGCCATCCTGATGGCTCGCGATATTTTGGCTCCCAAAGTGTTTTGGAACCAACTTGACCTTTTTTTTCGATTTCAGACTCTGACGGATCGATAACCGATCGGGGTGGATGGCAATTTGCATGCTTGTGCTTCGTCACGAACAGATACTGAAAACTTAGGGGTGGGGTGAAGATGAAAAAAATATCAAGTTGGTTCAGTTCTGGGGCCGTATTCTAACTTTAAAACACTCCAACTTCAATACAACACCAATGCATTAGGTACTGGTCCCACCGCGGGCGACTAACTATGAGCTATCGGCGGTTTTCTCGCCCAAGAAACGAACAAAAGATAATCGCTTCCGTGTAAATAAAAGAGAGAGATATGTATTTATAGTTCATCGCAGTGTGAACAGCCAGCGATGAACTATAAATATATATCTCTATCTTCAAGAGGGGGGTTCAAGAGTAGCAGACCAGAAAAGTTGTTTAAAAATTTAGGGAACGACGCAATACGTACTGAGAGTTCTTGCTTTAGTACGATATCGTGGCATTTGATGTATATAATTGGAATATAACGTGGAAGATGTCTCAGTGGATGGGGGGGGGGGAAAGAGGCAAATGCATTTATATCGGACGCCTGCGGTTTATTTCCTTCTGATCTGTGAAAACTGTTTGTAATTAATCAGGCGCTCGAATAAAACTTATTAGTTGACAGCTAGCTTTCCATGCCAAGAGTATATTACCGATAGTTATTTCTAAATAGGAAATCGACTTTAACAGCCAGGATTCTCGGTTTAAATTGTTATAAATAAAATATGTGACATATTAGGTTTTGTTCTGATAATGAACTTAGCTTACAAAGCCACATCATAAATATCATAATACAGTTACTCGTCAATAGATTGCGCTAATATCTACTTAACATAGACAGGGTATGACATTTGAATTCCAACTGCTGACCTAGCACGGGTGAGCAGTAGAAAATAAACCAGTATAAGTGTGCTGCATTGCTACGAATCCCGCGGCCATGTTACAATGGTAGTTTGAGCAGTTGGCTCGCCAAGGTGCACACAACTATTGGTGGGAATAACGGCACAACTTATGTTGCACATTAGATTGAGCATACAAAACGACTCGCGTGATCACTGCATATATTAGCGTTAATAATTTAAGTACAGTCGCCATCAGATATATCGAAGCGGCCAAGCTGGTCACAAATATCTGAACAACGCCTCTATTGTCAAGGCGATAAAGTGTAAGTTCAGATATTTTTGAGTACCTTGGCCGCTCCGATATATTTGATGGCGACTGTACCTACTAATTAAAAATAATCTATTGTTTTAAAGAGTAGAAAATTGAGTGCAGGTAGGAAAACGATTTTTAAAATGGCTATTTTTTTCTGAAAACGATTATCTAAAAATATTAGGCCAGATGCCCTGGTTTGGGCCACTTTAAGGAGAGTTTTTTATTCAGACGTCCATTTTGTATCAATAAGGAATAATGAAAATATTTAGTCTTTGATTATATTGTGTAGTGACTAAACACAAGTAAGTACAGCCGTTTGAAACTTATACAGTAAAAATCCTAAATCCTAAGGGATGTCCCAAAACTAATGTACATTTTATATTGTTTGGTATTTGGTCATTAACTATGCAAAATAACTCTGCAACCGTAACAAATATTACTACAGATAGGTGCATTTAAATATGCACCCAAGAATTTTAGTTATTTATTTAAACTTCATTGCATATTAAAAATAAGTACAAATGGCGGACTTAATGCCTCAAGGCATTCTCTACCAGTCAACCATAGGGCCAAACAGAAATTCGCTAAAGTGGGTGCTGTAAGAGAAAACTTGCTGATTTATCCTATAACTTATTTGTACCTGCTTAAATATACTTCGATACATACTACATAAACTACACAAATACCTATATATATACTAATAAACATACATATATATATTATCTATATATATAAACGTAAAAGTCCTGACTGACTGACTGACTCACTTAAATCAACACCCAGCCCGAACCGTTAGACCTAGAGAGCTGAATTTTTCACAATAGGTAGTTTTTATAACGCTAGCATCCACTAAGAAGGGCTTTTTCAAAATTCATCTCCTAAGGGGATAAAAAGGGGGTTGAAAGTGTGTATGGATGGGGTTTAAAATTTGGAGTTAAAGATTTGAAACTTCGTACGTTTACTAATAATTAAAAAACAATAAAAAATATTTCAGCGTTTTTTTTTTAGTTCAACTTCTAACAGGGTAAAAGAGGGGTTGAAAGTTGTGTGTGTATATAGATAATTTTTTTTTGTGACAGTCTTGAAAGTTCGTTTGTAAGCTACTTACTTCAAGGCAAAAAAACTAATTTCAGCGTTTTTCAAAATTTCACCCCAGAGGGGTTGAAACGAGATTGAAAAGTTTGTATTAAAGGGAGGCCGTAACTACTGAAGCTAAAAGGTTAAAATTTGCAGGACGAGTTAAATTTACAATTTGTACAACTAATAAGAAGCGATTTTGAAAAATTCAAACCCTAAGGGGGTAAAAGTTTGTATCGGTGGGGTTTAAAATTTGGAGTTAGAGATTTGAAACTTCGTACGTTTACTAATAATTAATTACTAATCATAATAAAACAAAGCAATTTCAGCGTTTTTCAAAATTCAACCTAGAACGGGGCTAAAAAGGGGTTGAAAGTTTGTATAGAGATTTACTATTTTTTTTGGTTTGAGATTTACTAGGAATTATTGTTCCTATTTCCGTTCCATTTCCATGTTCCACAGTGAGCTCTTACAATAGTTTGGTCATCGTATCGCCAAATAAAACCACCACAATATATGTAGTACACAAAGAAGTTACGCAAATGATAGGGCACATTAACGTTATGATTTGCATATTGCTACGTCTGGCGGTGGAATAGAATAAAAAAAACAAGGTTTAAAGAAACTGTATTTATTTCCACCGCATCCGCCGCAAGCACACGAGTAAGTCGTAGGGTTGGAGTCGTAAAAAGCCGATCTGATTATTGCTCCGAGGCGTTGAGTTGTTCCCACCACGCAAGTACTCCCCTGGAGAAGCCGGAACTGGTGCGGGTCAGGAGACGGGCGAGCTGAGGGACGTCAGCGCGGGCCGCTCAGGAACAACGGCCTGGGTCTTGTCGTCAAGGTCTAGCCGTAACTAGGCACCCTGGAATTTATTTCAGTTGTGTAAATAAAACATTCTCTATTTATCTCCGCTGACTGTACTCGGCACGGCAAGAAGCATAAGCAGGAAACAGTACTGCGTGATGATGATGATGAAAGGTTGGTGATGTGCGGATAGTACAATCAGACGGAGTTTACAAAGTAAAGAAGTAAAAGAAAGAAAGAATAAAAGTGTTCGGAGCAAAAGCGGTTAAATCTAACGGTCAACTTTTCAATTTAAAATTACAAACATGAATTATATTTAAACACTAAAAGGATATTATTTCTAAAACGTTAAATATCATGTGGAATGATAAATATCAAAATAAAGGCTAAGAAATGGAAAGCAAGCAAAATCACACAAAGAGATATCGTAGCTGGAAAAAAACCGTTAGTCACACAATTTGAATCTACCTGTTTGTAATACGCTAAGAAATGTTCAACACTTACCCAAAGGGGATTTAAACACTAGCACTGGAAGAGTACAATTACAAGCGAGGACCGCTAAATAAGAATTAGACAATAACTAAAGTTATGACTCTCGCCGGCTACACAGAGTCGCTGCGCAGGGCAAGCGAGCGTGCGCCGGCGTCGACGGTAAGATCTCCTCTGCCGGAGCGCGGGCGCTCGGACCAGCGCGGAGAAGGCGCGCGGGGCGGGAGAATCGCCGGCTGGCCGGTTATTTCGAACAAAGGAATGTGCGCGAAGTACAGTGCGTCAAAGAAATATGGAACAAGATGGGACTTGATCTAGTTTATGATTTATTTATATTATTTGTATTATTGCTTTTAAAATATATAACCTAGGTTATGTAACGATTTACGTTACAATACCCCGGCGCGTGGTCAAGGATTTTAGTTCATCTAAATGAAATAAAATCCGCAGAGCTAAGTACTTGTAAACACGCTATCATTAATCTCCATTCATACTTCACGCTTACATAAAATACATTGGCAACTATTTAATAAAATTACCAACGCGTTATTTCAAAATAATAATGAGGTATGCCGTTGCAAGAACTTGAAACCTTACATGTACTGTTCCCTAAAGGTGGCATCACGCAATTTAAAAAAAATAAAAATAAATAAACCATTTCGGCGGAAAAACGAACCGTGGATGAAGTCGCGAGGGAAATACGTTCCCCACGAACACGACCGTTCCGCTAAACCAATGTTAACTTAAAGAGAGCTAACCCGGTTTAAGCAAATCTTGTAAAAAAAAAACGACGCACTGATCATACGCCTCCCTTTAGTCATTATCATCGCAGACAATGCGGTTTAACCTATGGTACACATGGTGAACTAAATCTTGAGCCCGCAGTAAGGTGTTCCTAACTAATGTTTTGGAGTCTAAGCAAGCGTTAATTTTCTCCAACATATCTGTTACGCCATCTATATCAACTCCTGCATCAAAAAGACTGGCAAGGATGTCCTCAGAAGGAAAAGAAAGCCCACATTTCGCAATCTGCTTCCGTAATTCCGGTACTGATGAACCTGGGGTCTCACCCCGAATAGCTACTTCGTTTTTGAAGTGTCAAGAATTTTATTGGATAAGCCATCTTAATACCTTTTTTTTTTACGATAAAACAAAAACTAAATTTGGGTAAATGTTGAACAAATTAGAAAAAAAAAACAACAAAATACTCCGTCTGTTACAATGTAAATACTACTAACTACGAACGTTTTGGTTGTTTTTAAAGATAACACTAAAATTAATAAGAAGAGGCAAACGCAGAAAGAAAAACAATCACAAAAATAAAAACAAACTAAGCGTTTTAATGCAACTAATGCGTACGGAGCGTAAATGCAAACAAAAAAAAACAGCAACTTCCAAAATCACACACAAAAAAAAAATTAAATGCAGCTAACTGTACAACCAAACAAAACAAGATCTACAATAATTAACGATGCTAAGTAGAAAAAAACGCTTTAAGAAAATATATACGACAAAAAATGTGGTCGACTGTACAATGACTTTAATCCAACGGATTTTAAAATTATTAAAAGTAACTCCGTACACTCTAGCTGCTGGCAACCAAAAGAATAAAAATGGAAAAAACGTTTCACAAAAATAAAAAATAACACAAAAACACCAACACAAACACACAAACCAAACTACTCACCTGGGAGCAAAAATCAGACCTTAATGTAACCACGGTATGGGCGCCAGTGCTACGTCTGGTGGTGGAATAGAATAAAAAAAACAAGGTTTAAAGAAACTGTATTTATTTCCACCGCATCCGCCGCAAGCACACGAGTAAGTCGTAGGGTTGGAGTCGTAAAAAGCCGATCTGATTATTGCTTCGAGGCGTTGAGTTGTTCCCACCACGCAAGTACTCCCCTGGAGAAGCCGGAACTGGTGCGGGTCAGGAGACGGGCGAGCTGAGGGACGTCAGCGCGGGCCGCTCAGGAACAACGGCCTGGGTCTTGTCGTCAAGGTCTAGCCGTAACTAGGCACCCTGGAATTTATTTCAGTTGTGTAAATAAAACATTCTCTATTTATCTCCGCTGACTGTACTCCGCACGGCAAGAAGCATAAGCAGGAAACAGTACTGCGTGATGATGATGATGAAAGGTTGGTGATGTGCGGATAGTACAATCAGACGGAGTTTACAAAGTAAAGAAGTAAAAGAAAGAAATAATAAAAGTGTTCGGAGCAAAAGCGGTTAAATCTAACGGTCAACTTTTCAATTTAAAATTACAAACATGAATTCTATTTAAACACTAAAAGGATATTATTTCTAAAACGTTAAATATCATGTGGAATGATAAATATCAAAATAAAGGCTAAGAAATGGAAAGCAAGCAAAATCACACAAAGAGATATCGTAGCTGGAAAAAAACCGTTAGTCACACAATTTGAATCTACCTGTTTGTAATACGCTAAGAAATGTTCAACACTTACCCAAAGGGGATTTAAACACTAGCACTGGAAGAGTACAATTACAAGCGAGGACCGCTAAATAAGAATTAGACAATAACTAAAGTTATAACTCTCGCCGGCTACACAGAGTCGCTGCGCAGGGCAAGCGAGCGTGCGCCGGCGTCGACGGTAAGATCTCCTCTGCCGGAGCGCGGGCGCTCGGACCAGCGCGGAGAAGGCGCGCGGGGCGGGAGAATCGCCGGCTGGCCGGTTATTTCGAACAAAGGAATGTGCGCGAAGTACAGTGCGTCAAAGAAATATGGAACAAGATGGGACTTGATCTAGTTTATGATTTATTTATATTATTTGTATTATTGCTTTTAAAATATATAACCTAGGTTATGTAACGATTTACGTTACAATATTAACACTTATTTGTAACTGAAACTATGTCCACGTTACCCGTTTTTTCGCCAAAATAGCTATAAGTATAGATTAAGAAGATGGTTCGGGGATTAACAAAAGTTAGTTAAGAAGATAAAATTGGATATGTAACTCTGTATGAGGAACCGTATTATAAGCGGACGAAGTCCCGGGCGGAAAGCTAGTAATGCATATGCGCAAAGGGGAAAAAACTCATTGATGCTGGTCATGATCCAGCAGGTGCTTGTGAAGCAAGCGTTTGAAAACGAACTTGCTTGGGGCTTGTCTTATTGTCAGGGGAAGTGCATTCCAGAGACAAATAGCCTGGACTGTAAAAGAAGAAAAGAGATAACCGCTATGGGGAGGATGTACTAGAAGCTTAAGAGACCGGGAGGAGCGAAGTTCACACCCGGGACGGGAGTAGTCTGGAGCAGAGAGCTCAAACAAAATAGAGAAGAGAGTACAGATAATTCTAAGAGTCCTGCGTTGACGTGCGGGCAGTCATTGGAGTTGGTAACGATAACCTGAGACGTAATCTAATTTACGCAAGCCGAAAATAAAGCGTTTGCTTTTATTTAATATACGATCGAGTCTGTTTAGGGAAGCCTGGGAAATGTTGGTAGTGCATACATCAGCTTAGTCTATAATAGGAAAAATTAAGACCTGCACAAGCAGCTTTTTGGTACTCACAGGCAGGAAGTTTTTAAACCTATGCAGAGTCCGTAGTTATCAAAAACACAAAATCTCTCCTTTCAAGGAAACTAACAGTGTTATTGTTACCATTCTTCGAGAGTATTCTAAGCGTATGACAGGGAATCTTCCATACAAAAATAATGTGTCAGCGTGTTTTTAAAATCGATATATGGCCAAAGTATGAGTGTTCCCGCATACGAATGGCGCCAATCTTTCTTACCAAATGAGAAATGAATCGAGTTCATTGAGTAGGCGTTAGATTTTGTAGTTTCAAATATTGTACATAACCTACAATCCACTAGTGCGACAGGCGGCTCAATATTTAATCAATAAAACAGCATATAGACTACCATACACACTACACTATAGTTACATTATAGTTGAAATTGTAAGGTAGACGTAAGTTTTCAAATGCCGCAACTACCCTTAATGTATTGTTATGTGACCGTGACTGCCAGAATGCAAATAATGCAACTATCGAATTATATCAGAGATAATTGCAGTTTGATTTATATTCCTTTCCGTTAATCCTTATTAGATTATTTGGATTGGAATTAGTAAATATGCTTGCCAACTTAAATATTACGTATCTGGATATCCTGTATTCAATTATTATAGTCGCGTTGACAATAATCGAATAATTGTACAAGTAAATAATCTCGTCAAGTGTAATAATTTAGCATTGCTAATTATTATTCACTTGAAGTTATTTACAAGGAGTAAATATATTACTTGAACCTTCACGTATTTTGCGAAGCGGATATCCTGTATTACTGTCACATTATGATTAAGTAAACGATACTAAATATTGATGGTTTAGTCAATAATAACTTATTGTAATTTTTAAATTATATTTTCATCTATTTTGAACAAAGCAAATATATGTTCTATAATACTATTTCCAATTATTTCGATAACCGGATGTGCCGGTAATATAGAATTCTTGTCCTGCCAGGTAGTAGAAGGGGTAATGGGTGAGCCCTTATAAACAAGTGTCTGGCAGTTGTGGGACACATTGGTGATTGGAGAGCTAACCAGCAAGAACCAAGTTAAGTGTAATATTGATTACTCACCTCTAAATAATATCGAGGGTTAATTAAATAAAATGTATTGGTGTGTATCTTGTTACCGTGTACCTAATAATTCAAATATATAAACGTGTAGTACTGTATTTCAAGTTGGTGCATGGTACAACGTACACACCAACCTTATATTGGAAATAATTTAGCCTTTCTGATTACATGAGATTATATATAATATTACTCTGTTTTTGCTACAATTGTTAAATATATTATGTGCAGAATATTATGATTAATGGCCTTACGGGATACTTGTAGTAATGGTTGAGGAATTAGAATGGATTTAATATCCTTTGTTTTATATCTTGACTTAACTACTTAGTGGTGATGGCAGTATTGCAACATTGATTAAATTATTCGGAATTATTATAAGTAATATTCTTTAATAAACATCATTGCATTTACTATGGTCGTTCTTAACATTTTATATTTATAAAATGGACTCTCACCTTTAATCTATTCAATGTTGAATAAATGAAATAAATTATATTTTGTCTTTTATTAACTAAATCTGACATCAGAAGTCAGGGATCTTAAACACGCTCTACGCCTATAAAATTAATGTTTCAGATGACTTTCCACGTGGAATGCTGCACCATACCTATACATCATAGGCTGAAATTACTGGAAATATGGGCCAGCCGACTATCTGACACCAACGGAAAATCAAGGAAAGGTTTAGTTCCAATTTGTTTTATATTTATATCGCGTAAAAAATAAGAACAAACACTTGCTTAATATACACATATATTTTGCTTCTAACTCGTGTAATGATTTTTTTCTCACTAAAGTGCTTACAGTAATGATTGAGTTAGGTATATTAAATTTTATCCATCTATAACAAATAAGTACAAAATATGTTAAGTATTGCTGTCTGTGAGTATTTTCACGTATAAGTATTTACGTATACTTAGGTGGATAAATACAAAGGATATGATACCTTTCAAATTTACATTACAGATGCAGTTCGTGACCTCAACTACTACTCCATGCCTCCGATGGTGGCCACCAGCGAGCAGACTGCGGCTGGACAACAGGAGTATACCTGGAGCTTGCAATTATCTAATGGTGTGAAGTGAAGAATGGTGGTTAGTGTGAAATGTAATTCCGGTATGCCATGATTTTTTTTTATTCGATTGAGGAACACTATACTTGAAGATCTTTTTGCTGAGATATCTATTGTTTTGTTGTGTTCTTTAGTTTAGAAAAACAAGAATATCCTATATCTTATACAACTCGTTTAAAAAATAATAATATTAACGAAACGTACAAAAAAAAACTTGATGACTATAATTATGAACTGTATTTATTGAATTATAAATCGCATAGCATTTTGAATAGCAATTTGTTTGGAAATTATTCGAAATATTCGTTTTATCCGTATAATATCCGAATAATTGCAGGCATTCATCGTAATACGTACTAGGCTATAATATTATTATTAGTGTTTGGCGACGGGTAGCAATATGTCATTTTGACGTCAAACATAATAACTAACATAGATAACCCTGACGTCAAAACTAAAATAATACGTGATATGCTAGAAAGAAAAAAACTTAATCACGGTCTCTCTACATCAAAAGACGTGAGTCTTGCGTGGTTGTAAAGTGATAGTTCACCGTTATCATTCAAATAAATACCTCTATAGCAAAAATAAATTGATATTAAATACATCTGTACATTATATAAGAAATACAAATTAAGTGGCATCCATAACAATTTCCGTCCTAAAATTGCTGCCTGTGTCCGATGATTTTTCTTGGACTGTATGATATCTAATTTAATTCATGAATATTTACGTAGATCCTTGTCACTATTTCGCAGTACGATACCTCTTTTCATCTCTACAGAGCATTAACGTTATCCGTAGTACTGCCATTTTAAGGGTAAACGCCTTAAGCAAATCATGCTATAACTACCGTCATACCGTCAACGATGATATAAGTTTTTCTTATTCATTAAAAAAAGGGGGGAATTTATTATTAATGAAACAATATCTTTTTATAAAAATGGTATCATTCACTTAAATATACTTCCATTCTAGCTTATGTACTACATTTAAATTATGATGTATTACGTATTGACGTAATTAAAAGTAATAATTAGGAAAGTAGGTACAATATAGTAAATCGTAGTGTCAGGCTATACAATAAGACAATGCCAAGTTGTGATTAGTACATAGATGAAGCAAACGTAAAAAAATATTAATATATATTTAGGTATGCAGTTGTGACATACACCTCGAGATACCAACGAGTTTCTACTTACAGGTATTACCAATTACAAATTAAGTAATAATATTTTCAGATGATAGTTTTACTCGTATGACGGCGGAAGGGGGTCTCTGGCAAAAAATGTCTTACGTAATCAATGAACGACGCCTTATTTTATACTAATGTTTAGAATGTAACAAAAACTTTTTGAAAACTGCAATCAAAATCGGTTCTACCAAACGCGAGATAATCGCAAACAAACATACATACATACATACAAACATACGGGTCAAACTGAGAACCTCCTTTTTTTGAAGTTGGTTAAAAATGCTCCTCGATCGATCAACACAATCGGTTTGACTTCAGAGCTGACCTCTCATTCCAACTATAGTTCCATCTCGTTCTAATCGCTTGACCAGTCGATTACTGACGCGACTAGTCAACCGCTCAGAGTGAGAGGGGGCGATAGTTAGAATGAGACGAAAGTTTGACAGATGGTGGTGAGGTGACATAACTTCGCGCGTTCAATCAACGATTAGATATGGGCTTTTTGTTTTACGAAGTTTTTGGAATAATTTTAAGATATATATAATTTTGTTTATTTACAAATTGTATTCAAAAAATAATAAAGAATAATTTGCTCACAAAAGCATAAAAGTTATTAACTATTAGGTAACGTTATAATATTCGTTGAAAACGTTTCACGCGCGTTTTCAATGAATATAAAACGTCTAGTTAGGAGTGGTGACGTCAATATCGTATTGACAACATATCGCGGCGATTATAGACCCCCTTACGTTCGGGAAGTTTCCCTATTCAACCACCTGGCAACACCACTACCGTGAAGTTAATAGTTTACGAATTAACTGATTTTTAATATGATTACGCAATGAATTGTTTACTTAACGGTAAAAAGTTACCCCATCCGTTTTTTTCTTTTGACCGGTGGCTTATCTGTAACATTTGGCAACGCACGACGGCATGTTTTAATTATTTTTTAACAGCAGTTGATTGCATAGACGTTTGGACACGACTGTCGGGGGAGCGGCTCATTATTGTTGTGCGTATGTGTGTGTAGTGCGTAACCACGAGGACTCTGGCTCATTATGGAACCACAAAATGTTGTTAGCGGGATCCCTTTGTTTCCCATAAACTTATTGTTTCGAATTTCGATAGTCATAAAATGATATCCATTATGATTTATGCACATAAACATCAATAGCCATAATTTTTTCCAAGTATAACGTTTACTAAATGCGACCCTCAAGAAAGCGAACTGTTGCCAGAAGTGGGTTAGGTTAGGTTAGAACTGCGACCCCCAAGAAAACGAACTGTTGTCAGAAGTGGGTTAGGTTAGGTTAGAACTGCGACCCCCAAGAAAACGAACTGTTGCCAAAAGTGGGTTAGGTTAGGTTAGAACTACGTCCCCCAAGAAATCGAACTGTTGCCAGAAAAATAATGATATGCGGAATAAATATTATTACATGTAAAAAAAAATGAAGTAAAAAAACCCGAAATGACATGAATTTTATTGAAATAAGTCAACTACCAATTAAAATACCTCTGTTCAAATTTCTAATATCGTGTCCTCGACGCAATGAGTTATCGGAAATGTAATTTGTGTTGTTTAATTATATAACTATTGACAATATGACTAATAAAACTTATGATGGCTAACGTTATGGACTATAAAAAATCGGAACTTAAAATTCGTGGAAACCAATATACACCCCTAGTTATCATTATAATCTGCGATTAAAGAACTTAAAACAATTATTATAAGCGAGTTTATTGCCTTCAACATTATGTAATAGATACCATCTGGACTTTGAATATTATGAGTAACAGATTTTATGACTAACAATAATGATGACCTGCATAAATCGGACCAGCAATTGAGATTGTTAAATTTTATGACTATTGACAATATGACTAATAAAAATTATGATGGAAAACGTTATGGACTGAAAAAAACGGAAGTAAAAATTTATGGGAACCGATAGAGACCCGTTGTTAGCAGTACTCCATCTGAAGAATTATATAATCTATGAATAGTACTATTTATTTATCTAGAACTTTCTATCATTCTGTCACTTTATATACTCGCTACTCAAATGCTGCGCAAAGTCGATATTTATATCGATAAAAGTTCATGATTAAGGATAAGCATCGACATATAATATTAAAACGAGTAAAGTTAAACAATGCTCATGTGAAAACTTAACCCATTTTCAGGTTTACAAAAATAAAATGTCTCGTGTCTTGTTAACCAATAAAATACCCATTTTCGAAGCGTAATTTATTTGTTAATCTTCATTCCTTAAAGATTTCCTGCCATTTCTATTCAATCTTCCCTACAAAATCAGTGTTTGACAGAACTTTGACATATGAACGGTGGCACATGACGTCTACATTCTACATACAATTTTTCTTGTCGATTATCTATGGTTGACAAGTACGCGATTAGTTTGATTGCTGGACCTGCCCTAATCTACCTGATACATCAGAAATTTTAATACAAAAATACATAAATGTAAGATATATTACTTATAATAATTTGCCCAATCTAACCGTTATTTTAACTAAACTACTACTATAAACTACATAAATATTTTATCTTACCTGTGGTTACGCAGCAAATAAACGAAGGGGATTTTGACAACCCCGTAAACGTAAGCTGTCACTTCGTTCAGATGTACACCCTTGTTTAAATCTTTCTAATGTAATTAAAATGAATGGGGAAGGCAACTATCACAATGACATTTCCAACATTACTCTTATATTGATATTGTAAAAAAACCTAGCCTAAGAAGAAAGATAAATAAAGAGAATATAATAATAAAATAAGAAATTACTTTTCTTTTATTGCTGATGGCTATCAGAATCGGTATTTAACTTAAAGACTTCAACCCGGATGGAGTAGCCATGTCTGTCATTTTCTATACAAAAAAAGTCTGCCGATTTTTGGAGGGGAACGTCAAATGTATGGCTATTCGTACGTCAGGCGCGGATACAGGGGGGGGGGGGGGCAACAGGGGCAATTGCCCCCCCTGAAACGCAAACCTCGTATACTACGGTGCCCATAGGTGCGGACCGCCGAATTCCTGGAAAGTGCCCCCCCCCCCCCCCCCTGAACGAAATCATGGATCCGCGCCTGTCGTACGTAGCTACGTTAGATAAACGTCAGTCCATACATGTGTATGACCACTGGTCATATGTTTTCGGCAGAAGGGAACGCCTGTCAATGGCGACTCCGGGTGGTTGAATTCTCTAAGTATTCAATGGTCAAAATATTGCTAAGGATTAATATTTTTATCGACGAATTAGGCAGCCATATATCCGTAATTTCCTAATGGTTGTGCGCCCCTTGGCGAGCCAACTTCTCTAACTGCCAGTGTAAAATGACCGCGAGATTCGTAGCAATGCGGCACACTTATACTGGTTAATTATCTACTGCTCACCCGTGCTGGGTCAGCAGTTGGAATTCAAATGTCATACCCTGTCTATGTTTAGTAGATATTAGCGCAATCTAGTGACGAGTAGCTGTATTATGATGTGGCTTTGTAAGCTTAGTTCATTATCAGAACAAAACCTAATATGTCACATATTTTTTCATAACAATTTAAACCGAGAATCCTGGCTGTTAAAGTCGATTTCCTATTTAGAAATAACTATCGGTAATATCGTCTTGGCATGGAAAGCTGTCAACTAATAAGTTTTATTCGAGCGCCTGATTAATTACAAACAGTTTTCACAGATCAGAAGAAAATAAACCGCAGGCGTCCGGTATAAATGCATTTAACTTCAACCTGCCTCTTTGCCCCCCACTGAGACATCTTCCACGTTATATTCCAATTATATACATCAAATGCCACGATATCGTACTAAAGCAAGAACTCTCAGTATTGCGTCGTTCCCTAAATTTTTAAACAACTTTTCTGGTCTGCTACTCTTGAACCCCCCGGCTTAAAGCTGCCAGATTGCCAGATTAGGTAATAACAATAGTATAGCAGTCTAACTATATGAATTTCGTTGCTCTCATTATTGTGTCATTCCTGCCGTGGCCAGCTCTCCGTCTATAAGTATCTAATTTATTCCAGTTACTTCTTACCTCTGCAAACAACAAATAAAACGGCAATTTCAAAATAAACCTCATATTTATTTTATTTTTTTACAGTGAGGGTTTCCGCGATCGAGTTTTTCACTAGATGGCAGCACCGTGGCGACAGGTCTAGCTGTCACAATCCACCAATCATGTTTAACCATATATTTTTTGATTGGTGGATTTTAACAGCTACTGCCAAAAAGACCTGTCGTCACGGTGCTGCCATCTAGTGAAAATCTCAATCGCGGAAACCCTCATTAATCGATTTCGTTACAAATGATCTAAGATTCTGAATTTGTAATCAACTTTAAAACCGCCACGATATGCTCTGTAGTTCAATGCTCTCGTAATGTCTTTTACACGGTCGAACACTTCTTTCATGGTGAGGTTGGAGATGGTACGTCTCTTTTCAGGTATTCGTGGTACAAACTTATTTTTTCTCTGAAGAGCCTTCTTTATATATTCGGGCATAAATTCTAAAAAAAAATATCTTAGATTAGCAATGCGATAGGTAGCGCTAGTGTGTTTGCCTGATTTACGAAAACATGACTCTGAGCAGATATTGTTGTGGGCACTGTGCCGGTTTTGGCCATTTTCAAATTTATTATGATATAGACAAATTTAAAAGTCTATGGTTTATCTATACGAGTACATATAATAAACGCGTAAGGAGAAAAAAAATGTACATTGAAGATATTTTAGAAAAACTTATTCGGGGTGTCTTAGAAACGTTGACTGAATTCATTTCAGTGATTTTTGGAATTCTTGTCTGTCTGTCTGTGAATTTGTCCGCGCACTACGTAAAAACTACTGCACAGAATTTTACGAAATTGTGTATCGTAACAGTTTATACCCCGGAGCAACATATAGGGTAGTTTTTATTCTGCTTATTAAAAACATAGTTTTCATAAAAAAATAGTTCTCAAAAGTGGTCACAGATGGCGCTGTATAGGTACCCTGTATACTGTATACAAACATTATTAACATTTTTGTCATTAGATTAAATTAAGTGATTCGGTCTATTGCGTTCCGCCGAAGTTTAAACCATGGATTTTTAAATGCATTCCCAATTTAAGGATTGCGGGTTAAATATTTAACGTATACGTAACAAATAAAACGTGTTACTTCGTTTTGGAAATTGTAAGTATCCGGACATATATTGTGATCCATTAAAACCTGGAGGTACTTTATTCTCAATGTAAAAATAATCTATTTATCAATACATGAAACCTAAGCAACAAGCCTTTACAATATACGTAAAAACTTTTTACAAAAAAAAGATAAACCGACTTCAAAAAGGATAAAATAAATTATTATATTATTTATATGCGTTACAAACTGATATGTTTGAAGTCGGTACCAAGCCAAAAAGTTACAATACCGGTCAAATCAGCTTCAAGTCTGAAAATCACAAAACAGTTAATACGAACGAGGCGTATGTGTTCAGTGAATTGTTCTTCATACTATAGGACTAATTCTGGTATTGACTGTACGTAGGTTTTCATTCTAGTACAGAAAGAAAGTATAATCATGCGTCTTATGATGTTTGTTAATAAACTTGTTTACTAGTTGTCGGACTAACCATATCTTGAACGGGGCCCGTGCTTCGGTTTGAATTATTTATTCTACTTCATCTAAGGTGTTTTATCGAAGTGTAAAAGAATTCAATGGCTAGATTGATTTTTCTATAGTCAGACACACTGGGTGTGTGGGTCACACCTTTTCAGTAGAAAAAGTCACGATATTTAAATTTTCTATGGTTGACCATACGTGTTTTTTATTTTTATTTGCCGCCTTTTTCTGATTATTGACAAAGTAGACGTGTATCAGAGAATATATACATAGGTACCACATTTCATCAAAATTGGATTAGTAGTTTAGACGTGAAAATGTAACAGATAGATTCACATTCACCTTTTCAATATAAGTAGGTATCGATCGATATGTTTTGTGATTTTCAGACTTGAAGCTGATTTGACCGGTATTGTAACTTTTTGGCTTGGCACCGACTTCAAACATATCAGTTTGTAACGCATATAAATAATATAATAATTTATTTTATCCTTTTTGAAGTCGGTTTATCTTTTTTTTGTAAAAAGTTTTTATTTTTCCATTTTTAGTGGTTATATAATTATCATAATCGGACAACGGATCTCGCAATAATCGGTGAAGATATACACCGTGGGCCCATATAACTAGACAGATTTTAACAGTGTATTCCTGATCATATTTAGATACTAAAATGTCCCATAAACTTTTCTGGAATACGCCTAGTTTCAGAGTTAATACCAATTTTTTAAAAATACACTTTTTATTATAACTCGTCACAAAACGCCTTTCTAATGGCGTTGTTGCCACTATTGGACATAGTTTACACGTAAGAAAAAGTATAAGTTTATATAAGAAAAAGTTCATAATACGTAACTCAATGTAAGGAAAGTTCCACTTATCATATGTGGTCTTCATAATTAGGTCCACTCCATCAAATTACTGGTTTTCGAGAGGAAATGCTTGAGTTGCTTAAAAAAACAACCAAATCACCATAAATGTGCCTTTAAAAATTGAGGAGTTCCCTTAATTCGTCATGGATCCCATCATCAGAACAGCACCAGATTAATGTGGAACCATCTCAGAGGTAGTTACTTTCAGACAAAAAAAATAATTCCTGAAATCGGATCACGGGTCTCGGAGTAATCGCTGAACATCCCACATTTAAAAAAAACATCATCATTATCATCAAAACAATCATCATCATGACGTTCACATCATCAAATTGGTGATTTCCGAGAGAAAACTCTCGAGTTGCTTAAGAAAACACCCAAATCACCATACATATGCCTTTAAAAATTGAGGAGTTCCCTCAATTCCTCATAGATCCCATCATCACAACAGCACCAGATTACTTTGGGACCACCTAGGAAGTACATCCTTTCAAACATAAAAATAATTATTCAAATCGGACCACGGGTCTCGGAGTAATCGCTGAACATCCTACATTAAAAAAAATCATTATCATTATCATCAAAAAAATCATCATTATCAGGTCCACTTCATCAAATTGGTGGTTTTCGAGAAAAAACTCTCGAGTTGCTTAAGAAAACATCCAAATCACCATACATGTGCCTTTAAAAATTGAGGAGTTCCCTCAATTCCTCATGGATTCCATAATCAGAACAGCACCAGATTAATTTGGGACCACCTTGGAAGTACATCCTTTCAAACATAAAAAGAATTATTCAAATCGGACCACGGGTCTCGGAGTAATCGCTGAACATCCTAAGTAAAAAAAAATCATCATCATTATCATAAAAACAATTATCATTATCAGGTCCACATCATCAAATTGGTGGTTTCCGAGAGAAAACCCTCGAGTTGCTTAAGAAAACACCCAAATCGCCATACATATGCCTTTAAAAATTGAGGAGTTCCCTCAATTCCTCATAGATTCCATCATCAGAACAGCACCAGATTAATATGGGACCACCTTGGAAGTAGACCCTTTCAAACAAAAAAAGAACTATTCAAATCGGACCACGCGTCTCGGAGTAATCGGTGAACATACATAAAAAAAAAAGCCCAAACCGAATACAGAACCTCCTCCTTCTATGAAATTGAAGTCGGTTAAAAACAAATAAAACAGGTAGGTAGTTAAGATTTATCCATTTCCCGACAGCAAAAATTGTACCGTTTGTGAGAGCAACATGTTTTATCTATCTTTAACAGCTGACTGCATTAAAAAGGGTAGTCATGAATCTAGCAATTACTAGCTGCTAGCTGTCACGCTGCTGCTGAAGAAATTCTCGCTGCAACGCTCTGGGCCTGGATGCCAATTCTCGGGCCGTTCGAGATTATCACTCTTCGAGATGATCTCGAAGGACGTAATGTCTATTGAAAATCTCACCAACATCTTGAAGGATGCAAAATTTCGTATTCTGGGGCACAATCATCGACATATAATATCAAGACCAGTAAAGGCAAGCAAAGTTCATGTGAAAACACGACCCATTTTCACGTTTACAGAACTAAAATGTCTTATGTCTTATTAACCAATCAAGTACTCATTCTTGAAGCATATTTTTTTGTGTTAACCTTAATTCCGCAAAGGTTTCATGCCATTTCACCAATAAGAAAAGTTGCCGTGTTGTGAGTGGTCAAAATCAATTTGACAATGAAGTTTAATTGGACAGGAGATACTCAAATGAAATAACTGAAATGTCAAGTTAACGTATAATAAATACGCCTGAGTTTGACATGGATGGGTTCACGTAAGAAATAATAATGCAATCAATTAACAATTTATTTTTAGTGCATTTTCATTACTTATGTAATATACGTAAATTTAATCGTTGTTGGAGGAAGGATAAGGAAGGTTGAATATGAAAGCCTTCTATTCATCTTTGATTTATTTAATAAAAGTGCTTAATAATAGGGACTTACATACTAAAAAATAAGCATAAATTAACAAAAAATAGTAAAGATTTTGAACTTTTTTACAATTTTTTAAATCCGTTTCATTAGGGAGACCCTCTTGGTCTCAAGCAACATAATGTTAAGCAATTAAGGTTGATTATGGCAAAAAAAACGATTATTTTTCAACTTTATTTATGACCAGACTAGAAAATAATAGCATACCTTCAATATAAATAATTAAAATTCTCTTTGCTTCCTGTTTTTTTAGAACAAAAAAAATAACGGATGAGTTCGTTATGTGTACTGTTTATGGCTTAGGGAAATACAAAGATAAATTTACATTTTGTATCCATTTTTTTATACCACAACGGTAGCAAACAGGCATACGGCTCACCTGATGGTAAGCAGCTACCGTAGCCTATGGACGCCTGTAACTCCAGAGGTGTCTCATGTGCGTTGCCGACGCTTTCATATAAAAGAGGATTCACTGTGTTGACAGCTAAAGGGACAAGAGAATCCCCCGTCGTCAACACACTGCATTCTCTGAGCTCTCTGGCAACCTTACTCACCGGCAGAAACACAACACTATGAGTAGAGTCTAGTGCTAATTGGCTGTCGTTTTCTGTAAGGTACCTAGAGGTAGTTCCCCAGTCGGGCTTTGCTCTAGATTTGATAATTAAAGACTATGCTATGAAGTTATAGCATTCATTATTAATGAAAAATAAGAGTCATACACATTAGTCAGTTGTACTAGAAATGGCACGGCCAGAATGGTATGATTTTACCAGAGTAAGTATAGTAGGTAGGTACTAATTCGAAGTATTTTGTTTTGTCGATTTCGTTGACTTTACTTAATATTAGTGATTTGAAAAAAAATTAAACTTTAAACATACACATACCTACTGTTGAAGTCATCATAACAGAATTTAAATTATATTTAGTAGGTAAGTAAAACCGATTGATATTCAGATTGTTTATTAAGTACGTATCTCATATTCCCAATATATAAGTACAAGGGAGACATTTCGATATTAGTAAAATAGTATAATATTGATAAAAATTTATTCCAAGGACCCATATATACTGTATATCGAAAAAAACAAACTGAAAAGATTATTTGTTAACAACGGAAACCTAACTGCTATTACAACTAGGTAATACTTATAAATGAACATTCATTATACTTTTCCTCAAATGAGTTATGTTTACTTTTCCAAAACTTATATTGCATAACATCGACCAAGTCCGTAATGTATGATAATATCTATGCGTGATTTACTTACCGATGAAAAGAAATATCTTTGGCCCCTGTGTGGCTCCTGCACCAATGCACGCCACAAGCCAGCATTTTAATACCGATATATTACCGAAATTTCATGGACCGAAAAAACAAATATTTTGACGACATGACAATTTCAAAATGTTTGACATGACATTAGGGCACCGCTGTCACAAGCTCCGTCCACTTTGGCACCAGGAAAGTGGAGCAGATTTTGAGCGTTGATTACGCTTCCTTACTTATTATTCTTCCAAGGGTACAACAGACATTAATGTCGAATGGCGATCTCAATGTCTATTACAAAACGCGTTCCGTTTTTCTCGATTGTGATTGTTTTCAATCAAGTTTAAAACATTCTATTAAATTAAATATTTCTTATACCAAAACCAAAAGTGTTATTAATTTACAACAATATAATGCATTGTTATAGTGTCATCAAAACCATCAACCAACATTCAAGTGCATCAATGAGATCAAAAATATTTAAGTGTTTCGCTAATACACCTACGTGAAATGGAACGCAAAATCGCGCCTATTTTGATTTGACAGCTTGGCTTGCCAAACGAAAACGTAGTTAGTGTCTGAGTTATTACTTATTAGTATGTGAAAATAATATGGAAGTGGCAAAAAAAGGACATATCCCTCCGCAGCTCAAAAAGTGCGTCTATTCGTCTAAACTTGGGCGACGTTTATAACTTTTTCAACTAACTCCATTGCGTAGAGCGACATATTTTAATAAAATATTTATTTTGCGTAGCTTAATTTGAAAAGAAGAAAGAAAGAAAGAAAGAAAAACATTTATTGCAGAAACCATCCACATACAGCACCACATAAGTTACAAAAAGTAGAAATTAAATTTTTATTCACTATACACTTAAAACTAAGTACCTATTGCTTAAAGTAAATATTAATGCTTTAAAGAATTTGTAATTTTGTTGTTTTTTTGTTTGTTGTGTTATTTTGTGTGTAATTTCACTTTCGGCCAACTAATAACCTCTCAAAATTTCCCGCTATCGCAGATCAAATGTCAAAAAAATCAGTGATAACACCATCTCGATCGCTACGACCACTCGTTGCATCTCGAACGCTGGGAGTAGACATATCTCGAGTGTGAGATTTCGACAATACGCAAATTAGTTTTCGTTCGACATCCGCCATTTTTTTTCGAGATATGTCTAATAGAGATCATCTCGAACGGCCCGAGAATTGGCCTCCTGGACCTACTCGGTACTCGGCCTATGGCTTTCGGAGATATTACCGCTCAGCCTCGTGTCCGCAGCCCTCGAGTTCGCTAAGACACTTCGCCATTGAGTTATGTCCGGTCCCTGATATGCTGCTTCTGTTGAAGCGATTCTCGCTGGGATCCTCCCGTCCTGCCTGGGTCCTACGCGGTACACGCCCTATGGGTTTCGCGATATTACCACTCACCGCGTCATGGCTTCGGCGTTTGGGTTCACCAAAAAACTTGACCATTGAGTTTTGTGGGGATCCTTTCATGCTCCTGCTGAAACAATTCTTGCTGCCTTTGGCCTTATTAGATTTTGGCCTGCTGCTGCAAAGGTAGTTTTCGCTGGGACGTTGCGCTCACACGCTACCTCGCGCTCATACCTTCAGCGTTTGACCCTCTGTTCGAAGCATGTTCTCCTGCACGATTCGCAGGTCTCGACGTACGCCTTTTAGTCAGTTATCTTTATCACGGATGAACTAATAAATTTAGATAGATATTTATATGTAAATTCTACGCGTAAATTCTACACTAATTTCATGGATAGTAAATGAAAATGACAAACCTTCCCACACACGCGGGCAAAGCCGCGGGTACAGCTAGTACATAATATAAGAGTAAATTATGGCAGCACAGATGGCACTGTCATCCCTCATGTATCAGTTGTCATTCAATTTTCAGAAGCCATTGAAAAAAGATGGAAAAAATTGACCATAACTGGCTCCCTGGGCCTCTGACATTTCATTAAAGAAAAAAATAATATCTAATGTCAGAATCTTATCGGTGGTGGTTCATATATATCTAATTATATTTATGAAAATCCTTCTTAATAGTTTCCAAACATATGATTCTTGAGATCATTCATTTGACACAAATCGGCTGCTAGTAGTTTCCCGATTGATAAAATAGCATATCTTGGTCGAAACACATTATATATTTACGTATGTCCACCCAGATGCTTCTTCAAAAAAGGAGTGTATGGGTTCTTAAAGGGTAGGCAACGCGCATGTGAATCCTCTGGGGTTGCAGGCGCCCATAGGCTACGGTAACTACTTACCACCAGGCGGACCGTATGCTTGTTTGCCACCGTCGTGGTATTAAAAAAAAAACAAAATTGTAGGGAAAAGGTATTAATGAATTCATTCATAATTTGTGTCCATGAAATTTTGAATCTCACTGTACCTCATGTAAAAAATACTTTGGACTATTAAAACCTGGTTTTGTCCAGCTACTGTACCACTAATTAAATAGTGACTAGAATGACCTTGAAGAATGTCACCAAGGTTGGTTTTGCTAAATAAATTCAATTTATCGCACTAGTCGGGTTGCCTGTTGTTTGGTGTTAAGCTACTTATTCCCACAGCTAGACTCGAGTAAACAGTGCTCGCGTTCCTGACGTACTACACTGAAGTTTCATTTGTAAACAGTTCTGTTGTTTACACGCGGGATTACAGTATAGTGCGAGTAGTAAATGCACTTACCTGAGATATAAAATAAAACAATTAACAATCTTTATCTACACTCATATTGTAAGTCCTCTAAAATGCGTTCAAAAACCGTAGGCAATGACCAGCATTACAATAAACGATTTCACTATGATAAGTTTCTTATCTGTGGCAGTAATGTAATTTTAACTTTACATGCTCAAATATTGTTAAGTTATGAGTTTCAAATTTGGAACAGCTGTCAAAACCAACACGATTTCAATGGGTCTCTATTCTAGTATCCATAAATTTTAAAATGTTGTCGATACGAAACGTCAGTACGATATATTTTTGACATAAACCGCACGACATTTTGATCTCGGATGACATGAGAATAAGGACTTCGTTCGTTGGCTAATATTAAAAAAAAACTCGCGACAGAAGTTTGTACATATATATATTTCTCTATGGTTTGTACGGCCGCCATTTCTGTTATCAACTTTTCAGTTATTGTTTGTCGAAACATTTTTAATTGCGAAAATGTAAATGTTTACTATTAACTATAGTATAAAAAATAAATATACTTTCCTTATCAGTTCTAATTTATTTATTTTTACTAAGCTTACACCTGTGGGTATGTTTCAGCACTTGTATCTACCTAGTAATGCAGGTCAATTGCCTTCGGCTTCTGAACCCATCTTTGAGTACTTGCAATATGTGTGTAGATAAAGTAATGTATGCAACTGTACATAATTAGGCCTTAAAACACTCATGTGATCCTATAATGAAACTCGCTGCGCTCGTTGCATTAAACCCCACTCGTGTTTTAAGGCCCCTCATTATATATCAGTTGCATAAACTACTATAGTAGTACTAAGGGAAAAGTAGTTGCGTCGCCGATTATTATTATTATTTCTTTATTTAAATTAAGTAAATACCTATCTAGTTCGAAAAATACTTTCTTTTTTTATAAAATTTAAATAAATTTCAATCATTACGTTACGTTCATAAATCATGAATTAAAACACATATAATAGAAATCAAAAATTGCATATTCAGTAACAGTTTTAGCGATTTAATTGTATAATATAAGTATAAAAAATAATAAGATTAATTTAGGTATGCAAATGTTACATAATATCTCTCCTCATAATTTATACTTCCTAAAAAATCAACTTTTACATTCATATCTGTTAATTACCTAAACACTAACTTTGGTCACTCAAAAAATAAATGATGTGTTAATAAAATACTGTCGCCACGTAATGACAACTATTCGATAAATAGTTTGTTTTTGTTTAATTAAAATACGTATTTGTTATGTATCTGGGTTATTATTTTGTAAATGCGTACCTCCTCCAGGGTGCCGCGGAAACTCCAATTCTGCTAAAACACAGCAGATTGCAAGGAGAGTCTGTATAAGCAACTGCATGGTTGACGACTGTTATAGCTCTGTTTTCATAACATATGATGTTTTCTCGCCAAGCTAGGCCAATTTTAGGGTTCAATTAGCGTATTTTTTTTGGTAAACAGCAAAAATAAGAAACAATTGTCATCTTTTAAAAGCGCATACACCTATTTGTTAATTAATTTATCTCTCTAAAATAACCAAAACCTTTATCTTTCAGCGAGATAATGAAACAACTGAAGTACCCAAAAAATATTAATTGCATAATATTTGAATTTATTAACTTTTTGTTATTTGGTTTGTACGTGGGTAAGTAATTAGGATTTTAGAGTTTTAAAAAGTTCTGTACTATCATGAACATGTAGTAAGTATGTCAATTTTATTACAATAAACACAATTACAAATCAAAAATTGTCACACACCTCATATCTTATCCACAGCGCAGGTTTCGTCATAGTTGCTACAACCAAAATTAGTATCCTCAACATGCTTCGTCAAAAAATACAAAAACAAATCCACAACAAGCCTCGTCAAAAATTACCTACTCCAACCTGTCATATAAAAATTAAGCCCCGAACTAATCTCTACCTGGCCCAAATAATCCAATCATTGGGGAATCATCTCCATACATTGTCTTACAAAAGGTGGAGTAGAAAATATTTTAATGGTTATTGGTAGGCTATAGGGTGGTAATTAAAATACTAGATTTGAGACCTTGAGGGGAGGGGGGGGGGGGGGCGCCATCTTGGTTTAAAGGTGCCAAAAGTCCGTTTTTGAACCTTGGCGCTTAAACGGTTATCGGTATGCCTAAAATTTCTATGGAACGTATGAAGAAGATAAAATTGTCTACAATATTTCCATACACAATACATCTGTAAGTCTTACAGATATAAAGATACAGGGGGTGAAAAAGTGTATATTTTCTTATATCATAAGAATTTTATTTAATAGCTTCAAAGTTTTGTGCTTCGAGATAAGGAAATGAAGTCTCTACCACAGTTTTGTCATCGTCTAATGATTCTTTTAAAAGGTATTCAAAAGTTTAATTCACCCCTAGAGCGCTTATAGAGGGGGTGAAAGTAGTCAGTCTCACACACAAAATCAATGTTCCATTACTCATCATAAAATACTACTAGGCGTTGTCAGGTATAACAATCGATCCATTCGGGTATAATGAATTTAGATTTGACAAAGAACATATACGCTTTCATAGAAAAATTTTTTTTTTTTAAGAAAGTGCTTGAATTTTTTTATTTTTTTAAACTTCATATAACTGTCAACTTATTATTAAAATATCGTATAGGCTTTAGCATTTTTACATAATGCCTGAACAGCTCTCTTTATGACAAAAATGTCTATGAAAATTATAAAGACTATATTTTTTTAATTTGTATTTATTCTGTACGTCTTAGAAGATACAAAGTTACAGAAAGGACAAAATTACTCATATTCATTGTCTTTATACTTCCGGTAGACATTTTTGTCATAAAGTCAACTGTTCAAGCATTGTGTAAAAAATGCAAAAGCCTATATGATATTTTAATAATAACTTGACAGTTATATGAAGTTTAAAAAAATAAAAATATTTTCAAGCACTTTCTTAAAAAATTTTTTTTTTGTATGAAAGTATATATGTTTTTTATCAAATCTAAATTAATTATACCCTAATTGATCCATAGCTATACCTGACAACGCAAAGTAGTTTTTTATGATGAGTAATACAACACTGATTTTGTGTGTGAGACTTACTACTTTCACCCCCTCTATAAGCGCTCTAGGGGTGAATTCAAGTTTTGAATATATTTTAAAAGAATCATTAGAAGATGACAAAACTGTGGTAGAGACTTCATTTCATTATCTCGAAGCACAAAACTTTGAAGCTAATAAATAAAATTCTTATGATATAAGAAAATATACACTTTTTCACCCCCTGTATCTTTACATCTGTAAGACTTACAGATGTATTGTGTATGGAAATATTGTAGACAATATTATGGTCTTCATACGTTGCATAAACATTTTAGGCATACTGATAACCGTTTAAGCGCCAAGGTTCAATAACGGACTTACGGCACCAACGCACCCCCCCCCCCCCTCAAGGTCTCAAATCTAGTATTTTAATAACCACCCTATAGCCTACCAATAACCATTAAAACATTTTCTACTCCACCTTTTGTAAGGCAAATGCTCCAATTATAATCAAGATATCTAATGGAATTATTGCTGTACTATGAAATGGACTATTTAAATGCTCGAAACACATCAAAAGAGCAGCCTTAATATACCAAACCTTGTGCTCCCGGGGTCCTTTATGTTTCAACGACAAGCGTTTACATAAATCAAGTAAACAATATATTAGTAAAGTTTGTCCGAGGAATGAGGCGGTGCGTCGTGGCCAGCTGTTGCCTGGGTATCGCCAGTTCGAACATATTGGGTTTGTTCAGTCGCAATAGCTACTTCAAGCTTATGCGTTTTTAATGTCTAACTTCACGATGCTCCACGATTTAAGCAGAAAAACCTACAGTAAAACTCGTTTATGACGATTTTGAAGAGACTTCGCCAAAAACGCGTCTTAAGCAGGAAAACGTAATATGGGGAACTGTTCTGCGGGACCTCAAGTTGCAGGGACTGTTATAGAATAGCGTATTATGCGAGAAATCGTATTAAACGTGATCGTATTAAACAACGGGTTCTACTGCAGGTAATTAGCGTATAAATGACTGCTACACGTGGAAGTGGAGTGGTTCAGGTTAAAAAGCGTTTGTATATATAGTCCAGGCAGAGACTGATTTCTTCGAACCTATGCACGTATACACTTTGGGTTATTCAAACTAAATTTATCTACACTCATACTGTAAGTACTCTAAAATGCGTTCAAAAACCGTAGACAATGACAAGCATTACAACAAACGATTTAACTATGATAAGTTTCTTATCTGCGGCAGTAACGTAATTTTAACTTTGCATGCTCAAATATTGTTAAGCAATGAGTTTCAAATTTGGAACATCGAATTTGATAACATAATGTTATCGCCATGGCCAACTCGATTGGTCCCGCGTGAGCCCCGACACAATCGAGTTGGCCACGCCGACACAATCGAGATGGCCGCGGCGGTGCAATGGCGGCCATTCTATGATTTCCGAATACGGCATCTATAATAAATAATATGAGTGTAGATAAAGCAGTGTATGCAACTGTACGTAATTAGGCCTTAAAACACTCGTGTGATCTTATTATGAAATTCGCCTGCGGCTCATTTCATAAAACCACACTCATGTTTTCAGGACCCTTATTACGTAACAGTTACATAAACTACTATTACTGACCAAGTCTTGGTTAAAAAAAATTTACCGTTCCTTGGTAGTAACAATCAAACCACTGCAATTGACTAAAATTATGATTATGATGAAAACCGGAAAGAGTATTCAGACGTACGACATAATATATGTAAGTTTCTGTTTTTATCGTATAGGATGATACAGTATGTAATATTTATGTGTCTAGTTACTTTTGTAATCTTATTTCGTTCGGCAACTTTCGTTGCTGAATGTATGATTTACAGATGAGGTAATGTCAGATGATGACTAAACATATAATAAACTAACATAAAATAACTTATAAGTAGAACTACGCGATATGAAAGTTAATCAAATCCAATGAAAACTGAAGTACACAGAATCGTTTTAAATACTGGTTCACGTACCTATAGATTTATTATGAAACGGTACGTGAATCTGGCTGAACGATAATAATTACTACTCGCATTAATCACTCGAGATCGATTCCGTCATGGAAGTAATGATTCAACTTCTGACAGCTAGGCGTAATCATGGAAGGACCACTAGCCAGTCATTATTAATAGTGGAAAGTAGGAACTTAACTATTGTTATTGAAATTATGTTTATAATTCAGTTGTCACCCTTATTGGCGAATGACTTAAGTTTATAAATGACATATACTGGACACAGTGTAGGGATCTAAAAAAAGTAGAATTTAAATAAAACGGTTTAATTTCTGACTCGACTTAAAATAACGAGATTAAGTCAATAGTTACTACGTTCCAATTCATCTACCATCTAATTTTAAAAGTAAATTATTTTGCCATCGAGGAATGCAACAGTTCCAGAACTGCTATTCCCGAGACTTACCGGGCTTCAGACCAATCTGTAAAAGTATGACCCCGAGATATGTATCTGTTATTTAAGATCATAGGTACTTTTATGCTGGAGCATCTAAAAAAGCTCAGTTGGCGGAGAGAACTAAAGCCCAGCCCTTATCACGTCTGCGAAGAATTTATCAGAGCGACGAATAGGCTGCGGGACTTTGACAAATTGTCGTCGTGTTTTGTTAAATAAGTCAAGATTCACTGGTTTCTATCTGTTTTGGCACAAGCCGTTTGTTAAGCTACTTGCCTTTAGTTATGAATTGTTTTGACAAGTAATGTCGACGACAAAACAAAAAAAAATGATGATATATCGCATGATGTAAACAACTTGTATAATTTAATATACTCGTATGTAGGTAATATAAACTAAATTACAAAGTAGTAGTAGTAAAACACTTTATTGCACAAAACAAGTACATGACCAACAAAAAATATAGTGAGTGTGTACAAAGGCGAACTTATCCCTTTAAGAGGTCTCTTCCAGGTAACCTTTACGCAACTAACAAACACAACGCACAACACAAAAACAACAAGTAACAAAGAGTGGTGAAAATTATGCAAATAACACCAGATGCCTCATTTTGGTGCGCAAAATACCTGTGTGTTACATACTACGCAACCACTAGGAATGTTAATCTTGGTTGCCAATTTCAGGTGGAAAGATAAGATTGGCATAGCAAGCAAACAAATAACACAGTTATAGTTTCTCCATGCCAATATCAAAGTACCTATGTACAGTCGACTCTTGTACCTATAGGGAACTTGTATAATTTAACTTATAGGTAAGAAGGTAATATAACTAAATTATAAAGATTGATTAAAAATATGCTAATTACACCAGATGCCACTTTTCGGGGCGCAAAATACCTTTGTGCTATATACGACATCACCACTAGGAATATTAATCTTGGTTGCCAATTTTTGGAGGAAAGATAAGATTGGGGTAGCGAGCAAACAAATCACAGTTTCATTTTTCCATGCCAATGCCAATTGAATACGTAACCTTTCACACAATTGTCTCCCAATGCTACCATTGCGAGAGAAGAAAATGTACTCAGTGTTAAATAATATTTAAAAGATTTTCTTGAATTTTGTGTTTAGGACTTATAAACAGGAATGCTGTTCAATCTTTCAAAATCTGACCCTCACAGGCATCTTACACGCTTTGATAATATAGTATATCGCTCTATCTGTAATATTTTTTCGCTACCATGTCAATATAAAATAAAAACCTGTAAAAAGTTTATTAAAACCCAAATTCCGCATAACTAGTAATTCACAGTTTTCAGTCAGCCGTAACGTAGGCACCTCTAAACTATACTATTTATTCTCAAAATATATTCTTCTTCATATCATATAAATAATATAAACCATTTAATTAGTTATTAAAATAACGCAATAAGCAATAAAACTTATTTTCGTCTTGTCGCGTCGCAAGATTATGATAATAGCTTAACTCCATTACTCCATCTTCAGTTTAAAGTATCAGCTAAGTATGAGCACAACTGGGAACACGTTAAAATTTAATCTGTAATGATTAATGGTGCTTTAGATTGAATAATACTTACTCTAATTGGCAGTTCTTTGAAAATTTCAGCCACTTTATAATACAATTTACTGAGACTGAGTTTAGAATGTTTCTTAGGTTGATTAATTTTTTTGCTGTTCTGTGAATTAATCCAATGAAATCTAAAATATATACTATTGATTTTTTTTGCTGTTCTGTGAAGTAATCAAATTAAATTTAAAAAATATACTTTTTATAAATGTCAAAGCGGGCCTGGTTGGCATGTTTGTATGTAAAATGGCATGTTTGTATGTAAAACGGCATGTTTGTTGCTGTTGCTTCTTGTTGCTGAAAATAATGAAAGCAAGTAATTTTTTTATTAAAAAAAATAAGTCGGAGCTCTGGAATCTAAGGAATTAAACATTTACTCCAACTACTAACAATATTCCTACTGACTTCAGAACTTTGGCATTTCTCGACGCTACTTGGTGCTCCCCAGCATTTCTCAAGGCGTTTAGCCGATTTGTCAACGTCACTTCTCATATTTATCAACTGGGGACAATGGTAACTACATTTTGATATCGGCCCCGCCGCAGTAAGTATAATTATGTTCGTAAAATAGTAGCAAAATAAAACAAATAGGTATCATTTGACTAATCAACAGACTTCAAGATTTCGAAGGAGGAGGTTATCAATTCGTCGGGGGCCTATTTTTTTTTTGCTATTTTTTTATGTTAGTTCACTGATCATTCGTAGACGTCTGGACCGATTTGGAAAATTCTTTTTTTATTTTAAAGAGTATACTTCACAGTTGGTCCCATTGTAACCAGGTCTGGATCTGATTATGGGATCCTGGAGAAATCGGGGCTCGGATATGTCCTTAAACTACGTCTAAAAGAGAGGTATGGTACTGCGAATGACATCTCGCTATGTGTGGTAGGACACAGCACAGCGAAAGCCATCTCGCTCAAATCTGGAGCAGAGCCCGACTAGGGAAGTACCTCCACCTTACAGAAAGCCACAGCCAAATAGCACTAGACCCTACTCATAGTGTTGTGTTCCTGCTGGTAAGTAAGGTTGCCAAACAGCTCAAAGAGAACCCAGTGTTGTAAAGGGTCGGCAACGCGCATGTGACACCTCTGGAGTTGCAGGCGTCGATACGGTAGCTGCTTACCATCAGGCGGGCCATTTGCTTGTTTGCCACCGCCGTGGTATAAAAAAAATACTTGCTACAATATTTAAAGCAAAATATTGTCCTTGGACGCATCTTAAGACTTAATGACACTTGTAGATAAATGTACCGATAATGGCTGATTCTTCTAGATAGCGATCTGTGTGCTATGCAGTAGTTTTTGAACCATTTGATGGATGGGCAGGGTCGTGACGGCTTGTATTCGGTCCTATCGCTCTCTTGTTTGGATTTGACAGGTGTTGACACTGTTTTGGCTTCAGGAAAGATTCACACATTTTTGATTTCGTAATCGCAATTAAATGATGAGTGTCAATTGTTTTGTTCCTTTCTCTAATAATATTTTTTGTTCTTTAATAATAAACACTACAAGGGGATGACAACAGCTAAATTCCATCCCTATCTTTTTCAGCGCGAGTGAAAGAGAAACACTGTGTTACAATTAGTATGGGAGCTCATTGCCAATTTTGCAAGAAGATGAATTAAAAAAACTACGCATTCATTAAGAAACAAAAAATAATGAAGGTTTTAGTTGATACACTAATGTGTGATGGAATTTTGTCCTTAATTACAGAAGTCAAGAAACTAAAGACATACAACAGTTTAAAGCTAATTGTAAGATGTAGCTTTGGAATCACGAGCTGATTTCGTCCAATGGTGTATCAGAATTAACAAAGTTTTTCCAAATATAATGAATATTAACATGTATATATTTTTTCTTTTCCCAAAATAAGTAGTTATAGCTAAAAACTGTTTAAAACTTGGTAAGGTTAATTTAAAGGTCATCGGGTGTTGTCAGCCTCTTAATGTCATCTAAACTAAAATAGGCTGTGTATATTTTTATTTCTATGTATATTTCCTCACCAAGCATAATATTAATAACCGTCATATATCCAACACTCGTCACATATACCTAACAATCAGTCACTATTTACAGTTGGTATTTGGCGCAATAAATATTAAATTCAACCCGGCTTACACGTTCACGTTTCGGTGGACACATTATTAAGTTTATCGTTTATGTATCAATGTCTATTGATATTGCTGTTTAACGTGCCAATAGTATGTACAAACCATATTAACTATCGGCATAAACTGCTCAAGTGTTAGGTTATTTAGTATTTGGAGTTATGTCAATAACAGACCGGTTTTGAAATTAATTAAATAATAACATACATTTCTAAATTACGTTTAACAGTCACCTTTTAGTCATCCTCCTTAATTTATATCAATTTTTTTTTAAACAGGAAACGTCTCTCTCAATTGTATTTATTAAACGTAAATGTACCTATGCAACATCTCGGTTATTTTGGAGTGGAGTAAATTAAACTAAAAGGTCAATTAATTTGATAATAATTCCCACATCTAAGAACAAAACATAGCTCTTAAGAGCCCTAAAACATTTCGTTGCAAACTCAGACAAAGGCTCTAATTCCTCCGCTTCTCGGCCTCCTCTACGTCTGAATTAACATTTATGCGTTGTCATGTTCCATTTGCTTTCATCAAAGCAATTATTATTATTACCACACAAGACATCGCCCGGGATTGGGGTGGAAAATTGCTTCATAACCACGGCCTACCCTAGATAGATGTACCGAATTATGTTAATGTGTTATGATAATGCGTATAATGGCGTCCCGACGAAGCTCGTCTTTGAGACATATTGCTACAGCGCTTATCAAACTGATGCTCTTGATCAATGGCTCTATTCTGCAGTTGATATATTCAGCTTTGATGGAAAAGTTATTGGTTTCAAGCGCAAGCGCATACCTACCTAGGCAAACGCAACATCGCCGTTTTTGTTATACAAACATTAAGTATGTATAAAACTTTATATTAAAAATATTTATAACTGGTTACTCGCGTAACCCGTCACCGTGACGTCGTCGTGTCGTGTCGTGAGAATGATCATTAGTTAGAGCTTTATAGGACAACACCAATATTTTTGACATTAAAGCATGAGCATTGGCACACTTGTTACTTAGGTGGACTAGAGTTGAAAACGCCCGGGAGCCAAGGGCGGACGCCCCGTTGGTGGGAAGGGGAGGGGGTGAAGTTTCGTTCCGCCACGAGTTCTTTCGGTCCTACTATCATCTTATTTATGTATCATGTTTGGTATCGTTTTCGGGTAAATTGAGGATGGCCAATCATTTTTTGTGACATTAATAACATCTTTTCATAGAAAAAAAATGAAATACAGGCAAAAGTCAATAAATCTCATTAAAAAAAAACTTTCTGCAATGATTACGTAAAAACATGCAACGATTGGAGAATGAAAAAAATATGATTATAAAGCCACATTTATGTAGATTCTAAAAACATATAAGATATTAGAACAATTTGAAACGCAACTAAGAAAAAATAAGTTTAGAACAGTGACTCGTCCAAATATTAATTCATAAAATGAGGACCCAAAAACAAATTTTATATTTGCTTGATTGTTAACTACTAGCTTCATTGTATATTACGTAGTTAATAGCTGTGTTTACGTTCGTTAGCATGTGTGTTATATTATATTTTGAATTGTGAATAATCTAACCGTTTTATGATCTCAATTGACTGGTTCAAAATAAAACTATATATTATTGTTATTCTGATTATATATACTGAAATTCGTACATATATTTATGTGTAACATGTTCCATCACAAGCACACAACTCTGTGCACTTCATTTTTTGTTGAAAACACCTGCATCTAACAGCGCATTTCTTGTTGCATCTGCACCTAATCATTTCCATGCAGGCTTCCGCAGCTACTGGCAAGCTAGTCCATGTAGGTTCCCACCTCTCATTAACTTTCGTCCATCCCCAATCAGATGGACAATGGATGGAGGGTCCTCATTTTATGAAGTAATATTTGGACGAGTCACTGTTCTAAACTTTTTTTTACGTAGTTGTGTTTCAAATTGTTCTAATATGTTATATGTTTTTAGAATCTACATAAATGTGGCTTCATAATCATTTTTTCATGCCCCAATCGTTGCATGTTTTTACGTAATCATTGCAGAAAGTTTTTTTTTTTACTGAGATTTTTTGACTTTTGCCTGTATTTCAGTTTTTTCTATATAAAGATGTTATAAATGTCACAAAAAATGATTGTCCATCCCCAATTTACCCGAAAACGATACCAAACATGCCCTAGTATCTATAAATAAGGTGATAGTAGGACCGAAAGAACGCGCGGCGGAACGAAACTTCACCCCCTCCCCCCCCCCAGCGGGGCGTCCGCCCTTGGCTCCCGGGCGTTTTCACTCTAGTCCACCTAAGTGTGCCAAGGCTCATGCTTTAATGTCAAAAATATTGGTTCCCATACATCGATGTCCTATAAAGCTCTAACTACATCGCAAATTGATCGAAACATGTCAAGCAAAAATCGACTTATATTACGTGAGTAGCCCGTGAAATATTTTTAATTTTAAGTATTTAATTTAGTTGTAACAAGAACTGCTTGCAGGGAGATAATTAACCGGTATTTTTTTTACATCATAACGTTGGCAATCAAGCGCCATTGCAACTGCACCAGTGCTGTGTTGACTATAACAATAAGCCCTCTGATTTTTAAAAGGGGCTTATCTTTTTATGCCCATTCATACACAATATTGGACCCTCCTTATACTGTTGTCTTCTTGCCGGTGAGTAGCCTAAGAGCTCAAATAGGACCCAGTGTGTTGACGACGAGGTACCCTCTTGTTCCTTTAGTCGTTTTTTTTTCATAATCTTTTTTTTAATAGCCTGTTTCAGTGTCCCACTGCTGGGCAAAGGCTCCCTTTTTAGGATTCCGTAGTCAACTAGGAACCCTTATAGTTTCGCCATGTCTGCCCGTCCGTCCGTCCGTCCGCGGATAATCTCAGTGACCGTTAGCACTAGAAAGCTGAAATTTGGTACTAATATGTATATCAATCACGCCGACAAAGTGCTAAAATAAAAAGTGGAAAAAAATGTTTTATTAGGGTACTTCCCCTATACGTAAAGTGGGGATTGATTTTTTTTTCATTTCTACCCTAACGTGTGATATATTGTTGGATAGGTATTTAAAAATGAATAGGGGTTTACTAAAATAATTTTTTGATAATGTAAATATTTTCGGAAATAATCGCTCCAGAAGTAAAAAAAAATGTGTCCCCCCCCTGTAACTTTTGAACCATAAGTTTTAAAAATATGAAAAAAATCTCAAAAGTAGATCTTTATAAAAACTTTTTAGAAAAATTATTTTGAACTTGATAGGTTGAATAGTTTTAGAAAATAAATTACAAAATAATTTCTGAACTAAGTTTGTAATTTAACCGTATAAGCAGGTGTCTATTGTATGTACCTGTAATTTCTACAAAATCACAATGAAATGACGTGCTTTCAAATAAAGTAAAAACGGTGAAAATCGATTCACGCAATAAAGAATTGTCCCATAAAAATCATCTTCCATACTTTAAGCTCGCGCGCAATACTTTACTTAATTTTCCGATAGATGTCGCTGTACGTGGAACGCTCATATCATATCCTACATGGCGGTGTTATTTTAACTCTTAAGTGGGGACACTTACTGTGACGGACGGAAAACTACGGAACCCTACACTGAGCGTGGCCCGACACGCTCTTGGTCGGTTTTTTTTCTCCACCCGACCCGGTGGGCTAAAATGTTTACCCAGTGGGACCCACGACACAGGCCGCCGGGGTGCATACAAACCAAAAAGGAGATAGAGGGACGACTTGGAAGCTTTTTACACAGAACGGTGGCAAAATTCATAATCTTAATAGCTTTAATTGTTAGTTTCTACATTTGAAGTAGGTTTCATGTGTCACGTCCTATGACAGATTGATATCGAAAAATAAACCAAACTTGTTAATTGTCAAATACGAAATAGCAAATACTTACTATTTAAAATGCATTCAATAAAAAAAAAATAGCATATAGTATTTAGGTCTATTTTGTTTTTTTGTCATTTTCCTGTCCCTGCTTGTCGAATGCCGTCTCACTGTTACACGCTGCTTAAGAAGGCAGATGGCTGCAATTGGACATTATACACCGTCCGCCGAACAGCTAATCTGCTTTTCCAACCAATTAATCTGATTAAAACTGAAATGAATTAAATTACCACGTGCCTGTTTCTGCAGGGGTGTACTAAAATGGCTTAGCTTTTACTGTGATAAACGTAATCGGATTTTTAATTAAATACTATTAGGTAAAATGAAAGACTCACAAGGTGCAGCTATTTAAATAATAAGAAAAACTTTAATATTTTATGCTTTTCTGAGTCAGGACACGATGGTATGTAAAAGTTAGTTCTTTTATCCATAACTATGCAGTAATAGTGTCCAAGAACTAATCAGATGCCGAATGTCTATCCAGAGTTCAGGGGCACAAAGCACGCCCAGAGACATTTCTAGAACTGCACAAAAAATTGCAAAAATTCGCGCTTGAAATTATTTTTATATCGTCTGTCTTGGGTCCAAAATAAAAAGCAGTGAGCTGAAATATTATAAATATTATAATTTAAGATCAAAATGTTTGGCATAATTATTAACTTTAGCTTGAACTAGGTCCATTCTACGAAGTAACTAATTTCAAATTTCAAGAAGCCATTTACCAAGAGGATCAATTTCGCATCCCATCAACAGCAAAATAAAACTGCATGAACTCGCATTAAATAATAAAAACCTAGTCAAAATATCATCATCTCATCATCATCTATCTCCTAGCCGTTTTTGGCTACAGCGACTGTGTTCTACCGCTGCTGAGAGCGCCGCTGATGCGCTCTTAGGTGACTGATATAGCCAATTTTTGCAGCAAATGTGCGACCACACTCGCTGCAAGTCAGCACCCCTCCGACATAGCAATAATTTATGGCCACAGTTGGTCTGGCCTTTAGCTCGTTGCGCTTAGCGTCGAGCTCTGTGCGTCGCCTGGCTTCGAACTTACGCACCTGAGTGTGCATGGTATGCCTCCACTGCGGATGGTCACTGGCAATAGTTTCCCATGCCTTTGTCAAAATATATATACTATTTGATCATGAATTTTTATTATACTATGGCAAGGTAACGTTCACTTTATTTTTTTTTGTTATTAAACCTTGTGGGTAGGTTTCTAGATTAATAACAGTTCGGAATATTTCAGAGAGTATTAAGGAGTGATCCGGAAAAAAAGTAGCCGTGCCTTTTTTGATTTATCTTTTTATTTTGTGCCGATTTAGAAGCAGTGTTTATATTTAAATAATCTCTAGATACAATCATACAAAACATAAATACAATCATACTTAAATAAAACAGCGTTTGGAAGTTTTTGCCTTTTGTATTCCATCATACACATAGTTTTTTGAACAGCGTCTTCTGACAGAATTTTTGAGGTGTTTCTCAAAAACATGTTTTTTCTTATAGTTTGATTTGATGAGCTATTTTATACCTTAATAAATTGTCTTTCTTCAATAGTAAACTTTTTTATCTGGCTTCATTTTAAGGTAGTTACAGTAATTTTTAATTAAATGTATTTGCCTTTTTTCATAGAAAATTATCTCCCATAGAAAAATCTTTGTCAGAGGTTAGATTAGAGAGTCTTCCTGACTATCCTAGCTAAAATACAGATAATTAATGTAGCTTCTTGGTAAGATGAAATTCTGAAAAGCATAAAACGGGTTGTGAAAATGGAAATACAATTGTGGCATTGTAGCGGATGTCGATTGAAGATTGTCAAATTATGTTGTTCAAAAGGTTACAAAGTATGTTGAATTAAAAACGCGAAAACTTAAATATGCTCACATATTCTATTATGATTGTATTTTTATTTATTAGTATTGTATCTACGGATTAATAAAATAAATATACTGCTTCAAAATTAGCACTAAATTAAAAAATACACAAGATTGTACACTGCTACTTTATTTCAGGACCACTCCTTAGTTTAGGTAAATTAGGTACATGCCCTGGACTAGTTTAGTTTTATGGAACTTTTCGCAAGTAAGTTCGTAAAGATATACGGGGTGTGGCCTGTAATAAGAGCAAAAAACTAAAACGTAGATTCTACTCCTCAAAATAGACAACGTTTGTTCAACAACTTTTAAAAATAACTTGTAGTTTGAATTTTATTAAAGTTTAAAGTTTATTCGAACACGCAATGTATTACGACATTGATTAATATCTGTAGGGTGACAAGACTGACAGGCGATGTCATTTAGGCGGAACTTGATGTACATTGAAAATACTATTTAGTTTGTTTGAAAAAGAGACAATCTAAAATCTACAGAGGAACGCTGGCAACCCCAGCTGAGCTAACATGTTTACGGGCGAGCTCCTTGTATTTAAATTACTTAAAATAGTGTAAACTGAGTAAATCTCAAGTGTGAAGTGTAAATAAGTAGCTAACCTGTACGTCCTTTAGAAAAGATACAAATTGTGCAACGCCGTGCCCCAGAAGAGGATTTTTTACCACTTATAAACACTCGTAAGATACAAAACTTAAGCCGTTTCACCTTCAAATGATCATTTTATCCCGTTATTTACTCTAAGAAAATAAGAAATCAGATCATGTGTAGATCATATTATAGAACCTCTTGCATACATTATTAATTTAACGCTTGAAACTGGAATATTTCCTGATGATCTTAAGAAAGCTGTACTAAAACTACTTTTTAAGGACGGGGAAAAAACCAACATGAGTAATTATAGACCCATAGCCTTATTACCTAGTTTTTCAAAAATCTTCGAAAAGGCAATACATGTTAGATTAATCAATTTTTTAAATCGACAAAATATACTGACTTCATATCAATTCGGCTTTCAAAAAGGAAAATCCACAACAACAGCAATACTTGAAATGTTAAAGCTCGTTTGGGAGAGTATAAATAAAAAAAACGTTACTGCGTCCCTTTTGATCGATATGTCAAAGGCTTTCGACTGTGTAAGTTATGATGTAATTCTTAAGCAACATGAGCATATTGGAGTAAGAGGAAACGCTCTTAATTTGTTAAACAGTTACCTATGCAATAGGCAGCAAGCTGTAGAAATTGTAACTTACAATGCTGAAATAAAAACTGTTGTACATATACAGTCTTCGTTTGAGATGGTTCGGCTGGGAGTACCCCAAGGTAGTATTCTTGGGCCACTCCTATTTTTGATCTATCTAAATGAACTTCCAAAAATAGTTGATGTACCATGTATTTTATATGCAGATGATGTTACTCTATTGTTTTCAAAAGGAGATTCAGATGGAACTATGCAGGAACTTATAAATAGCGAACTTACAAAAATTATAAACTGGCTCAAAAGTCTAAACCTAAATGTAAACCTTAGTAAAACTAAACTTATACAATTTATAAACTATAAAACTGAGCCTGAGTCTTTTGCAGTGTCAAATGGAAATACTACAATAGAAAATGTAAGCCATGCTAGTTTTCTTGGAGTTGAAATAGATCAACACTTAAATTGGAAGGCGCATATAAATGAGATTAACAAAACGATTTCCAGTAGATGGTATGCTTTGTCAATTTTGTCAGAAACTTGTTCAGAAAATATAACTATAAGTGCATACTACGGTACAGTCTACCCTCTACTTATATATGGAGTAATTTTTTGGGGCAATTCTACTGATGTACAAAAAACATTCATATTGCAGAAACGATGCTTGAAGACCATCTTTAAAATGTACTTAGATGATTCACTTCGTGACGTGTTTAGAGATAAGCGTTTTTTGACACTTACTTGCATTTACATTTTAGAGTTAAGTCTGCTTGTAAAAAACCAACCTAAATATTTTAAAAAGAGATCATGCAAAGTAAATGTTCGATCACAATACAAGCATGATATGGAGCTTCCTAGAGTTCACACCTCCATATTTGGAAATGGTGCATTCGTATCAGCCATTAATATTTTTAATAATCTTCCTATCGAAATTTAATGCCTAGAAGGAAACGCTTTTAAAAGATCCCTAAAAATGTTTTTGATAAACAAAGCCTTCTACAGCTTAACAAAATTCTATACTTATGCAAATATTCAAAAATTAAATTAATTATTAAACGATTCTCATATGTATATTTTTAGGTTAAGATACAAATTGTATGCCCGAAAAGGGTGGAACTGTTGATACTTCTTACACGTACCTAGTTATATCTCCTTGTACCTACACAGTTTATGCAATAAATATTTCTGATTCTGATTCTGATTCTGATTCATAACTTTCAAAAGTCGTTGAAAAACCTTTGTCTAGTTTGAGGAGTAGAATGTACGTTTTATTTTTTTGCTCCTATTACAGGCCACACCCGGTATGTATCTTAAAATTAATTTTCTCATTACTAATCAATTATATTTTTTAAATATTTTTTCATGAAGAACCTAATGTTATGTATACAATATAAACAAGGCAACAAGTATTTAACTTAGACTTCGATGTAATATCAAAACTTGCCACTTTTCAATATAAGTGTAATCTACTTTTATTACACCCTGAATATTTTATTATCACGGCACGTCTGAAAACAACCCAATATCATTGGCAGGTTTCATTTCGCTTTGAAAAATTAATAAGAAATCACAAGCGACACAAAATATAATTTCCAACTTTCCCGAGATCGAGGTCGTGGAATTAGGTCGATCGACTCAAGAACAAGGGACTTTTAGAGGTATGTAAATAAATACAGAGTGACATCAAAGACGTGATCAGAACGGACAAGATTTGTTAAAAATAGAAAAAGATAATGAGATAAAGATCTTCTGGTTACAGGTTAGTTTTAATCTAAATTAAAACAGAGGAAACCCTATTTTCTTTGAATTAAAAAATGTATTATTTTTTCCTTAATTCTACCTGATCGTGATCACCTAAGTTGTGTATCTTATATAGGTAGGTACTCAAATGTTTTTATTGATACAATTTTTAAAAATTAATGATACAATTTGAATTTGAAATGCGTTTAAAAGAAAGCCTGTAAAATATTTGACGAGAAGTCATTTTACTGTAAACTAAATACTATTTTTCTACTCGTCGACTGTAATTCTTGAATTGAGATTGTGTAGACCGAACTACTAGCACATACTTTTCGATAGAGCTTTTATGGTCGCATATTGTAGTATCGCCAACGATGGTACAAAGGATTTTCATACAATATTGTAACACTATTGCCCGAGCCAGCCCGGCCGCGCCGTAGTAGTCGCCGTCAAACTCTTAATTACGTGTATGTCACGATTATATCAAATAATACTATTTAAGGCATAAGTATAATTCTACTCGTACGTCTAATTTGTTCAACATTAGTAGGTAGAAAAAACTACAAAAAGGTCACCTGAGGTGGGGTGCATAGGGTTAATATATCTGGATATATTAAGCCTGGTGGTATTGACACTGGTGTCACCCTGCATTACGCTGACATCATTTCTATGGTCGCTTTTCGAAATGTGATATGTTAAAATAGACTTTAAGAAAACACATTCTAGAGTTTTGGGTTTGATGCAATATTATGAGAAATTGTATAAATAATTAGATTTTATCATTGTCATAAGTTTCCGTTGGGGGACAGTAGTGCCAAACGACGTATAATACAATTCACAGTTTGACCGCTACTGTTTTTTTTTCTAATGTTAAAATATAGACCCTGTCCTTATAACTGAGACAACTTCGACACTTTCT
Organism: Pammene aurita; assembly: GCA_947086415.1. NCBI lineage: Eukaryota > Metazoa > Arthropoda > Insecta > Lepidoptera > Tortricidae > Pammene > Pammene aurita. Next base: position 18,841,876 of record OX352291.1, read on the forward strand.
ACCTCTTTTGATATTACTATTTTCCAATTCAAAAAACTTGCTAGTGTGTCACTCTGACCTCCACCCGTTAAAAGCTGCTATATGCCTGGATCTAGCAATAAGGATGGTATAGCAATCTAACCAGACGGGTTTTGTGCCTCTCATTATTGTGTCATGTCGGACGTGGCCAGCTCTTAGTCCAAAAGTTGAGCCGATGCTGTTTCAGTATTTAGAAGTTAATGTGATTTAATTTAATGTTTTAATGTGATCAAAATTTTACACAATTTTTATAATGGGTAAGACATAAAAAATAAATAAGTTTAGTGTCATTTATACAGTTTGCTGTTATATCTTATATTTTATGAATATTTTATGTGAATAGGGTCGAGGCTAATGTCACTTCTTTAAGTTTGTTCATTACGAGTAGATAGCCGTCGTAGTATATAAAAAATAATCTTTATTTTTATTTAATATTGCTTTACAGTACCTTCAGTATTTCTAGAAATAAATAATGATAAAACTTCAAAATAAATATTAAGTATCGATATTTGTAGGAAGCCAAATGCCGTTTGGAAGATCTATTTGATTAACAATAAATATAAAAAAAGCATAAATTCCAAAGAAAACTATCCAAAATCGGAAATAAAATTTGCTCGATAGATTCCTTCCACCTGGTTTTGGACAGAAAGTAATTGAAGCAAGGTAGGATAAAACAATAGAACCGAACAAAGTTAATATGAAGGTGGTACTAAATTTCAATACTCCACATATAAGAACAACCTAACAATTTTGCCATTGCTATTGAAATATGTATTTTAATATGTTGAGAATAAGACTGAAAATTGCGAGAGGTGAAGTTGTATACAAGGTGTCATTCTGTGTATCACGGAATTCAAGTCACCCTACAATGTTGATAAGGGTCGCAGTTCCTTAGACGGCGGTGTCCTATCGCGCTTTACGCCCACTTAAGGCTATGGGTTAAGTCAACGGAACATATAGTCGTACCACGCTTATTTTTGCACCGACTTTGTAAGTACAAAGTAAAAGTATGGATAGCCAGTATAAAGGCATTTTTTTAGGATTCCGTAGTCAACTAGGAGACCTTATGGTTTAGCAATATCCGTCTGTCCGTCCGTCTGTCCATCTGCGACTTAGCTCAGTGATCGTTAGTGCCAGAAAGCTGATATTTGGTATGAATACATGTCACACCGACAAACTGGTAAAATAATAATTTCAAACAAAAAAGAACCGACTTAACTTAGCATCTAGCTTTCCTACGTTCTTCCTTACGTTTTTTTCTACATATCAAAGTCCATCATATTGGTTACTGAACCAATGTTTATTAGTCCAGCCATGATAATATAACTTACTAAAAGCTAGAGCGTCAAAATCTGCGTACGCTGATGGTCGAGTTCATACCGCAAAAAATGCTTCCAACAGAGGGTCAAACACTGTATGGTAAGCGTGTAAGCACAACGACCCAACGGAAAGTGGTTCTGCAGCAGCGGGAGAAATCAGACGCAACATAATGGCAATGTCTGCGAAGGCCGACTGCTGGGTACCGCGTAGGGCTGAAGACCCGGAACAACGCAGCGAGAATTCGCAGCAGCATCAGCATGACAGGGACCAAACAAAACTCAATACTGTAGTGTCTGAGCGAAGGCCCGAGGATGAGCGGCAATGTATGCGAGCGCAAAAAAACCCTAGGCTCGAAACAGTAAGATTTGCTTCAGCAGCAGCGTGACAGCATAACATCATTTTAATAACGTAATATCTTGTTGCAGTTCAGGCGCTAGGTTTAGGTTACATAACATCTTGTTACTGTTATAAAAAGATCAGGCGCTTTGTCTTGGCATATATCTACAATCTTTTGATGCTGCTGCCACTGACAAGGCCACGCACGGAAGCTTGCAGCACCGCATTATCGTGTAAGCCCTACCCTTCTTCGAGGAACAAAGGAAATCTAGGAGACTTATGATACTAGAAACCGGATTTTTTATTTAAAAAAATAATAATAAAAATACGCCGCCACTTTTTTTGCATTGCAGCATCGGCATCTCGTGTTCCCCATTAAAGACGTGACTTGTTATATATATCTCATCTAGGACTCTTATCGAACTAGGTTCAGTGTCGTGGGCTCTTGTTCTATATAGAGAACATCTCGCGACCTCAACACTGAAAACTGTCAACATTTTCACACGAGGAAATTTCAGCAACGACGATGACGTTAAAATAGACAGTTTGGGGCAACCGGTCCCTTAGACAAGCGCCTATAAACGTCTGTAACTTACACCAACTCGCAGATCCCAGCAACAAATTGAGTTTACAACATTGGATTAGAAGCCAAATTAGATCATATTTCGCAGACCAGCCCGTTGTTATCAGCGTTCATTCCACCTTATTGTATTACAATACTGTTTAAGTGATTTTAAATGACTGGAAATTTAATACCTACCTGCTGGTAGTTGTAAATTTTTGAAGTAGAACTAATGATTTCCCGAATCGTATTTTGAGAGCAAGAGCTTGGGTAGTGATATTTATTAGGCTCTTGACAAAACGAAGTTAGTTAAAAGGGATACCAAGAAGTTTATTGAATTTTATTTTTGGTGAAGATTCTTGAAATGTTAACTCTTTTTGAAATGAAAATAAGCAAAATTCTACAGTTTCGAATGTTAAGACAAGGTTTTTGTTATTACAACATTTAGAAAAGTTTTATATTACCTTAACTATGACTCGGAGTACGTATGTAATAAGCATAAACACGCAAAACAACGCGTAGATGGCACTACAATCGGACGTAAAAACCGTCACTTTGGCTATGTCAAACCCACGGACTAGATGAATACTAATGGACGCGGTAATGGGCCGGGAGCGCGTTACATGGTTTATGATCAGATGCGCATAAACTTGTCGAAACCTCATGCCGCGCGGTTCAGTCGTCGTTCGACCACGTGTGACGAATTTAGTGCCAAAAAACATGTAAAAATGCCGTGTTGTACAATTTTGTCGTGTCATATACGAAGCAACGAATTAAAAGAGGCCCCTGGAGTAGTTGCTTTCCACCGGTAAGTATAAAAACCGAGTATTTAACATTTTTTCCAAAAATTGTAGGCTTTTATTACGACATTCACCCATTATCTGATGGTACAACAGTATTCACATCAATTGCTCGCTGGCTATTGCTGGCGGTCGCAGGATTACGCGAGTGACGCGCAATGTATTTGGAAATACGAACGTCGCTCGTCAGTCTCGTCACACGATCGGCAGCCACGTTGCTGGGCAACATGGCTGACACGAGGCAGTGGTAGTGGTTACGTATTTTCGAGTGTACGCACACATTAACACAGCGAGTGAGAGACTGACATTTCTTTGTGTGTATCACCTCGTGCATACTTTAACGAGAATGTGTGCGTGTAAATGCCGGCTACGCTGGTTTTGGAACAAACTACGACTGATACCGTCTCCATATACTCCGTGGTCAAACCGATACATCCCATGGGAAAAAGTTTCAATGTACATAGTTCCAAAAAAAAGGTTGCAATTTTTTTTCTAATCTGTGAGCTTTTAAACTTAATAACCTCATTTCGCCAGTGAAAAAAAAAGTACTAAAACTTTCTGGTAAGTCTATAATAAAATCGAAACGCGCGTAAAGTGCATGATTTGACATTACAATCCGATATATATATTGAATGAGATTAGGTATATACTTAGTTCGTTTATCCTCATTTTTAGGTAAGGTAGCCCGAGACTAAGAACACAAACGTTAAAACTGTGAGAGCTAATATAAACGTAAACATTTCATAGCTGTAATGCGTGAGTGAGCACACGTTTCATCGTTGGCAACCTCCCATTAAATCTGCATACAGGAACTCTGTAACGATTTGAAACTATCTTACGTGTCTCATTCATTCGCACAAAATACTTTCTGCGATCTCAAACGGAAGAAGGCAGCGCGTTGCGACATTCTTGAGATGTAAATAGATCTTGAGATAAGCCTCGATATATGGTGGCAATTTCCTACGAAGAAGGGTGAACGGAAAAGAGGGATATTTCGCTTCACCCGTTCCTTTTTATGTGAGAATTCTATAAGTGTGACGTAACTATTGCTACTAGGGTGCAATAACAGTTTAGTGGAAATAGAGGTTTATATATACCTGGTGAAAACCAGGGATCTTTCACAAAGGATTAGGAATGACACACTATTTATTCAAACGAGATATCGAATTATAATCCCTTGTTATTTGTTTATACTATATATCAGAAACCAAGAGACAATCAATTGACTTGAAATATTATTTGAAAATGTACCGAAATATTAGGTACCTAACATACTCGTACACAAACATACATTTACAAAAAATACGTAAACAGATAATCATGATATGATAAATCAAATAATCCCTAAGCTACAAAAAATATAACTTAAACATGTTAGTTGCGTTACATTGTGTGTATACAATATATAAGTAATGCGCAAAAATCATGCTTACTACACCTAACTTCTGATACGTTATCATTTATCCTCGAAAAATAATTGACAGACATAAATTTAACATACTGCTCCATGCTATGTGGGCAATTTGGAAAAAGCAATTGCGACCATACATCACTGTCTTATCGTCGGATCTACGAGCCGATTGTCACTGTGGATTTGACGCCTCTCTTTTTTTTTTTTTTGGAAGCCGTATAGAGCGTTTTCAATGTTTTCGCTAAGCGACACAAACAAAGGATCGTTTTTGTTTTAGACAATGCATCGGATGCGTTGGAAAACTGTGAATATTGGAAATGCTTTTGTAAAAGTAACTTTGAAGCTTTGACAACCGTGGCTCTGACATGATTTAGAGTAGTGACACACTTAAGTAAGAAAGAAAAAAAATATCAAAAATGTACAAGCATGTTACTTCTAAAATCCAATAGAGTTTTTTAATTATTTTAAAATAAACTTACATAATAAGAAATAAGTAATTATAAAACAAGAAATGCTGAATTACTTTTCCTTTTTGGCTTTGGCATAGTCGAAAAAAAGAGAAGCGCGACTCAGAGCATGTTGTCAGTGTTATGGTGGTCCCACACTAGCTGTTATATAACGTTATATAACAGCAACTATCTTTCTTTAACAACATAGTGCTACTTAGCCTTATCCTTGTTACACTTTGTTATATAACATTTATAACAGCTGGTGAGGGAGCACCATTATCGGAGCAAACCCATTGGATTCAAAATCATGTTTGAAGAAATAATCTATTTGATAAATTATTTAACTAAATTACGGTTCCATTTACAAAGTTGACGAACGCAAAGTTAGCAAAAGATACAAAATTACACACTAACAAGTGAAACCAAAACGTTAGCAATTTTCATAATTACCCCTTAATCCGAACAGCACTTTATAATTTAGCAGATAACATGCAAACAACTTACAGATCCATTAACTTGGCGCACTGAAGTTCTAATTAACATAGTCGATACCCACAAAGTACTATTAATTTCTAATTACTTTGGTCGCATAAATGAAAATGGCTGATTAACATGTAAATAGTAGTGCAAAGCGATATCGCACTGAACTGGTTTGAGGTTAGAGAAATTATGGACGTGGTAAATACATTCATTATACATATATTATAAAATGTTAAACTTGAGGCTAATTTTATTCATAAGATATAAAGTAGTGTGCCTATTTCATCAAAATTTGCCCTAAGCTCTATTATCAAGGTGAATCCAGTTCAATAGAATAATGATTACGTATTAACTCGTGAGATAAGAACGTAAAATAATTCAAGTTTTTTTTTCACTTTGAACTAAGTATGCTTGGAATTCCAAACAACACTTTTAACATTATTTAACTAGTATTGACACATACCGACTCGTACATTCATTTTGTTTTCACTGAGAAAACCTGTGAAGTAGTTTAAGCGACAGCTTGGGTTATGGGTTATGGGTAATTACATTCCAGCGAAGTACCTACTATAAACTTGACAGCACCTTCGCCATATTCTGTGTTGTAACGATTTAAAGGTGAACGCAATTTTATAGTCTGTATATTAATATGACCCAGATGAGATTCTATCCTAAAAACGACGACAGTGGCAAATAAGCATACAGCCCACCTGGTGGTAAGCAGCTACCGTAGCATAGCAGATACCTGTAACTTAGAGGTGCCACATGCGCGTTGCTGACCTTATCTGTATAGGATTAGTTTCTATAATTAGACTTTAATTATCTCACAGCAAATTAAAAACTAAATAAATAGGTACCTACGTATAATTTTCTTCTTGGATTGTACCAATGCTTAGCTTAAATATCTTTAGGCCAAAATAAGCTTCTCGCAAACTACTGAATTGACTCAACAAGCTTCAGACGGAACAATGATTTGACGAATCACGTGTCCTACGTTATTAGGATTGGACGGAATTAGAATTAGGCAAAACAAGCATTAGACAGATTAAGTTTTTTACCAAACACGAACTTGACTATTCAATGAAATAAGCAAAATAAGAATTTAACGAAATAAGCATTTGTCGAAACAAGGATTTGACAATCGACTGCGCTATCCCAGATGAACCCCTTTTCTGCTCATAAACTACTAATATTATTAATTAATTAATTAATTAAAGCACTTGATTTTTATTACTTTGATAACTCGCTTAATGTTTCTTGTTTATGTTCTTAATCCTGAAACATTTCTTAAAATCTGTGCTTCGTACCTCGCCGTTCTTTGAATCGTTATCTCAAACGGCACACCGATCTTTGCTCCCTCCGCTGAGATTACTGTTTAGATATAGCATTTTGCAACTGTTTTGCTAACCTCCCTAACTGCTTTGGTGTTTGCTTATTCGAGCAATATAAAAATAATTCAACATCATTTGGAAATCCGTTTTAATTAATAGATACTCATATTAGTGGTTTTATTATAACAAGGCACCGAAAATTTCAGTATTAATTAACAGTTCATGGGCTTTAATTAAATATTTAATTTGATCAGAGATCAAATCAGCATATTATAAAATTATTCAAATCCTTTTTTATTTTCGCTAGCCAAATGTAAACTCTGCAAGTTTATACTACCCCCACTTTTATTTACCCCCATGCTATTTACCGTTCTTTATTATGAATTTTAGTTAGTTATTATACAGGCACTGCAGTCTTTTGGTTATATAATCCATGCTTAGGTTGAAGATCAAGGGAATAAGTATGGAACATTAGTGGACGGAAGGACTGTACAATATGTGACATCGAGTTCAGGCTTCATATTTTTTTGTAGCTTCTACTCGCCAAAAGACAACTTCTCACCAAATTTTAAGTTGCGGAAACGCTTGGTTTGCGAGATAAAAAATAATCAAAGCTCCATATAAAATTCCGATTTTACACCGCCATGACACAATATTTTGCAGAGGAGAGGGGGGGAGTGTGATAGTGTTAGGTTCTGGCGCTTCGCCGGCCGCTGCCGCGGCACGCTCGCTTCGCTCGCTCGGCTCGCGCGCTGTAGGGTCGCAGTTCTACCTAACACTCCTCCTCGCTTCGCTCGTCGTCGTACCTACACCGACCTGCCTTAGAGTCTGTCTGAAACTACTTTGAACTAACCTAAAAAGTTCCTACAAAGTGTCACGTCGTATCCCCCGCCCGCAGACCCCGCCAATTCTATTTGCGTTTTGTTTTACGCGTTTTAGTAAAATCGTACCATTTTTGATAATTATTAATCAACAAATTTCCACAAAATAATGCTTATAAATTAAAAGAATCATTGAATAAATATCATGTAACTATTATTGTACACAAATAAGTCGAAAAAACTGTATTTATGTAAAAACTGAACATAAAACAAATCATCACGTTTTAGTTTTTCTCAACACGTTTAACGAAACGCAAAATATTGTGTCATGGCGGTGTAAAATCGGGATTTTATATGGAACTTTGATTATTTCCATTATTTTTTATCTCGCAAACCAAGCGTTTCCGCAACTTAAAATTTGGTGAGGAGTTGTCTTTTGGCGAGTAGAAGCTACAAAAAAAATATGACGCCTGAACTCGATGTCACATATTGTACAGTTGAGCCTTAGTGGACTCCTACACTGACGTGGAAAGGATCGCTAATACCTTGCGACTTTCACACGTTGGATCGCAGTTTCGGAAGTTTAGAGTAGGTTTTAATGCGTGCTTCTGAAAAGTAACTAGATATTATTACACTGGATTAAACTACATATCTTTGATAATTCATTTTTGATGCAACCAGCTCAGTACTCGTGTCGAGGGTTTCTCTAGAGACTTCAGTATAGAGACTAAAAAATGTAATTTACACAGTTAACAAAATTCCCATACTATACGTATAATTCTTCATACAAGCAACTGCGTTGTATCAATATTAATTATTGTATTGTCGCCAAAGATACGCAATTATACTAAAGCCTGACCAGAAATATATAATTATTGTCAAGAGGGCGCTATTATCCTCATTTATATGGCTACAGCTCAGTTCTCTATGGTATGATGACATCTTGATTTGTTTACCTGTCAGCTTTGATGTTGATTTGAAAATGTTTCACAGCGAAAATGTTTCATTTCCCGAGCGTATTACTTACAGCAGTGTATTATATACACTATCTACAATGTTTCGCTCTTGACTATGGATAATGTTGGGAATTTTCTGTCGTTTATTATTTAATATTCAATACTATTATCATTTAAGTAAACTGCCTCAATGACAGTGACAGCCTATCACATGCACTCACACATGCATATCATTCTGTCATTTAAATGATTGCCAGTGTAAGAAATTAGTTCCAATGAAATTCCGCAACATGACGTATGATCATATATTTCTGGTCAGGCTTTACATAATTTGGGGATTAAGAGTCCGGTAATGGTTTTAAATTTTCGAACGTCATTACTCATAAAGTGATTCTAATTTAATTTTCCAAAATTCGACCCACAAATAAAGCCTACAATGCGAGTAAAAAACTAATAATGTAGACTAAAATAAAGCGAACGTAACCCCATAAGCTCCAGGATTACATTTTAAATTCAAATAATTAAAACAAAATGAGATGTCAGTAGGTACGAGTAACTCATTTCAATAGGGCTGAGTTTACTGCACAATATTTGATTACCCTAGAATAGACCCTTGTCAATGAAATTTCACGAGGCCATTCATCAAAGTTAACAACGCCATAATCGTTAACAGTTGGATAATATCAGACCCATAGGGTCAGTTTTACGCATGATATCTTAATATTTATCTGATTTTAGAATCTAATTAGGGCTTTTTATTTTATTTAAAAAGGTTGGAAGGGTTGTACATATATCAGGCCTAAAGCCTTTAAAAAAAAGAATATGGCATTACGTGAGATTGATGACAAACCAACGAAAACAAACAAATTTGGTTTAAATTATTACCTAACTTTTTATAACTAACATAGACTACTTACGTGCCCAACCTCGATACCTTAAAAACAACTGTAAAAAGTAATGAAATAAACGCATTTGTATGTGTAATTGAAGTTTGAAGAATACACTGGATTCTTATAACTATTTTAAAGAGCTAATATCAGAAGCTACCTGTAAATTAGTGAAGTATCTTCATAAAGGGGCTCCGCACGTTTTTTATCTATTTTTTACCAGTTTTGAGTCGATATTCCAACATCTGCACTACAGATACAATTACGAGTATAAGGCAAACGGCTATCGGTTTTTGAATCTTTTATCTCCATTCTTTAGAAGTTTGTAATAAATGAGCACTTTTTTATGATTTTTTAAAATATGAACAAATAAACTTTTATCGATATTCAAATGCTGTAAAGAATCTTAGATATACGAAATCTACATATTAGGGTTCCTCTTTGACGTTTCTAAAAACTGATATCTGAGAATGTGAGAGATCTTAATTTCAAACTAATCAACACAAAAGTTATGACCAGAAAAACACTTTTTTCGCCTAAAATTGTGCGACTTTGATGTCAAATATCTCGACGAAAATAAATATTCAAGTAAATATAGCATACTACGTGTATATTGTTTGGGGGCGTTACTGATAATATGATAAGCTAAGAAAATCATTAGGAAACTAAAGGATCCAATCGAAGGTCATTGGTGCCAGGGAGACCCTTAATATTTTCTATTTTATATAACAGCGATGTCGCCATGTTTCCTTCAATGATATCCATACCATATACTTCAAGGCTTCGAGGTAGTTCCTGATAAACTTACTTCCCATTTCGAATTGGGACACAAAACAATGGCCGCTCTCTCGACAAAAGGACAAAATGTATGAAATTGTGACAGTAAGCAGCAGCATTAATATTTCTTTGAATGTTTTGATCACTTTTGTCTAACTGTGCTTGCTTTCTATCTCAGCTTTTATTTATTTCGATGTTGATTAATACATTCTATGTATAGTGATCACACTTACAAACCTAACTAGTAGAATTATGAGAAGGTGCCTTCAAAACGAAACTGAAATCCAAATTGCACAATACATAATTGCAAAAATGTTATTTCTCTGCTGTTACAGACGCTTAATTAGAAATTGTATTAAGAAATATAGCTAATAAACATAAGAAAAATATTGTACAAACAAAATCATACTACATACATAGTACTATAAGATTTTCTAGCCTCTCAAGATTATGTTTACACTTTTGCATTTCACTCCTTTGTGAAAATATGTAAGTGTCATAGCTGCTGCCGTCTGCATTAATGCAAAAAAAACCCAAACTCAATGTAGATGTTTAGGGTAATTGACATTTCTTGCAAAAAGGCTGTCGCGATTGGAATGTTACCTTTAATTAAAGGACATATTCAAGGTCGTGTACGAGTATTAGTTTTGAATCTCAACAAGCCTATACAAATATACCTGCAGAGGAGTACCTAAGGTTAAGGTTAACGCGGGCTGTTTTCCGCAACTCGACGTCTATCTTTTGGGCCTATTTTGCGTGCCGGGTGGCCTTATTCATGCCAACCCAGTTCCTCCAGGAAGCCTAGCAGACCCTTTATGTTGCCGACGACTTCCGGGAGTGCCCTCGGTGAACCAAGATGTTTCGCCCGGTATTCTGCCACCCCCGGACATGTGATGATGACGTGGGCGGCTGTCTCGTCCTCCTCCATGCAGGCCCTGCAGAGGGGACTGTCCGTAACACCTATAGTGAAAAGATGTTTGTTTAGAAGGGCATGACCAGTTAGTGCTCCGCTTATCAGTCTGAGCTGCGGCCTCTTGAGCTGTTTCAGCTTCCGAGACAATCCGGGGTTGATCGTCGGGAGGGCCTCCTTGGCTTGCCTGCATGTACCTAGGTTAGTCCAAAATTGTTGGTGTTCTACCTTGGTGTTATGTCGTAGTGTTCTCCGCAGCCATGCAACAGGTAGAGGTATGATGGGCTCGGGACCTACCACTCTTGCCTCTGAGCCGCCTCTTGCTAAAGCATCAGCTGCGTCGTTGCCACGTGAGTTGCTGTGCCCTTTGATCCACTGCAGGGTTATGCTATTGGTGGTACATACCTCCGTTAGGATTCTGTGGCATTCGTATATAAGACCTGAGGTTATTTTGTGACTTTTCAGGGCTTGTAGAACCGATCGACTGTCGGAGAGTATGCGGATGGGGTATTCCGTTACCTTCCTAGAGGCGATTGCGTGAGCGGCCATTATTATGCCCATGCACTCTGCCTGGAAGACTGTGTTGTGGGCTCCTAATGGTGTTGAAATATGTATGTTTAGGTCCTCTGAGAAAACTCCCGAGCCAGTGCCAGACCTTGTTTTGGACCCGTCTGTGAAGATTCTCAGCTCCCTTGGGTTGAGACCTTCGTGTGGGTCCTCGTACAGTTGAATCTTGTACTTTTTGTCGAAAACGAATTGCCTAGGTATCGCATCAGTTACCGCATCTATGAGCGGTTCCTTACTTACGGCCTCGTGAAGGATTTCAGTGTGTGGTGTCCTAGGCGCCTTCCAGAGATTCAGCTTCTTTAGCCGCACCGCCGCAGCCATGGCCTCTTGTTTCACGAAGAGATGCAGCGGCGATAGGCCCAACATAGCTTCCAGGGCTGCAGTTGGTGTAGTCCTCATGCAGCCCGTAGTTGCCATGCAGGCCAATCTCTGTAGTCGTTGTAGTTTGGCTTCGACCGTGGATAGTTTGGTGCGTGGCCACCATACTATCGCGCCGTAGCATATGATGAGGAGTACCTAATAACTCAGTATACAATTCTGTTTTTGCAGGAGCCTCGATTGTGCAATTGCCGTGTTGCGGCTACACCAGCCTTTGCTAATATTTACTGCTCCGATCTATGTACAGATGCACTTAGTGCGGCTATTCGTCTCTCCCATTGCAATATTTTACAGGATTGATGGAATATAGTAAGATTACATTATTGAACTCACTACATAAATTACAGTGGATGTCTTAAGAGTCCGGTAACGTTTTTTTCGATTTCGTTCAACTTTTCGATGCCATTTTACAGTAACTAACAAAACTTCTATGAGTTTGTTTTGTATATACACATTTTGAAAGATTATTTCTTTTTAAACTGCATAAGTGGGACACTTGTTTTTACTTTATGTTTCATTTGTAAATAATTCACCGTAATTTAACAGCCGTCTCGCAACTTTTACTTAGAGAGGTAAGGTAAGTAAGATATTTATTGATTAAAATTACATTAACCTTGTACATAAAATGTATAAATATGAGTCATCTAAGGTATTCCTTAATGGAATAGTTTTTTTGTTTTCATTTGTAATTTTTAGGCAAGTGTGTGTTTAGCTAGAACAATTTTTATAAAATTTGCCGAAGTTTAAGTGATATTTTTGGAAACGTTTTAAAGCATGTAACAAAAATATAAATGTAGAAATAAACTTTTCTTTATGCGTGTGTAAAGAGTTAAAACAGATGAAGGGTTTATTAGTGTAATCATTAATTGATAAGCGTTTAAAGTTACACTTTAAAAACTTGTCAATTATGACCCGGTATTTTTTTAATTTACCGCGCAGCAATGTACTGCAAATACGATTGAAGTATAGTAAGTAACTATCAATGTTAACGAGCGTTCAACGTAAGTGTGTTGTACTTACATTGAGGGCCGAATTATTTTGCGTGGTTAAAATTTTCGTCGTCATTTTAAGAAAAAAGTTATCTAAATATATCTCTTATGTCCTATGCTAACCACAGTTTAAAGGTTCGCCCGTATTGTATTTACACACTGCATAAGTTATCGATACTTGCTGTAGAAACTCTGGGTCCTTGGTCATCCATAGTTATGTGCTATAACAAAAAAATATGAAAAACTAAAAAATCAGAGAAGCTGTGCAACAAAAGTTGAACCTTCTTCAATAAAATATGCTTCAGATTTTGGATACATTCGTAGGATTTTATTAGTAATTAGCACATGACGACCAACAATTTCAGATAAAGTCATCACCGCAGTCACGTACTTTGGCTCGTTTGTTACAAAGTCATTCGCTATCCTAAAACAGATATCTGCGATTGAACTCCGTATCGTTTACGATGTTTTGTCCTTTGTTCCTCTTTGCAATAGAGTGGATTTATCGCCGGTAAGTGATTGGGATTGAGTCAATATGTATGTACATACGCTAGATTTGTTTTGAACCAGCCTTCATTTAGGCATACCGGTACAATGACCTATATCGTAGTTATAGCTAATTATAAATTACTAGTAGTCCGCCTCGAACTGAGAACTCGCGATTTACTTGCAAACAAGCTGACCAATATAACGAGACCCATGTGATAACTTTTTCGCGCCTTCTAGCTCCATAACCCATTGACCGATCCTGCTCATATACGAACTCTCAAATTATATGTATTTCTGCTACAATCCCAACAAATTTCATAAAGATCAGAAAAACGTCACTAAAGTTATCGCGGAACAAACTCTGAAAATCAAAAAGCCATCCAAATGCCGAGACGTCCCAGTAGCCAGAAGTTGTTTGTAAGAACTTCACTTCGCTTACGCTTCGCTCGTTCGATTATTCTCAATTTAATGGTTACGTAACTATAAATATTTGTTACTCGGCTACCTACTAAACTCCACGATACAAGCCTTATTGAGCTAACTAATATTGCTGTGGACTAAGGGTTGGTTGCACCACGCATAACTAACGAACTGATCAATGTTAAATATGGCGACGGAGCTGTCCTCCAAAAGAAAACTGTCTAACTTTTCATACAAGGTTTTTTTGCCGACGACGTTAACAGACGTTTTGGTGCAACCTAAGTCGGTTTGTGTTCGATTGTTCCGTAATATTTACTCTCCTAATTATTTTATTGATTTAGGTTCTGCATATTTGTAATTAAACTAGTAGTCCGCCTCGAACTCAGAACTCGCGATTTACTTGCAAACAAGCTGACCAATATAACAAGACCCATGTGATGATTTTTTCGCGCCTTCTAGCTCCATAACCCATTGAACGATCCTGCTCATATACGAACTCACAAATTTTATGTATCTCTGCTACAACCCCAACAAATTTCATGAACATCAGAAAAGCGTTACTAAAGTTATCGCGGAACAAACTCTCAAAATCAAAAAGCCATCGAAATGCTGAAACGTCCCAGTAGCCGAAGTTGTTTGTAAGAACTCACTTCGCTCGTTCGGTAATCATCGTCATCTCACGAATGCTCAAATTACTATATTTAATTACTCATTTTCATTGTACACGTAAACTTGTATTTATCTATACAGTATGCTCATACGTAAAATTATACGGTTTTCTTTACCGTACTTGGAAATATCTATAGAATACTACTATGTTTAATTTAAGAACCAATACATTATTCTGTTCAATAAAGGCTCAGCACGGCGTACAAAAGACCATAATGAAGGCGTTTATTTATTCCTCCAATAATTCCTCTTCCGGCGTACACAGTACGATCTGAATCCTTCGGAGCTCGCAGATATTTCAACTGCTGTCATCTAGTGGTTCAGCGTATACTTTCTATTGCTATAAATCTTGTAAATGGACATCGAAATGTAGAGGGCTGTCGTTAAAAGGTCTGTGTACACGGCATCTTCGAAGAAAGGGCATCATAAGAAATATTTCATTAAATATGGTACAGGTTGGACTTTTAAAACGGGTCAAATCTAGCTTCACAGATTTGTAAAGTCTAAGACCACATATATTCTTATGAAAAAATGTAAAATATTACCAAAATTGTATTTAAGGACCTTGGATTCCAACTAGAAAATCAAAACATCATTCATGTTCATGTTACATGACGTATCCTTTATTTTCGTAAAAAAAAAACTTAAAAAAAAGCATGCAATAAGTGCCATACTAAAGTTGTGAAACATTAATAAATAATGTAAGTAGTAAGTAGATACTTACTTACCTAGTTACTTTCGGAAGTGTAATAATGTTTTCTTTAATTAATATGTAGGTATTTGATAATTATCAGCATTAGTCCCTTTGAAATTCGCGTATTTTTACTTGAGGTGCCCGCAGTTAGTAATATTTTATTCTGCTTTTACGCAAACATATCAATTGATATGTTTAATTAAACTGAATAGTTACACCCGGTAGCGCCTGTTGCGTTTGAAAAGAGCTACAAAACACAATCGAGATAAAAATCTCCTGATATTTATAAGCACATACCCACATACAAAAGAAAAAAAAGGCTTTCAATAAACAGGATATTATTTTACAATTACAATGTCGGGAAACAGGATATTATTTTAAGATTACCAGAGAATCTTCTTCCCCATTAGCCAAATCGGCTAAGCGACTGGAATTAACATTCATTAGCTATTTTTATCCACTTGTTTATTAAAATAAAAGTACTCCTGATTATCCCTGCTAAATTGGGTTAAAATTACTTTTAATGTTTACTTTTGGAATTTGCTCAACAAAACAAATAGTGTTTTTTATAATTTATTTACTATGTCGAAAAACAAGCGAAGTACCTAGACAACCAGCGAGTCCATGAACAAGTTTGACGTTTATTGACGAATGTGATCTAACGCGTCCGGTTCCGTAAGACACTTTAACTAGTACACTGTCTCAAACTGCTCTTGTTTTCTTACCATGAAAACTGACATGTTAAAGCCTGTTTGTTAAACCATGCGGCTTAAATTTTAGAGTTCACTTTAATGTAATACGCGGATATGTAAATGCACGAGCTGAAGTTAAACAAAGTAACGGTCTTGTCACCGAGTTTTAAAACTCTAGCGTTCTTGTTTCTGTGTCTTATTCAACTGGGTGACTTGTAAGAAATAAAGCTGGTCTGGTTACTGGGGAAGTTACTGCTATAGATTACTAGTAAGTGTACCTACCTAAAGGTACATTGTAAATAAATGGTACATCTCAGAATTATAATAAGGTAAGTACCTATAAGAACTTTATCCTAAACGTGTTGTTGTGACCACTTATGATATAGACAAAAAAAAGTGTCGAGTATTACGAGTATACAGTTTTCGTTATTTCCTGTAGGTATACATGTTTTTGAAATTGT
Source organism: Pammene aurita (assembly GCA_947086415.1). Classification (NCBI taxonomy): domain Eukaryota; kingdom Metazoa; phylum Arthropoda; class Insecta; order Lepidoptera; family Tortricidae; genus Pammene; species Pammene aurita. Next base: position 18,858,293 of record OX352291.1, read on the forward strand.
AAAATAAATAATTTTCTTTGCTATTTATCTAAAAATACAGGAATGATGGTTTCCGCGATTGAGTTTTTTAATAGATGGCAGAGGCGAGAGGTCTTTTTGACAGCAGCTGTCAAAATCCACCAATCAAAAACCGGCCAAGTGCGTGTCGGGCCATGCACAATGGAGGGTTCCGTAGCTTCAATGGAATAAGAACCAGACTAATGCCAAAAGGTCGTATCTGATGCCTATGGAAGAAGTTTTTTGGAAATAACTCAAAAATGGCTAGACCTATAATGTTCAAAATAATTTTCCTAAAAAGTTTATCATAATGCGCATCTTCTCAATTTTTTTCATATTTTTTGGACATACGGTTCAAAAGTTACAGGGGGGACGACGCTATTTTTCCGACTTTCGAAGCGATTATTTCCGAAAATATTTACATTATCAATTATTTACATTTTACTAAGCCCCTATTCATTTTTAAATACCTATCCAACAATATATCACACGTTAGGGTCGAAATTAAAAAAAAAATCACTCCCCACTTTACGTATAGGGGAGGTACCCTAATAAAACATTTTATTCCACTTTTTATTTTACCACTTTGTCGGCGTGATTGATATACACATTAGTACCAAATTTCAGCTTTCTAGTGCTAACGGTCACTGAGATTATCCGCGGACGGACGGACGGACGGGCAGACATGGCGAAACTATAAGGGTTCCTAGTTGACTACGGAACCCTAAAAAAAGACGGTGCTGCCATCTAGTGAAAAACTCGATCGCGGAAACCCTCATATTTGAGATTTTCTACCGAAACCCAACTACGAGTAAAATGATTTTAACTCGCAGACGTGTCATTTTATTTTCATTATGATACGAGATAAAGTGAAAGCCTTTAAAATCTGTTTTGTTCTTGACTTGACAAGTTGCACGTGACATGATGTTAAAACGCGATACCTACATGAATTATCGAAGGAAAAATGTGACGAAAATTTTATTTGAATTCTGTTAGAGAGTTTAAACATTTAGATCCAGAGTTGTAAACACATTTTGTAATTACTAACTAAATTAATGTAACCTTCCTTCTTCTTTATTTTGGCTTATTTAGCCATAAGCGCAGCTGCGTCAGCTGTTTTAACTATACCTGACTTGACTTGACACCGCATTGGAACAATCACCCATCAGAGGGGGGGGGGGGGGATTAGTTAACAAATTACTAAGACTAAGAATTTAAGTTAGTCGCAACAATTAATAATTTGAATAAGACATTCTAGACTTCTACAACACTCGAACATTGATATCCTCTGTATAACGGAGCACTGGCTTAAAGGTCATGAATTTATGTTTAATTTCCACAATCATAGTGTAGTAAGTAAATTTTTTAGAAAATCCTGCATTCGCGGCGGGTCATTAATAATGGTAAAACATGATATAAAAAGTAAGGAGCGGAAAGACATTGTTGAATTGTCTGAGGAACGCCATATTGAACTTTCTTGTGTCGAGTTAGAAGAATTTATAATTGTATGCGTGTACAGGCCTCCATTGGCAAACAATAACACATTTGAGTCAGTGATAGATGAAGTTCTTACAAGTGTTTTTTGTAGTAATAAAAGTGTTATTGTGTGTGGTGATTTTAATATCAACTTACTTGAAGATTCATCCATGTGTGTATGGTTACTTAGTACTTTCAAATCCTACAATTTAGTCAATTTATTTTGTGAGCCTACACGAATCACAGCAACCAGTGCCACATGTATAGATAACATTTTCAGTAACAAGGATGCGACTAGTAAATCTAAAATAAACAACTTAAGTTCTGACCACTGTGGACAAAAAGCCTCTTTTAGCGGAAAAACTAAGGATATTCCACAAGTCACTATGTGCAGACCAATTTCCGAAAGGCGATTAGATTTATTCAGTCAGAATATCACGAAACAATTATGTTATCTTCCATTTACCCAGGAAAACCCTAACGGTATGAGTATTGAGTTGTTTAACTGTATTAAAAGGGAATTTGATGCCTGTTTCATTCCGAAGAAGGTGCAAGGCAAGGTCAAGACGAAATTTAGCGACTGGGCTACGCCGGATATTCATGAGAAAAGACGACGGCTCTATGATTTATATGACTTGAGAAGAATTAATAAAAGTCCGGAATTCCTAGATTATGTCAGGAACTTTTCTAAATCTTTTAAGATGATGTGTGCCGCTGCTAAAGCTGATTATCAGAAAGATCCAAATTCCAAGGATAAAGTAAACAACTGTTTGGCAAGTAATCAACGATGAAACTGGGAAACGTAAACTCAAAGATCCGAACTACAACCTACGTATTAATAATAATTTAGTGAGTTCGGACCTTGAAGTTGCGGATCATTTTGAGCATTTCTTCTCTAATATACCGGTCTCCATTCATTCATCGCCTGACGTCGCTGAGGCAATACTGAAAATAAATATAGCAAAGTGTACAGATATCTTTAAATTTTCATATGTTACTCCGAACTTAGTTATTAAAACATTTAAATCCCTAAATTTAAAGAAAACTGAAGATCTTTGGGGCCTATCTGTTAAAGTTCTACATTCCATTGTTGAATCAATTGCACCACATTTAGCTGATATATTTAACAAATGTATTGATACAGGAATATTTCCAGACATAATGAAGCACAGCAAAGTCATCCCCTTGTTCAAGTCAGGATCGAGAACAGAACCAAGCAATTTCAGACCAATTTCAATACTGCCGGCACTGAGCAAAGTTTTGGAGAAACTAATTCTAAATCAACTTGTGTCACATTTTAACCGAAACGAATTGTTCGCCAGAAATCAATTTGGTTTTACCAGAGGTCGCTCGACTACTGACGCAGGTGCTGTTCTTCTTAAGCACATCTTTGCCGCTTGGGAAAAAAAACAAGATGCTGTTGGAATATTCTGTGACCTATCGAAGGCATTTGATTGCGTTGATCACGAAAATCTAAAGAGAAAACTAAGCCATTACGGGATCAAAGCTGGTGCCCTTAACCTCGTCTCATCATACCTATCGGATAGAACACAACGAGTGGTTATTAATGGAACTCAATCTTCTGGATCCCCTGTGGCACTCGGAGTGCCTCAAGGCTCAATACTTGGTCCCATCCTGTTTTTGGTGTACATTAATGACCTACCTAAAATTGTGCAAGATAAACACGATATAATGTTATTTGCTGATGACACATCTCTGATATTTAAAGTGGACAGAAAAGAAAACAGCTTCGATAGTATTAACAGTGCACTCTCCACAGTAGTAAATTGGTTTACGGCTAATAACCTACTTTTGAACGCCAAGAAAACGAAGTGCATCAAATTTACACTTCCCAACGTCAAGCAGATTAACAGCAGCAAGATTATAATAAATGATGAAACAATGGAATTCGAAAATCAAACTGTTTTCTTAGGAGTCACTTTAGACTCGAAATTACAATGGCATCCACATATAGCAACCTTAGCTGGGAAACTTAGCTCTGCAGCCTATGCCGTGAGGCGAAACTGCCAGGCTGGTATACTTCAGTTACTTTCACAGTGTTATGTCGTATGGAATTCTGTTGTGGGGTAAAGCGGCTGATATTGGGACCATATTTGTGCTACAACAACGAACTGTACGAGGCATTTATGAAATGCGCGGTCGAGCATCCGTAAGAGGAAAATTTGAAGAGGCAAATATTCTTACCGTAGATTCTCAATACGTACTTGAAAACATTATGTATGTGCGGAAAAACATCCATGAATTCAAGCTCAACAGTGATATCCATAACTATAACACTAGAAATAAGGATAAGATTGCCGAGCCTGGCCACCGCCTCGGTAAGGTTCGTACGTCTTTTGCTGGGAACTGTACACGTTTTTATAACAAAGTCCCCGCTGATGTAGTGAATTTGCCACTAAATAAATTCAAGTCTTATGTTAAGCGCTATTTGTTGAGGAGAGAGTACTATACTTTAAAGGAATTCATTGAGGATAACGATGCCTTTAAGTCTGTAGCTTGATATGGTTAGTACAATACAGATTGAGAAATTATTAGGTACATTACTCTATGAAGCAGCTTTACTAGTGTCCAGTATTACCTGTTTTTCGTTTTTATTTTATTTGGACACTTAGAGACGTTATACATCTCTAAGTCTTGCATTCGCAAATATTTATATGTATAGATATATATTTAATGATCCTGACGCTTAGAGACATGTACATCTCTATGTCACTTTTATATTGTAATTTAGTTCACGCATGTAAAGTACGAGCACAGAATATTGTTTCTCACCAGACTAAACATGGCTAGTTTTTATTAATTAATAAAGCCCGCCAGCTTGAACATGTCATGCTCGCTTAAAAGGCTCTGCTTATGGTGGCGTCGTTGATCGGGTCGCCACTTTCCCGAAGAAAGGTTGAGGGAGGCGATGGCTGAGATACGCGTCATACTCGTGAACGGGTGCTGTTTGTGGAGACCGGTCTGTTTAGGCTAACTGGGACAACACATTTACGTAACATTTTATTAATCATATTTAATTTTACAATGCTTAGAAAAAATAGAAGAGTAGAAAAATTCACTGCCTCAGGCGAGGCTCTTCGAACTCGCGACTCTGGGATACATGCCCATCGCTCTGACCAACTGAGCTACTGAGACACACCTGATGGCTGCGAATTTCTCTACTATATCCCATATGCGTCTTAGGGGGACGCCTAGCGACATCTGCCGAAGAAGTCTTACACTTCCCAACCGGCCATCGGAGTCCCAAGTTGTATTGAGAATTCACCGATAACAATGCGCCACCCCATACTACAATTAATTTTTATATTAAGCAAAACGTCTGCTAGCGATACCACAATGCTTAGAAAAAATGGAAAAGTAGAAAAATGCACTGCCTCAGGCGAGACTCGAACTCGCGACTCTGGGATACATGCCCATCGCTCTGACCAACTGAGCTACTGAGACACACCTGATGGCTGCGAATTTCTCTACTATATCCCATATGCGTCTTAGGGGGACGCCTAGCGACATCTGCCGAAGAAGACTTACACTTCCCAACCGGCCATCGGAGTCCCAAGTTGTATTGACTAGGCGTCCCCCTAAGACGCATATGGGATATAGTAGAGAAATTCGCAGCCATCAGGTGTGTCTCAGTAGCTCAGTTGGTCAGTGCGATGGGCTTGTATCCCAGAGTCGCGAGTTCGAGTCTCGCCTGAGGCAGTGCATTTTTCTACTTTTCTATTTTTTCTAAGCATTGTGGTATCGTTAGCAGACGTTCTGCTTAATATAAAAATAAATTGTAGTATGGGGTAGCGCATTGTTATCGGTGAATTCTCAATACAACTTGGGACTCCGATGGCCGGTTGGGAAGTGTAAGACTTCTTCGGCAGATGTCGCTAGGCGTCCCCCTAAGACGCATATGGGATATAGTAGAGAAATTCGCAGCCATCAGGTGTGTGTCAGTAGCTCAGTTGGTCAGAGCGGTGGGCATGTATCCCAGAGTCGCGAGTTCGAGTCTCGCCTGAGGCAGTGCATTTTTCTACTTTTCCATTTTTTCTAAGCATTGTGGTATCGTTAGCAGACGTTCTGCTTAATATAAAAATTAATTGTCATATTTAATTTTAGTTTAATTGGCTTTAGACACAACATTCGGTGCTTGATTATCCATATTTTTTTTATTACATAGAATATTTAGATCAAGACACTTGGAGACCTTATACATCTCTAAGGATAATTTAGAAATAGTATGTTTATTGTATACTAGAATCACTTACTTTTTTTTTAATTTAAATTCAAAATGTGTTTCTAACTGTTGATGATGGATTATTATAATTTGGTATTTTATGTAGAAGACACAGTTCAGGTAAGAAATTAAGTATGTCAAACTTGTATGTAATTCATTTTCAATAGTCAGATTTGGACTCATATTTTTTCTTTGGATTTTTCTTAAACTATAACCTATTGTTGGTTAATCTAACCTTGGTTTGATATGTTTTCTTATAGAACAACGCACTTATATGTATTGTTTAGTTTTGATGTACTGTTGTTTTGAAAAAATAAGTCCCGCCGAGTTTCTTGCCGGACATAATTCTTCTCGGGTCAGAGGTGTAGGGTTAGAACCGGTGTAGTTTGATTTTTTTTCTCTTTTACTTTGACGTGTAAAAGTGCCCTTGTGGCCTACTTACTGAATAAATGTTTGAGTTTGAGTCTATTAAATATACCTACATGGGTAGATATGTACATGATAAAACTTTCAACACAAAACAAAATCACAGGAAAGTGAAACAAAGATGTATCGATAAAACGCAACACAGATACAGAAATAACACACTGCTCGCAAATCGAGAGCTTGAGTTATGGCAAAAGTTAGACGATTTCATTGCAACCCACTGAAGCTGTAAGGAATTAGAGAAGTCTGGAAACGTCTTAAGAAATACATTTTGATATTCTTAGGAACGAAATAAGATACCTAACTAGGTATCTTATTTCGTTTCACATTTTTACTGTCTGGGCGTCTGTCTGTCCGCGGCCTATCTCAATGATCGTTACCGAAATTTGGTATGAGTGTATTAATCACGCCGACAAAGTGATATAACAAAAACTGAAAAATATTATTTTCCGAACACGTGAAGTAAATTAAATTTTTTATTGAATAAGTTTTAACAATCTGACGGCTACATTTAACTTGATATTACTTTAAAAAACTAATTCGTACAAATTTTTTGGTACCTAATGAAGTAATTTGTGCCACCTGCAAAATTTGGTTACATTGAGTTACGTGGTTTGCGACTTTAGCCGACGCTTTTCTTTCTTATAGTCGAAATACTTTAAAAAAAGCGCCCTTTTGGTTGGGTGTATTGTAACCAGCCAGCAACTACAGAATCGTACCTACTCAATACATTGAGCATGACCCGACATACTCTTGGCCGATTATTTTATTATTATTTAAAAATTCATTGACGCCAAAGGCAAACTATCAAATTTTGCAGTTTTTCTTGCCATGTACGTAAACGTGCAGTTAACTGTCACGTACCCGTACCTAAAAAATCTTTCCCATAAATATAAAATATTTCAGCAGTCATGATTTACCAAGCACTCCCAGATCACACCAAATTTTTATTTTTGCAATATATCTTTTTAAATGAGAAAGGCCGGTGAAATACCTAGTTCTATATCTCCCGGATCTTCCTATTACTGTTTTCCTAAGCCTCCAATGCTCGCTTCCAATTACTTTATCCACGGGTATATGCGTAGCCATAAATAATAAGTGAGGGACCGGGGGCGTGCCCCGAACAAAAAGTAACAAACAGCTCTTAAATAAAGAAAGCACCGGCATATGTTAACATCTGGTACAGTCGCGGACACGAGCCCACGTAAATAAATACGACTACACTGTCCTCTAAAAAAAACGACATAAAAGTCGTGAACGATCAGATGTTTATACGACAATTTGCTGGCAGGGTAAATAGGGTTTAAGTAATCTTTTTATTCGTTTCGTTTCGAGCATTTGTTTAATGGTGAACGTATTGAATCATATAAACCGATATTGTGATTAAAGAAAGATAATGTCTGAAATATTTAGTACGTATAGGTACTAACATACTATAAGTAGGTACTTTATGCAAAAAACCATGCGCCAGAAAACAATTTCTAACATCAATTTACTTTCAATAATCAAACCTTACTTATAAAACATCGCAAAATATTCAGTTTTAAGCGCTTAGTAAAGATTGATTCTCAATTTAAATGCAGATGGAATGGATTTTCAAACAAATGTTAGCTTTGAAAATAGATATGAAAGGATCACTTACAATTTAGTTGATAGTTTTAGTTGTAATTGAGAGGTATCACAAGCACGGTAAACATTGTAAGTATGGTTCGAACCCATTATATTATCGTAGCGATAGTTTCGTAGTAATACGTAGGTATTTAAGTTTTCAACACACCTGCTCGTAACGAGGTTCTTATTCCACCGCTTTTATGCTCATAATCCTAGATATTAAACACACGTGCATTTCACAATAATTATCGAACTAGTGGAATAATTTAATAATCCGACCAAGTGACGTTTGTAATGTAGTACCAAGTTGTACGTACGCAGACGAATAGTTGTAATTTAGTCGGGTATTACCTTTACTTTTTTTAAACTCTTTAGGAGTTTACATTCAAAAAAGTAAATATATTAAAAATATGTATTTACGATAGAATACAAATTATACAATCCTGATTATGGAAAAAGAATAATTTCAACTTATTATATTACTCGTAATCTAAATATATAAATGAAGAAACTGACTGACTGACTGACTGACTGATTGACTGACTGACTGACTGACTGACTGACTGACTGACATATCAACGCACAGCCCAAACCGCTGGTTCTAGAGATTCCAAATTTGGCACGTAGGTTCCCTATAAGGTCTATAAGGTCTAGGGATGCACTAAGAAAGGATTTTTCAAAATTCACCCCCTAAGGGGGTAAAATGGGGGTCCAAAATTTGTATGGCGAATCAAGATTTGTTAGACTATTTTATTCGAACCTTCACAGGAGTATTCTTAACGATAAATGAGTAAACACGTGTTTCAGGTTTTTTGAAAATTCAACCCCTAAAAGGGGCAAATGTGGTCACAAAGTCTGAAAATCAACATGGGTATCGTATCCTTTTTGAGTACTTATAGTACGCGGGCGAAGCCGCGGGAAAAGGCTAGTACGCAATAAATTACGTTTTAAACACGAATTGTCTGTTTGGCATTATACGTCCGCGCCTTTGCCTCAAGCTGCACGCAAATCCAAAAAAGAAAATTGCGCGCCATTTATAAGTTAACCTCGAATCATTGTTTATATGTTAGATTTTTTTCGTTGTGTTTTATTAATTTAAACAAATTATATTTTCAATGAATAAGAGGACAACTTTAACGTTAATTTAACCTCTGGATATATTTCAAAATTGTGATACATACTAGTAAAATGTTATCATAAAAATCTAGTGAGCAATACGTAAGAAAAAAATACTATAATTTATTGCACAATAAATGTGAAGTCTTTAATTTTATGAAATGATTTGAAAAAGAGTTCCAGTTAGCCAATAACATCACAAAAAAAGGTTAGATAAATTTAATTATCTTAGGTTTGTAAGTACCTTTATCCTGTAAATATTCTGACAATTAATGTATTTATCCAAAGTTATTAATTACACTTTTTTGTTATTTCCTCGCAAGTGTGTTAAAAAACGTCGTATAAAACGCGTGTGCTTGATCATTCCATAGCTTAGTTTCCTTAGCGCACTCACGTGCGTTCGTGCGCACAATATCGCTTCGTATGTAATGATCAACTTAGCACACTAGTATCATAATGTACTATTTTCTTCTACATACCAGCGAAAATGAAGACAATTTGATATGTAAGTACGTAAAGATAACATTACCAGGGATGGTAATTGAATACCTGCAGTACAAATTATGTCCTACTCATTGACATAGGTACACCGGGAAAATAATATTTACCAAATTAATCTAACTGGAGTGTGATTTTTCGAGTAACCACTATTCAAAGATTAACCGCTAGACCACCTTCAAATTAGGTGCAAAATAATTTATCATTCATAGAGCTGTTCGTGGGCACTTTTAAAACCATTTTAGCCCACAAATGGTAGAATTACGTTGAAAGACTTGTGATCGAGTATAATTTTAAAACAAAGTTGGACAAAGATTTCATAGGTCGTGAATATAATTCATTTTTGACTATTTACTATATTTTGATTGACGTTCACTTTCAAGGTTATTATAACCTCTCCTAAATTAAAACTACGGCTTTACTCCAAAGCTTTTGTATTTTGACAATCGTTTGAAGATGAATAATTATATCTACAAAGTAGGTACTATTATCAAAATACAACTAATCATAATTGTACTACAATCAAGTAGTTAATACTAAAATGCATACATTGCAGTACTAGTATGATAGCAGTATCAAATTAAATGTTGTCCATTTTTTGTCATTAAGAGTCCGGTAACGGTTTTTTTTATTTCGCTCAACTTTTTCACACCATTTTGCAGTAACTGACAAGACTTCTACTAGTTTGTGTACATATTTTTGAAGATAGTTTCTTTTGAAACTGCATAAGTGGAATATTTTTTTGATTTTATGTTTCATTTACATATAAATAATGCACCTTAATCTAAGAGCTGTTTCGATTTTTGCTTGGAGAGATAAATACGTTGGAAAATGAGTCTTTTAAGAGTGGAACAGTTTATGTCGCTAGAGGAATTTTAGAAAAAAAATCCGAAGATTAGATGGTATTTTTGGGAACGTATTAAAGTATTTCATTGAATTTTAAATGTTAAAATAACCTTAACTGTATGGTCACATAAGCTAATATGGAACTTATTAATGGGCATTAAAAAAAATCGAGCTAAAAGTTTGCATGAATCAACGTCCTCACTAAACAAGCTGTGTAAGAATTAAGTTTTCGGGTATTAAACAATCATATATATATATATCAAAAGCATTTTTTAACAGTAACAAGACTACAAACTATATTATTAAATGAAATTCTTGTGCGGTATTTCATCATTAGCGATTTTCGTTTTCAAATCGTTACCGGACTCTTAATTTATACGAACACGGCATGACACATTGTTGCATGTGTGATTATCATTCAAAATGTTGGCATTAAAATTTCTGAAAATGATCTCCGTAATTTGGTTATGGTTAAAATTATTTTTCCCGAAACATATTATTTAAAACATTGTAATGTATGAAATGCAAAATATTATATACCTACTGCTCTCAAAAATGTTTCGGAAAGGTTAACCTTTGCTGGTTACAAATTAAATAGCGAAGCGTATTATTTATGGAATGTTAAAACTTAAAAAGTTAAAAACATTTCAGTCTTAATTTTATTACAGCCGAGCAATGTTGAATTTAATTCAATTATTCAACACACACACACACACTACAAATTTAATAAGTCCGTACAAAAATAATACATTGGAGCTTAACCGCCAAAAGACACCTGCAGTCACTTTAAAAATAGGCTATTTGGTTATCTTATATCTTGTGCTGATAAAAAAATTACAATTCCTGGTTTCTGTTAAAAATACTGTAGGATTTAAGAAAATACTGCAATGGCATTTGCTGGCTTAAGCGGCTTTCACACTGCTACGTTTTACGCATGCGACGCCGGTGCGAGAGCGAGATAGCGCTCTGCATGTGTATAACGCTGTCTGTCACGCTTGCATACCGTCGCCGCATCCGGTTGCAGCGCCAGCGTGATAATCGCCTTAGTATTGAATTAAACTGTCTGAACCGCTTAAAATAAATTCGCTATTAAATGCCTCCATTGGTCAATTCGACAATAATGATCCATTATTTAATTATGACCTTTATTCTTATTTGTCTATACTCTTTTAATGCACCAGTATTCTCATGTACAGGAATTTACATGAGAATACTGGCGCATTAAAAGAGTTTCTGTTTACATAGCTCACAAATCAAACGGCAATAAAAATGCATTTAACACGTTCTATTTCGGTTTGATTCCTGTCATAAATGTACCCATCATTAGCTGTAGTATAAGCAAGAAAAGGACTTTAACAGTCGTTTTTTATCGTTTATTGCTGTCATGTTTTGACAACCATGGAAGTGCAAGAGTGACAGATGTAACATTTAGTGTATAGGAAAGCGCACGGCTCGCCTAAATATTATTGAAATCAGTACATCGACAATCGCAACTCCAGAGGGGATCACGAGCGCGTTGCCAATACTTTATATCCACAGTCATGGCACATGTCATTTGTCTCTTATCGCTCATCATTTGTCGCTCTCTGATAACATGCTTTTGTAAGTAGCAGGTAATGTCTATATCACTTCAATAGATAAGTACGTAGGTACCTACACTGGTCGTATAACACAAATTATATGTTAACTTAGAGGTATATCAATTTTGCTCATTATAATGAACTACTTGTAATACCTAGTATGAGACGCCTATTCTATTTCTAAAGTAATTTGACGTGACTTGTGTTTAGACAGAAATAGTTGACCTTTCCTCCCCTCCGATCGCAACGACAAATTTCACTAAATCCGAATCGGACTAAAATAAACATCTCGGATCCGACGTGTCGCGTCAAAATGGAGTCATTTTTAAAGCTCCCCCTCCGTTAAATGGTTGGGATTGGAGGTGATTTATTGGTTTTGGAACGGGTCCCACTGTTGGACAGTGAATATTTGAATAGATTCCGATGAGATGTTCGTTAATTCTATTTAAGCCGAATTAGACATGGTATTGATGTACTATAGACATGGAATGTCAGAGATAATCCCAAAGTTTAGTTTGGTTAGTGATTGATAGTTAGTAGTAAACTATAAAATTCAAAGTTAGAAAATAATTATTTTTCGTAAATACAGTCACCTGCAATAATATCTTACACAAAAAAGGTTATTAAAATATGTGACAAGCTCTTATAGCTCTACAAAAATAATTATTTTTTTGGCACGAATCATTGTTTAAAATATTATTTAGTGTACGATGCTTTTTTGCCGAATCCGAAACAAAAAGTTCGGCTCTGGGTCTAGTTTCGGCCGAAACCGAAACCGAAACTTTAATAGACGTGGAAAATAGTAATTATTTATTTCAGTTACATGTCAGCCGTTGTACAGTCACCATCAGATATATCAAGCGGCTAAGGTGGTCACAAATATCTGGACAACGCCCCCATTGTCACGGCGATAAAGTACATGTTCAGATATTTTTGAGTACCGTGGCCGCTCTGATTTAATCAGTTTAAAACGTTGTGACAGAACTTATGGTCAGATTAAATACAACGTTGCAAGTTTCGGTGCGGCCGAATAGTACATTGAAAGATACGGTGGCGTCAAACATTAATTTATAATAGCCTGATTTTTTTATTTTTTATTCTTATGGGATATTTATAGATAACATATGCAAAAATCCTACAAACTTTTCACCCGGAAGTAGTTAAATAGGTTAAAAAAAATATTTAAAAAAATTGTATATTTTTATTTACAATAATATCAATTATTTTTATTTGTAAACATGACGATATTTAAGTCTTCTTTCTGTTGAAAGCGAAAAACAAGAAACCGTGTCCATGTAAAACCACATATTTTACAAAATGTACGGCGCGGGCGATATATATCCTAATTCATTAGAAACAAATAGTAATAAGTAGTAGGTTTTTCTTACAACTTTAAAAAAACTTAGAAACGATATATTCATTAAAATCCTACAAGAAAAACGCTGGTAATATGTATGTACATATTTGTGGCGGTTAGCGAATAACGATATTTTGTAGGATTTTATTGGGTAAATAATACTAGTATCATGATATATCCGTTACACTAAAAATATTAGCTATTATTAATTATTTCCAATTCCCCATACTAGCCGCCCGTAAAATGACTGTAGTAGAAAGGTTCGGCCGAAACCGAACCATGAGCCGAAACACGTTTTTCTGGCCGAAACTGGCCGAAACCGAAACCGAAACTTCGGTCGGGCACTAATATTATTGCATGTGACTGTACCTAACAGATCTACGTAAAATATTGCTAATATTAGGTAGCTCGGGCTTATAAATCTTATAATAATCTTATTATTGTCACGCTAATTTGCTTCAACCGGAAAAATTGACGTATTTAATTTAACCAGAAGTTACTTGCTGACAACAGACGGATGACTCTCTCACAGCTCAATTACAAAGTGTAACTTTCAGTTACACGAAGGTCGTAGACATTTCTTGCTTCTAAGAACCCGGTTGAAAGCGGCAGCGATGCTTAAAGAAACAAACAGAATGAGCATCGTCGGATTTAATAATTTATTTCAGTTTATATTTGGAAAATACACAATGTTGGATTTGAAACAAGTATTCAGAAGCAAAGCGTTCCTTTACAGCAATAAATTAGCTTTAAACAAGTCCAGCAGTCAAAAAGATCAAATGAATGATGAAAACACGTAATTTATCGCAAATGACTCACTTACTTCCTATTATTTAGACAAACTAACCAAATAAATTCGACATGTTAATGCTAACCTAATTTCTAAAAGATCCGGGCTATTAAGGAATTCTATATACGCTTAAGAATCCGAACTATCAGTTAATTTCTAGTGACGTAAATAAAAATGGAAGAGGCCTTCCTTAGAGGGAAAAAATAACAAATATATCTCTTAAAGTAAGAAAACAAACAACGTATGTTAACATCTGTCGCGGAACTCCGTACAGACGCGCACGCGAGTGCTAAGGAGCGTTGCTAGGATGTTGTGTCGGTAAACACCTCACACTACGGTTTCGGTGAGTGCAACGGAGATAAATCATATATGTAAATTCATTTACATATATGATTTATACATTCAGACTTGCATTTTAACAAAATAAATGAATGAACGAATACATGAATAGTATTTTCAGACTTATTGCAAATGCAAATCCATATTTTTGGTAGATTAACAAAGAAAATTAAGATTTATCTGAAAATAAATATTTTAAGCAAGTCATAACCTTAAACATTGGTTCAGCATTACAGAGACAGCAATCTGCATATTGCCTATATACCTATATAATAATTAATAATTATCACTTTCGCTGACGGCGACTAGCAAAATAAATGCAAGCGTACCCTAAATAATAATACATTTCCTGTTCTTTGATTTATTTGTCAGTAACGTCGGATCAAATTTATTAATAATAAAAAATAATGGCCTTAATAGAGGTGTGCTTAAGTTTTTTCTTTCAATTTTTATTGATCATAAGCGTCTTGAAAATTTTGAGGAAGAAACAAGGTCATATTATGCAAGCATTTGCGTTCATAACTGTACAAAATGCTTGAAATTCAATACGTCAGTGTTGATTGCAGTTAATTATAAATCCGTCTCCCTTCCTTTGTGCCCGCTATTTATACGCTAACGTCATAGCCAACTCAATTTCGACTCTATTTAACTATAACAGAGTCCCTAATTGTTTACCGTTTATTTAAAATTCGGTTGTTTAATCTGTACGATCCTAAATCAAATCGAAATCAGTGTTTAGAGTCCCTTTTAAGCGTATTACTTCCGCCAATAAAAAACTTTCCTTTTGTCCGGTCCGTCTGCGCTCAGACGAGAAATGTCTCTTAGATTCGTTTGAAGTTGTTTAAATTGGGCCTGATTGGTTCCCATTTTGATTTTAACCTATAAATGCTATTAATATTAATTAATATACTTCATCAATATTGGTAGGCTTGGTCTTAAACTTCCACTGCTGTAAACGTAATGAATTGATAATTATTACAGAAATGTGCTACAAGGTTAAACAGTTTATGTATAGGTACATTATGTTTAGTACATTACTTGTCTCATTGTCATGGAATGAGGTGCAAAAGACCTCAAAATCCCCTCAAATCTCAAAATCGAAAAAAAATCCCAAAAAAATTAATTCCTCGATCATATTTTTATATCAACATGAAAAAGTTTTCTGAATTGCAGGTAGGTACACTCAACACAATGCCCCCAGCGCTTTTCATGCTCAACATTGTCTGTTGGGCATGGTGAATTTCAAATAAGTGGTAGTAATTTATTACCTTTCTCCAATCCAAGCTAGGCAAAGTAGTAGTTTAGTATTAGAAACAAATGAAGTTATATTTAAGTAAGTGAAAAAAAAGTTCATTCACAACTTGGAGACACCAGGCAACGCAACGGTAGTCTTTAGAGGTACATATATTTAATGCAATTTTAATTTATTTCTGTTCAATGCCAAAACAATATTAGGACTACCTAGTATACTTTCATGCTGTCTGTATCTCAAATGAAAAATGAAATAAAAAAGGCCTGAATTATATGTTTATAAATCGTCTTAAAAAAACCACGGAACACCAAATTTTAGACCTTTAGACCACATACTGAGATGGCATCTCAAGCTGGTTCCACATGGACTAAGAGCTGGCCACGTCAGATTTGACACAATAATGAGAGCAACGAAACCCGTCTAGTAAGATTGCAATACTATCCTTATTGCTAGATCCTGGCATCTGGCAGATTTTAATGGGTCGAAGTCAGAGTGACAGACTAGCAAAAGATTTCAGTTGGAAAAAAGTAATACCAAAATAGGAAAAAACTGCCTACGTTGTCTTATTTATAGACGACAAACTATGAATTACATTATACGTCATTTTGGACTACTTTCCCCCATCAGAAAGTATTGGAAATGATATAATCTAATCTAAATATATAAAAAAAAAAAACTGACTGACTGACTGACATATCAACGCACAGCCCAAACCGCTGGTTCTAGAGATTCCAAATTTGGCACGTAGGTTCCTTATAAGGTCTAAGGGTGCATTAAGAAAGGATTTTTCAAAATTCAACCCCTAAGAGGGTAAAATGGGGGTTCAAAGTTTGTATTGCGAAACAAGATTAGACTATTTTATTCGAAACTTAACATTCCTAACAATAAATAAGTAAACACGTGTTTCAGGTTTTTTGGAAATTCAACCCCTAAAAGGAGAAAATATGGACACAAAGTCTAAAAATGAACATGGGTATTGTTTCTATGGTTTATTGGGTCGTTGATTACGAAAATAACAACGATTTTAAAATCCAACGTCGCGGACGTGAAATACCATCACCCCTGTTAGGGTGTGAAAATTCTTGAAACATTTGTGCCAAATTGCAATTCAATCGCAATTTAATATTATAAATGCGTGTCTGTCTATAAAAGTACGTCGATTTTGATGAAACTTGATTTTATTTTCACTCGATATAGAAATAGTTTGAAACCCGGGAAAGGATTTGGATGGATTGGTTTCCTTAAATTAACACTGAAGGGGGTGAAATGCGGGTTTAAATGTTTGTATGGGGAAGTTTTAAACGTTCAACCGATTTAGATGTAACTTGGTATAGAGATAGTTTTTGTCCCAAGAAGGGACAAAATAGTTATGATCCCGAATATCAACCCTTAAGGGGGTGAAATGGGTGTTGAAGTTTCGTATGTAAAAAATTTAAACGCGAATCGATTTAGATAAAATTTGGCAACTATGGATATAGTTTGAGTCGCGGGACTGACTGGCTAAGAACCGCTGAACCTATTTAGATGTTTTGGTTTCGAGATAGTTTGGGTTCCGGGAAAGGATATATTATACTTATTATCCAGAAGACATTGCTTAAGCGGGTATGATGGGTAAGGCGGGTGGATTACCAATTCCACGCAGACATAGTCGCGGGGAAAAGCTTCAGAAATTCATGTGTAGAAATCTGCATTAATCATAATCACTTAGTAGTAATAGGTACGTCGTTGCCAGCGTAACAGTTCAACAATTATTGCAATGTTTTCTTTAGAAATACTTTTCCGAAAACCGCATCTAAATCGGTTAAGCCAAATGCGAGATAATCGCGGTCAAACATACATACGCCAATACAACCATACGGATCAAACTGAGAACATCTTTTTTTAGTACTTTTAGTACGCGGGCGAAGCCGCGGGAAAAAGCTAGTTATTTGTATAATTTCTCATAATACTGCATCAAAACCAGATTCCAGGATTTTAAAAGTGGTTTACATTCATTGACTCTACCACTTTACAGCTGCTATATGTCCGGATCTAGAAATAAGCATAGTATAGCAAACTAACGATAGGGGTATCGTCGCTCTCATTATTGTGTCATATCTGGGTGCGTAGCCAACGTGCCTATCGTTAACTCTCCGTAGCGTATCGTAGTCACCTCTCTCTATCACTCTTCCCAATTAGTGCGACAGTGACAATTGCGTATCGTTTGCTACGGAGCGGTTGGCTTCGCACCCTGACGTCCCAAGTAACACAGGAAGCATTATAACATATGAATAGTTAACTTATTTCGAACTTAAGGACCGTATAAACTCTTATATACGTTCACCGAGCAATTTGTCGCATTATATGATGCTTTGAGCTGTATAACGGTTGTATAATGGCATATCTAAATGCTTTTGTAAAGCCTTTAGCTTTAGTGCAGCAAACCGGTGTCACCCTCTTTCATAGACAGAAATTTCATAGAATTTCGTTTCTCAGAAATTATTTCATAGATTATTTGGTTCCTGTACTTTCTGTTCCAATGTTATTGTTTCATAGACTATTCAATTGTTTAAAACATATTTCACAGACATTCAGTTCCATGTATATTGCTATCCAACTTTTTTAATTTACAAAGTTATCAAACACTAGAATCATATTTCATGTATTTTTCTTTCGTAGACACAGATTTCATAGATTGTTGTTTCATAGTTACTGTTTTATATAATATTTGGTTCCAGTATTTTCTTTTCCAATATTATTATTTTAGTATTTATGCACTTCGTTTACATTGATTGCAAAGAAACTTATTGCAAAGAATATCTTCTTCTTCTTCCTTCCCGTAGTCCCAGTTCTATCTGGGGTCGGGCCTCCTTGTATGGCGGCGCCAGGATGCTCTATCCTGGGTTGTCGTGGGGGTTAAATTCTGCGCTTTTAATTCCCTTTTGATAGTGGACCACCATGTTTCAGGGGGTCTTCCTCTTCCCAGAGATTGAGTTGGGATATTTAGGACGGTCTTCACACAGAAATTATCATCACGTCTCATTATTTGGCCGTACCATCTAAGCCTGCTTTCCTTTAGTTTCTCTGTTATAGGGGGTTATTGCAAAGAATATGATATTAGATCTGTTGCACACACAACAAAATTCCAGAAACAAACGGTTGCCGTAAAGTTGGTTAGGTTAGGTTAGAACTGCGACCCCCCAGAAATAAATTGTTGCCAGAAAAATTGGTTAGGTTAGGTTAGAACTGCGACCCCCACAGAAACAAACTGTAGCCAGAAAAGTTGGTTAGGTTAGGTTAGAACTGCGACCCCTACAGAAACAAACTGTTGCCAGAAAAGTTGGTTAGGTTAGGTTAGAACTGCGACCCCTACAGAAACAAACGGTTGCCAGAAAAGTTGGTTAGGTTAGGTTGGAACTGCGACCCCTACAGAAACAAACGGTTGCCAGAAAAGTTGGTTAGGTTAGGTTAGAACTGCAACCCCTACAGGAACAAACGGTTGCGAGAAAAGTTGGTTAGGTTAGATTAGAACTGCGACCCCTACAGAAACAAACTGTTACCAGAAAAGTTGGTTAGGTTAGGTTAGAACTGCGGCCTCCACAGAAACAAACTGTTAGAATAGTACAATTAGAATAGTAAAATTAAACATATTGCTAAATTAAATATATTAAATTAAATAAATAAATAAATAAATATTATGGGACAATCTTACACAAATCGACCTAGTCCCACGGTAAGCTCAATAAGGCTTGTGTTGTGGATACTAGACGACGACATATATAATAAATAGACATAGGTAAATACTTAAATACATAGAAATCATCCATAACTCAGGAACAAATATCTGTGATAAACACACAAACAAAATACATTAATACATTAATAAAATACAGATTTTTCATTTTCTATGAACCAATATTCTGCGAAAATGTAGTCTATAAAACAACGTACAACCAGCAAACCACATCGCAACTGTACAGCTTTCAGCCGTTTAAAAGCACTTAAGTGCTTTAGGTTCTACAATAGCATTATATAATGCTTTAAGCTGTATAGCGGTTGTATAATGGCATATGTAAATGCTTTTTTAAAGCCTTTAGTTTTAGTGCAGCGAACCAAAATGCAACTGTACAGCTGAATGCTGTACAGTTGCGTTTTGGTTTGCTACACTAATGCTTCGGTGTGGTTTAGTGCCCTAGGTTCTACAATAGCATAAATAAATGCTTAATGCTGTTTATGAGCATGAATATTAGCCATTATAATGCCACGTAAATCCGGTATACAGCTTTCAGCTGTTTTTAGTGCTTTAGGTTCTACAATAGCATTATATGATGCTTTGCGCTGTATAACGGTTGTATAATGGCATATGTGAATGCTTTTGTTTAGCTATTAGTTTGAGTGCAGCGAACCAAAATGCAACTGTACAGCATTCAGCTATAGAGTTGCGTTTTGGTTTGCTACACTAATGCTTCGGTGTGGTTTATTGCCTTAGGTTCTACAATAGCATAAATAAATGCTTAATGCTGTTTAAGAGCATGAATATTCGCCATTATAATTCCACGTTAATTCGCTTTACAGCTTTCAGCTATGTTTAATGCCTTAGGGTGTACAATAGCATTTATAAGTAGGTAATACATTCCTAATGCTGTATAATAGCAATAATATAAACCATTATAAAGCCAAGTAATTCACTATAAGGGGCTGTTCTTAAATTACGTCATTTAAAATGGGGGGGGGGGGGTCTGGACATCGGATGATGGTAGCATGACGTAGGAGGGGGAGGGTCATTCCGAAGATCATATCATCATCTCTGGCATCTTTAAAAAGTGCATCAATGTGTAAAACAAGGAATGAAATTCGTGTTTCTATAAACTTTTAATGCTATAAAATATTATCTAGTAAATAGTTTTTTATTTTACATAATTGTAAAATAAAAAACTATTTACTAAATAAAATAAAAAATGCGTTTTTAGCTTAATAGCTAAAAACGCATTTTTTATAAATGACGTCACTTTATTTGGCAGGGGGAGGGTTGGATGATTTTAGGGGGGGGGGGGTAAAAAATGTGATGATGAATAAATAATGGCGTAATTTATGAACAGCCCCTATACAGATTTCACGTGTAATGCTGTAGGCATTAATAAGTTTTTTTAAGGGTCACTGAGCTGCTATTGGACTAAGAGCTAGCCACGTCAGATATGACACAATATTGAGAGCAACAAAACCCGTCTGGTTAGATTGCTATACTATCCTTATTGCTAGATCCTGGCATCTGGCAGCTTTTAATGGGTGGAGGTCACAGTGAAGACTATCAAAATGTTTTGATTGGAAAATAGTAATACCAAACTAGGTAAAAACTGCCGAAGTTGTCTCAGTTATAAAGGACAGGGCCTATATTTTAAGGGAATTTAAATCTGATTCCCTTAGTTTTCTAATGATTTATATAGCTTATCATCAGGGCCCGTAATTTTCATGCCGATGACATCAATTTGACGTCACGCTCCATATAGGATGATCCCAAATAGTTTTATTGTAAATTATTAATCATTAGTCGTCAATCATTTTAATCATGTACAAATGACTTCAAAAGTACTCTATTTACACATGATATAAATAATAACTACTTGATACGTGAAACGTAAATAAAACTATTTGATTTGTTTTTATACATACATTTTATTACATGGTATTGCTAACAACACATTACAATTCATTAGAAAACAGAATTCCTCTCTAACGTAAAGCACGCCATCCTTCTTGCATTAACTCCCATGCAATGAAAATCTAAGTCATCTTCGCGTTCATACGGAAAGCAATATTCATAAAAATCTTTTTTTTTTTGTAATCGTATTTTTGTTTGTTGTGTGGTTAATTATTCCAACTTCTCTGCTAAAATGAACATGTATAATTGATGGACACATTTTTTCTGATTTTAACAACTAAAATTAGGAAATCAGTATTTTTATTTCTCAGTGGCACTTGTAACATTTTTGACAGAACGTTTTTTTAATGAGAACGAATAAAAAAGGTTACATTTAAAAAAGGTTTTATTACATATTGATTTATAAACAGCCAAGGAAATTGATTTGTGTAACATTACGTACTTTGTCATAGTGACAATCAACATCTAGACGATAGAGATTTCATATTATTGTCACTGTGACAAGGTTCTAAATGGTATGCAAATCAAAGTCCTGGGCTATACCTACACGAATAACCAGATACTTAATGATATTATTTACAAACGAGGTTTTGTACAATATAATATACAAGTTAGTTTTGTACATAATTATTTACAAATGAATTTGAAACATATTTACATTTCTACTTTATTTGCCCCTTATATTTTGATTCGAAGTTAATAATTAGAATATGCTCAAGGTTTTTAGGGGTCATGCTGCATCGCCGGTTTGTAAAAATCCATTTTAATATTGAAAAGGACCTTTCAACTTCTACAGATGTAATAGGGGCATACTTAAAATAAGGCCATAAATCTATTTTCTCATTGCTTCCATCAAGACGAACTTCTTTATTGTCGTTTAAGTCGGCCATTATTTGCATGTTTGGTAATTCCTTGTTTTTGTGTAAGACTGTTTTATGCTTCTTATAAATAAATTTTCCTTTTTCATGCAGATTAACCCTTGATAATTTGCCTGTCACAGTTTTAACTACTTGTAGCGACTCACTCAATGTCAGCGTAGAACTCTCCATTTGCTTGGTAGCTTTTACTAAAACTGTGCAGCTTTCAGTTATGAATTTTAAATGCTTTTTCAGATGAGGTTTCCCAATTGCTAATTTAGCCCGTCTTACTTTTGCGGTATTCTGGTCATCGAGATTGTTAAGAACGTTTTTGATTTCATCGAAGTAAGTCATGTAGTAAATACAGGCCTCAATCCACGTATTCCATCTTGTTATAACTGGACGGGGAGGTTGTGGCATATTAGGATATAACTGTTTTAACTTTTTTGTTCGTGATGGGGATTTTAAAAGTGTCGTTTTCATACTACAAATCAACTCGTTTACATCCTCATACAAACCTCGAACTGTGTCAGCAACACGGTTGAAGCCATGGGCCAAGCATGTCACGTGTATCATATTTGGAAATGAATTCCGTAGAGTTTTACCTGCTTTTACCATATAGGGAGCCCTGTCAGTCAAAAATAACACCACCCTTTCATTGTAATTGTCATTTCCATAAAGATTTTTCAACGATTCGATTACTAAATTGTTTACAGTGGCATGATTAGTCCTGTCAAGGACCTTGGAAGCTATTATGTGTGGTTTACTTGCGTTAGTCTTTCTGAGTGCTCCAACGATAACATTGGCCACATTTTGGTCCAATTGATCTTTCGTCTCGTCAACACTTACGTAAATATACGAATCCGCGATATCATTCCTGATAGAATCGAAAACCTTTTTGAACATTTTAGGTAAATACTGTACTCTTAAGTTTGACTCCGATGGAACTTTTGCTGTTTTCGCATACTTGCCATCAATGCATTTTTGAAGGAAGTTACGGAAATTTTCATTTTCTAATTGAAACCATGGTATGTTTGACGCTACCATAAAATTCGTAAGATCCAGGTTAAACTCATTTTGTGTTAATTTTCCTTCTTCTCTTTCAATATGTTTAGTTGTTTGCAAATGTGCTGTGACATTGCTGACTTTTGATGTTATATATTGATCACAACAGGAACAATAAACGTTTTCGTCGTATACGATTAAAAACGGATATCTGTAGCAAAACTGGTGTAAAGATGACATTGTACCTATTTACATTTATCCAACAATACCTAACAAATAAATTAACAATAATTAAAACACAACAATATGTATTATTTTAAGCTGACAGCTATATAAGTCAATTAGACATGGTACTGATTATTTCAAGTATCGATATCGGTTACCTGCAGAGGTTGTTCAACATAGACATAAACAAAAAGGAAGATGAGTGACGTTCATAGTAAACAAAACTGAAATGTGGTCCAGCACCTACACACTTGTAAAATGCTACACACCGCTGTACTCAAACTCAAACTCAAACATTTATTCAGTAAGTAGGCCACAAGGGCACTTTTACACGTCAAAGTAAAAGAGAAAAAAAAATCAAACTACACCGGTTCTAACCCTACACTTCTGACCCGAGAAGAATTATGTCCGGCAAGAAACTCGGCGGGACTTATTTTTTCAAAACAACAGTACATCAAAACTAAACAATACATATAAGTGCGTTATTCTATAAGAAAACATATCAAACCAAGGTTAGATTAACCAACAATAGGTTATAGTTTAAGAAAAATACCAAAGAAAAGAGGTGAGTCTAAATCTGACTATTTGAAAATGAATTACATACAAGTTTGATATACTTTCTTACCTGAACTGTGTCTTCTACATACATTTCCAAATTATAATAATCCATCATCAACAGTTAGAAAAAAAATTGAATTTAAATTTAAAAAAAAGTATGTGTGTATAAGGTCTCCAAGTGTCTTGATCTATAAATTCTATATAATAATAAAAAAATATGGATAATCAAGCACCGAATGTTGTGTCTAAAGCCAATTAAACTAAAATTAAATATGATTAATAAAAAGTTACGTGATTGTGTGGCCTCAGTTAATACATGTGTATCATGGGCAAAAGAGATAAACCTATATAGTTAACACGGCTATGCAAGCGAGACCTCCATATTTTACGTATTGCACAAAGTGTAACTGAGAGACTCTGCCACACGACTAATTCAATATAGGTCCCGGAACCTATATTTGATTGCACACAATCGAGCGCCTGGTACCGTATCTCTCTTTTTGTATAAATCAATGTTGTTAAATGATTAATTATGACGAATTTAATTGGAATCATACTCTATGCAGCATGACTCTATGTAGCAATTGGGAAACATCATCTGAAAAATCATTTAAAATTCATACCTGAAAGCTGCAGAGTTCTAGTAAAACCAAGCAAATGGAGAGTTTTACGCTGACATTGAGTGAGTCGCTACAAGTAGTTAAAACTGTGACAGGCAAATTATCAAGGGTTAGTCTGCATGAAAAAGGAAATTTTATTTATAAAAAGCATAAAACAGTCTTACACAAAAACAAGGAATTACCAACCATGCAAATAATGGCTGACTTAAACGACAATAATGAAGTTCGTCTTGATGGAAGCAATGGGAAAATTGATTTATGGTCTTATTTTAAGTATGCCCCTATTACATCTGTAGAAGTTGAAAGGTCCTTTTTAATATTAAAATGGATTTTTACAAACCGGGGATGCAGTATGACCCCTAAAATCCTTGAGCAAATTCTAATTATTAATTTCGAATCAAAATATAAGGGGCAAAAAAAGTAGAAATGTAAATATGTTTTAAATGAATTTGTAAATAATTACGAGTATGTACAAAACTAACTTGTACAGCCTTGGCCAGAAGTATGCCCCTATTACATCTGTAGAAGTTAAAAGGTCCTTTTTAATATTAAAATGGATTTTTACAAACCGGCGATGCAGTATGACCCCTAAAAACCTTGCGCAAATTCTAATTATCAATTTCGAATCAAAATATAAGGGGCAAAAAAAGTAGAAATGTAAATATGTTTTAAATTAATTTGTAAATAATTACGAGTATGTACAAAACTAACTTGTACAGCCTTGGCCAGAAGTGTTGAGCATAGCTCTTTTTTGCTTGCAATTTTGATGTTAAGTATTAATTCCCTATCATAACAATGTACAATGACGTAAAATGTTATATTTTATTGATATATCTAGAAAACTTCACTTAATAACACTTTCAAGGTACCTATAAAATATGAAAAGTGGAGGTCCCAAA
This sequence comes from Pammene aurita, assembly GCA_947086415.1. Classification (NCBI taxonomy): domain Eukaryota; kingdom Metazoa; phylum Arthropoda; class Insecta; order Lepidoptera; family Tortricidae; genus Pammene; species Pammene aurita. The sequence continues at coordinate 18,883,626 of OX352291.1, forward strand.
AATGCGAATTTAGGTCGGTGCGAAAAATTGCAAATATTCGATGCAGTTACTACTCATTTCAACAAAACATGCCTGTTCAGTTTGAATTAATTGATAAAATAACTTCAAAAAAGTCAGAAACACCGGTCTAAACTTTCGAGTTTCGTATGAAAATCACAAGGATGCTCAATACTTCTGGCCAAGGCTGTATATAATAATGTACAAAACCTCGTTTGTAAATAATATCATTAAGTATCTAGTTATTCGTGTAGTTATGGCCCAGGACTTTGATTTGCATACCATTTAGAACCTGGTCACAGTGACAATAATATGAAATCTCTAGCGTCTAGATGTTGATTGACACTATGACAAAGTACGTAATGTTACACAAATCAATTTCCTTGGCTGTTTATAAATCAATATGTAATAAAACCTTTTTAAATGTAACCTTTTTTATTCGTTCTCATTAAAAAACGTTCTGTCAAAAATGTTACAAGTGCCACTGAGAAATAAAAATACTGATTTCCTAATTGTATTAGTTGTTAAAATCAGAAAAAAATTGTCCATCAATTATACAAAATTACAACAAAATTAACAGGGAACTTGACATACACTCAAAACCATACCACGAGTGTAAATCGCTCATCACAAAGTGGCTCAAAAGGAAATCCTATGAGGATACGGAGAGTATGTTGCGACCGCTATACTAGGAAGCACCACACACACATGTACACACCACACACACACACACACATACACACACACACACACACACACACACACACACACACACACACACACACACACACACACACACACACACACACACACATACACTCACATACTACTAATTTTCTAATATTAAGTATGTTCAAGCATGTCCCATGTATGTAGTGCCTAAGCTAAAAACCATTAATTACCTACAAAACTTTTACCCTTTTAACTTTTATAAACCTAAGGGAAGAGCGGTGCCTCCCAACACAGGCAATATTTTGCTTACCGGGTGGCCCCATCCCCTGTATCATAACCCTGTATGCATTTATGAAATAAATAATTTTGAATTTTTTTTTTTTTTTTGACATTTTCTTTTTAGCAGAGAATTTGAAATAATTAACCAAATGTGTGACACAACAAACAAAAATACGATTACAAAACAAAATGATTTTTATGAATATTGCGTTAGGTACGTATGAACGCGAAGATGACTTAGATTTTCTTTGCATGGGAATTAATGCAAGAAGGATGGCGTGCTTTACGTTAGAGAGGAATTCTGTTTTCTACGTAACAATTGTAATGTGTTGTTAACAATACCATTTAATAAAATGTATGTATAAAAACAAATCAAATAGTTGTATGTACGTTTCACGTATCAAGTAGGTATTATTTATTCCATGTGTAAATAGAGTACTTATGAAGTCATTTGTACATGATTAAAATGATTGACGACTAATGATTAATAATTTATAATAAAACTATATGGGATCACCCTACATGGAGCGTGACGTCAAATTGATGTCATCGGCATGAAAATTACGGGCCCTGCTTATCATATTATCAGTATCGGCTTTAAACAATATAGTATCCTATATTTACTTCAATATTCATTGTCGTCGAGATATTTGACATCAAAGTCGAACCGATTTAGGCTAAAAAAGTGGTTTTATGGTCATAAATTTTGTGTTAATTAGTTAAAAATTAAAATCTCTCTACAGTTTTTAGAGACATCAAAGAGAAACCCTAATATGTAGATTACGTATATGTTAGATTCTTTACACCATTCGAATATCGATTAAAGTGTTTTTTTAGACCATATTTTGAAAATAATATAAAAAAAATAACGGCTCATTTATTTCAAGATCCGGCTCTACAGAATGGAGATAAAAGATTCAAGAACCGATAGTCGTTTGCCTTGTAGTTCTATCTGTAGTGAATATGTTGGAATATCGACTCAAAACTGGTCAAAAATCGATAAAAAACGTTAGACCAAAAAATATTGTGTATTATTACGGAAACAAAAACAGTAGGGGACAAACTATGAACTATATGATACATCGTTTGGCACTACTTTCCCCCAACATAAACTTTTGTATAATTTCTCTTAATATTGTATAGTATTTGTATAGTTTTTTCATAATATTGCATCAAACCCAGATCTCTAGGATTTTTTTTCTTGAAATGGTTTGCATTCTTTGACCTCCACCACTTTAAAGCTGCCAGATGTCCAGATCTAGAAATAAGCATAGTATACCAAACTGACTAGAGGGGTTTGGTTGCTCTCATTATTGTGTCATATCTGACGTGGCTAGCTCTCCGTCTATATAGACCAACGCCATTTCGTAAATAATTTATAACCTAAAAATAAAATCATGCGGACCTATTTATACAAGGAAAATACCCATATAATAATGAAATAACTTAATTTAAGACTGCTCAACCAACACTCTTATGTTAATAATGCAAAACTCTATACGAGGATTACACAATTGTTTTGTTTATTTAACGCATATCCTTTTATAATATTTTATAGCAAAACCACAATAAATCAAAGGCGCGTGAAAATTTTCAATGAAACTTATATACACATTTACAGTAAACATTGCGCATTAATATTTGAAGGATATCCATACTAATATTATAAATGGGAAAGTGTGTGTGTTTGTTTGTTTGTCCGTCTTTCACGGCAAAACGGGGCGACGAATTGACGTGATTTTTTAAGTGGAGATAGTTGAAGGGATGGAGAGCGACATAGGCTTCTTTTTGTCTCTTTATTCTAACCCCCCACTTCCCTAAAATGGGGGATGGAAGTTTGTATGGAGCATTCCGGGGGGCAAAGAGTGTTACCCCGAATTTAACGCGAGCGAAACCGCGGGCAAAAGCTAGTAATAACGTAAAAGAGTCAAAAACTTTTATAAATTTTGTTACGATGCAAACAAATATGACGTGTCACTCATTTAGTTTTTTGTACCGTCTTCGTCCATTTTATATTGCGAGACAAAGTAGTTAAATCACAACGTTCATTGTATTATAACATTTGTTCCGACGGTATTAGAGACGTTTTTGCATTGTCGTAAGGTTTATTTTACTACACTCTTATGCTAGTATAATGCTTTTGTATTGCGATTGGATAACTTAATCGAGAGTACTAATGCTTCTTTACTGAGATTAGCAAGTTTTTTGGCCGTATTAATGCTTCTTTAATGCGGTTGGCAACTTAATAGAGCGTACTAATGCTTCTTTAATGCGATTGGCACTTTCCATGACAACGATAATGCTAATAGCGCAGACATAATGCGCCTGTAATGCTATTAAATTACCTATATAGGATCTCTAGCTGGGTAATTTGTGCCCATGTAAGAGCTATATCACCACTATAAACGTTTATAATGCTACTATAAAATGAATTCAAAATGCTAAAAGCATACAGATATGCTGTAAGACGGCCGTTATACTGCTTTGATGTGTTACTTGGGGTGGCTAGCTCTCCGTCTAACACTAGTTATTGGTGGAAGTCTTCTTCCTCCTAGCGTTTGTCCCAGCTTTTTGTTATATTGAGCCTGGGGTCCGCTCGGCAACTTAATCCCAGGAATTGGCGAGGGCTCTAGTTTTTTACGAAAGCGACTGCCATCTGAACTTTCAACCCAGAGGGGAAACTAGGCCTTGTTGGGATTAGATCTGGTTTCCTTACGATGTTTTCCTTCACCGTAAAGCGACTGATACTTATAAAGAGAAAATGCATTACTGGTGTTGCAAATCCAACTAGCTTTACTGTATAAATTCATAGGTGCATTAAAACTAATTACTGTGCCAAGTGCAGCTAGTATCGGTAGGTACATTAGTGTAAAGTCGAATACATCGACATCAATGGATTAAATGAGCATTCCGTGCTGATTGCCTGCTGGCGATAAATGGCTGTTTATAAAATCTTTCATATTTGTGTATTTTGGCTCAGTGATCCAGAAAGGCCCTTAGAATAAGGTAAATAATAAATAACTAAAATAAGAAATTAGATTTTGTGTGGAAAGAGAAGTCTTGTGGTTTATGTGGTATTCATAGATTCGACGAGTTCTGGTTCCGTACAGTTAAGTAGTCTGTGTAATTTTATTTTTTATTTTTTTATTTATTGTATGGAAAACCAACAGCACACAATATTTGTAGAAATACAATATTTTGTGCTGTTGATTTTCCATACAATTTTCGTGAAATGTCTGACACAAAAAGTGTTTAATATTCAGGGTGAAATATTAACCACCGTTCATATTGAGCGAGGTGATTAAGTAGGCCATACTAAACAACTTTTACTATGGGACCAAGTCCAAATCGCGATTTTTTTTGTCTGGTTCATATATTTCGGCCGAACATTCCTTTCATTTATTTTATTTATTCATGAACAACATGGGTCGTGTTTGAAATTAATACATTAACATAAAATAATTACAATAAAAACACTTAAAATTAAAGCTTCCTTAACGCTAGACATAACTAAAATTAGGTATATAAATATAATTTAATATTTAATTCTAAATTTATGATTCACCTATAGTACAGCATTATAGCATGTCAAATCAAACAAAAATTACCTAATTAAAAACAAATTCAAATCATGATGATCCTCAAATTCTGATGATGGGATCCATGAGGAATCCAGTTATTTTTGTATTTTTATCAACAAATCAAGCATTTTCATTCAAAAGAGTGATATTTGATCTAGTGGAACTGCTGATGATGATCAGAACGGAACTCTTCAACGACGCATAGTTCACGTTTGGCGATTTGTCCTCTTCGCTGTGTTTGTTAAGCAAGTAATTTCATTGTATGGAGTCTAAGTGTGCACCATCTACAATAATCCTTCACCGGCTTCCCCGTAAAAGCCGGTTTTTTTTTCTTAAAAATTATTTTACTTACACCTTAGGTGTTATGTACTGGTAAAGAAACCTTATTTAGGTATCTCCCGTATTAAACCATTAGGCATTTTAGCCAAATCCAAATACAAGTAAATAATAGTAACGAGAAGTATAAACTAACCTCGTCTAAAAAGGATCAACTAAATCCCGGACTTAGCATAAAATTAATTAGGAATTACCACCTACTAAAGTCCACTTTAATTAAACGTAAATATTTATAGAGAAGGGCAGAGAGGTTCATCGAAATAGTATTGATTCAGGTATAAGGCCAAAGAGCAAAATAAAGTAGCACACATTAGAGTTATTAAACATATTTATTATTTTATAATGAAAATAAAGGTTTAGGTTCATTTATATGAACGCCTCCTAGCCCAGTCGGTAGTGACCCTGCCTATGAAGCAGGAGGTCCCGGGTTCAAATCCTGGTATGGGCATTTATTTGTGTGTTTATCACGAATATTTGTTCCTGAGTTATGGGTATTTTCTATGTATCTAAGTATACATTTATCGATATAAGTATGCATATCGTCGCCTAGTACCCATAGTACAAGCTTTGCTTAGTTTGGGACTAGGTTGATCTTGTGTTATATAGATTGTCCCCAAATATATATATTTCTATTTTATTTTATTTATTATTGCTGATAATAGCTGGTGTCCCATGAGTTATATTATATTACTAGCTTTTTCCCGCGGCTTCGCCCGCGTACTAAAAGTACTAAAAAAGGAGGTTCTCAGTTAGACTCGTATGTTTGTATGTAGGAATGTATGTTTGTCCGCGATCATCTTGCGTTTCGCTGAACTGATTTAGAAGCGGTTTTCGGAAAAGTATTTGTTATATTCTGGAGGTTTCGGTATACCACGTTTTGAAGACGGCGGTTCCCTCATTTTTTATTTTAAAGAAATTATTGCAATAGTTGTTTAATTGTTAAGCCATCAACGACTTACTACTGAGAGATTATGATTAATACAGATTTCTACTCTTGAATAGAAGCTTTTCCCCGCGACTTCATTTGCGTGGAATTTACTAATTCCACCACCCTCCTTTTTACCCGCTTAAGGAATGACTTCTGGGATAACAACTATTATATATCCTTCCCCAGAACGCAAAATATCTCCATACCAAATCATCTAAATAGGTTCAACGGTTATAAATTTCCCATACAAACTTTCAACCCCCGTTTCACCCCCTAGAGGGTTGATTTTCGAGATAAAAACTATCCTATATTGTTGACCGCGACTCAATCTATATAATATGTACCAAGTTTCATTTCAATCATCTGTTCAGCGGTTAATAATTCGCCATACAAACTATCAACATGTTTTCTACCCCTCTAAGATTGATTTTCGGCTTAAAAAATATTCTATATTGTTTCCTGGGACTCAAACTATATCCACAACAAAATTATCTAAATCGGTTCGCGGTAAAAAAATCTCCATACAAACCTCCAACCCCCATTTCACCCCCTTAAAGATCGATTTTCGAGATAAAAACTGTCCCATGTCGTTTCCCGGTACACAAACTATCTCTATACCAAGTTTCATCTAAATTGGTTCAACGTTTAAAAATTCCCCATACAAACCATCAACTCCCATTTCACCCCCTTAAGTGTTGATTTCGTAATCAGCGACCCGATAAACCATAGAAACAATACCCATGTTGATATTTAAATTTTGTCACCACATTTCCCCCTTATGGGTTGATTCTCAAAAAAGCTGAAACACTTGTTTTCTCATTTATCGTTAGGAATACTCCTGTAAAGTTTCGAATAAAATAGTTGAACTAATCTCGTTTCCCATACAAACTTTGAACCCCATTTCCCCCCTTAGGAGGTAAATTTTTTAAAATTATTTCTAAGTGCATCCCTATGCCTTATAAGGAGCCTACGTACCACATTTGGAATCTCTAGAACCAGCGGTTTGGGCTGTGCGTTGATATGTCAGTCAGTTTCTTCTTTTATATATTTAGAAGAAGATTGCAATTTGGCACAAACACTTTCAAGAATTTTCATGTCCACAATATTAAATTTCAAAATCGATGCCATTTTCTTAATTAACGTCCCAAAAAATCACAAAAACGACACCCATATGGATATTTAGACATTTCAACCCCATTGTACCCTAACAGGGGAGATGGTATTTCACGTCCGCCACATCGGATTTTAAAATCGTTGTTGTTTTCGTAGTCAACGACCCGATAAACCATAGAAACAATAGGGTCAGGGAGGGTACAGTCGCTCGGTGGGAACAGTGGCTCGAATGTGCTGTGCGGGAAACGGAAAGAGCTTTATGTCTGTCCTCTACATCAATCGGAAGCGTTCCGTACCCTATTATGTACGAACTAGTTAGTGAGCCGCTTCGGCGCCATGCGAATGTATTATGGTGCGTTTTTGTGTTGAATGCTACCAAAATTACATTTCCAGGTAAGTTTCACTCCTCTTTTTTCTTAACTCGAACGAGATTTTTAATTACTTATATTTTTATCGAAGAGTGTGTCTAATATACTTAGTATTGGCTGATAATTCAAGGCCCTCGATGTTTCTATTTGTTTTTAGTTCTATCTAAAATACAAAATGGCGCGAAGGTCAAGAGTCGTTCGTTTCAGAAAAGTACACGGTGGCTCGCGAACCACTGTGCACCTTACAGAGTTGGGCTAAAATTTACTTGAATATGAATAAGAATAAAAGTTCTTTTATTATTAAAAATAATTCTTGCACTCTTTTTTTAATAAAATGAAAGTGAATAAATCATACGACATTTATTAGGTAAGTACCTATTTTAAATAAAGAATGAATCAGGAACGATTATTCCGGAATTAGGCTTACCTATTCTAATTACCGTTTTATTCAACAAAAATGTTTTTTGTTATAAAGTTTATTTAGGTTCGAATCTTACGTAGCCATTGTGTACTGTTAGAACCACTGTGTACTCGAGCCACTGTGTACTGTTAGAACCACTGTGTACTAGGGGGTCCTAGTCACTGTGTACAGCAACGGGTACACAGTGGCTCGATTCCCAATTTCTAAAAAAGAATGGATATATCTTTTTTGGTGAAAGTAACAGCAAATATATTTGCTACATATGAAAGTTTAATAATGCACTGTGCTCTGTGCTTGCAACAATTAGTTCAGGGATTTATATTTTTCATGCTACAGCCTCTTGAAAAAATCCTAGCGACTGTTCCCTCCCTGACCCTACCCATGTTGATTTTCAGACTTTTTGACCACATTTCCCCCTTTTAGGGGTTGAATTCTCAAAAAACCTGCAACACGTATTTACTCATTTATTGTTAGATATACTTCTGTGAAGTTTCGAATAAAATAGACTAACTAATCTTGTTTCCCCATACAAACTTTGGACTCCATTTCACCCCCTCAGGGGATGAATTTTGAAAAATCCTTTCTTAGTGCACCCCTAGACCTTATAAGGAACCTACGTGCCAAATTTGGAATCTCTAGAACCAGCGGTTTGGACTGTGCGTTGATAGATCACTATGTCAGTCAGTCAGTCACCTTTGAGTTATATATATATTTAGATATTGGACCGTATGTCATACGTAAGTTGTTTTATTTCTTTTTTGGGTTTTTCGGTTCCTTTTATTTTTATTTCGTCTTAATAATTGTCATTAAAATTGGATGTTTCAGTATTTCATTCCTCTAATTTATGATGTTTTTGAAACCTCAATTCAAATACCTATGTAGGTTTTTTTTAGATTTAGATTTTTTGATTCTGGATAATTATTTCTATAATACGGTAATGGTTGAAAAGTGCTTTATTGAACACGAAATAAAAGTTAAATTTAAAAATAAATTAATATTTAAATTAACTAAATTAAAACTAAATACAAATATAAAAAATAAAAACTACCTTAAGGCTTACCTAAAATCCCAGTTATAAAAAGAAGTTACACGGCCTAAACAGATTGTATATAAGGGAAAGGGTTTTCAGTAAAGGATAAAAGATACAACAGCGATGGATCGATAATAGATACGTTATAACATGAGACATGCCGTAGTACTTATGTCGTAGATGGTTAGATTTTTTATTTAGTTTTTTAGTAAGTATACGTACCTATACGCGATTCCAATATTTCTTAATTGCTCAAAGGTTATCTGGAAAAATCCCTTACAGGGATAAGATCGCCTTTTACACGAATATTTATGTGTTCTATCTCCATGCTTAATTTCATCTACAGTAGTTCAGCGGTTTAAGCGCGAAGAGGTAATAGACAGACGGAGTTTCTTCCGTATTTATAAAACGTATTTAAGGTCTTATTAAGGACTGTACATAATCCAAAGTCAAAATCCAAACATACTCAATAAATATCAAAAAGTCTATAGACCTACTACATATATTAAATTAAACATATTAGCTTTGGTACTTCATGCCAAAATAAACTACAAATAAAATTATTCCTTATTTTTCTAGAGAATGTTTAAATGAATGTCAAAAAAGAAACAAACTTTCAAAAATGTCAGATATAAAAATAGGATATAGTAGGATTTCATTCATACAAGTAATTAAAGCAATCCTGTAAAAACATTGATACAAGAAAGGAATAATTTTATTTGTAGTTAGTTTTTGGCATGAAGTACCAAAGCTAATATTTTGAATTTAATATATGTAGTAGGTCTATAGATGGGCAATTCATGAAATAAAAACTGTAGGTGCCGCTATACCAGAACACCAAAAAAAAATTGACAAATTATGGTTTCCATTATTTGACATATATTTGAACTAAAATTTTAGACAATATTTTTTGTAGTGATGAGTTTAAAAATGTAGTATAAAAATGAAATAAATCGCAATCACCAAATTAAGAAAATAATACAAAAGTGAAAAAAAACAAACCGCCATATTACGAAAACTGACAAGTGTACATGGTTCTTCTTTTGGGAACAGAGTTTTGTCTACAAGGAGTATCTAAAAATAAAATAACTATAACATTTGATAGAAAGGCTAATTTTGTATCCCTTACAGCACCGGCTGATACGATCGTGCGTTCAACATTAAAAAAAACTTATTATTATTATTATTTTTATGGAGAATAGGCAGTTTACGTTAGTTTGAAAAATAATCAAGTTTGCCGCTTCAGTACGGCATCGATCGATCGTGCGTTCGATTATTATTCATTTTAAACCCGCGTGCGTTTAGTTAGGGGGCCAGTCGTCGGCGCGGTGAGCGTCAAGCAGGTACATGTACGAGACGGACGACCAGGTCAGAAGTAGGTATTCACGAATTTTTTCAATTTGTGATTTTTAAATGTGTTAAATTCGTTTTTTATTAAATTAAACGTTCTTCTGTCGTATAATGTAGATAATTAAAAGTTTAACCAGAAATTTTAGTCATTTTTTTGTGCCTAAAGTTATAACGCACGATCGTGCGGGTCAGGACGCAAGTCGACAAATTTAAATTGTGTTGACTATGATAAATTGAAAATATGATGAATCAGAAGCGTTTTTTTTAAATTATTTCATGTAAAACATGTAAAAATCTAAAATTTTATTAATCAATGTTTATGAACTCCTTTGAACTCTGTAATTTACCCTTATATTAAAAATAATAATAACAACTTTACTAGGGGTCGCAACGAAATGAAACGATCGTGCGGGTGGGTTTTCACAAAATTTTGGGGGGGGGGGAGATTCTTTTTGTATTTTTTTGTCTTTTTATGGGCCTTAAATGCACCGAAAAATTTAACTTCAAACCAAAAATCCAAAAAAAAAAAAATCTCGTGCTGTAAGGGGTATACAAACACGGCTACAGCCTTAAGTAAAACAGAGACAAGAATTGGGAACTTCCTTGTAACATTTTTTTGTGGGAATTCCCGTGAAAAGTAAAATAAGTAATTAAGTTTTATATTTCTTACCCGACGGAATTAAAAAATCCAGTAATACTAAAGTAGAAGTTTTTTTTAATACCACGGCGGTGGAAAACAAGCATACGGCCCTCCTGATGGTAAGCAGCTACCGTAGCCAATGGACGCCTGCAACTCCAGAAGTTTCACATGCGCGTTCCCGACCCTTTACAAAAAGGAGGATTCACTGTGTTAAAGGAACAAGAGGGTCTCTCGTCGTCAATACACTGGGTCCTCTTTGAGTCTTTGGCAACCTTACTCACCAGCAGGAACACAACACTATGAGTAGGGTCTAGTGCTATTTCGCTGTGGTTTAGTTAAGTTATTTCTAGTTTACAAATAATAATAATGGAACAACTACATATTTTTACTTGTACTTTTTTACAATTAAATTTTTAATATGTTGTGAAAGAAATATGAGAATTTAAGAAAAAAAATCCTGCAAAAGAAAAATTGTCGCAAGAAAGTCCCCAATTCTTGTCTCTGATCTACTAAGTTTAGGTATTTATCCTATTGCCTATTGCGATCACTGTACATACATGTACGGTCAACCAATTTGATTCCTAGGCCACTGTAGAACCTTGTCGTAATGACAGTTGCCCGTGGATACGTATAAACGTAACCTATTCACTACCAAACAAGTTATTGCGACAAGGTTCTAGAGTTGCCTAGGAATCAAATTGGTTGACCGCATATAGTCGTGCAAGCTTACTAACAAAATACACTTCAAATTAAAAAAATCGCGGACGTGGAAATTTCGCAGCTTTTACCGTATCTCCCCAGGAACGATTATAAAGAAAGAACCTCTTTGTGATCAGACATACATAAAGTTTAATTAACCAGTAGATTAAACACTCATTATAAGATTAACTTCAACGTGTTACGTAGAAAACGTATGTCTTTCAGATAAATGTACACTTTAATTGCTTCTTCACACAAGATTTCAGCGGTACGTTCAAACCGATCTACGATGAATGCGAAATCTCTTCTGTCCCTTTCTGTTTGCTCCGCACACAGCCTGCAACCCCTACGAAAATGATCTTGCATCCCTATCTCGCAGATTCTCAGCTGGCTGAAGCCAAATCCCTTATGTAAGTCAGTGCTATTCGTCGGGTCGCCAGGGCAGTACGCGCGTGGCGCGCTCCCTACAATGACGAGATACGATTCTAAATTCCGATTACTCGTGGTCGTGGCCAGTGATGAACAAGGTGATTTCGAACTTATATGACTCGGTATAAAACAGTGATTTGCCATTTATGGGTTAGTCGTAAATCCAGCAGAATAGCGTGCCGAAGCGACTTTTCTTTAAAAGTTGCGCGCTAGGATTAAAGACAGATTTATCTTGAAGTACGGCGGAGATTTCGGGTATATTTCAGTAGTACCAGCATTATGCTTAACAAAGTAATCCACGCCACGCTCCAGTTGAAACAGACTGTTTGGAACGATTTATGTCAAGCAATCCCTTATTTTAAGATAAAATAAAAATAGCTCAGTAACTTAGTGGGATAGGATATATGACGTGACATTCGTTTTAAAGGCTGATAAGTGTCACTCTGTTATTAGTCAACGGGTTAATTACGAACTAGTATAAACGTTGACAGATTTAGTGGTAGAAGGTAGACTTTAAGTGACTATGAGTTGTGACATGACGCCGGGTTCAGTTTAGTCATTAATTAAGATCTAGTAGATGCTTTAAAATAAAGAGTCGTTTTTAAGAGTAGTGAAATTCTGTGTTATAAAATTAAGTAAGAATGACAAGTGTAATACTAAAATTTAATTAGAGAAGTGAAAACATTCAAAATGGCTGGGACTATGAAAAGGATAAAAAGGCTTTCGTTCTTACTGAATGCCCTGCTTCTGTTCATCTCCATGATATACGGTAAGTGGCTAATCTTTTTATTTTAACACTGTTCGTTTGGTGCAATTTTATTTAAAATTAAAGTATAATACCTAGATTTGGTACCTAGTTACAGGAATGTAAATTGATTATCATCGTATAACAATGAAATTTAATATTTTTTTGTTGTATTTTTTTATATTTTAATTGAATTTTTTTTTATTCATTTCCTATAATCTCATAAAGAGCAAAAAATTACTTACAATGAGCTTAAACTATAAAAATCAAGTTCATCCTTTTTGTAGGTAACATATACAGTAATATCGGTATTTAATGTGATCATTAATAAATTGTTCTTATTTTGTTTTAAAAACTCTTTTTGTACACACTTTCACTCTACTAAGCTTACCTAGTAGAGTCAAAGTGTGTCCAATATATTGTATAATCTTTTGCATTATTAACACCTACTTAAGTACATAGTTATGCACAATTATTTTCCTTAAAGCTATATAGGTACATCCGTACAGCTCTTAAAAAAACCGGCCAAGTGCGAGTCGGACTCGCGCACGGAGGGTTCCGTACAAACCTGTAGGTATATAGGGGTAGTAACTTTAAAATTATTAAAAATATTTTTATTATATGATGTAACTAAAACTTTACGGTTTTCGCTATTTTTCCTTTATCTGTGTTAAATATAAGACGTTGCTTTGTACCAAATTTCAAGATTCTGAGTTCACGGGAAGTACCCCGTAGGTTTTACGAGTGCCGAAAATCTCTAAAATTTGCAGCATAAACGACTGTATCTTTTGATTGCGTTGGCTTTTAAGTTTGATTTTTTCACAGCTCCAAGGGACAATAGACCTGAGTATTTGATATACATTTCAGCTTGATACCTCCACGCGTTCCTGAGAAAAATGGTATTGACAGACAGACAGACAGACGGACAACAAAGTGATCCTATAAGGTTCCGTTTTTTCCTTTCGAGGTATGGAACCCTAAAAATTGTAAAATTATAAGGTTAACTAGTAATAAATAACTTCAATTTTAGCGCAAATTTGTGTTGTGGTCCAAATCTGGTGGTGCTACAAATAATAATAAAGAGAACCCACTTACTGAACTCAGCTTTTGTTATCTGTCAGCGGGTTAGGCCTAGTAAATTCAAGAACCAAAACACTTAAAATTTTCTTTGAATGTGTTTTTTATTGCTGCTACAAAGCATAATTTAAAGAATGAGGGAGGGTATTTATAAAGGGTCTCCCAAAAATACCACGTCAAACTGATACTGGGCTCTGGAGGTACCTGGTCACCCTACGAGGATCTCAGCCAGCTTAAGATGACCTCAGTAAAAGTTTTACTTTGTTTCACCATTTTATAGCATTAACCTATGAAGGCCCCGAAGTTAGTTTTTTGGTGTTTATGGCGTCATGAATAGTTGACTAAGATATCACAAGGACTATTATTGTAAGATGCCGAATAATACTAGATTGATTGTGACTTAAGTTATCAAAAATTACTAAGGTCAACTTTTACTGCTGTCATGTTAAGCTGGTTGGTATTATCTTAGAGTGTTCTACCTTCAGTATTAGTTTGTCGTGGTATGTTTGGGACAAACTGTATAAAAACCGCGACTTTATAGTGTTTTCTCTCTCTATCTCATGAGCTGTAAGTATATAAGAATACGGTGGAAATAAACTTAGAATGACCAAATAAAATGTCAATGGCCGATACAACAAAAATATTAAAAAATAATTACAATTAAGAACAATATACTCCTTTTTGGAAAATCTATTAAAAATATAGGAGTGTGCGTTTACAAAAAAAGTATTTTTCCATTAACATGACACTTGGGTGTGTATGTGTGTGTGTGTATGTGTATGTGTGTGCGTGCGTGTGTGTGTGTGTGTGTGTGTGTGTGTGTGTGCGCGTGTGTGTGTGTGTGTGTGTGTGTGTGTGTGTGTGTGTGTGTGTGTGTGTGTGTGTGTGTGTGTGTGTGTGTGTGTGTGCAAAAATTGTGTATAAATAGGGGCACAGTCTTTGTGCTTCAAGTTTGATAGATTTATTTACTAGATGCTGCGGTAACTCTGGTTACCGCATAATGTATGGGACCGTACAGCGCCATCTAGTAATAATGTAAATAGCCTATTTTATTAAAAATAAAGAAAAACGTAAGAGGAAATGTCATATAGCGACGCAACAAAAATATTATCCTATTGGATAATATTTTTGTTGTTGTTGTTTGTTTTCCTATTATTACAGGGGAGATCGCCTGATTTCGACCGTCAAAAGGCGCGGTTAATCAACGGTCTTTTGGTCTTTATCACGGGTGAAGCGACGGTTCATTGAGGTTGGGTGGGTACCTACTATAGTACCCGCAATGAAGCGAGTGACTAGGAGCCGTATTCTAATTTTAAAATGCATTAAACACAATCTATTTCAAACATAACTTCAACACACAACTAGTAATCAACCAATATTGAAGTTTATTTTATGATTTAACTGTAGCATAATGTATGCACTAAAAAACTAAAGTTAAAACTATACTAACAATGTAATTAAAAATAAAAAAAATTAACCTACCTATAAAACCTAAAAAACCCAACTATAAAAAGAATACCCCGTCCAAAAGGTCCGCCTGCGGCATGGTCCCCATAACGCTGGCCGCGTTACCTCTCTGTACTATACAGCTAACTGGGAGAGGTAAGCGCCAGCTCTACGGTCCCCTGTACTTTCGACCAAGTTGTATTGGAGTTGCATCGGAATAATTTTTAAGCAAATTCTAACTATTCTGATTCAGACTTTTAGGCGATAGCTGTATTGCATAGTTAATGCATTGGAGTTGTATTGAAATTAGATCGTGTCATAACATGTTAAAGTGTTTTTTAAAGTTAGAAAACGGCCCTAGGAGGCCCTAATTGTTTAAATTATTTGTATATTTCTAAATGTACGGCGTGAGTGTGTCTGTCAAGTTCGCAACCGAATGCCGCGTCGTTATATATTTCCAACCCTTAGTTAGTTAGTTATCCTGGGCGTTTTTCCGCAAGTCCCCTTATTTAAAAATGTAAATACAATAGAATACCAGACGCACTCAGCATGTATAGTTACTTACAAGCCAAGTATGTTAGCGCGAACATAAAGTTGGCCTAGCAAAATGAACTTGAACACATAAAGTGAAAAAAAAAAAATGTTATTATTCGTTATATTTGGAAGAACTTCGTTGATTCCAATACACGATTGGACGAAATAGGCTCGATAGGAAATAATTCCAAAGTTACATTTTAAAATTTGCTTTAAACAGTCGTATGTCTTTAGTTTCTTCACTTATACGTCTGTAACCAAGGACAAAATTCCACCGCACTAATACCTAAAACTTCGTTGTTTTATATTTATCAATTAATGCGTAGTTCTTTTTTTAATTCATCATTCTGCAAAATTTGCAATGAGCTCCCATACTAATCGTAACACAGTGTTTCTCTTTCACTCGCGCTGAAAAAGATAGGGAGAGAATTTAGCTGTTGTCAGCCCCTTCAACATTAATAAATTCAGCGTTTTACATTCTTGTTATTTTTTAATAATTTACTAAAGTAACTTTATCTACACTCATATTGTAAGTTCTCTAAAACGTGTTCGAAAACGGTAGGCAATGGCTAGCATTACCACGACCGATTTTACTATGATAAGCTTTTTATCTGTGGCAGTAACGTAATTTTAACTTTTCATGCTCAAATATTGATGTGCTATGAGTTTTGATAACATAATGTACACCTGCACCCTCCCGCGCATCCGCCGACAGCCCGACACGCACCCGCGCGACCGCCGGCACAATCGAGTTGGCCATGGCGGTGCAATGAATGGCGGCCATTCTATGGTTTCCGAATACGGCATTTTGGATAAATAATATGAGTGTAGATAAAGCAGTGTATGCAACTGTACGTAATTAGGCCTTAAAACACTCGTGTGATCTTTTTAAACCACACTCATGTTTTAAGGACCCTTATTACGTAACAGTTACATAAACTACTATTTTTTTTGCATTATGTGAAACATGTTGGTTGGAAACACATGGTTATTTAATATCTATATTGGTAAATACATGAGCAGCTATAAGCTGATGCGTGTTGTATATCACTGTACTTGTTTAATATGCACATAATTAGTTCATTTTTAAATGTTAAATTTGTCGCATTTTTAAACTGTTCGCTGACGGGGCATTTAATTAGGTTGCTACAGTACCTACAAAAGTACTTTCTTGAAGTACCTACAAGAAATACAATTGAATTATAAACGTACGTAACCCGCATACCGAGTTTCATGGAGTTCTCAGTTAATCAAATTATTTTTCTCGCTTTGTCGAAAATTCGGGATGTTTGCGCGGAATCAGAGAGTTCTGCGGAATAGTGAATTAATACGTGTTTAATTTAATTTAATTTTGCTCAACTCTGGCTTTTCTATTATCTTGTCGAAGCTCGCTTTTGAGTGGCTTTGTTTATAGTTGGCGTCTAATTAGAAAATGCTTCATTTACCTAAGGTTAATATTTTTCCCATGTAGTTACGAACGTTACTTCTTACAAGTTGAAACTGTAAAAGTTGACATTTGTTAGAAAAAGTTCTTGTGTCTGAGGCCGAATTTGAACCGGCGTCTTCCATTTTCGCAGCTGACCTGACCTCTAGCCCTTTATAGGGCAGCGGTCTCAAAAAAGACCACCTGTAACGTCATCTTTTTGTATTTTTTTCTTGTACAGAATTTTTAGGACGAGTATAGGTTGGCGATGAGGTTTGAATTCAGGATTTTTTTCAGTCATGCCCGTTAAAGGGTTAAACCACCTGGTAACCACGGATGCCGTCGAATTTTTTTTTTCCATCTGTGAAATGGTGGTGTAGGGTTATTTCACTTTATACGGTACAATAGTTTCACTACCTACTTAAAAACAATGCATATGACAATATTAAATATTTTGATTTATTTTATATAAGTTGACGTGTTGTCTTTGTCGAGTTGAGCTACAACCGCCGCCCGAGCACGGGTGAATTAGTACCGCAACTTTCTACACGCGCATGTTTTAGCGGTGGTCCTTTAATCATCATCATCATCATATCAGCCGAAAGACGTCCACTGCTGAACATAGGCCTCCCCCAAAGAGTGCCACAATGACCGGTCCTGCGCCACCCGCATCCAGCGGACTCCCGCGACCTTTACCAGGTCATCAGTCCACCTTGTGGGGGGTCTACCGACGCTGCGCCTTCCGGTTCGTGGTCGCCACTCAAGAACCTTTGCACCCCAACGGCCATCGGTTCTACGTGCAATGTACCCCGCCCACTGCCACTGCAGTTTAGCAATTTGGAGGGCTAACTTTGGTTCTCTGTCAAGGTTCTCAAGTCACCCAAAGGGCAAAGGAGAGGGCTATCTCTCCTTTGCCCTTTGGGTGACTTTGAGCCTTCTTATGAGGCATAGTAACCGACCACGTTTCAGTGCCATATGTCATCACTGGCAACACACACTGGTCAAAGACTTTCGTCTTTAGACACTGCGGAATATTGGACGAAAAGATGTGCCGTAGCTTCCCGAACGCTGCCCAACCGAGTCGGATTCGTCGATTAACCTCTTTCTCGAAGTTGGATCTACCTAACTGGACAGTCTGTCCTAGGTATAAATAATCGTCCACAACTTCGAGTGTAAAGTCTCCGATTGTAACGGGAGTTGGTGCTACATGGGCATTTGACATGATCTTCGTCTTATCCATGTTCATCTTTAGACCAACTCGCTCGGAGGCTTTACTGAGGTCATCGAGCATTGTACTCAAATCCTCCATGGTCTCAGCCAAGACTACTATATCGTCAGCAAACCGAAGGTGAGTGATGTACTCGCCGTTTATGTTGATGCCTAGCCTTCTCCAGTCGATAGTCTTGAAGACATCCTCCAGTGCAGCAGTAAACAGTTTAGGAGAAATAACATCTCCTTGCCTGACTCCCCGCTGCAACGGAATAGGCTTCGAGTTCTGGTCCTGGAGTCGGACTGACATAGTGGCGTTCTCGTACAAACACTTCAGCACTTCGATATAGCGGTAGTCTACTTGGCACCTTTGGGGAGATTGTAGTACAGCCCAGGTTTCGATCGAATCTAAGGCTTTCTCGTAGTCCACGAACGCTAAGCAGAGGGGCAGGTTATACTCCTCAGTCTTCTGTATAACCTGACGGAGCGTATGGATGTGGTCTACGGTACTAAAGCCTCTTCGGAAACCGGCTTGTTCGGGAGGCTGGAAGACATCTAGCCTGCGTGCGAGACGGTTCGTAATGACTCTTGAAAACAGCTTATAGACATGGCTCAGAAGTGAAATGGGTCGGTAGTTCTTCAGTAACGCGTATTAAGGTAATTTAATAGCTGTAACGTACAGACAGACAGACTTACCGATCGACATGATGAAATTATAGCGGTTCCGATTTGCCATAAAGATGAAGTATTCAATTAAAGTATTATCAGCGGCGAAAATGTATAATAATGCAATTACAACATGCATAGGTAATTACCTACCTATTTAGGTAGGTATTCCAAATATTTTGTAGTGGTTTTAATAAAGATTATTATTATTACGCGGTTATTATTTGAGCAAAACAGGGGCTTTACCCCTTATGGGTTAAGTGGTCGTAAGATGACGAATACAAGAATAGACGCCTAGGCGAGCTGTCAGAAAATTGAAAGATAACGTTATGGATGGTACAAGGAGGATGAATCTCTCTTATAGGAAAACGGTCGAAAAAGTGTCCAGCGGTAAGCACTAAACAATAATTCCAAATATCTCCGGGTGGCGCTAGGTATAGTTCAGCATTTGAAATGAATTACCGATATTTAATACTTATATGACATTCTAAATAAAATTAATATTCAGAGTGTTTTTCTTCTCCGCGAATAATTATTTTGTAAATATGTATGGATTTGATTTTTTAACATCAAAATTAATTTAATCAAATTTAATATCACTGTGGCGCCATCAGTTTATCGCCTTTTGACGGAGATTTATATCCTACTTGTACCATCCATAGATAACGTAAGTATGCAATTTATTTGTTTTTCATTTACCTATAATGTAAATTAGAGTTCAAAACTGAAGGTCAACTTTTCTCTTGTTTTGTGTACAAATTGGAAAAAATATTTAAGCAATTTCAATTACAGCCCACTGGCTGTAATTAAAACTGCATAAACAATTTTTCTAATTGGATTGGATTGGTGGAGTAAATGGTAACTAGTAGTTGACTCTTTGATACCACTACATTAAAGAGTCAACTACTAGTTACCATTTACTTTAAACACTAGACAGCCATACTGGATTATTAAACTGTATTTAGCTAAGTGTTGTACAAAGGTAATAAGTTCCCTTTTTAAGAACATTACATATACTACAATCATTTTATGTTATTAATATGGATGTACTGTCTATCAGTGTTTATTACATTAACTGTTTGAAATAGGTAGATAGTAAACATTTACATAAAGTCAGTACTTAGGTATACATACCCAAGCGTATACGTCCATCGTCTTCTTCTGTTACCTAGCGGTACCTGTCCTAGTTTTTGCCATAATCCGTTTTCCTGCTTACTTTCTTTCTATTACGGTGTCTTTGTCTATAACCATCAAATAAAAATCAGAAAAAAAAATCAAAAACGTCCATTTCGTATCATGAGGGTTTATTGAAACTGTGTCCATTCCCAATGTGTGGAACTACTTATGTTCCCTTAGTCACTCTTTCAATCTTGGCTCTGAGCATTTGAATTCGCAAAGCATTGTCTTGTTTACTCCAGGCTAGGTAATAAACCATTTTAATGTCAATTAACACATTAAATTAAATAGTTATTTATTATACAAGGGGGCAAAGTTGATGTTTAACCTCTCGTGCTTTTATGAAGAGTCAGTGACAGATTCCAATTTTTTTCCCCACCGCTTTCAAGGAATAAAGAGCGCGTTTCCGAGCTGGAGTGGTGAAAAGATATTTATTAATTCAATAAATTGTGCTTCTGTGACCTCCTAGCTGACGCGGCAGTTTAATAACAATAAATAGTCGATCACTATCACTTCAAATATAACCTTGTTTTAATATTAATGTTAGTACATGTAACTCGCACCAGATTTTTATAAGAGATTCACAGAAACAAATGTCAATAGTCAAGACCCTTAGGTATTCAATAAAGAACACATTTTTCAAAATAATTCAGTAGATATTTGTTTTAGTAATATGTACCTGGTCGCAGCTTAAGAACTTACCAAATCCAAACTTTCTGCCGTACGTTATAATTTTGAAATACATAAACAATACATTAAATGCAATCCATCTTCAACGTAACTCCAACACACGAGAAATAATCAACCAATATTGAAGTTGTATTATTGAGGTTGCGTCGGAATAGTTTTCAAGCAAATACTAATTTTCGGATTCAGACGTTTAGGCGTTAGCAGAGCTGAAAAACTATCGTGACTAAACGTATTTTAAAGTTAGAATACGGCCCTTTGTTTCATTCAAATGCACTTTGTTTACATTTCGTGCGAAACAAATGTGAAGACGGGTCTTAGCAACATACTAAGAAACTGTAATGACGCTAACAAACTGAAACTTTCCAAGTTAAATTCGAGCTTAATATGTAAAGTGTCACAGAGCAGATTAGCGACGTGCCTGGCACAATGAAATTCCCGCTCGGGTAAGTTTCGGGAACTATTGTTCCAGGATTGGACCATTTCCCCTATTCACCGGCGTATTGTAGTTATAATTATGTATCTGTGACGGACAGCTCTAATGCTTTATTGTTTTGTTTAAGGTCAGGGTAAGGTTTGGGAACAATTGTTTGAGGAGGATATTTACTTAAATACTTTGTTAATTGAACATTAAATTAGGAGAACCATGGAAGAATTGAGTGTTGTTGTAGTTAGACAGTTGTATTACTGCGTGCGTGGCCAACGTGCCAATCGTTAACGCTTCGTGGCGTATCGTGTTCACCTCTCTCGAGTGATAGTGACAGTTGGAAAGACAGACGGATAACAAAGTGATTCTGTAAGGGTTCTGTTTTTTCTTTTGAGGTACGGAACCCTAAAAATATATAAATACAATATCATGTACTATTTTTTTAAATAAAAAATACGAATTTTAAAAATGTTTGTATGTTAACATATTCCTTGTTTTAGATGAGTAAGTCCATAGTGATCGTATGCATACAATTTTTTGACAAAATATTTTTTTAAGGGCGGGAATAGTTTACCTATGTTGAGTTTTATCCAACATTGCCCATGTCGATTTTGCGCTTAAATACAACTCTTACGAGGTTTTGGGTAATCATAATCGTTCCCTGTAAATAGCGCAGCGTTAACAAGTACGTAAACTTTTGTACAAATTGGGTGGGCAATGTTAGGTATCCGTTTTTGCTCTTTTCCATACAAGGCGCACCCAAGCATTTCATAAGTACTAGGGTTTTCACTTTTGAGTAAATTTATTTAATTTAGTCATGCGAATTTTTTCAAGGCATTAGTGGTGATTAAATAAAACATAGTTAAATGAGTTAATTTTTGATATTTGTAATAGAAAAAATATATTACGAGCCAATCATAGTAATGCTTGCAAATAAATCTGCTGATTAATAATAATAATGTATACATTGAATACTATGGTTTCACGTTAACACTTAAATTGAAAAAAAAAAAAAATCAGTTCCGAATCGCTATATATTTATAAAACAACTAGCTTTTGCCCGCGGCTTCGCTCGCGTTAAATTCGGGTTAACACGGTTCCCCTTTGACCCCCGTAATGCTCCATACAAACTTCCACCCCCCATTTTAGGGAAGTGGGGGGTTAGAAAGAGACAAAAAGTAGCCTATGTCACTCTCCATCCTTCAACTATCTCCACTTAAAAAATCACGTCAATTCGTCGCCCCGTTTTGCCGTGAAAGACGGACAAACAAACAAACAAACAAACAAACACACACACTTTCCCATTTATAATATTAGTGTAGATAACCACCATTTTTCACGCCTAGTGGTAAAAAAAGGTGACAACCGTAAGCCTTTTTTGGTCGTAGGCAAAGTTGGGCATCACTGGTTGCCACATTACTACTTAATAGCCCAACGTAGCCTATAACTCCCCCGTTAATTGTTCTTTTTAAATAAAAAATACGATATAAACAATCTACAGTTATTTCCTTATTACAAGTGGGTTGGGTTTTACTCACCATCGGCTTTCCCATTTTGTGAGATGCACTTGAACTTTTTACTAAATAATGCGATACAATAATTTTCCCGCTAAATAATGCACCGAACTTAACGAGTTCTGACAAGCTACTGAATGAAGTTCGGTTCAAATAGGATTCGCTATGTTGCCACGCGTATAATCTACGCGTATTTTCTACTAAAATAGTGGTGTTGCCAGAAAGCTATTACATTTTCTACATTAGCGGATTTTGTTTAAAATTGTCATTTTGGGCAAAGTTGAAGCACTTGACGGTACAGAGCCTCTAACGCTCTTATTCAGCAGGTTTGTACTGCTTAGGATTTCCTTGTGGACAATAATTCAGCTACTACACAGCGATTCTGCGCTACTTGGGCATGTTGATTTTTCAGTAATTTTACTACAAAACAAAGTAGCGGTATGCAAAATACACCTATGTTAAAATTTAATAAGATAAAACTTATAGTGTCTGAGAAAAATGGTTTAAATTATATACGGACGGACGAACATAACAAAATTATAAGGGTTCCGTTTTTGCCATTTTGGCTACGGAATCTAAAAACACTTTGTTGTTTAAAAAAATACATTTTCCTTGAATTCGCTTAAGTATCTATTCAAAATCGAAATAAGAAGGTTCCTTTCAAAGGAAAGGTCATATATCTAATAGTAGTTTATGTAACTGTTACGTAATAAGGGTCCTTAAAATACGAGTGTGGTTTTATGAAACGAGCCGCAGGTGAGTTTCATAATAACATCACACAAGTGTTTTAAGGCCTAATTACTTACAGTTGCATACACTGCTTTATCTACACTCATATTATTTATACTAATTGCCGTGTTCGGAAGCCATAGAATGGCCGCCATTGCGCCGCCATGGCCAACTCGATTGTGCCGGCGGTCGGGAGGGAGCGTGCCGGCGGTCGGGGGGGAGCGTGTCGGCGGCCGCCTGGGCGCGTGCAGGTGTACATTATAGTCTAAGCTCCCATTGCATAAAACCTTACCTCACACGGTGGCAAATCAGACATATACTACAGAAATAGATAATACTTAGGGACACTCGATCATAGTAGGTTGCCATGGCATAGCCTGGAAGAACATAGTTTTTTTCATTCTCATACCACTTTTTTTACGAAAAATTACATCATGAGGTGGCAGATCGAAACGTTTACCCATCGAAAAAGATACTTTTGGTGATCCGAGCCCGCATAGGTTGCCAGCCAAAAACCTGGCAGATTTCAAGGTCAGCCATGTTTCATGAGGCCAAAAAATAGGGTAATTTACCTCATCAGGTGGCAAGACGAAATCGATACAGATCGATAGCCCTAGGCGTGCCATTCACGAATATATAGGGTTTGCTTTTCATCAACCTGGCAGTTTTTCTGGTCTGCCTCCTCAAAGTATCGATGTTAATAACTTGGAACGACGAGAAATTCATGTACAGATGATAATATCCAAGGAATACTTTAATGCAAACCGTTATATTTACTTAAAAACTACACATTGACAGTCTTGCACTTCATACGTATTGAAATAATAGGGTAAATGAACCAGTTGCGGTCATTTCTCATTGGTATTTTCAAATATGGGAAAAGTTATGTTGCTGTTTAGGTTCAAGGTTCTGAAGGTTCACTTAATGTTAAACACGACATATACTTAAGATATACGTACGGTCATACTGGATATTATAATTATCTAGAAATAATATGACATCATTCATCACTGAGTATCTTTCTTTATCTTCTTCTTCCTGCCTCTTTTCCATTTCAATTGGAATTTGCCCGCTTTGTATGTGGGTGCCAGGACTTTCGGCCCTGGGTTGTCGATGGTGCGATGTTCAGAGCGTTTAGATCCCTCTCGATTCTTGTCTACCAAATAGAGGAGGATCCTTTAATACGAGGTTTTGTGGATATATTGAGTACTGCCTTTACAGAATAATTGTCGTCTCTTTTACTTTTGTGTCCGAACCATCGGAGTCGGTTTTCCTTAAGATTTTCTACCGCTGGTGCCACTTTAAATAATCCCCTGGCGTACTCATTGCGAACCTTGTCCAGCCTTGTTACGCCACCTCCCAGCGAACGCAACATATTCATCTCTGCTGTATGAAGTTATTGTTCTCGCGCGACACTTGTACTCTGACGCGTATGTCGTTGCGGGTCTGACAATGGTTTAATAGATTTTTCCTTTTCGCCACTATAATTACAACTGCTGGTCAACCACTGCGAAAGAGAGGACCTCGCATTAGGGCCGAATCTAATGCACATCACCCTCTATGGGAGATAAAGACAACAACAGAGGTAAGTAAGACACTGAGGAATACCTTGTGACTTAAGAGTTCTTAACCTAGGTGCGGAACCAACATTCGAAAACAGAAAGTGCAGTACGATTATTGTCTGTCTTCGGAGAATGTATGTGAACTAGTTGTGGGCTTGCACATCCCGAGAGGCCTCTTGTTCAGATCACAGATGGATTCGCAATTCTAGGAAGACAGACCGATACATCTTCAGGAAGACCTCGGGTAAGAACCTAAGTCTAGAAAAACTCCCTCCAAAGTACGACATTCGGGGGCCAGCACAGATAGAAAAACAGGTACACATCCTAACTTACATCCTAGTAGACAGCTGTCACACGATTTGCCCGCTGAATCCACTATTGGAACCGGCCATAGCAGGTCATCAGTGGTGGGGTCCTGAACTGGAGAGACTCCGGATAAAAGCCAGGAAACTGTTTAACAGGGCTATAAACACCACGGCTGGGCCAAATATCATGATGTCAAAGCCAAGTACAAAAAACGACTGCGGTATTGGAGGTCTCTTTCGTAGAAGAACTTCTGCAGCAGCATCGAAACACTAGATCATGCAAATCGGGTAAGGAAAGCCAAAACATCCATCACTCAGCTGGGATCGCTGCGGAAACTCGAACATTTATAATACTTTAGGCAACAACAAACAAATGGCGAAAAGAATCATCACCGATAAAAAGATCAGGTGGGCCATCGACAGTTTCCATCCCTTCCAGGCAGCCGGTCCGGATGGTATCTTCCCCGCTGTATTACAGTGGGGTTTAGGACTCATCCTGGGAACCCTGATCGAGTTCATAAAAGCATGCCTAACCTGGGGCTACGTGCATAGGCTATGGAGGTATAAAAACGTACCTCAACCAGGTAAGAGTGACTACACAGGTGCTGAATCCTATACTTAGGCCGATTATTCTCACATCATTCCTGCTGAAGACACTGAAAACTGTGTGACAGGGACCCTAAGGCATCGTTATATTGTAGCGTTAGCTAAGGAATATACCGATGCACGACAACCAACACGCATACTGCATACATCTTAAGTAAATCTACAGAATCGGCTCTTCACATGGTCGTAAGCCGTATCGGGAAGGCTATTGGTGACAAGGAAATGTACCCCAGCACGTTCATTAACATCAAAGGCGCTTTCAATAAGACCAACTTTGCCAGGAAAGGGAATGCCTTAAATAATCACGGCAGGGCAACCGAACTGATCAAGTGGATCATCAATATGCTCAACAAAAGGACTATAATGTATACAGGTGAGCCGCAGGCCGTAGCGGCGGTGCGAGGATGCCTTCAAGAGGGAGGGAAGTCGTATCACCGCTGTTATGGAACCTAGTAGTAAACAACCATAACCAACCTGAACAAGGAACACTTCTTCACCATAGGCCATTCTGATGATCTGACAATACTAATATAAGGTAAATTCACCAGCACGGTGTGTGACCTCACCCGAACCGCTCTAAAAATCGTGGAGTGATTATGCGAGCAATTTGACCTATCAGTAAACCCCACCAAGACAGAAATGGTAATGATTACCAACAAAAGGGCACTTGGCAACTTTACCAAACCAAAACTGTTCCAATCTAAGCTACAACCTACAACTGACAAATGAGGTAAAGTATTTAGGACTGACTCTTGACAGTAGACTCCATTGGACCAACCGCATAACACGGCGGAAGTCATCTTCTGACGACGCAGAAAGATGATTGGTAACAGGCGGGGACACAATCCAAAAATCGCTCTTTGGCTCTACAAGACGCGCTGGTTTGGTAGCCAAGAACAAACATAGCCAACGTACGGAACAAATTGCATAGACTACAGAGGTTTGCATGTGTGGTTACCACAGGTTACTTGAGGAGCACTTCGACCGCAGCTTAGAAATGATGAATCTTCTACCGCTTCACCTCCACACATATAATACCCTCAACGTAACGGTCTTATTTGAATACTCTGCACATAATATGCGAGATCGGATTTCCAAACGTGTTATCTTCGACAAAAGGTACACAATACCGTTACACGAGGACGAAAATCATGAAAGTCTCAACTCCCGTGTATTGAGAATCTTGACTGACGGATCTAAAACAGACGTGGGGTCAGTTTGCGAAACATTCTCAAAAGACCTAAACTTATTTCTTATCACTCCGCTGGGCGCTCACAACTCAGTATTCCATGGGCATCATCAATGCGGCGGCCGCCATCACAGCAAGGAAAGTAATAAGAGTCTTGATCCGTATACTCTCCGACAGTAGGGCTGTACTTATTAGTAGCTATTACTCTATACATCAACGTTGATAATGTATATGTTGCAACCTGTTTCTTCCGTACCTCGGACTTAGTTCGGCTTACTCGCAGCCCGTGACGCTCCAACTCAATGCCAAAGTCATGTTAAATGTATTTTTTAGAGCGTTTGTTCGAATAGTAATGGTGTTACCGTCTGTTTGAACCTCGTGATATGGTCCATAATAAGATTAAATAGTGAAAGACTGATTGTTAATCCTTGGTACTCCTACGCGGACTTGGAACGGATCACTTAGTCACTTACATCCCAGCGGGCTCTTGATCTGTATACAAGCACTATCGCATATGTCTTGAATCAAGGTGATGTATGCCGTATGAGTACGTCAGGAGATGATTTAAAGTGGCTCCAATGGCTGAAAATCTTAAGGAAAACCGACTCCGATGGTTCGGTCACAAAAGTAAAAGAGACGACATTTATTATGTAAAGGCAGTACTCAATATCCCCACAAAACCTCGTATTAAAGGAAAACCCTCCTCTATTTGGTGGACAATAATCGAAAAGGATCTAAAAGCCCTGAATATCGCACCATCGACAACCCAGGGCCGAAAGTCCTGGCGCCTACATACAAAGCGCCCCGATTCCAATTTAAATGGAAAAGAGGCCGGAAGAAGAAGATAAAGAAAGATACTAAGTGATGAATGATGTCATATTATTTCTACATAATTATAATATCCAGTATGACCGTACGTAGATCTTAAGTATATGCCATATTTGGCATTAAGTGAACCTTGAACCTCAACGGCAACATTACTTTTCCCTTATTCGAAAATACCAATAAGAAATGACCGCAACTGATTCATTTACCCTATTATTTCAATACGTATAAAGTGCATGACTATCAATGTGTACATTTTAATTAAATATAACGGTTTGCATTGAAGTATTCCTTGAAATTCTCGTCGTTCCAAGTTATTAACATCGATACTTTGAGGAGGCTGACCAGAAAAACTGCCAGGCTGATGGCAGGCAACCCTATATATTCGTGAATGGCACGCCTAGGGCTATCGATCTGCATCAATTTCATCTTGCCACCTGATGAGGTAAATTACCCCATTTTTTGGCCTCTTAAAACATGGCTGACCTTGAAATCTGCCAGGTTTTTGGCTGGCAACCTATGCGGGATCGGATCACCAATAGTATATCTTTCGATGGGTAAACGTTTCGATCTGCCACCTTATGATGTAATTTTTGGTAAAAATTGTGGTATAAGAATGAAATAAAAACCATGTTCTTCCAGGCTATGCCATGGCAACCTACCATAATCGAGTGTCCCTAAGTATTATCTATTGCTGTAGTATATGTCTGATTTGCCACCGTGTGAGGTAGGGTTTTATGCAATGGGAGCTTAGACTATTATGTTATCAAAACTCATAACACATCAATGTTTGAGCATGTAAAGTTAAAATTACGTTACTGTCACAGATAAAAAGCTTATCATAGTAAAATCGGTTGTGGTAATGCTAGCCATTGCCTACCGTTTTTGAACACGTTTTAGAGGACTTACAATGCAAGTATAGATACATTAAATTAATTAAAACAAACGTTTGTCAAAGGCAGTTCCTTTTTGAGGGCGCTCCAGCTTAAATTCCAATGTACAATTCGCTTTTAATTAGAACTTGCAGTGTAAACATAAATTAATACTTTGGCATGGAAATAATATGTATGTGCTTATTATACAAGATGTCGCTGTGTGGTTTAATTTTATTTAGGTAGTGTAGACCGGGGTTGATGGAACCACTTTGGAATAACTGTATATAAATATGAATTGAACTTAAGCATTTTAAGCAAGTTAAAATAGTAGAGGCCAGCCTTCATAATTATTAATAATATATTTAAATAGATTATTATATTTCACTCAAATGGTGATTTAAAGCTAAACTCACTTACTGAACTCAATTTTTGCTGTCAGCAGGCTATATGTACATACATGGGTATTTCTGGAATCGTATGTTTCGTTTACGTTAATTTATGAAACAACGAATTTAATAATTAATACAAATATGATTATTTAGCGATAAGACCGCCAATTGTTTTGCCTCTGCTTTTTTGCGTTTTGTGACTTGTGTATACTTTGTGTCTATTATTTGAGGTGTGCAATATAGAGTATTTATGTTATGTTATGTTATGATAAAACATTGTGTCTGATGATGTGTAAATACGTACCCATTTTGAAAAAAAAAACACTTAGGTACCCAAAAGTGTAGGAGGGCATTTTCACTTAACTGTGTACCATTAACAGCCGGTTAGCAATCGTCACAAACCTGACAGTCAATGTCAAATGTCAAATCCCATACAAAACGTAAGGAATGTGACGGTTAGACGTTACTGAAACACGACTTAAAGTACAAGTTAAAATAAAAATTATATACAAGGATACCAGAATTATAATATATACAGTGTGGAAAGATAAGTCGGGCCCTGGAGGGAAACTACCTTAAAACATTGAGATACCTCAATTCACTGAAAGGAAACATTATTTAATTTTTTTAAAAGGACATAACTGCATTTACAAATTTTTGAAAAAGAGTACAGTTTACAAAAAACTATTTATTTTGTTATTTTTGTCATAAATATTTTTTATGACAATTGATGCCAATCGATCCTATTTCCAACAAGGATAAAAACTTCTTAATACCAACCAAGTTTAGGGCACAAGAGAACCCATAAATAATCATAAAAATATTTTTCATACAATTAGTATGGAAAAATGTGAAAATTAAGAAAAAAACTGTGAATGCAGTTTTAGTTTTTAGGAAAAATAAAAGAATGTTTCCTTGCAGCGAATTGAGCTATCTCAACGTTTTAAGGTAGTTTCCCTCCAGGGTCCGACTTATCTTTCCACACTGTATATAATAATTGTTTGTTATCTAAAAACTTGATTTCATGTTGCATCATACAGTTATTCATTAATTTTCTACTATTTAACTAAAATTTGTATACGTTCATATTCCGTAGATAATGATCAGAGCCTTATCCGGTACCTATTAAATCTATAAGCAAGTAAAAGACAAATAGTAGTTTTTTTCATGCTAGATACAGTTCTTTTATTATATAATAACAACATTATAGTCAAGTTCATTGAGAGACTGTGCACATCACACGTCATGTCTCATTCATTGAAGTGTTGAGGATCACTATCTTAATATGTATAGTGTGACGTGCCACTGATTAGTAATCAGTGATTACCCTTCCCTACAGGAACAGCATTCGAACTTTACAAATTCATTTCATTTCGACATCACTCACTTAAGTCAAAATAGTAATTTATACAATCGTGACATAATGAAAGTTTTAAGTATGCGAACATAAACGCTCCATCAAAGAGTATACACTAGTTAATTGGGTCTTCAGCCGATGTTTTGAACAAATAACCATTTTCTCCGAGTTTTCCCTGATTTTGTCGTAAGATTGGATTTCGTTTATTTGTAACTAGCTTTTGCCCGCGGCTTCGCTCGCGTTAAATTCGGGGTGACACGGTTTCTCTTTGCCCCCCGTAATGCTCCATACAAACTTCCACCCCCCATTTTAGGGAAGTGGGGGGTTAGAAAGAGACAAAAAGTAGCCTATGTCACTCTCCATCCCTTCAACGATCTCCACTTAAAAAAATCACGTCAATTCGTCGCCCCGTTTTGCCGTGAAAGACGGACAAACAAACAAACACACACACTTTCCCATTTATAATATTATAGTATAAGTTGGTGGATCGAGTTCGTAACACCACGCTGCGCTCCAACACCCAAATCGTCGATGTAGCTCGGAAGGCGGCGTAGTTAAAGTAGAACTGGGCTGGCCACATTTGCCGGATGCCGAATGAGTTGTGGGGCAAAATTACTACACAGTGGGAGCCCGAAAACTCAAATCGGGGACGCGGCAAACCCTGCAGGCGATGGCGGGATGAACTAACCTCCTTTTAGAAGGAGTGGTCAGACACAGCACAGAATAGAGATCGGTGGAAAGATTTGGGGGCGGCCTTTGCCCAGCAGTGCGACACGATAGGTTCCAAATCATAATAATAAAAATAATTTAGGCACCCTAGGTTAGGTTTTTATTGTTTTTGTATATTTGTGATGTATTTTTATATTTTCCTTTTGTAAAAATATTATAAAAACCTAATCTAAGACATAAATTTAATAAAGAGAATAATAATTTAAAATATGCCTATTTGTTCATGCCATTAATAAACATTATAAATAATAAATAAATAATAAATATTATAAGACAATCTTACACAAATCGACCTAGGCCCACAGTTAGCTCAATAAGGCTTGTGTTATGGGTACTAGACGATGATATATATAATATATAGATATAGATAGATACTTAAATACATAGAAAACATCCATAACTCAGGAACCAATATCTGTGATAAACACACAAATAAATGCCCTGACCGGGATTCGAACCTGGGACCTCCTGCTTCGTGGGCAGGGTCACTACCGACTGGGCTAGGAGGCCGTTACACATTAAACATTAAATTGTATGCAATTATTATTATGGTATTACATTGTGTGTTTTGTTTTTGTTTTAAATACTAAGCTACACAATAATAGTGTTATGTAGAACTAAGTAAATTAAGGGCATTAGGTTTGTTGTCGAACGAGTTTCTCAACGCAAGTAGTAGTACTTAATTTTTACCAACGACGCCTTTCGCCCAGCTGTTGCTATTGGTCTAAGAGCTGGCCACGTCAGATGTGACACAATAATAAAAACAATGAAACCTGTCTAATTAGACTGCTTTACCATCCTTATTGCTAGATCCGCGCATCTGACAGCTTTTAATGGGTGGAGGAAAGAGTGACAGACCAACAAAGTTTTTAAGTTGGAAAAAAGTAATACCAAAATAGGTAAAAAATGCCAAATTTGTGTCATCTATAGAGGCCAGGTCCTATATTTTAACATTGGATTAAAAACCATTGTCTATTATAGCGGAAGCAAAAACAGTGGGCGACTAACTAAAAATTGCATTTTACATCATTTGGCACTACTTTCCCCCAACAGAACCTTCTGGATATGATATAACCTAATTAATTACATAATATCCCATAATATTGCATTAAACCCAGAACTCTAGGATTTGTTTTCTTCATGTTATTTGCATTCTTTGACCCTCCACCACTTGGCCGAATCTAGAAATAAGCATAGTATAGCAAACTAACTACAGGGGTTCCGCTGCTCTCATTATTGTGTCATATCTGACGTGGCCAGCTCTCCGTCTATATGCTATTACCAGCCATATCGTCCAGTGATCCTGTTCTTTCCGGGCATAGACCAAGGAGTTTTTAGATTATTTCTGCCCCTTATAGACTGGAATTAAACATCATTTTATATGAAAACCACCCGTGTCAGTATGTTTGACAAATAAGTGTCTTAGCTGTCAGATATCTGTGTTAATAGCGTTGGAGTGCAGGTCCATAATTTTATAGATATTTAGATGATAGAATCTGAATAATCATTATAATCAATCAGCAGTAATATCACGCAGTAACTAACTGTAGCCAAGGTCCTACCGCTCACACATGCGCATTGCTGGTCTGTTTCCGGGCCAATTTGTTACTAACATAAATACTTTGACATTAAAACGTCTTTTCACTTAACCTAAAATGATTACGTAACGCCATCGGCGCGGCTCTCAGCAGAAAGGTCTGTAATAATGCAGGTATTAATTTCAAGATTAAATTCAACATTCTGCTTCATTCTCTCAGGGATTCACGAAACATTGTGAAGCAGGCTTACGTCATATTCAGTTTCTGAACCCATTTATCCAGTGAAGGATTTACTTTACGTCTCAAATCGATGATGTTTACAACAGGGTTATGATTATGTTTTATAGATTAATTCAAATGTAATAAATGAACGGAGTTTTCTTTAGGTACTTTTCTTAGAATTAGAACTATACCTAACTATTACCTATACCCATAGACAAACAAAAAGGAAGATGAGTGACGTTCATAGTAAACAAAACTGAAATGTGGTCCTGCACCTACACACTTGTAAAATGCTACACACCGCTATAATGTATGTGCATCATGGGCAAAAGAGATAAACCTATATAGTTAACACGGGTATGCAAGGGAGACCTCTATATTTTGCGCATTGCACAAAGTGTGACTTAGAGACTCTGCCACACGACTAATTCAATATAGGTGCCAGAACCTACATTTGATGGCACAGAATCAAACGCCTGGCACCATATCCCCCTTTTTGTATAAATCAATGCCTATACCAGTATAAAACAGCATTTTCTCAAATTCTGAAAACAGATTTTATTTTAGGGACTTAAACGTGAAAAGGTTGTTTTTTTTTAAATATTTTTTATCCGTTTCAAGGAAAGTGCCATCGGGAAAATATATTTTTTCTGCTGTTTTATGTTTAATGTCTTTACATGCTGCAGATTAGCGGCATTCATTGTTATGCAGACGATAGTACGGGTGGTGCCTACTACACCGGCCGAACCAACATTTCTCGGGAGAATGTCATTGAGAACCGGGACAAACTTGTGTCTGAAGTTGAGAATTCCCTTAAAGAAGTTTCAGAATGGGGTCGACTAAATTTAGTCCATTTTAACCCTACCAAGACACAGGTTTGCGCGTTTACCGCAAAAAAGCTTGCGTTTGTCGCTTCACCTCGTTTTGAGAGCACTTCCTTAACTGCCACTGCCAGTGTCCGAATCCTTGGCGTCGTCATTTCGAGTGAAGTCCAGTTCCGCGGCCATTTAGAGGGTAAGGCCAAGTTAGCCTCAAAAAAGCTCGGTGTGCTCAACAGATGGAGACAGTTTTTTACTTCGGCCCACCGCCTCCAGCTTTACAAGGCACAGGTACGCCCACATATGGAATACTGTTCTCATCTGTGGACGGGAGCGCCCCAGTACCAACTTCTCCCTCTGGACCGCATCCAACGGAGAGCGACTCGAATTGTCGGCTGCCAGGATTTTACGGATCGGCTTGACTCCTTGGCGCTGCGTAGAGATGTAGCCTCGCTCTGCATCTTCTACCGCCTCTATCATGGAGAGTGCTCCGAGGAATTGTTCGGATTAATCCCTGCCGCCTCTTTCCGCCATCGTCCTACGCGACAGCATTACTAACATCACCACTTAGATGGTTGGCAGTCCTCAACTGTGCGTTTCTCGAGAAACTTCCTGCCTCGCACAACAAAACTGTGGAATGAACTGTCGTCTGCGGTA
Organism: Pammene aurita; assembly: GCA_947086415.1. Classification (NCBI taxonomy): domain Eukaryota; kingdom Metazoa; phylum Arthropoda; class Insecta; order Lepidoptera; family Tortricidae; genus Pammene; species Pammene aurita. The sequence continues at coordinate 18,918,174 of OX352291.1, forward strand.
TTTCCGGACCGACGACCTTCAAACCTTCAAGAAAAGAGCGTATTCCCATCTTAAAGGCCGGCAACGTGCTTGTGACCCCTCTGGTGTTGCGGGCGTCCATGGGCGGCGTTAATTGCTTACCATCAGGCGATTCGTCTGCTCGTTTGCCTCCTATTTCATAAAAAAAAGCATGAAAATTGAAAATACATTGTGATGTGTAAAGTTCTTTTCTCCCTTTTTAGGGGTAGCCAAAATGGCAAACACGGAACCCTTATAGTTTCGTCATGTCCGTCTGTCCGTCCGTCCGTATGTCACAGCCATTTTACTCGGAAACTATAAAAGGTATGTTAATAAAATTCAGACCTACGGTGTATTTTGTATAGTTACTAAGTACTTAAATGCAGAAAAAAATATTTTGTAACTAAATTAAAAAAAATATATAAACAGTGTTCCACATGTAACTAAAAAAAAAAACAAATATCAACATGCAGAACATCTATGATAGGTCTTTAAAAATAACATAAAGGCTTTTTTGAACATTTTGTGATTAACTGGATATTTTCAGAAATAATCGCTTCGGAAGTCAGAAAAATTATGTAACTGTTGAACCGTAAGTCCAAATATTACGAAAAAAATTGAGGAGATGCGCCTTATTACATACTTTCTACAAAAAATTTTTTAAACATTATCGGTTTTGCCATTTTTGAGTTAGATATCTCCATAAAAATTCTTCCATAGGCATCAGATACGACCTTTGGGTATTAGTTTGATTCTTATTTCATTGAAGGTACGGAACCCTCCATTATGCATGGTCCGACACGCACTTGGCCGGTTTTTTTCCTATTGTCATAATCATTCCAACTCAAATAAATATAGTAAGTTAATATATGTATTACATTACTAGCTGTGCCCGCGGCTCCGCCCGCGTGGAATTCGGTCCGGTCTGTGTCAGTAAGCGGCTAATTCACCCCTAATTTCTCTCCCGCTACCCTGGAGGCGGAACTTTAAAGTTGACAGATGGATACGCTAGAGGACAGTCGTCCTAATAAAATATTTTACAAGTACCACTTAATGAAACTACACTCAAAAATGAATACTTTTTTTTTATTATATTATTTTTTTTGGCATGATTTAAACGACATAGAGAGTAGTAGGTGTATATCGGACGATACAGGACCACTTTTGTATTTATACGTTCATGTCCACGGCAAATATCATCCAAATCGATCCTCCCGTCAAATCAGTCAAAGCATGAAAGGTAAGAACAGGCGTGGTTGAAAGTGGGGGGGGGGGTCACAAATGCAGAAATGATTTTTTTCTATTTTAGGTGCACTTAGAGGGGGGGGGGGGGGGTCTACGACCCATGCAAATTTAACTCAATCGAGTGTAGTGGCTACCCTCCCCCCCCCCTTTTAGACGTTGAATTTTTATAGGCTACGTATAACCTGGCTGGGGATTTTCTTGAATTGGAATTAGTAATCCTTAAGGGGTGATTTCCGGGACAACAATGCAAAAAAAACGGCCAAGAGCATGTCGGGCGATGCTCAGTGTAGAGTTTCGTAGATGCTGCCCTGTTACATCCGTTCAAAAGGTCGTTTATTTGGCGGCGCTTACGTCATTTTACTATTCGGCACTTCCTTTCACTATGCGTTTTTGACTAATAATTCAAAAACGGCTGAACCGATTTTATTCAATATAGTTTTTATTGAAAGTTCTTATCAGGCCTCACCAAATTTCAGCTTTCTAGTGCGAACGGTAACTGAGCTAGACCGCGGATAGACGGACGGACATGGCGATGTAACTGTTACGTAATAAGGCTTAATTATGTGCAGAAGCATACACTGCTTTACCTACACACATATTAAAAATCCATTGAAACCATTAGAATGACCGCCATTACACCGCCATGACCAACATTATTGCGCCAGCGGTCGGGGGGGGGGGGGGCGGATTTTCATTACGTTACCGTAGGTAATGAATGTTCATACGTTTTTACCACACTGTCACAGATAATACACTGATGTTACGTTACTGCATGGTTGCAATAATGTTGGTAATTAATTACATACGGTTCCGAACGCGTAACAGAGGATGATATTGGTGTAGATCATAGTAGTTTATGTAACTGTTACGTTTTAAGGCCTAATTACGTACAGTTGCATACACTGCTTTATCTACACTCATATTATTTATTCTAAATGCCGTATTCGGAAACCATAGAATGGCCGCCATTGCATCGCCATGACCAACTCGATTGTGCCGGCGGTCGGGGAGGCGCATGTCGGGCTGTCGGCGGCCGCGCGGGAGCGTGTAAGTGTACATTATATTATCAAAACTCATAACACATCAATAGTTGAGCATGTAAAGTTAAAATTACGTTACTGCCACAGATAAAAAGCTTATCATAGTAAAATCGGTCGTGGTAATGCTAGCAATTTGCCTACCGTTTTCGAACACGTGTTATAGAACTTACAATATGAGTGTAGATAATAGTAGTTTATGCAACAGTTGTATAAGAGGGGTTAAAAAAGGTGAGTGGCGTGGGTAACAATTTGAGCCGTAGGCGAAAATTGTTAAGAAAAACGCCACGAACATTTTTTTACCTACTTATACGACGTTGCATACAATACTTTTTCTACGAATACACTTACTTTTACATAAAATGCGAAATTGAAAACTTCTTGGATATCGCATTTATTTTTTCAACATAATCAACAATCATTTAAGTTTTACCTTTTAAAACACTATTTTTCAATAATACTAACATTACTAACACAAATACACACCGTCGTTATTTGGGAGCTACAGAGATTAGTAAAAATACCTAAATTACTTTCAAAGTTTGCAATTCGCCCCAACAAACGAACGGGAAACGTAAAAAACTACGAAGTAGGTCTGTGGTTCTTTAATTTTTTTCTTTTTAATAGTTTTTTTTTCTAAAAACGCTGCGTTTATTTAGGTTTCTTAGGTTGGCAGTAATTTATTTTATATTAATAGTCGTGTTTGCACGCGATTCCGCGATACTATTTTGGCGCTTTTATAGAACAAGTGTTATTTTGGGGAATAGACTAGATAGACTTTTCATCGAGTGTATTATCTATGTTCTTATAAAGGTGTTGACGAATGTATAAATGACAGATAAAAGTACAGGAGTAGAAAAAGATATTTATTCGTCAATGTAAGCACATTACAATGCACTAATGAACGTCAGGGAAAAATAAAATACGTGAGTGTAGTGGAAAGTGTGTGAATCGAGTGCGATTGGAACGAAGTTATGTTATTGAATTTTATTTCATTTGTGACTTTTTCGTAAATTTTGTGTTTTTTTTTTTTTTTGAAATTTTAGAAATTTTGTAAATTTTAGAAATTTTGTAAATTTTTGATATTTTGGAAATTATGGAAATTTTGGAAATCTTGGAATTTTTGGAAATCTTGGAAATCTTGCAAATTTTGGAAATTTTGGATATTTTTGAAATTTTGGAAATTATGGAAATTATGGAAATTTTTGGAAATTATGGAAAGTTTGAATAAAAATGGAAATTTTGGAAAGTTTGGAAAAATTGGAAATTTTGCAAATTTTGGAAATTTTAGATATTTTAGAAATTTTGGAAATTATGGAAAGTTTGAAAATTTTGGAAATGTTAGAAGATTCGGGAATTTTGGAAATTTTGGAAATTTTAGAAATTTTGGAAATTTCGGAAATTTTGGAAATTTTTGAAATTTTGGAAATTTTTGACATTTTCGACATTTTTAAAATTCTCGACTAAGGTTATTCTTTAAGGTTCTCGACTTTTTCACTTTTATCACTTTGTCACTTCTCACTTTCACTTTTCACTACACTTCACTTCACTTTATTCTATTTTATATATTTTTTATTTCATTCCATTTTACATGTTTCTCAATCGTATTGGTGTCGCTTTTTCGTGACGGTCACGTGACTTTTTTTCGCCTAGGCCCCCATCCGCGAACCGTCCGATAAGGAACTGCGTTCCAAAACTACCACCGGTTGTAACCCTACACCTCTGGCCCAATAAGTATTATGACCGAAAAGAAATTCGACTGGACTTATTTTTTCAAAACAGTAATTCATTATTAGATCTTAAAGATACAAAATAATGCGTAGTTCTTCAAGAAGACATATCAAAACAGCTTGAGAGGCAGATAATGTACATATTGTTTAATTATAAAGAAAAATAAATCCTAATCTGACTGCTTCACAAAACGTTTGATATGTTTTCCTACCTAAACGGTGTCCTATAAATGTTAGATGATTTTGTAGTAGTTTTTTGGTTTGGGCCATGCATCTTTGTCCGTCATATATAGCCCACGAACCAGCAATAACCCTTTGACATTCATGGCATTTTCAAATATTTATTAAGAGCGGGTAAAGGTAAATTTAAAGCATCGACGGGTAACATGTTATAAATATGAACACCTTGATCAAAAAATTACAAATTATTTCAATACCAACTTTCAACATACAAACTTTCAACCCCCTTTTCACCCCTTCCAGGGTTGATTTTCGGGATGAAAACTATTCTTTGTCCTTTCCCGGGCCTCAAACTATCTCTACACAAAATTTCATCAAAACCCGTTCAGCCGTTAACTAAATAAAAATTCTTGGAACGTGTTCTGTTATCGACTCTAAGTATCTCCAGCCAACTTTTTTTCGAATATATTCCATGAACAGACTTTCGACCTTCTTCAGCTTTATTATATGTATAGATAGGTTTTATTAAAAGTACCTTTCAGGCTTCACGTCCATTATTTTTTTCAAATTTTTTGGACCTACGCTTCTAACGTAAGATGGGGGGGGGGGGGGTTTGAAGATGAAACTATCCTTTGTCATTTCTCGAGACCCATACTATCTCTATACCAATTTTCATCTAAATCAGTTCAGCGGTAAAAAATTCCTCATACCACCTTCCAACCCCCTTTTCACCCCCACAAGGGTTTGAAAACTATCCTATGACGTTTCTCGAGACTCAAATTATCTCCATACTCATTGCTATCTAAATCGTTTCAGCGGTTAAATAATCTCCATACAAACTTTCAACCCCATTTTCACCCCCACCAGGGTTGATTTTCGAGATTAAAACTATATATTATCCTTTCCCAGGAATCAATCTATATCTATACAAAATTTCATCAAAATCCGTTCAGCCGTTTTCACGTGATGCGCGGTCAAATAAACAGACAAACAGATAAACAGATAAACAGACAAACAGATAAACAGATAAACAGACAAAAATTCTAAAAATTGTTGGAACGTGTTCTGTTATCGATTCTAAGTATCCCCAGCCAACTTTTTTTCGATTATCTTCCATGTACAGACTTTCGACCCTCTTCAGCTTTATTATATGTATAGATATATACGACGAGGCAGAGAGTCCATAGAGCGTCTGGTTGTGCAAGGGAGAGTGGAGGGCACCATACCTAGAGAAAGATCTCCAATGAGGTGGACTGACCAGATCAAAGCCAGTATTTCAGCGAACATAAACGAATGCGCTCGTAAAGCTGCCCTGCGAGAGGAATGGCGACGTCTTGTGAAGCGGGTCACTCAAAAACCTGCATAATGACCACGACCACTCTGACAAGAGTGTACCGATGAAGAAGAGAAGAGAATATATGTATATAGAAATAGAAAATTAAAATTGAAGTTAACTAAAAAAGTATTCGAAGTCTTAAAAATGTAGGTAAGGTCAGGCGGGGCAAGAGTAACATCGGGGTAAGAGGATCGAAAGCTTCTCCAGCAAATTCTTATGAATTGAGCGCCTTTTTGTACCGTCGGTAAAACAGACAGGCGTGTATTAGTTCCATCATCAAATCATAGATGTCTCTGCCACACGCCATATTGAAACAAAACGCGGTTCATTTTGACAGGTTACGACTTGTGATAAGTGGAAGTGCACGTGTATATTTCAAAAGTGGTTTTGTGTGAGTTATGGCTATTAATCCGGATTTGTTTGCCGGTTAGTCGAATATTTATAGTTTATTTCTTATGTTACATCGTTATTTTCTGTAATTCCTATCGATTATAAGTTTTTACCAATCCAATAAATTTTTAACCTCAAATTATTTAAGTGGGGCAAGAGTGCCAGTTCAGTCCGGGGGAAGGGAGTCATATGCTACTCTTACCCCATGTCAGGGCTGACAAACCTTTTACAACTTGTCATTTTTATTACAAATTGGCTCTGTTTAATTCAGGGACGTTGCGTATGCGATTTTTCGACATTTGAGGATGCGAATTTTTAGGGTTCCGTACCCAACGGGTAAAACGGGACCCTATTACTAAGGCTCTGCTGTCCGTATGTCCGTCTGTCTGTCTGTCCGTCTGTCACCAGGCTATATCTCGAGAACCGTGATAGACAGTTGAAATTTTCACAGATGATGTATTTCTGTTGCCGCTATAACAACAAATATTAAAAAACAGAATAGAATAAATATTTAAGGGGGCTCCCATACAACAAACGTGATTTTTTTTTGTGTCACCAGGCTGTATCTCAAGAACCGCGATAGCTAGCTACAGCAGAACAGTTGAAATTTTCACAAATTATGTATTTATGTTGCCGCTATAACAGTATAACTAAAACAAAATAAAGATTTTTATTGACTGAAGACAAAAGTAAACACGAGCTGCATTATAATAAAGGTTGACTGGTAGAGAATGCCTCATGGCATTAAGTCCGCCTTTTGTACGTTAAGTTTTCTTATTGTGCAATAAAGATTAAAATAATAATAATCATTTGCAGAAACATGGTGCGGAATTATGTCCGAAAGACGGATAGATAGACTGAGAGTACCTACTTGTGATTTAAGCTAAGTAGAATTTATAAAAAGTGTACCTGCCTAAATACTACTACTATAATTTTCAAAGTGAATTAAAAAATTCATAGCATTTTTTATTTTTTATTTAAGTGTTAGGTGGTTTGTGTTTGTCACCCCTGATAACACCTAGTATGATACTCTTACCCCAGAATATGTATAAACGCATTTTCTCAGAATTTTGAACCATATTTCAACTTGTTAAGGTATTAATTCTCTTGACAGCGTCTACCAACTGTGTTAATAAATACGTAAATCCACTGGAGCTAACCTAGTTCAAGTTAGGTACGTACGATACTCTTATCTCAGTCATGGGACAAGAGGAACAGTCATGCCGATTTTTATTTTTTTACAAATTAGTGCATGTTTTATATGTTTCTTTGCTGGATTAGTAGTTTTAATTAAAAATATATTAAATTTACTTATATTTTATGGCTTTAATATACGAATTAATGCAATAATAAGATCACAAACGCTATTTGAATCTAACTTTAATAAAAGTATGATACTCTTGCCCCGACTCACCTTATATATTTTTTTAAGTAAGTACCTACTTGTCATCGTATTCAAATTTTACAAACAGGTCACTAGTTTTCTTATTATTAGCAAAGATAGCCTTATCGTCACAGTACAATAGGTAGATGGACCCTGAATAAAACATGGTATATACTATCCACTCCTCTCTCATGTAAATGTTAGGCGATATATGGCGCGGCACGTACCTACCCCAGGCAAGCATAATAATGACTCATCGCAGATTATGATAATATTGTCCACTCCGAGTGAATATTTATCTTAGGTAAATACTAAACCCCTTATTCATAAACGTCTCTATAAGGCCTCAATTAATTACTTTATGTTTTGTCCTTATCTGTCACTTTGTAAGTTGTGTTTGTTAGAAGCAGACAAAACATAAATGAACTGTTTGAAACCTGATAGACGTTTAATGAATAATAGGGTAAGTATTTTTACATTTATTACTTTGAAATACTTTTGTCGCAATTATTTTTATTTAGGTACTTATAACAACCTATTAACTTGGAACCATCCATGGATCCATCGATGGAACACAAAAAAAGTTTAGTAAACACATTCACTTACTTGGAAAGCACCATCGTAGAGAAAGGCAGAAGAGCAAGAAAGAGACTTGTCTCTTTCTTTGCCTTGTTCTTGAACAAGGATAGCACAAAAAAGGCATAAACTTCAAATAGACATATTTACAACACTAAAATCAATATAAACATAAGGAAAAACCTCATTAAAATCTCCGTATGAAGCATTGTCCTCTATGGATGTGAAAGCTGGAACACCACAGCACAGTACAAGACCATCGACATCTACACTTCGTTTAGTTTCAGATTAGAAAAATCGTGTGATTGTCGTTGTGCGATTTATGGGAAAACTATTTTAAATTCGCCATTTTGAACTTATAGGATTAAGCGTAATGGTCTAAGAGCTGGCCACGTCAGATATGACACAATAATGAGAGCAATGGAACCTGTCTAGTTACACTGCTTTACCATCCTTATTGCTAGATCCGGGCATCTGGCAGCTTTTCATTGGGTGGAGGTCAGAGTGACAGACCAACAAAGTTTTTAAGTTGGTAAAAAGTAATACCAAAAGAGGTAAAAACTGCCAAAGTTGTATTATTAATAGAGGATAGGGCCTATATTTTAACATTAGTTTGAAAATCATTGTCTTTTATTGCGGAAACAAAAACAGTAGGCGACTAACAAAAAATTGCATTTCACATCATTAGGCACTACTTTCCCCCAACATAAACTTCTGGATATGATATAATCTAATTAATTATATAATTTCCCATAATATTGCATGACACCCAGAACTCTAGGATTTTTTTTCTTCAAGTTATTTGCATTATTTGACCTCCACCACTTTACAGCTGCCAGATGTCCGGATCTAGGAATAAGCATAGTATAGAAAACTAACAAGAGGGGTTTCGTTGCTCTCATTATTGTGTCATATCTGACGTGGCCAGCTCTCCGTCTATAACACTAATAATGGAAAAAAGTAGTCTCATTAAAATTTTTCCCTGATATGGCTGAGAAAAATAAAGACACATTAGCGAATTCGATCGTTATTATTCTAATCTCAAAAAAAAGAGGTATAGATGTATTTGAAATGCTCAAGATCAGCTGCACCGAAAGGCGGCAACCATTAATTATTAGAGACGGCAAAAGAGAGCAGACAAATAATGTGAGTACGTCATTGTAAAATGTATAAGTCACATACGCAGCCACGGAGGGTTGAATCTTATTGAAGAAAGAAAAGGAAGAGCAAGAACCAGAATAAATATCATACATGACGCAGATGAAAAATGGTGCTGTAGCCACATAAATATATGAGTAAGTGAAGACGAAAGCCCAAGATAGGCTGGAATGGAGAATGCTGCAACGCTTTCTGGATCTAGCATTGTCGTATGACTTGGCGCTCTGCAGTAAAACTGGCACGCTATAAGTGCACTGTGTCAAAATGCACCGACCTATTAAAATGTACCAAAAAATATAAAAAAAGGATTTCTTTTATTCTTGAATGAGAAGCACTGGTAGCCTGGCGGTAATATGTCCGACTTTTAATCCGGAGGTCTCGGGTTCAAACCCTGGCTAAAGTACCACTGAGTGTTTCGAAACTTAATTATGTACGTGATTAATTGATTATCATTTGATATTTGCCAGTCACTTTTCGGTGAAGGAAAAAATCGTGAGGAAACCGGACCTAATCGCAATAAGGCGTCGTAACACCTTTTTAGGTTAGAAGATCACATGGCTGTCGCTTACGTAGAAACTAGTGCCTATGCTAATTCATGGGATTAGGTTGCCAATAAGCGGACCTCCGGCTCTTTTGAGCCTTGGCAAAAAACCGGTACAAACGCTACAAGGATGATGATTGTTTTCATGAATGGTAATGGCAAAGACGAGGTATTAAATTGAAACACCAAGTTTGATTAATAATTCAACATTTGGAGGAAATATTGCTGGTTCACTGTCTACACTTGCAGTCTAAAAAGTCAGTATTTTGTATAAAACATAACAGCAGCGTTTAAAAAATATTTTCTTTAATTGGCACTTTAGGACCCCTAAATGTTGATAGGATGCGATAGATCCTCATTTCTAGTGCCAAGATAAAGTTATAAACAAAGTTCCATTGATTTACGTATTTTTCCTTCAAAATATGCAATTTTTCCCGTAGTTCTTGTGCCCCATCCACATATACAAAAACAAAACTAACCCTTGAACAGAAAGACCCAAAAGAAACATCGTCAGCGAACGTAAATTGCACTAGTGTGTCACACACAAATCTCTAATAGAATGGAGTAGATATAAAACATGGCCCACGCCTCAGCGGACCGTGACGTTTACTTAGGGGAGCCGAACTTGCAAAAAGCTCCGATAATAAAGCTGAAGGTTGACGCTGCATTACCATACATTATGGTAATGAATAGGTCAAGTAGAAACATGTGTGGGATGTTATAGTAGCGAGGACACGTATCTATATTTTATTTAGCGTTTTAGTTTATAGGATCTTGCACTTTTATAGTGAGAGTGCGTTTTAGTAGAAGGCCTTGCTTTATAGTGAAAGTAAAGCGTAGCTCTTTCGACATCCGTGACCCTTGGATTAGAGATGAACGATCCCTAAATTATTTTCACTCAATTTCAACATAAACGTCATAGTCGCGGTGGAAAACCACCGTTTAATTAGGTAGGTACAGTCGAGGTCAAAAATACCTTTACAGTTGAGTGTTACAAAAATACCTTTACATTTAAATATGTTTACACATTGCATGACAAAAACATGCTTACAACTTACATGACAGATTCTTCTTTTCAGTTAATGCTCCAAATTTCAGTTTAAAATCTGTCTTCCATAAAAACATTTACAAAAATTGTGTCATACCAGATTTACATTGCATGTTACAGAATAAAATTTACAGCCAATGTGCCGTAAATACGTTTACATTTTCAGTGACATTAGAAATTTTACGATCAAGCTTACTTTTCGATTACATACACCTATTGTTACATAAAATATCTTTATCTACAGTCACATTGTAAGTCCTCTAAAACGTGTTAAAAAACGGTAGGGAATGGCTAGCATTACCACAACCGATTTTACTATGATAAGATTTTTGTCCGTGGCAGTAACGTAATTTTAACTTTACATGTGTGGTTTTATCGGAAAAGGGGCCACTTTGTCGATATGGAGTTATTAGTACTTTCTGAAACTACATTAAATTTGCTATCTACTAGTTAAAAAATGAAGTATCTATGTGTAATGGTTATTTTTTTATTGACCTTTAAAGTTGCCCTAGTGAAAAAGCGACAACTGAGAAAAACGTGATTAAAGTTTGGGACACCAAAAAATACACTTGTACTTTGAAGTTATGGAGTGAATAGTACCAAAATAATTTACACACTTCTAGGTTACTAAATTGATTAAAGTCATATCAGAAATCCTTACAGGTCACAGGTCATGGAAGCCTGAACATCAAAATGGAAGGATACAATTTCAATGTGTATTTCGAAGTTTTTTTGTGCATGTAACACGAGACTCAAAGTTTCTTCAAAGTTACGTTAATAAATGTATTCTGAATCTTAAACAGACACATACCTTTAAAGAAATCCTTCTTGTTAGTCATAAATTACAAAATTTAAAAAAAGTCGACGTGACAAAATGTATAACAAAAACTTACAATTTTCACGTGTGCTCGAATATATATCATAAGATAAAAATACTAATATCATGTATTTAAAACAAACAAAAACTAAATCTGGACCCAATTTTTGGGATGTTAAAGTTTAGTAATTTTCTGTAATAAATTATATGTAGGGTACCACTTTGTCGATGTACTAAAGTTTAGTAACTCGTTAGTGAAACATTGTTTTGTAATGCTTTATTGACAAATTTAGAAAATAGCATCGCAAGAAACCAGTGTCATATATTTTCAAATAATCAATGAAAATTGGAAGAAAAAAGATCGTTATATACCTACTTACTAATAATGCTATGTCATGATTCTGCAAAGCGTAAGTGAAGTTTATAAATTTGTATGTATTTATAATATAAACTACTGATTCTCGAGTGCTAATCTGCTATCATCAAACCGCGATTAAAATACATGTCGAAAGACCTACGCCGTTAACATAATTGTACCGTAAAACGGGGTGAGTTGGGACAAAACCGAAGTTAAATATCAATAAGAGTTTATTTTTGTATGTGGCACGTTCATACGTATACTTGAAAAGTCTTCCGTTAGTATGAATTTTCGTTTTTTAATGATAATCTTCTGTTTCATTTTATAGATTCAACGATAAACACAAAAGAGTAGGAAATCTCATCTCACTAGTGGGGATTAGCGGGAATAGGAGTTGAGTGAGATGGGATTAGGTATTGCTAAAATTGACACCATCTTACAATAACTTGACTTGTCAATATAATAGGATAGAATAAGTACTTTAGTTATTGTGAATGTGATGTGTGTGAATACCATCTCACTCCATCACACCATCCCTACTCATCCGATTCATGACCATTTTTCTTCTTACTGCATTTCACGGTACTTATTAATAATTGTAAATTGTGTTGTAATTTGTAAGTAATAAAAAAAATGTTTTTTGGTACAAGTTTTTATTGCTGACTGTACTTTTGCACTATGATAATCAACTAGAGGATAACAAAATAACTAGGCCAAACACGACGGATGAAAGAGATAGATTATTTGACAGTATGGTACTGTTTTCGGTGATTGTCATTATTCAAATTAATAAAATCAAATCTGTAAAGATATTTATGTAACAATAGGTGTATGTAATCTAAAAGTAAGCTTGATCGTAAAGTTTCTAATGTCACAGAAAATGTAAACGTATTTACGGCACATTGGCAGTAAATCTTATTCTGTAACATGCAATGTAAATCTGTTATGACACAATTTTTGTAAATGTTTTTATGAAAGACAGATTGTAAACTGAAATTTGGAGCATTAACTGAAAAGCAGAATCTGTCATGTGAGTTGTTAGCATGTTTCTGTCATGCAATGTGTAAACATATTTAAATGTAAAGGTATTTTTGACCTCGACTGTACCTATGTATTGGAATTAGACTTATAACACTGTTGACATGCAAATTGATAAAATACATTTGTTATTGCCTTTTATTTTGCTATTGAAATATACTCGTATCAATTACGCTACTTTTAGGCAAGTGTGTCTTATACAAAGAAAGTTCGTTACAGGCGATTATTTATTAAACAGTGTAAACATTAGAGTTACGTACTTCATCATCTTAAGAAAGGCATTATTAGATACTATTCAAGATTATTAACCAAAATGTAAGTCTAATCTTTCTAATAAAGTAAAATATTATAAATTTAAATACGTTTTGGGATAATGCGAGATTAGGTATAAGTATGTTTTGGTTTGTAAGAATAACCATATTATTTATTTTGCATAGTATTTAAAACAACTGTGACTCCGATAAGTAAATAAAAGATTATTTATAAAGAAACTGTCCTAGTTTTCTAATGCATAGTGGAAGATGAGAGGTTTCGTACACTCTTTTCTCGGAGCCCTGTGAAACAAAACAGTTTACAATAAAATTAATGCGACTTCATTGTCCATTTATCTGGCTATAATAATAGCGCATTTCTGGCTTGATACAACGCTGTAAAGGTATTCCCAAAAAATGGGAATTGTACGAATTCAACCCTCACGAACGTGGGATGGCTTCGTATACTATTCATTTCTCCCATTCATTATTTTATCAGCTATTTCGCCTGTTTCAGTCACCTTTTAGACATATTATCTTACTGACATGGTTTTACAATTAATATAATTCTCAATTTTAACTTACATAATTGTCATACAGAATGAAATTACATACATTTTAAGTGTACGAATATACCCCAATCCAATCGACCAGAAAGAAAAAAAAAGGAAAATAAAATTGTTAATATAATCCCAAAGTATTGTCTACATGACAATCTTTAGCGTCTATTTACTAACATTACTAAAGTATTTTTTTCTAATTCTTTTAAAACATTTAGAAAACAACCGCATTTAAAGTAGAACTCATTATTACTTTCGAGTAGCAAAAACACATCAACTCTTGCTGGCGAAGTTTTCTACCGCACTGTCATTACTTTTAGGAGGTAGCATATGCATTTAAGTAGCAGTCTTGTAAACAAATATATATATATCTGAGATATGACCACTTTACGAAGGCTCTCAGGGTACGAATCCACCCTATCTTCCCCCTACCTATACAATTCTTCAGTCTGATTTGAAACCTAAATTCACAAAAACATATTTTATCTGACCCGTCTGCATCGGCTCATAAGCTTTTATGAATATATATAGCTCGGCTCGTACCAGTATACAGTAGATGTCCAACCATTTTAAACAGAGAAAAACATGAATGTGACTTTTGTCTACATTTTGCTTTTCAACTAGGTACTATATTTAATTTGGAGTATGATGTAAAGCACATTCTCATGAAAAACACGCATTTTGTAGTTATATGAGTGAAAACGCTTCGGGATCTCCAGTTAATGCACTAGCTCAACGCGGCGAGGCGCAGAACAGCATAAAAGAGACAAACCTACAGCAGGGTATCTATTACTCGTAAATTTATTTTGTACAATGGTAGCGATCACAAAGACCAGACTTTACGGCGGTGGCCTTTTTGTGAAGTCAGTGAAGCTTAAACGTGGATGCGTTATTTGTGTTACTTTCATGTAACATTTAGGATTATTTCATGTAAATTTTGTTCTACATATAAGTGCGGAGTTCATCAGGGAAGTGGTAACTTCCATTAAACCCTTACTACATTAATTTCCTGCCAGAAAACATAAATATAATCTCATTTACAGTTGACGTCAGTGTTTTCAAATGGGGAGGTATATTTACAGGTAAAAACTAAATTATTACTACAGTATAATTATTACTAATCGGGAGGTAAAAACCTATTAATAGGTTGCAACTACTTACTCAATAAAAAAAATTGCTCGTTAGTGTGGGAAATCTACCGGGTCGTTGTATGGGGACCTCGCATTAATTCCTCAGTCGATTATTCTTTTGCTGGGATGTAGTTATAGGTCATAACAAACACAAAATACAATTTTTCCAAAAGTGTATGTCAGTTTTTATTTTTACAAAAATGTACAAAAAGCTTAATAGTTTGTACTGGAATTTTCCTCAGGGTATATTTCTTTCGCTAAACAAATTATTTTGATTACTGACAGATACTGTCAAAGTTCAAAAAAAAAAATTCAAATAAAACTGTCGTTTTTATTCAAAAATAATTGGTTCCACTCGCCATTTTGTTTGGATAATTTCTCAGTCAGGTTTGTAACAGTGGGGGTCATGTTTATCTTATTTTAGCATATTTACGAATATCCAAAAAAAAAATTGTTATTACAGTGTATTTCATAAACTTCATGGAAAATTCCTCAGCCTGGGTTTGTTTTTTATTCACGTTAGGTAGTCAATTCAACAGCCAAAATCGAGATTTCCCAAAAATAATCCACATACAATACGTCAAATCTCGAAATGAAAAATTTGTCTAGCCTTTTAAAGCGAGTGAGCACGCAGTAATATGTCGTCGTGCTTCAGCTATTGAGTCTTGTTTAGCATGCGCGGCTATGACTCAGCTATGCTTGCGTCATAGTGAAAAAAGTGGAATAAGTTACTTCAATTATATAATTGTCTATTTTCATATTTGTACTTAACTTACTTATCGGTGCATGCGGCATGATACTATAATATTTTGATGGCGTATTATTAATTCAACAATTTAGCATTTAATTGAAGCACCAGAGTTTTTACTGCCTTACTAAATAGAACACCATCACCACTACTCGCCAACAGATGACGCTTGTAGTGTCATAATGCGCACAATGCAGCCGCATGCACCGATACAACTACGCTTCGACACTAGTCACGCCGCCTACCAACAGATGGCGCATTGATCGAGTTATATAGATATCGCTAACGTTTGTTCAACGCAGAAACATGACCCTCCGCGCATTGCCGAGGACTTCTTGAGAAACGCGGTAGGTTCTCAAGGTACGCACGCTATATGCCTCAACCAAGTTTGAGCATTTTAGTGTTGTGACACTAAGCTACTAGGCCAGTAATTTGTCCTAAGGGTGTGCCCGTAGGACAAATTACTGGCCTGTTACGCATCTAACTAGTTGGGTAGTACTCGGCAAGTAATCACTAGAGAGAAGAGAGTATATGTAAATCTCTAAAGCAATAAATTGTATCCCATCAAAAACATTATACATTACATGTGCAAGAATGCCAGTCTAGCAACGCAGTTCTCCTGTGAGTGTGAGTTCTCTGTGCCGGAGTTTACTAACAACATTTCATTGTGATCCTTTGAATATTAGATGTGTATATTTTTATAGTAAAAAGAATGACCTGGCCATCGCACGGCTAAACATACGTATAGCACAAGCCGGCCTATTAATGTGTACATATTATTTTATACCTATAATGTAATATTATTAGATGATTTATTTTTCCTGTGCGATGGCCAAGTAATTCTATTTATTATAAAAATATAGACATCTCTCATTCAAAAAATCACAATGACACGTTGTTAGTAAACTGCGGCACACCGGCTTGGTTTTACATTAGATCTCAATACTTTTTAAGTAGGAGAACTGCATTGCGAGACTGGCATTTTTGTACATGTAATGTATTTGATCGGATCTCATTTCTTTTTGTAAGTATCTAACCTATACTATCTAATTATATAGTGTAAAAAAAAAGCTAAAATTTTAGCAACAGAAAAAAATACTTTGCTTTTGCATATATTTATATGGGATTACAATATTAACTGTGCAGTTTGTAAAACAAGAGACCCCGACTGGATTTTACCCGACAAATTTGGAACTTGTGGGGCTGCTAGAAGTACTTTAGATATACGATGATCGTAATCAGTGAGTCAGTGACAAAATTAAGGAACTTTGACTTGCAATAGTTCTTAAAGTATATGTTGAAATTCAATGATATTGGGAATATATCTTCCTTGTGTTACAGAAATTTCAGCCTTCTGGCTTTATAGATAACAGAATTAGAGGGGGGTCGAAAATGGCCTGAATGGCTTCGGGCAAAGGATGGTTCGGCCTTGCCTTTATTTTGCTCGACTTGGCGGGGGAACTGCCGTGCCCCCAGACGCGTGACTTTTTGTCTTCGCCCCCTGCCTCCCCGCTAGAGTGACAACCATAGATTTCTTCATATCAAGGCATATGCGAAACAGCGAATTTGTTAGATGACTTAAACTCTTTATTTCCCCGAATTTAAACATAAGTTGTACTTCTAAATGACGCTTAAATAAGATTTATGCCTGTTGTCTAATTCACCTGTGACAACTGTATTTTTTTTCTCTGTGTGTAATATTTCATTGTTTCTTTTGTTATAAGCTGAAAAAGGTGTCATATGCTTTAGAAAAAGTGACCAAGTCCTCCGGTATTCGAGGCCAGCAGGCAGCACTATCGCCCTTTTTTTCTTTTGTTGTTTAAAATGATTTCTATCTTTTTTTTGGCATCTACCAATAGTTGATATAAATATAAAAAAAAAATAGATATTCAATGACATAATATGCAATAGAATCAACATTATTGTACGCCAAACACTGGCCATTGTCATGTGTTGTTTCGTAGGTACAATAAATTATTTGTATCTGTATGAATCGAATCGAATACTCACAAAATACAAAGAGGCGATAAGTTGAGACAGATGTAAGCTAAGCCGGGCTCGGCTAGAAGTTGTCGTTTAAGATCGTGGCAAGTGCAAAACTTTTACGCGAGCCCTATGTCTCTAATGAGGTACAACATAAACAAATTTTCGTCACCACAGTTACAATAGTGACCAACTTAATAAATATTTTTGTAAAAAAAAATTTTTTTTTAACTAACTATGCCAGTTCGTTGACTTAATCGTACCTAACCCTATGCTATGTAGTTAACGTACATAAATAATAAATCAGCCAAGTGCGAGTCGGACTCGCGCATGAAGGGTTCCGTACCATTACCTATAAACACGGCAAAAAAATCATATCTGTTGTATGGGAACCCCCTTAAATATTTATTTTATTCAGTTTTTTAGTATTTGTTGTTATAGCGGCAACAGAAATAATCATCAGTGAAATTTTCAACTAAGTATCACGGTTAATAAGAATAATAAGATATAGCCTGGTGACAGATGGACGGACGGACGGACGGACAGCGGAGTCTTAGTAATAGGGTCCCGTTATACTCTTTGGGTAGGTAACCCTAAAATATTATTGAGTTCTTGAAAAATTGTATTTGTAGCGTCAAGATCAGGTATCTTTAAAATCCATGGTCTCGTCTCGTTCAATTACTTTTTTTCTCTTGCTCTAACAAATCCATCAATTTCTCTATAAGGAGTGGCATTAGCAAGTTTATATGTTTTCGAATGATATTTTTGCAATTCATAATTGGGTAAGCTCTACTTCCGTGCACTTCGTTACTGAACACGCTGACTGACTCGCCACAAAATTCAAAAACCGCGTGTAAACGTCACTCGGCCATTTTATTCTCTCAGCCGAGTGGCATTTTGCTGTCTCGCCACTGTACTCGGTAGGTGTAACCAGGGCATAAGATTATAGTTTTCTAATATTTTTTTTTTTCAGTAACATGATACAATTGTGCAAATACATTAAATTTTAAAGTAAGATGACTAAGATTCGTGTTAAAACGTATTGTATATATATGAAGGTTCCTAGGATGAAATGGTCACAGTATTAAAAAAAAATATGAAAAGTGGAAACGGATGGCTATAAAATGAATTGTATTGCACAAGCAATAACCAGACATCAGAGTTACGGAAAATGTTACCTAATGAAAAAAACATCTCAACAAATAGAACCTATTTGTCATGGAGTGGTGATATAATTGAAAATTATGTTTTTTTACAAATATGTCACATGTTGTACTCGGAATAAAATATTGTGTGACAACCCTATATTCGATTTCATTAAATTTTCACCATTGATAACGGAGTCTGCATGTGACACATCTACACAACACGCTTGCATTTCAAAAATGTATCAAATGTATTACAACCGGCGTACTTTTTTATTTACACTGTGACTAGGCGTTAAGCACCACTACAAATTATATCAATTAAGATAAAATTACTAACAGTATGGGTTATTAATGTAGTGTTAATGTATATTTTAGTAACGTGCAAAACCATAAAAGTAAACTAATTCTTTGAGTTTATTAAAGAACATCATTAAAAAAGTGTAAGGAAGTTAGAGAGCTTTGAGCGAGAGTAGTTAGAGAAACATTGTTCAGTCTATGTGCTTGCACACGCTGCGCATGGCCCTCCGCAACCCCGCTCCCGCGTCCCTGCGTCCTGTACGTGCGCGTTCCACTAACGAGTGAAATATTAGGAATCTTTATTTGTGACATTTAACTTTTTAATACGCAGGATATTTTTTTGGATTTTTGTACAGTCGAAAGAAAGGTCTTAAAGGAAATATAATTAAAAAAAAATTGACGGAGCAATATTCTACTGCGAGTAATAAGCAAATTTTTATACTGAAAAAGTTTGATTATGAAATTTTTGGATTTTTTTTTGTCATATTTAGAATACATACATTTAATGTCATTTCAGTAAAAAAAGACGGAGCAAATTTCCGATGTGAGTTACAGAAAAAAAAAATGTTCTGTTATGGATTTTTTTTTTTGAAATTTTTATCATTGGTTACATATTTCAAGTCGATATTTCTAGTGAAATAAAATTAGACTGAGCATTTTTCCAAACGTAAATGTAGACGATATAAGAGTTTAGGTAAAAAAACCCAAGTAAGACAATTGTTTTTTTTTGGAAAAATAATTATACTTATACCATCTACTCCTGACACTTTATCATGCTGTAAAGTTTTTTTGGACTGAGGAGTTAATGCGAGGTCAAACCCTCTATTGCCTGGCCTATGTCTAGAATCTCAAAAGACCGAAGAAGCATTCAGAAACATCCCGAAAATCGTAACCCAGGGTCTGAAAGCGACCTTTTTTAGAATGCTATATGAAATAAACAAAAAGCTTATTTTGATATTTTATTAAAAAAAAACTAATGACACAAAAACTTAAACTTCTGTAGAAGATATTTGAATGCAGTATATTTTCGTCTTTCTAATTTGCATTTTATCTCTCTCTTGTCGTTTCGGACCTCTTTATGTTAAAACATTTTTTTATCTACACTCATACTGTAAGTACTCTAAAATGCGTTCAAAAACCGTAGACAATGACAAGCATTACAACAAACGATTTAACTATGATAAGTTTCTTATCTGCGGCAGTAACGTAATTTTAACTATGCATGCTCAAATATTGTTAAGCAATGAGTTTCAAATTTGGAACATCGAATTTGATAACATAATGTTACCGCCATGGCCAACTCGATTGGTCCCGCGCGAGCGCCGGCACAATCGAGTAGGCCATGACGGTACAATGACGGTCATTCTATGGTTTCCGAACACTTAATTTAATATATATAATATGAGTGTAGATAAAGCAGTGTATGCAACTGTACGTAATTAGGCCTTAAAACGTAACAGTTACATAAACTACTAGTTTGCATCCTGTATATGGTTAAGACTTGTGTTTTTTATATCCGAAACGTATTCTACAACACTACATGAAAGCCAATTGGTAGGAAATTCGCTAAATTTTGGTACCGGTACCGGTTTGGTTTGGTTGCTTAGGTTTCCAACACTCAACGACAATGAAAACGCTTATTATTATAGGAATTTATACTTGATTTGCTATATTCCTTAGAAATATATTTTGACGGTGGGGACCTATGGAAACAGAAATGATTAGCTAATTATATTTTGTTTAAACCTCTGCAGGTAAAAAGCTGCCTTCAGTTTCCTTAACGGGATAAAGTTTGTATTTATACAATGGCACAAGTAAACGGCCGTGCGCTGCGCGACAAATACCTGCTTATATACCTATTTTAGTTTAGTCCATGAGCTATAATAATTAAATCTAACTCACAGACTACTTTAAACATAGACATATTTGTAGATACAAACAAAACACCTTACACGTTCTCAGCCTCAAGCCTGTCCCACATTGAAAAGGGTCTTTCTTTCGGATCATGGAATGGAAAGCGTGCGACTAATTGTCTCAGTCTAATGCACCCCCGCAGCTTCCGTCTTAGTTCCGCCTCCATTGTGCCGTTTGTTTCTCTTCCTTTCATTTCCGTTGCTTTGTTTTCACTCTCTGTCCTTTATTTACCATTTTTCAGTTTCATTATGAAACTGTTTTTAATTTTCTGCTGCGCTCCGAAGAATATGGGTAATTTAGAATCCTACAAACTATAACTTTTGCTTTAATAATGATTCTGTACATATATTTCATTGCAAAATCACTTAAGTTAGTTGTATGGAGTGAGCTCTCTATGCTTAGCTATATATCTATGGTTATAGCAACTATAAAGCCAATTTAGATTAATGAAATCCTACAGGACAACTAAATTTTCAAGTAACTACTCTCCAATTTTGATTGAAATAAAACTTAATAAGTGCGATCTTGAGTCTAGTCACTCTAGCCGTCAAAAGCTTACAGCAAGTTTAATTCTACGCTCTCACTGCTATCTAATTTTAGCGACTTAAATCTTAATTTTGTTGAATGAATAAGATTACATTTTGGTAATAAAAAAATTAAGTTCTTCCAAAGCTCAAAGGATCAAAAATAACATACCAATCAAAGCGGGAATTCAACCGCACCGGACCGAAACGTCATACGGTTTAATTGGAGGCAAAGAACTAAATTAATGGACTACTAAATAACTTTTAAATAACACGTAAATTGCTTTATTTTGTGCCGCGACAATTTACTCTTTGACGTTGACACGCGTTGAAAAATTGTTTATTTATTGCTATTGAGGCGAGCTTCAATATTAAACGCCATTCTTGTTTATTTATTCCGTGCTCAAAAGGTTTAATTGATATAACTATTTGTTTTACCCACTGCTGTGACAGAGTTCTTATTTCTGTCGGCATTATTAATACTTTGTAAACCTAGAAATATTATGTCTGCATCACTACCAGTCAACATTAATATAAATAAAACCACAGTAATTTTTTGTGATAGATTTTTATAACCAAGACAGTGGCAAATAACATGCGATCCGCCTTATGGTAAGCAGCTAACATAGCCTATGGACACCTGAAACTTCAGAGATTAAACATACGCGTTGCCGACCTTATAATTTCGAGACTAGGGGGTCTCCGTCGTCAACACCCTTCTGTAAATGGATAAACTGACCGACTAAATGGAACACCGTCGTTTCAAATACTGCCAAATACTGTCATGGCACCATACGGAATATTCCGTGTCAAATAGAAAATACAAAACCGTATTTTAACGAACACCTCATTAGCTGACTAGATACTGTCACTAATAATGACATTATTTATCTACTCATCCTTCTCATTCTACACGTTTCTAGAAAAGGACGGATACAAAAATAATGACATTATTACAGTGTCTGGACCATTATTACTTTATAGAGGTGACTAAATATTACGACCTACTTTCCTTACTACTTACTAGTCCAATCCAACTGGTCAATTGCACTTTCCTAATAATATGTACTTAGTTAATATTCTCTTCGCAATTAATCATTTTAAAACGTGGCTTAGATAATCATCCATATAATAGATTGATAGATTTCTTTCCTCGCTGTGGGATAAAATAAATCATTTTACGGAAGACATTTTTCACAACTTTACCAAAGGCCTTACAAAATTAGGAACAAGTCACAATGGTGGTTTAGCATTTTTTGTGCAAATCTAATGTAGTGTTAACGGGTGCGGAAGGAGAATCGGGCAGGACAAAAGACGATGGCGAAGAAATGAATTGATATATCGCGTAAAAGTCGCCTAGCGTTAACATTGCAGTCATTATAGTCTAGTCCGATCAGCACCTTCATTTTTAGTTTTAGAACCTTTAGTTTTGCTCTGTATAATTTTTAAAGCGAGATTTAACAAATAAACTCTTACTGGACACAAACGATTATTTGATAACAACATTAGTTTGGAAACTGCAGAAATATGGTATCAGTATTAAGCTCGAACAGTGTTTTGTGTTCATTTTCAACCGACTTCAAGATTTCGAAGGAGGAGGTTATCAATTTGTCGGGATCTTTGTTTTTTTTTTTGCTATTTTTTTTTTTTTTTTATGTATGTTCACCGATTATTCGAAGACGGCTGGACCGATATGGAAAATTCTTTTTTTGTTTGAAAGAGTATACTTCACAGTTGGTCCCATTGTAACCAGGTCAGGACCTGATGATGGGATCCTGGAGAAATCGAGGGAACTATTCAACTATTATAGGCACACCTATAGTGATTTGAGTATTTCTTACAGCATCTCGAGCATTTGCTTTTGGAAAGGTGGATGCTAAGTGAAGTCGGTTCTTTTTGTTTAAAATTATATTAAGAAGTGGACATTTATTATAAGAAAACCGATATTTAAATGGGACAAATATTATTGTGTCAACCTTTAAGCCATGATGGTATGCAAAAGCAACCAAACTCTAGTATGAATTTAAATAGGTAAGTTTTTTTTTTTTTTTTTATGAAATAGGAGGCAAACGAGCAGACGAATCGCCTGATGGTAAGCAATTAACGCCGCCCATGGACGCCTGCAACACCAGAGGGGTCAGAAGCGCGTTGCCGGCCTTTAAGATGGGAATACGCTCTTTTCTTGAAGGTTTGAAGGTCGTATCGGTCCGGAAATACCGCAGACGACAGTTCATTCCACAGTTTTGTTGTGCGAGGCAGGAAGTTTCTCGAGAAACGCACAGTTGAGGACTGCCAACCATCTAAGTGATGATGATGGTAATGCTGTCGCGTAGGACGATGGCGGAAAGAGGCGGCAGGGATTAATCCGAACAATTCCTCGGAGCACTGTCCGTGATAGAGGCGATAGAAGATGCAGAGCGAGGCTACATCTCTACGCAGCGCCAAGGAGTCAAGCCTATCCGTAAGATCCCGGCAGCCGACAATTCGAGTCGCTCTCCGTTGGATGCGGTCAAGAGGGAGAAGTTGGTACTGGGGCGCTCCCGCCCACAGATGAGAACAGTATTAACAGTTCCTAAATTTACGTTATACAACACTGCTATTATAATTGTTTTGGTCAAATATTTATTTCTTATCTAATTTATTATTTTATAGAGCAGACATGTCAAGCGCTTTTAGGAAGCAGCTCAAGGATTTCGTATTGATTTTTCACCTCAAGTGTATTATAGATAGATATTCAGGTATCAGTTCTGGTTACCTAGTCGAAGGTACAAGGAGAGCAATCAAGCGCTGCGGTCACTAATGAACGGACGCCCTGTGGACAGAGGCTCGCCACCACCTCCGTTGCAGCTTTAGCTTTATACCGTAAGATTCCCGGGATGCAACTAAAATTTGTATTTTCGCTGTTCATTGCTCGACCAATTCGTACGACGACTTTTAACTAAGCTTTTTTTTAATGAGGATTATACCTGTACTTTTATAACATTGAGTACGTCTGTCTTTTATTGACTTTTTCAATATCGCTACCGGCTGACTAAGGGGGAAAAGCTTTCAATTACAATGCCGTTCATATCGAAATAATGAACAGTCAGCAGCAGAAGAAGCTTGTCCGTTGAGACTTCAAAGGGACCTTCAAAATGATATTTACACTCTCTTATTCTATTAACAATAAAGTCGTGCCAAGGTCTTTTTGAACAGGTCGCCCGCTTAGCTACTTCTTATGTTAACTGAACAATTCGATTCAGTCCGGCAATTATTTCTATTAAAGTTTTAAAAAGTAAATGCAATACTGAACAATGTTACGACAATAAGTTTGTCAGTGTTCAAAATACGGATAACGGGGATACTAGTTCCACTGGAACCTTCACTTAAGTAAGCAGCTATAACGGAAATGGTTGTCAAATGGCTCTACCTCTCGCAATACGTCCTAAGTTTATATGTTTACCCTCATGGGAAAATACATCCCTGCCTCACATAAATCAGGCATAACCCATACGTTACGACAAATCGGCGAAGTGAAGTCATATTTCAACGTCACCGGTTGACTCAGAACTAATTACGAACATTAGTTATTATAACTTGATAGCTTCGTGCAGTTTGCGAAGTGGTTTTTAATGACAACCAATGACCAACTTGTCTTGACTGTGTGGTTGGATTAATAGATTGTTAACTAAGACATGAAAGTCACACATTTAGCGCTCGAGCGGAGTAAGAAGAGCGTCAATAGTTCGAATGAAATAGGTGCCCTTCACCCGAGTTGAACACTCTACTTTTCATTTTGAATATAATAAATGTAATTAATACATGTGTATTTTGTAAAACCAAGCCAAAAATAATCTTGTACTACAATTGTTTGATGGCACTTTATTAATCAAGTTAGGCAAAATAATCGTCATTTATGAAATAAAATGACAGAATGGAAATTGTTCGACAATTCCATTTTATGTCAAATTTTTGACAAAACAATGACTCACTTTCAGAGCATGAGAAATTATAAATATTTTTGAAAATAAATTCAGACACTGTACCTTCGTAAGCACATTACTTTGATTATCTCACACGCGCACCAATAACCGTTGCTGTCGACGGAATCCACATAGCTTTCTATTGTTGCCATAATTCAGTTTCGCAAAAAAAAATCCACGTGAACGATAACCCGATAGCCGGCTCCTCTTTTTGTTTGAAAGCCACTCACCGGTTCACGGAAAATAAAACATTTATCGTCAAATTGAATTTCGGTTGTATGTTCATTTTGTTGTGTCAAAAGCTTTAACAGATAGGTATTAAAATACGTTCAAACAAGTACGGAGGATACTTCTTGAATCTCATTATAAAATCAACATTTCTAACTTTTCTTAGACGGAGAGCGAACCCTGGAGAAAGTAGTGATGGAATGGCACCACATGACATAATTTCAAGACCAATGAAACATTTCTAGTTAGTTTGTTATACTACTTACACTGCCCTTATTATTACTAGATCGGGGCCGCTGTGCATCGATGGATAGGTAGTTGGATGCTGTTTAGCAAAGCTGTGTCAGGTTACACAACGTCGAAAAATAAGGTATATATTTCCAACTGCGTATAATGTGATTACATTTTCCTTGCGACTGTAATTTCAGGAAAAAAGTTTTCAGTTTAAAACGATTTTGTAACCCACTTAGAGCTTTTTGTAATTACATCAAGTCAAGAACATACCAAACGACGCCAATTTCAGAAATAAAGACAAGAGTGACAGTAAAGTTTCAAATAATTTATTCAAGCGCATTCGTGACTGAATAACCAATACGGGGATGACACGACATGTCTCCCTTAATACCAATGAGATTAGAGATTAAAGTTCTATTAAGACTGTTTGTCTAGATATTAATATAGGTAATGTGATCAGAAGTAGTGCAAGAGTTGTTCACGAAAAATATAATGTTTACAATAACAAATTGCACGGACGGGTAATCAGGCGGTGTACGGAAGAGATAGTTTATGGATGACACCTATATTTAATTTACA
Organism: Pammene aurita; assembly: GCA_947086415.1. NCBI lineage: Eukaryota > Metazoa > Arthropoda > Insecta > Lepidoptera > Tortricidae > Pammene > Pammene aurita. The sequence continues at coordinate 18,944,567 of OX352291.1, forward strand.
CTTATCTTTCGAACGGGTGTTCTGCCATTCAGAAAATACTTTTCCCCCAATTGAATTTCCCAAAGAACTTATCACAGAACGTTTAGTTGGCGTACCGGCGTTTATCAAATTAATTGTTTCGCATACTTTTTTTGGTAAATATTCATTTGACATAGGTTAGTATGTTAGGTCAGGTTAGTATTCTAAATAATAATATGCGAAGTTATATTATTCGCTAAAATGAAAGAATGAGTTGAGTTGTTTGGGAAGTGATAATATGCGAAGTAAATTTCCCCGATAGGTTCCTACTTTAGTAAACCTTTCGAACAACTTGTATAGCGATTGTAGTTCTTCAACTATACAAAAGTTTATACTTTAGTTAAAATGCAAGTTACTCGGTGTTTTCAGAAGAATGACAGTGCGAGTAATAAGTTAGACCCTTTTCGTCCTTCTAAGTACGAGTTTCCTGTTACATTTCTCATATAAATACAAATGAAAAGCAAAGAAGTAACAACCCTGATCAATAGCTGCTTTGTCCTATTTCAAATCAAAACCCCGGCCTTTCAATGCTTCAGATAATAGAGCCAATCGTATTAACCAATCACTCTAATATGCTATCATAATTTATATTCGTTACTTGAACAAATTCTATCCTGAGGCAATCCCAGAACGATATGGGTGGTGTTGCATATTCAGTGCTTCCGCTTTATGCCTAAAGGAAACCTTACAATAAGAAATATGCATGTAAAGAGAATGTACTCATTTGTAGACGGGAATCCGGGATATAATCATATGTCATGTTGTGGTAGTCAATACTAAACGCTACTCGTGTACAATAGTGTACATAAATAAATAAAAACCGGCCAAGTACGAGTCGGACTCGGGCACCGAGGGTTCAGTAAAAACCTGTAGGTAGGGTTAGTAACTTTAAAATTATTAAAAATATTCTATATTATGTAAATTAAAAATTTACGGTTTTCGCAATTTTTCCTTCATCTGTGCTATAAGACCAAACCTTCGTACCAAATTTCAAGATTCTGAGTTCACGGGAAGTACCCTGTAGGTTTTTATTCCCTTGCGAGTTTCGAAAAGTTGCGGCATAAACGGCTGTATATATCTTTTGATTGCGTTAGCTTAGAAGTTTGATTTTTTCACAGGTCTAAGGGACAGTAGGATTTGATATAAATTTCAGCTTAATACCTCCACGCGTTCTTGAGAAAAAGGGTCTTGACAGACAGACGGACGGACGGACGGACAACAAAGTGCTCCTATATGGGTTTTCGTTTTTTCCTGTCGAGGTACGGAACCCTAAAAAGCAGGCTTTGTTTTACAATTTATCTTTTAAATTGTCTGTGTCTTATTTATAAATTTTGGTTTAATATTTCTTTCCATTTCACTGACGAACATTATTGTTCCAATTATTATTGTTCCAGCGACCTACGCAATTAAAGCCATCATCTTACGTAGTAAAATGTATGATGTCTCGTGATACTTTACTATCTTAAAATTAGTAAGTATATAGCAGAGAAAGTAAACGCTCCAGGAATTGCACGAGCTAAATTCGTAGTTGTTTGCGGAACAGTGCTGCTAAAAGCAGAAAAAGGTTTTGAATGCATTAAAGTATTTTCTACCGCCGTCCGTGACCTCGATGTCTAGACGTCTGGATTATTCTAATGGACTAAGAGCTGGCTACGTCAGATATGACACAATAATAAGAGCAATAAAACCTGTCTAGTAAGATTGCTTTATCACCCTTATTACTAGATCCGGGCATCTGGCAGCTTTTAATGGGTGAAGGTCAGAGTGACAAAACAACAAAGTGTTCCAGTTGGAAAAAAGTAATACCAAAATAGGTAAAAACTGCCGAAGTTGTGTCATTTATGGACAGGGCCTATATTTTAACATTGGAACATAAAACATTGTGTCGTATTATTGCGGAAACAAAAACAGTTTCCCCTTATTTGCATCCTTTGACCTCCATCACTTTACAGCTGTCAGATGTCTGGATCTAGAAATAAGCATAGTATAGAAAACTAACTAGAGGGGTTTCATTGCTCTGATTATCGTGTCATGACGTGGCCAGCTCTTCTTCTATAATTACCAATTCTTGATATTAAAGGTGATATGTAAGGTAGTACTAACTACTGAGACAGGCTGTGGTTACTTAGAAATAAACACAATTATTTTATACTAGCTTTTGCCCGCGGCTTCGCCCGCGTACTAAAAGTACTAAAAAAGAAGGTTCTCAGTTTGACCCGTATGTTTGTATGTATGTTTGTCCGCTTTTATTTCGCGTTTGGCTGAACCGATTTAGATGCGGTTTTCGGAAAAGTGTTTGTTACATTCAGGAAGTATACCACGTTTTGGTGAAGGCTCCCTTATTTTATTAATGAAATGATTGTAATCATTGTTGAATTGTTACGCCAGCAACGACTTACTACGATTTATTAAGAGATTATGATTATTTAATACAGATTTCTACTCTTGAATAGTAGCTGCGACTTCATCTGCGTGGAATTATGAATGAATCAATGAATGAAAGGTTTATTCATGACAATTACAAAAAGACATAATATACAATAACATATACAACCCGAAACATTAATTGCTACGAAATGGTCGCAACTCAGCGTTAAATGCCGGCAGGGCCAGCGCTGGTCTTCCGTTGCAACCATTTGACGACACGGTGCATTGACGCCACGATCACATCCCCAAAGTAAGAATATCCTAATCAAAACAAGAGGATAAAAAAAACAATAAAAAACAGGAAAAAAATACTAATCCAGCCTCCCTTTTACCCGCTTAAGGAATAAATTCTGGGATAACAACTATTATATATCCTTCCCAGGAACTCAAACTATCTCCATACCAAATCATCTAAATCAGCGTTTCATAATTCGCCATGCAATGCAAAAAACTCGCTTTTCTACCCCTCTATGATTGATTTTCGGAACAAAAACTGTCCTTTATTGTTTGCCGGGACTCAACTATATCCACAACAAATTTTATCTTAATCAGTTCGCGGTAAAAATTCTCCATACAGACCTCCAACCCCCACTTCACCCCCATAAGGATTGATTTTCGGGATAAAAACTGTCCTTTGTCGTTTCCCGGGACTCAAACTATCTCTATACCACGTTTTCCCCATACAAACTATGAACCCCTATTTCACCTACTTAAGTGTTGATATTAGGAATAAGACCTATCCTTATCCTTTCCCGATACTCAAACTATCTCTATACTAAGTTTTATCTAAATCGGTTCAGTGGTTAAAAATTACTCATTCAAACCACCAACCCCCACCTTACCCTTAACCTTAAGGGTTGATTTTCACGTTAAAAACTATTTTATGTTCCTTCCCGGGACACAAACTATCTCTATACCAAGTTTCATCTAAATCGGTTTAACGTTTAAAATTTTCCCATATAAACTTTCAACCCTCATTTCACCCTCTTAAGTGTTGATTATAGGGAATCAAAACTATCTTAATCCTTTTCCGATACTCAAACTATCTGTAGGTATACCAAGTTTCATCTAAAGCGGTTCAGCTGTTAAAATTTTCCCATACAACTTCCAACCCCCTTTTCACCCCCTTTAGGGTTGATTTTCAGGATTAAAACTACCCTATTAAATTTCCCGGGATTCAAACTATCTCTATACCAAGATTTATCTAAACCGGTTCAGCGGCTTAAGCGTGAAAATCTAACAGACAGACAGACACACTTTCGCATTTATAATATTAAATTCATGTACGAAGTTTCATCGTTGTCGGTTCAACGGTTAATATTTCGCCATACAAATTACCAACCCCTTTTCTACCACTCTAGGATTGTTTATCGGGATAAAAACTATACTATATTGTTTCCCGGGACTCAAACTATATCCATACCAAATTTTATCTAAATCGTTTCGCTGTTAATAATTCTCCATACAAACCTCCAACCGCCATTTCGGTTTAAGGGTTGATTTTCGCGATATAAAGTATTTTATGTTCCGTCCCGGGACTCAAACTGTCTGTATACCAAGTTTCATATAAATAGGTTCAACTGTAAAAAAAAACCCATACAAACTTCCAACTCACTTTTATACCACTCTAGGATTGTTTATCGGGATAAAAACTATCCTGTATTGTATTCCGTGACTCAAACTATATCCATACCAAATTTTATCTAAATCGGTTCCCTGTTAATAATTCTCCATACAAACCTCCAACCGCCATTTCACCCCTTTAAGGGTTGATTTTCTGGATGAAAACTACCCTATGTCATTTTGGGCTATGCGTATACCACGTTTCGGTGAACGCGGTTCCCTTATTTTTTTTAAAGAAATGATTGTAATAATAGTTGAATTGTTACACCAGCAACGACTTCCTAATATTAAGAGATTACTATTAATGCAAATTTCTACTCTTGAATATAAACTTTTCCCAACGACTTCGTCTGCGTGGATTTAGTAATACACTCTCCTTTTTACCCACTTAAAGAATGGCTTCTGGGATAACAACTATTATATATCCTTCCCCAGAACTCAAACTATCTCCATTTGTCAGTCATGATATGTCAGTTAGTCAGTCAGTTTCTTCTTTTATATATTTAGATTAAATTGCAATTTGGCACAAACACTTTCATGTCCACAATATTAAACTTCCAAATCGATGCCATTTTCGTAATTTACGTCCCAAAAAACCATAAAAACGACACCCATATTAATATTTACACATTTCCACCCCAACATGGTAAGTCACGTCCACCACGTTGGATTTTAAAATCATTGTTGTTTTTATAATCAGCGACTCCATAAACCATAGAAACAATACCCATGTTGATTTTCAGACTTTGTCACGTATTTCCCCCTTTTAGGCTTGAATTCCCAAAAAACCTGAAACATTTGTTTACTCATTTATTGCTAGGAATATTCCTGTAAAGTTTCCAATAAAATAGTCGAACTAATCTTGTTTCCCCGTACAAACTTTGGATCCCAATTTCACCCCCATAGGGGGTGAATTTTGAAAAATCCTTTCTTAGTGCACCCCTAGGCCTTATAAGGAACCTACGTGCCAAATTTGGAATCTAGAACCAGCGGTTTGGGATTTGCGTTGATATGTCAGTCAGTCAGTCAGTTTGTTCTTTTATGTATTTAGAAGAAGAAGATTGTAATTTGCACAAATACTTTCAAGAATTTTCCTGTCCACAACATTAAATTTCAAAATCGATGCCAATTTCGTAATTAACGTCCCTTAAAACACAAAAACGACACCCATATTGACATTCAGATATTTCAACCCCATCGCACCCCAACAGGGGAGATGCTATTTTACGTCCACCACGTTGGATTTTAAAATCGTTATTGTTTTCGTAATCAACAACCCGATAAACCATAGAAACAATACCCATGTTGATTTTCAGACTTAATGACGACATTTCCCCCTTTTAGGGGTTGAATTTTCAAAAACCCTGAAACACGTGTTTACTCATTTATCGTTAGGAATAGTCCTGTGAAGTTTCGAATAAAATAGTCTAACTAATATTGTTTCGCCATACAAACTTTGTACCCCCATTTCATCCCCTTAGGGGGTGAATTATGAAAAATCCTGAAACACGTATTTACCCATTTATTGTTAGGAATACTCCTATGAAGTTTCGAATAAAATAGTCTTACTAATATTGTTTTGCCATACAAACTTTGTACCCCCATTTCATCCCCTTAGGGGGTGAATTATGAAAAATCCTGAAACACGTATTTACTCATTTATTGTTAGAAATACTCGTGTAATAGTCGAAACTGATCTAGTTTTCCCATACAAACTTTGGACCCTCATTTCATCCCCTTGAGGGATGAATTTTGAAAAACCCCTTCTTAGTGGATACCAACGTTATAAAAACTACCTATTGTGAAAAATTCAGCTTTCTAGGTTCAACGGTTTGGGCTGGGCGTTGATTTAAGTTAGTCAGTCAGGACTTTGCCTTTTATATATATAGGTATAGATTATCCTGAAAAAAGCTTTGTTAAAGATCTTTACAAAATGTTCCACACAATAGTGGAAATTTATTATCATTTTACCAACCCTTTCGGTGTTTCATTTATTTTTATCTACACTCATACCGTAAGTACTCTAAAATGCGTTCAAAAACCGTAGACAATGACAAGCATTACAACAAACGATTTAACTATGATAAGTATCTTATCTGCGGCAGTAACGTAATTTTAACTATGCATGCTCAAATATTGTTAAGCAATGAGTTTCAAATTTGGAACATCGAATTTGATAACATAATGTTACCGCCATGGCCAACTCGATTGGTCCCGCGCGAGCGCCGGCACAATCGAGTAGGCCATGACGGTACAATGGCGGTCATTCTATGGTTTCCGAACAATTAATTTAATATATATAATATGAGTGTAGATAAAGCAGTGTATGCAACTGTACGTAATTAGGCCTTAAAACACTCGTGTGATCTTATTATGAAATTCGCCTGCGGCTCATTTCATAAAACCACACTCATGTTTTAAGGACCCTTATTACGTAACAGTTACATAAACTACTATTATCTACACTCATATTGTAACTCCTCTAAAATGTGTTCGAAAACGGTAGGCAATGACCAGCATTACAACAATCGATTTTATTATGATAAGTTTTAACAGTAACGTAATTTTAACATTACATGCTCAAATATTGTTAAGTTATGAGTTTCAAATTTGGAACATCGATTTTGGTTACGTAATGAAAATCCAGCCCTTCTCCCCGACCGCCTGCACAATCCAGTTGATCATGGCGGTACAATGGCGGTAATTTTAATGGTTTCCGAACACGTCACTTAGGATTTATAATATGTGTGTAGATAAAGCAGTGTATGCAACTGTACATAAACACACTCGTGTGATCTTAATATGAAACTCGCCTGCGGCTCATTTCATAAAACCACACTCACATTGTACATAGTTTTAATGCTTTTGATCTGAATAAACTTACTTACTTACTATATTTTAAGGACCCTTATTACGTAACAGTTACCTAAACTACTCTTATCTACATCCATATCATAAGTATCTTAACTTCCCTATACTTAGTATGTTCAGAAACGATAAGCTAATAGCCTTTATTAAGAAACTGTATCTGTGGTGCATCCTAAAGTTTACTTTAGAGTATCGATGACCGATACTTTAATGAGATTTAAATTTCGAACATTATAATTATGTAGCAAAATTTGTAACACCAACGAGGGCGCGACGAACGAACGAACAAGCGCCCCGGCACACTCCAGTTGGCCATAGCGGTGCATGGCGTTCATTCTAATGATTCCCGAAAACGGATTTGAGGATTTATAATATGTCAGGAGATAAATCAGTGTATTTAATTGTACATAATTACTTAATTAGGCATTAAGAGACTCGTGTGACATTATTACTCTCACTTGGTTCGTTTCATAAAAGCACCCTCGCAATATTCTTTAGTCACATAAACTACTATATTATATATAAATCACATAAATATAAAACATTTTTGTAAAAACAAATCAAACGGTTAGAATTAATAACCATAACATAATATTAACTATCTTAAATTTTCACTTTACTTACAGGGTGAGCACTGAGTAAGTAGGCCAGCGAGGAAAAGTCGGAAATAACAAAACTACGTTCAATGATAAATAAACTATTAATAAAAATAACATTATACTAAAAAAACTTTATAATTTGCTTTTGTATCGTATAAGTACAGCTAAAGTTTATCTACGGCTAAGTACACAATTTATCTACGGCCAAAGAAGGCTGCATTTCTTAATGTTGTTTATTAAAAAAGTGCCCCTTAGTAAATAGACCCACGGCTGGAAAATATTTTTATAAACAAAATATTTTGGTAAGAATAACATCTCAGGATGTAGCATCACATCAAAAAAAATACCTTAAAGATATACCGGAGTTAGAATTTACAGCATACGTCCCGGTGATAACTTTAAACATATAGGTAATGATAGTTTCCAACAAGGCGAACTTAGTTCGTTGTTTGCGACAAATAAGACATGGTGTAGACACATACAATGTTTTGTTCCTAGAATTGTCTAAAAGATTACCTACATACATCTAGTCCTGGAACTACGGAAATCCTATTGTTCCAAAGTTTTTCCGCGGCTGAGAAAAACATTAACCAATAAGAAAAATGTCGGTACCTATGCCTCAAGATGTATAATGAATTATGAGTGTAAGCAGAATTAAACCTTAATACTCGTAATACGTGATATGAAGGCGTAAAATCTAATTGATATGAAGATTGCGCAAAACTCAGATGAAGATTATCCCATGAATATTCCATTAATGATTTAATTAATACAATACGCGCTAGCTACACATCATCTGCAGAGGTCTAGTTATTTTTAGCGACATCTGTTTCATATTCGGAGCTTTTAGTTATCTGCAGAAATAAATACATGGGTTAATCTACTGTAATAATCTTAAAAAGACATCACGCATCCGACTCTCCTAAATAGACTTGTATCGAAATAATTTTATGCTACATAAGCAATTATTTCTACCCTTTAGGGGTTCAAGTTTAACTAGGAGTTTCGCTTAGATAACTCATAAATACGAGTATAAAGAACTGGAAATATAATTGTACAATTATTAATATTAGGTAAATGTTATTTTACTTAACTGGAATTAGTTATAAGAGTTCAGGCTTTATTATCACAAACCTTCACGTGTCTGCAAGTTATAAAAAGGTGCCTTTGGATATTTCGTTTGCATATAGAGTTTTATACTCTAGTATTAGAAAGTTAGTCCTTATTAAGTAGACATTTCTTATTATATATATACGAATCATTAATACAAGGTGTAACAGAAATGCTGGTGATCGGTTTAAGGGCATAATTGGTATCCTATTCTAATTATGAAAATCTAAGAAAAAATATTATTCACACGAATAAAATTATTGGTTTTGTATGGAGGGTCGGCCGGGATGGTGTCCCATACAAAAAAAAACCGGCCAAGTGCGAGTCGGACTCGCGCACCGAGGGTTCCGTATAAGCCTATAACAATCAAAAGTTGTAGTATGTTTATTACTAATTTCAATTTAATACCTCTACGCGTTTACAAGGAAATAGGTAGTAAGTTAAAAATTTTAAAAATATTTTTTGTATGATTTTACTAAAAATGTCTACTTTTCGTAATTTTTCCTTTGTCTGTGCGCTATATGAAGTTTCTTCGTGCCAAGTTTCAAGTTTCTGAGTTTACGGGAAGTACCCTTTAGGTTTTAAGTTTCTTGCGAGTACTCGGTTTCAAAATATGCGACTTAAATTGCTATTTCTTTTGTTTGCGTTGACATAAAAGTTTGGTTTTGCTATATCTGAAAGGTCCTAGCCCTGAGTATTTGACATGAATTTCAATTTAATACCTCTACGCGTTTACGAGGAAAAAAGTAGTAAGTTTAAAATTAAAAAAAAAATATTATTTTGTATGATTTTACTAAAAATGTCTACTTTTTGTAATTTTTCCATTGTCTATGCTATATGACGTTGCTTCGTGCCAAATTTCAAGTTTCTGAGTTAACGTGAAGTACCCCGTAGGTTTTGCGAGTGCCGAAAAAGTCTAATATTTGCAGCATAAACGACTGTATCTTTTGATTGCGTTGCGTTTTATGTTTGATTTTTTCACAGCTCCAAGGGACAATAGACCTGAGTATTTGATATAAATTTCAGCTTGATACCTCCATGCGTTCCTGAGAAAAATGGTCTTGACAGACAGACAGACAGACAGACGGACAACAAAGTGATCCTATAAGGGTTCCGTTTTTTTCCTTTCGAGGTACGGAACCCTAAAAATCAATTTTTTCTCGTCCAAAATATTTTTCACTCATTTTTTCTTAGTCGCAATACGATCCCATTTATGCCCTTAACGGATCACCACTATTTTTGTTACACCCTGTATAACTATTTGCATCAGACTGGTAACAACCCAAATTTTGGAGATGCGAATATCGAACTTTACCTTTAACTTAAAGTTGTATATGTATTAAATAATGATCCCTTAGTTTCACTTTTGTCTATGGGTGTATACTATATTACGAGATCTCGCCGTATTCCTCTCCATGTTTTGAGAGATAATGGGAAACCGGGTCAAGCCAGTAAAGTTACACCTAGCAAGGGTGCTAATAAATACCCAGATGACGTTCGAAGACTATGACTCCTATGCAAATAAATGCGACCAAGAAACTTTAATGACTACCCCGAGTCTTCTGAATGTGGATCCAGATCAATTAAGCCGATATCACAAAAGAAACTATGATACAGAACGAGTTTATTAGCGACATGGTCAATGTAAACGAATATATACATATTATAAACTTAGATACACTTATACGTACGCATGAAAGGGAAGACAACGTACAGGCAAAACGTGACAAGTGGTACATCAATGGTACCTTATTCAAAACTTAAGGAGCTTTCTTCATCCTCGAAGCTGTACTGGCAAGATGTCTATTGACTTTCCTTCAAGAATGGAATCTTCAATCCTGTTAAAAAAAACTGTACATATCTAACCTTTTACATGGGATTTGTTTTTCTACATAATAATTGACTACATTGTATTAACAAAACAAACACATTAAAATTGTAATGTTTTAAACTTCTTAATACTGACTTTTTATTGTAAAATCCATTATATTCTGTAAATGAATATATTACTTTGACATCCAATATTAGAAACTGACTTTGAATATATCTTTTGAAATTGTATTTATTATTGTTATATCTCTAATTGACATTTGTGTATTTTTTTAATCTGATATTGTATTTTATTATTTATTCTTAGTTTTTATAGTTTTGTGACATTTAAATGTAATTAAGTAATCAATCAATAAAATATGTTTGTTTTCACTGCTTTGACGATCATAATATAAATTTGTATAGATTAGGCTAAGACCATTTTGTACTATAATTTATTATTATGAAATAAATAAATCTAATTTAATCTAATCTAATATATAAGAAACGAACATTAACACCTACGTACGAGTTCGTACCTCTGGTTCGATGGGTACATTTTCTTTTATATCCAATTATATAATATTACCTTTAATTAACCTACGTCATATTTCTCCTTCTCCGAAATATCGGGTTTCTATAAAGTTGTTGAAATAGGACGTAGGTTAATTAAGGGTAATATTAGAAAATCTGTTAATTATTGAATTAACAGATATTTTTAATAGTTTTTGCTTAAGAACTTTTTCTCAAAAATTAAGTCCATGATACTTCAGCATATTTAAGTACAACTCTTATTTCTATTATAGTGCAACGAAAATATGTACATCAATGAAACTTTGTTTAGTATTAACTTTATCTTGGCACTAGAAATGAGGATATGCCGAGTCCTATCATAATTTAGTGATAGGGTAGGCCCTTTCGGGGGGGTATGGACGGTGAGGAATTTTTAACAACGCACATTTTACAAACTAGGCGAGTGAAGTGAAAATTTTCTATGTATTTCTTTGCGCTGAATCCAATGAGACCATGCCCATGCTTATAGGATCAAAATTTTGCGAGATATGAAGAGTTGTAGTTAAAAAAAAGTTTTTACCAAACATCAACGTGTCTTATCAACAGGTCTTTAAAAATAAAATTGAAGTAATTTTTTGATGAAGTAAATATTTTCAGAAATAATCCCTTCGAAAGTCTAAAAATTTTAGTCCTCCCTGTAACTATTGAACCATAATTCAAAAAAATATCCAAAAATTCAAGAAGATGCGCCTTAACACTTGCTTTCTAAGAAAATTTATGTGAATAATATCGGCTAATCCATTTTTGAGTTTTTGAACCATCTCCAAAAAAACGTCTGCCATATGCAGATACGACCTTTTGGTATTAGTTTGTTCTTTAGGATTGGAGAGCTAGAGAGAGACTTTCTAACCTAACCTAACCTAACGTAGGTTAGGGACGTTAGTTCGTTAGGAACACACCACTATGAGTAGGGTCTAGTGCTATTTGGCTGTGGTTTTCTGTAAAGTGGAGGTACTTCCCCAGTCGGGCTCTGCTCCAGATTTGAGCGTGACATGACATTCGCTGAACGTGCCCTACCACACTTAGCGAGATGCCATTCGCAGTGCCCATACCTGTTTTTTGGCGTAGTTTAAGGATATATGCAAGTCCGGACGTAGTTTAAGGACATACCCCGGGTCCCAGAATATTCCATCAAGATTCCACGGAATCCTCTATTATGCGTGGTCCGACATGCATTTGGCCGGTTTTTAAATGTTACCCTTACCATACCCCCGAGATAGGGGTAGCCCCCCTAAATTTTGTTAGGACTCGGTAGATCCTCATTCCTATTGTCAAGATAACGTTATATATGAAACAAAGTTTCATTGATATAAATATTTGCCGCAAAAATGGCATATGTTGTCTTACTTTACCTGTGTTATTAACCTTTTAGCCGTACAACTGATTAACTTTCAATTTTGAGCTCTGTCATACATGAACATATTTTGAAACTTTGATTAATACGTCGGTCCTAAATACTGTTTTAGATTTTTTGCACTGAAACTTTTCATAGCTCCGGGGAATTTCTAATTATCGGCTTTTAGCTCCGTTAATGTTAAACTCAACGGATAATTAAGGCGTGTTTTGGGCATTTAAAAATCGAGCACTTACGTGCCAAAGTCAGTAATAGAAAAATATTGATGCAAGGGCGAAAAGTAGGTCACTTTCACCAAAGCCATTTTCGCGCAACCATTAAACGACGTTTTCTTGAAATGACAATAATAAAAATAATCGGTTAAATTTGCCCTATAGAAGTTACACACACAGTTCCGAATTTTCTGCATGAATGTTTGCAATATTTGCGCATCAATTACCTACACCAATCTTGAATACGTTCATACTCAACATAACCAAACAGCTCATTTATACAAAAATACTCACATAGTCGCAATTTGAACGTAAAGACTACTAAACACTGTGAGAAATAGAACTTTTTGCACGCTGAACGACTACTAAAAAGCCACTTTTTAAACAATGGAATTAAAAAATATATTTAATCCAACGTCTACTAGTTCTTATAGTTGTTCGCCTCTGCCATCCCATAACGCTTCTTCAACTTGTAATTTGTAATTTTAGTACAAGTAATACCAATTGAAAGTTATTGATTTTTTTTTGTTTGCCAAATTTTTTTTGTTACAGAAACAAAGAGTCTAAACCCCACACTAGCGCCTTTCGACCGTCGACGTCGCGCGAGCGCACGCCTAGCGGCGACGCGGCATCGTCGCAGCGTCGTGCGCGACGTCTGTTGAGCGTTGGCGTCTCACCAGCGGCGACACAGCGTTGGCACGGCGTCGACGCAGCGTCGTCTGTCGAGCGTCGACGCTGCGTCGCCGCCGGTGAGACACCGACGCTCGATAAACGTCGCGCCGACGTTGCGTAGTCCCCACGTCGCCGCTGGTGAGACGCCGACGCTCGACAAACGTCGCGTCGACACTGCGTCGCCGCTGGTGAGACGCCGACGCTCGACAGACATCGCGTACGCCGCGTCGACGCTAGGCGTACGCTCGCGCGACGTCGACGCTCGAAAGACGCTAGTGTGGGGTTAGCAAGTCCTAAGGGTTTAAGCGTTTTCTAAGGACCGTTCATAGGAAAAGCGTAACAGCATAGCTACAATACTGGTGACCATTTAATTTTGAGACTCGCAATAAAACGAGGTCAGGCAATAAAACTTAATGTGGACAATGGTTTTGGAAAGCTTAGCGTTTCCATTATACAATCAAAGTAAACTACAATAAACATTTCTATTATTGGCCCCATTCATTAACCATTAGAAGTTAACTTTGTATATTTAGACGACATCCATTTCATCGAGGCTCGTATTACGTAAATAACTGCTTATAAGTGAAGCTAAGGTATCTAGGTCTAGACCTAACAGCATCCCTGAAATATCTCTCATAGTATTTCCATACCAAAATAGAAGAATCTTTTTATTTGCAATTGAATGCAATTTTCTCATGTTGGTAGGTTAAGTTTTAATTATATTTTTGAGTTCTGCATTGCAGTGAATTATATCTATTCTGTCTATTAGCAAGGATAAAAAAAAGTGTTCTTTTTCTTCTTAAATTTTGGGGGTTCATCATGGCTGAGTAAACGATTTTTTCTTTTTGGCCCAATGAATTTTTTTTATCCAACCCTTCCCAGCCACTCGTATTATATCCTCATTTTATCCCGCGGGCTATCTTTCTACGATAAGTTTTATAGACTTGTACTTGTATCCAAACCAGCCCACTTGCACTTCCAGTGGCTATGGGTTTTGCAAAGTTAATCAGTCTTGATTTTCTGCAGATTTTTGTATTGTGGACCTGATAGCGCAGTAAAAAATAATGAATCTTCTTTAAGTACAGTATAGTGTTCGAGTATCATTCCAATTTTCCACATAAAGTCACAATAAACAATCATGAGATAATGAAGGAAGTCTATAAACTAAAAGAATGGTCGCGTGTTCTAGGGACTGCATACTTTTTCAATAGCATGCGCTAAACTTTGCTGGCGTTCAGTTCAGAGCGTTAGGAATGTCGGGGGACTTATTAACGCATTCCCTGCCACCGTGATTCACCGACGTATTTCAAACGCGTATTTGCCCACGGGACAAGTGAAAGACAGTGTACTGAAAGTAGTTTAGTCATATTTATTGAAAAAAAAAAGAAGTATTTAATAAGACAATCATTAAATAATTATTTATTTATTTATTTAAACTTTATTGCACATAAAATATACAAATGGCGGACTTAATGCCTTAAGCCATTCTCTACCAATCGACCACTGGGCCAAAAAGAGATATGTTTGGTCCAGGCTTTATGAAATAATGTACTGAAACAGTATCATACTTACTAAATATAAAATAAATATTATATACTTAATCAAACATTAAGAATAATCATAAACTTACACATATACTTTATATAATAAACTTACATACATATTATTTTATAAGTGTACCTACAATGAAACATCAAGACGATAATCAATCACGCAATTTATCAGACAAATGCTTACGCAACATGCGCTTGAAAGTGAACTTACTCTGAGCTTTTCTGAATTATCTTGACATTCACTGACAATTACAAATTAATATTGTTTTAGCTCTATGAAAGTAGTCTATTAAATAAAAGCACAGATAAAGCAAACATTTTGGCGACGCAAATCTTAATAGATAGGCCTTGACAACTAAATTGCTTGTTACGATCGGGCGTAAAGTGCAAGAGTTGTGCGCAAGTACATTGCGTGTAAAAATACAAACATGCATCACTGTGCGGTGAAATGGTGCCGCAACCAAAGAAAATATACTGGGTGACATCTGAGACGTGATGTTTTTCTAACTCCATAAACAACTAGCAGCTGAATGCCCCGACTTTTACTAAAATCAGACAATTTTTTTCCTTTTTAGGGTTCCGTAGTCAACTAGGAACCCTTATAGTTTCGCCATGTCTGCCCGTCCGTCCGTCCGTCCGTCCGCGGATAATCTCAGTGACCGTTAGCACTAGAAAGCTGAAATTTGGTACTAATATGTATATCAATCACGCCGACAAAGTGGTAAAATAAAAAGTGGATTTTTTTTTTTATTAGGGTACCTCCCCTATACGTAAAGTGGGGAGTGATTTTTTTTTTCATTTCAACCCTAACGTGTGATATATTGTTGGATAGGTATTTAAAAATGAATAGGGGTTTACTAAAATCATTTTTCGATAATGTAAATACTTTCGGAAATAATCGCTCCAGAAGTAAAAAAATATGCGTCCCCCCCCCTCTAACTTTTGAACCATAAGTTTTAAAAATATGAAAAAAATCTCAAAAGTAGAACTTCATAAAAACTTTCTAGGAAAATTATTTTGAACTTGATAGGATGAATAGTTTTTGAAAAAAAAATTACAAAATAATTTCTGAACTAAGTTTGTAATTTAACCGTATAGCAGGTGTTTATTGTACCTGTAATTTGTACAAAATTACAATGCAATGACGTGCTTTCAAATAAAGTAAAACTGGTGAAAATCGGTTCACGCAATAAAGAATTATTCCATAAAAATCATCTTCCATACTATAAGCTCGCGCGCAATAGTTTACTTAATTTGCCGATATATGTCGCTGTACGTGGAACTCTCATATCATATCCTACATGGCGGTGTTATTAACTCTTAAGTGGGGACACTTACTGTGACGGACGGAAAACTACGGAACCCTACACTGAGCGTGGCCCGACACGCTCTTGGCCGGTTTTTTTTTACATGTTTTTGTAATTTATTTTTCATATGACGGCGTTTTCGGGATATTGAAACTACTTATTAGAATATTTAAATAAGTAAATTGAATTACCTCTTTACTGTCGTTAATAAAAATTTTGTCTTTTATTCCGGGTAAAATGTAATTTAATATTTTTTTTAACATTAAACTGTTTAACACTAATATTATCACTTTTGAAAGAAAAATAAATAACAAAAAAAATAAAAATAATAAAATAAAAAATGCCTGATTTTAGTAGGACTCAGGGCAGTCAATTTTTTTTTTAATACCACGACGGTGGCAAACAAGCATACGGCCCGCCTGATGGTAAGCAGCTACCGTAACCTATGAACGCCTGCAACTCCAAAGGAGTCACATGCGCGTTGCCGACCCTTTACAAAAAGGAGGATTCACTGCGTTGATGACTACAGGAACAAGAAGGTCCCTCATCGTCAACACACTGGGTCCCCTTTGAGCTCTTTGGCAACCTTACTCACCAGCAGGAACACAACACTATGAGTAGGGTCTAGTGCTATTTGAAGTTGGAATGGTTGAAACAATTGGTAGTTGTTTATTGAGTTAGAAAAACATATAACTAACTGATTACGTCTCAGATGTTACCCTGTATAAATAAACAAAATGCTAACGTATCATATCACAAGTTAATTAAATATGATTTACCTCATTTTAAAATTTGTATATTGTGTACAAGATCAATAGAGAAGTGACACGCTTTATCGATATTGAATGTTTGCCGTGCTAAAATGTTATGATGGATTTTGGATTGAGTATTAATGGTATTTGCTAGATGTAAGTTCCTATAATGAGGATGAATACGAAAAGGTCTGCGCTGACGGCACCATAATCGCATAAAAAAACATCTTGTTGGTTATGTATGTATCTAGACACACGGCAGTGTGTCCGCCAAGTTCGAGCAAAAAAAAGCGACACACCGGCCGTGGGTTATATTACACGAACCATTTCGGGCCAATTTCGACCACCCTATAACTCAAAACATATTTTATCATGAAATTTCGAGTGTCTGTTGACATCCCCTTGATTGTCTAGAATATAACATTTCATTATTCTACCTATAGCAGTTCTTGAGATATTGACGTCAGAAAATCGCTATTTTTACTATACACTCACTCACTGACTCACTGACTCATCAAAAACCTAGACCACTTCAATGGTCGTACTGACTTGAAATTTGGCATGGAGATAGGTCTTAAGGTCAAAGTAAAGGGAAAAATCTGAAAACGGCCAAGTGTGAGTCAGTTTTAAAAATAGCGAAGGTGTAACTTTGTTCTAATATGAAGTCATAATGAACTAAATGGGTCTATCTTCCAATGGTCGTACCGACCTGAAATTTGGCTCGAAGGTTTGTCTTTAGGTCGAAATAAAGTAAAAATCTGAAAACGGCCAAGTGTGAGTCAGTTTCGAAAACAACGAAAAGTTTTAATAGAAAATTATATACTTGACACATTGCAGTCCAAAGGTGTCGATTCATTGTATTGAAAAGGTGTGTGGTGTGTGAAAACTTGCCAAGTAACATCATTAAAAAGTACTGAAAATAATAAATGTTATCAGGAAACTGCTAAAAAAACCGGTGTGCGTTTCTCTGACTATTATAATTTTAGGTATTTCTATGTAACGTGATACTTATTCAAAATATACCTTAAAAACTGCTGGAAATCAAGTGTGCATTCCTATAACTATTTATGATTTGAGGTATTTTTATGGAATTTGGTACTTATTCAGATCTCACTTCTTTTATAGGCGAAGCATTCCCATAGTATCGAACTTGGCAGCCTTTCACATTTATGTTTTTGATGGGATCTTATATATCCATGGAGGCGTCATAGAGAGCTTTGCCTAAACAAAAGAAATATATTTTATTTGACATATCACAGAAAAACAAGAGAGTATCAGGTACACGACGCAGTATTCTAATTGTAGAGTGACCATGCGTGTCGTAAATAATTTAAAACTTTAAATTGTTTACCTTACTTTTTTTTTTGCGCTAATCACACTAAGACTGGTATTAAACAGTGACTGGTTCTAACTGAATCCGTGGTATTAATCCTGCTCACGTCTACTGAATCATCCTGTATATGAAGCACTCTCGCACACCACCCACTTTAGGGAATTTCTGTTTGATCCTATGGTTGACTGGTAGAGAATGCCTTGAGGTATTAAGCCCGCCATTTGTACTTATTTTTATTGTGCAAAAAAGTTTAAATAAATAAATAAATAAATAAATATAAGTAATGGGCATTTATTCAAAGTCTCTTTAATGTTCTGTACCTAATCTGATGGCTAATATTTATGCGTACTTATTCTAGTTATTCGCTGCCGTTTGTCCTTTAGACCACAAAGCATATTCAAAGTCCACACTGATACTTATGCAGAAACGTTTTTTACGGTTTAAAAACAGACATTATGATTTGTGGCGGTTTTACGGTGGAATTATGAATATTTTAGAATTAAACTGTGTACATACCTTACTGGCTGGAATTTTTCAAATGCCTTTTGTGTTTCTCTTTAACAAGTTCATTGTGGCCGGCTCAACGGTTGAAACGTTTTAAAAAATGACACCAGCGGGATGTGTTTAAATGAAAAATGATGATTAAGGTTTTTATTTAAATAAGCCTTTGTCTCTAACGAATTTCAAGTTTGTTATGAAAAAAATCAATTTAGTCAATTGCTAAATTTTTAGGGTTCCTTAGTCAACTAGGAACCCTTATAGTTTCGCCATGTCTGCCCGTCCGTCCGTCCGTCCGCGGATAATCTCAGTGACCGTTAGCACTAGAAAGCTGAAATTTGGTACTAATATGTATATCAATCACGCGGACAAAGTGGTAAAATAAAAAGTGGAAAAAAATGTTTTATTAGGGTACCTCCCCTATACGTAAAGTGGGGAGTGATTTTTTTTTTCATTTTAACCCTAACGTATGATATATTGTTGGATAGGTATTTAAAAATGAATAGGGGTTTACTAAAATCATTTTTTGATAATGTAAATATTTTCGGACATAATCGCTCCAGAAATAAAAAAAAATGTGTCCCCCCCCTCTAACTTTTGAACCATAAGTTCTAAAAATATGAAAAAAATCTCAAAAGTAGAACTTTATAAAAACTTTCTAGGAAAATTATTTTGAACTTGATAAGTTGGATAGTTTTTGAAACAAAATTACAAAATAATTTCTGAACTAAGTTTGTAATTTAACCGTATAAGCAGGTGTTTATTGTACCTGTAGTTTCTACAAAATCACAATGAAATGACGTGCTTTCAAATAAAGTAAAATGGTGAAAATCGGTTCACGCAATAAAGAATTATCCCATAAAAATCATCTTCCATACTTTAAGCTCGCGCGCAATAGTTTACTTAATTTGCCGATAGATGTCGCTGTACGTGGAACGCTCATATCATATCCTACATGGCGGTGTTATTTTAACTCTTAAGTGGGGACACTTACTGTGACGGACGGATAATTACGGAACCCTACACTGAGCGTGGCCCGACACGCTCTTGGCCGGTTTTTTAATAGAGCAATGATCGTTGATTAAATTGAAATAGTTTTATTGTCAGCGAATTGAGTACAGATTAGTTTAGAAGCGTTAAATAAAGTATTCGCCTACATCCAATGGTTTACTTTAGTGGTACATATTTGTGAAAATAATTATCATCATCATTCGCCTGTCTTCTATTCCTTAGGGTCGCCTGTCATCGTCATCTAGCTCACCATCTAACAGTATGCAAATCTTTGAACGCGATTGATCAAGAAGAAGAAGCTTTAAAACAAGAAAAAGTTGAGCCTCCATTTTACATAAGTATCTAGTTCATTCTTATATGTATTTATACATTTTGAACCTCATTCCCATAACTTTCTCTTTATTATATACACTCAGTAACAACCCTAAGTGTATTTGTTTCATTCAAATTCAAATTTAATTCCGCCATTGAATTCAAATACTTTGAAGTAAGAATTATGAACAAGACGTTAACTTTAATCTTATTCGGGTCAGTAAACATTTATAGGCTCTACATACCTTAAAGAATATTCTATTTCATAGATATAATAATAAAAATCCCGCTTTTATTAAATTCGGTACCTACCGTAGCGTTTCTAATATCTGGAAGGTTTTTAAGAAACATGCGTTAAGAACTTGAGATATTTAAGATTTCAATGACTTTTTTGTTGTTTACACATTCTTTAATATTTATTTACTTTGTTTTAAGAAATCATTTTTGTTTAGATAAGAATACTTGTGAATATTTCAAAGCAAAATGTATTTTTCTCGCATCATTTTGTTAAGTATTTGTTTGTCATATTCTAAATAAAACGATAAAACTTTGGTGAAAATGACTATTATTTCCATAGACCAAAGAGGTTTTAGCTTGTCTCTGGCTCTTATAGTCTTGAAATAAACGTCATTTTATATGAAAACCACCAGTCAGTATATTTGACAAATAATTATCTTAGGTGTCAGATATCTAACTGTAACAAAGGTTTGTATAATAACTAAGTAATGCGTATTTTTAGAATGTTTGTCATGTACCTACTTCATCCATTTATATAAAATTATTCTATTACTTAGAAACTGATATACCATCCTCACCTTAAACCAAAAATAGGACCTAGAAACATGGCTCGAGTTTCACAGAATTCGCCTCTGAACGTACATCTCATATCGACATACCACCAATCAATGTGTCACATCACTATTCCCCCCTTTGTACTGCATATCTGAATAATTCTTGATATTGGTCTAGTTACTTATTTATTTTGTTTATTAGGCACACCAGACAGACAACATTCCATACATTACTAGAAAATTGCATCTAAGGTAGGTTTTTTTATAACAATGCCATCCAAAATGAATCATTTGAAGACGTCTTTTGTCACCGTTCATCTGTCAAAGTTCAGTCATGTCAAACGTATTCTGTATGAAATACTATTATATTATTCTGTGGCCAGACGTTTTGAACACAGTTTTTTGTTGCTCCACACACTTCGGAATCCAGCTACCATAGAGAAAAATCAGCCAGAAGACGGATATCTGGCTGCAAATTGTCTGTGGTTCCATACAAAAATTCCACTACCATACACAAATTTCCCACTTTTTCTATGATGTCTATGATATTTCGCGCAAAATTCCTCTCAAATATGTGATGCGCGTTAGTTGAAATTATCTGTGGTCGAAACGTTCGTCGAAGAAATAATCTGTCGATGAATCGTTGCATCGTTAAAATGTACTGTCGGCGAAACGTTCGTCGTCGAAAAGTTATGTCGCCGAACAATCAAAAGATGAATAGTTCTGTCGGCGAAACGTTCGTCGGAGAAAAGTGCTGTCGACGAAAAATCAAAAGATGAATAGTTCTGTCGGCGAAACGTGCGTCGGAGAAAAGTTCAGTCGACGAAAAAAAAAAGATGAAAAGTTCTGTCGACGAACAGCCCGTCGTCGAATCGCCTGTCGGAGAACCGTTACAGATTCATCCAAAATAGGCATGCACAGCACAGATAAAATAGTTATACATACGAGCAAAAACTATCCTAAAACTTAAACTACGAGTATACCTTCTTACTAAATTAACTATAGATACTTAAGTGTTTTGAGCTAGTGCTAAGCTGTGTTATTAAAAAACCGGCCAAGTGCGTGTCGAACCATGCATAGGAGGGTTCCGTACCTTCAATGAAATAAGAACCAAACTAATACCAAAAGGTCGTATCTGATGCCTATGGAAGAAGTTTTTTGGAGATAACTCAAAAATGGCTGAACCGATAATGTTCAAAACAATTTTCATTGAAAGTTTATGATAAGGTGCATCTCTTCAAATTTTTTCATATTTTTTTAACTTACGGTTCAAAAGTTACGGGGGGGGGGGTACACAACTTTTCTGACTTTCGAAGCGATTATTTCAGAAAATATTCACTTAATCACAAAATAGTCAAAGAAACCTCAAGGTTATTTTGAAAGACCTATCGACTGATGTGTCACATGTTGATATTTGGTTAATTTTTTTTTTTAAATTTAGTTAACTGTATGGAGCGCCCCCTAAAAATGTTTTTTTTTCAAATTTAACTACATAACTAAGTATGCATACAAAATACACCTTATGTGTAAATTTTATTCAGATACGTCGTATAGTTTCCGAGTAAAATGCCTGTGACATACGGACGGACAGACAGACGAATCCATAAGGGTTCCGTTTTTTGCCATTTGGCTATGGAACTCTAAAAATATTTAGGTGTGATGGCCTGCCTCTTGAATACCTCAAGCCGTGAGTCAAAAATGTCGATTTGTCTATTTTTTTATACCAAATCATTGTACTGACAACGCATTCTAACGATCGTATTGTAGAAAGATGTGTTATTTCTGTAGACTTGAAGGGAAAAGTGGTAGGAGCTCGGGTTCTGAATCGAGGGGTATTAAAAATGTGACTAGGGATAATAAACTGGGGGAGTCAATTTTGTGATGAAGAAGCTTGTAAAGAAACAAAAAACAGAAAATCTTTGGTATAATACACTCGTATCGTATATGCTACTATTCCGTATTTTCTTTAATAGGTACTTGCACCAATTTATGGCACAAAATGGTGTTTCGAACCCATTTTACGATAATGTTAAGAGTCCGGTAAACTTTTTTTCGATTTCGCTCAACTTTTTCATACTATTTTGCAGTAACTAACGAAATTTCTATCAGTTTTGTATACATATTTTGAAAGTATGTCTTTAAGTAAATTGTATAAGTTAAAGCTTTTTTATCTTCTTGTCTCATTTATAAGTAAAGTAGTACCCTAATCTAACACCTCTATTTCGCGATTTTTGCTTGGAGAGGTGAAAAGAGTAAGGTTTCTATTGATTCAAATTAAGTTATACTCGTACTAGCACGTAAAATACATATTAAATACATTGGAAAATGAGTAGTCTGGGGAATGGGTGGAACAGTTTTTTTTTTTCATTTTGATATATATTTTTTAAGGGATGTATGTTTAGCTAGATCAATTTTATGAAAAATTGCTGAAGTTTAGGTGATATTTTTGGGAAGGTTTTAAAGCATTTCACTAAAAAAAATACAGAAATAAACTGTACTTCATGGTTCAATCATATAATATAAAGGGCCATATTAGGGGCCATAAAAAATAATAACTAATAATCAAGCGACAAGATTGCACGAATCAACGTCCTCACTATACAAGCTCTGTAAGAATTCAGTTTTAGGGTATTAAATATTAATATATATAGACCTAAAGAACTTTTTTGCAATGAACGATTTTCGTTTTCATATAGTTACCGGACTCTTAACTCCGCAAATCTCAAATTGACACTGGCGGTAACGAGGCGCAAGAGTGATACAAGCTTCTTAAGTCAAACATCATGTTTATTAGTCCTACCTTGTACTATCGGGTTCAGAATTGCATGGCCAATTTATGAATGAATTCATTGATAAATTGACCATGCAATTTTGAACCCGATGGTACATGCGCATTGCTGGTCTGTGGTTATTTATGTACTGAATTTTGAACAAAACCTGGAGTCTTAAATATTCCTTAGGGTAGAGAGCCCCACATAACACTTTTTAGGGTTCTGTAGTCAACTAGGAACCCTTATAGTTTCGCCATGTCTGCCCGTCCGTCCGTCCGTCCGTCCGTCCGTCCGTCCGTCCGTCCGTCCGTCCGTCCGTCCGTCCGTCCGCGGATAATCTCAGTGACCGTTAGCACTAGAAAGCTGAAATTTGGTACTAATATGTATATCAATCACGCCGACAAAGTTGTAAAATAAAAAGTGGAAAAAAATTTTTTATTAGGGTACCTCCCCTATACGTAAAGTGGGGAGTGATTTTTTTTTTCATTTCAACCCTAACGTGTGATATATTGTTGGATAGGTATTTCAAAATGAATAGGGGTTTACTAAAATCATTTTTCGATAATGTAAATATTTTCGGAAATAATCGCTCCAGAAGTAAAAAAATATGCGTCCCCCCGCCCCTCTAACTTTTGAACCATAAGTTTTAAAAATATGAAAAAAATCTCAAAAGTAGAACTTTATAAAAACTTTCTAGGAAAATTATTTTGAACTTGATAGAATGAATAGTTTTTGAAAAAAAATTACAAAATAATTTCTGAACTAAGTTTGTAATTTAACCGTATAAGCAGGTGTTTATTGTACCTGTAATTTCTACAAAATTACAATGAAATGACGTGCTTTCAAATAAAGTAAGAACCGTGAAAATCGGTTCACGCAATAAAGAATTATTCCATAAAAATCATCTTCCATACTTTAAGCTCGCGCGCAATAGTTTACTTAATTTGCCGATAGATGTCGCTGTACGTGGAACTCTCATATCGTATCCTACATGGCGGTGTTATTAACTCTTAAGTGGGGACACTTACTGTGACGGATGGAAAACTACGGAACCCTACACTGAGCGTGGCCCGACACGCTCATGGCCGGTTTTTTTTAATAATAGAACTCTAAACCCGTGGCAAAAGTTTGCAGAAACATAATTTACACAAATACTCGTAGTTCGTTAAAGATCAGTAACTTAATGTTGAGATGTCCCACAGAGCACAATTTCGCTACTTTCGTCAATAGGCATCAAACGAATCATCAAATTGTTTCCCTCTTTGCCCGTGGGTGGCCGCTCGTTACAGTATACACTAATACCACTCAGATCCTTATTACGAGCCATAAATAACTCAGATCACCCGAACAATTGTTTGTTTGTTCGTCATGAAGGAAGCCACCTTCGCCATTAGCAACGCTCAGAATATCGTGTTTACTTTTGAGACTATAATACTGCCCCGGCACCAAATCGCTGTGTAATATCATTTTAGAACACATAAGATGTTTTGACTTGCCTAGTACGACTGCTGCTCTTTAACTTAACTACGAGTATAGTGTTTTACTCGTATAACAGTTGTATGCGTATGCGAGTTGCATTAATAGTCCACTAGTAATCACAAATTATTCGACTGAATGGTTTTCATTCTGAGTATATACTATAAGATGAACCGTGCTGAAGGGATGTGAAAACAATTTTTTATTTAGTTATAGAACTAGCTGTGGGTTGTCCCTCTGAGAATCACAATCTAGATTGATAGCAAACCTAGCCATTCGTCAGCCCGTAAACTTTTTCAACCTCCTTCGTACACATGTGATGCTGCTAACTTTTGTTACACATTATTTAAATTTTATAGGCTAAATTAAAAAGGTTCAATACTGGGTGTAACATTTACGATCTTTACTTAAAGACTTACACATAATTAAAAAAAAAACTATTTCATTAAAATATGATATCGTGATTTGACGGTTTAAAATACCTGTTATTCTACAAATAATAATTGGTATTGACGAGATTGCACCAACAAAACGCTTCATATTGAATTATTGATACAAAAGTAATTACTTTACTAACAATACGCAATAGATTGTTTGGAACTAATATGCAAATAATATTACTCAACGTGCATTTAAATATTTGGAAACAACTACACTGGACTGACAAGTGACAGTTGAAATTGTTTCAGTGTATTGTATATTATGTGAATATTATCAGTTTAAAGCAATGACAGCAACCTAATTGGAAATTTGATTTAGAGGTTCCTAAATATGTACTTAAATATTTGCTATTTACTGTTAATTAATTAAATAATTTTATGAATTATCGTTATCTCAATTGTAGCTTTTTACATTTACTACAAATACGTGATACTTTCGTGTGTTAAGACAATACAGATTACGAGTAAATAAGTAGGTATTGACGAACTATGTAGAGTATAGTTTCCATTCCTATTATATAAAATCTATAGTCTGGCCAGCCAACGAACGCAGTAGCAAAGTACAATGTACACAAACAAAAATATAGCAACACTCTAGGGCCAATCAAAAGGCAGCATTGCTCTATAGAAAAGCAGCTATGTACGTCGAACCCGAATTGATTTTTTTAACGTCGCGCATATTCGCGCTCTTTCGTACGGCAGTCGTAATTTCGAAAATTGTAAATCTGCATTGCTTAAAATAATAATTGATAAATCTGATACATGCACAATTATTATGACTTTTCAATGAATAAGAATGTGCGAAAAAATTTAAATAACCAACATATAAAAAGGACATAGATTATTATGCGGGCAAAATATAATGATTGAAAGTGTTGAAACCCAGGAAGAAAACAAACATCGATCGCTAAAATCATAGGCTAGTCGAGGAAAACGAGTATATCTACCAGAAAATACAACTTTTCAGTTTAGAATGGAACAGAAGTAGCTACATAATATGTAAAAATAAGAGAGTAATGCGTATTAGTCCGATATACTCCTATTTATTATGATTTCCTTTCATCGTTAATTTAAAGACTTTTAGGTATATTAATTGTACGAAGTGTATAATTATTTAATTAATAAACGCACGTGACACTTTGGTGTTTATTTATTGTATACATAGCTTAGGTATATATAAAGGGAAATATTATACAATTTGATAACAATTTGAAGGTGTGCGGAGTGCTTGAGCTAGTTAAACCTGATTTTTACCGCTTTCTTGAGATTTATGACAATATTGAGCACCATCCTATGCACCTAACGTTCTTGGACTTCATTTGACACCAGTTTTCGCTTTAATTATTCGATTTACACTGAAAGAAAGTACTTCAAATGATAATTCAATACTAAACTCTGCATAACCTCAAAGCCACATTTATCTCACCAAATATTACTGAGCTTTCTTAGTACATTTATTGAAGTGATGGCAAATATAACATTAATAAATAATAAAAAACGCAACCTGAAACTTTAAAATGAATGTAAATAAAACTACCTTTTACATGCCGCAAATAAAACCCAAACTATGTACAATTTTCGAAGTATTCAAAGACAGGTGTCGCCAACCCAGGATTTGTCAAATTTGCCGCGCTTTTCTGCGCTTTCTTTTCTTTTATTATGATAATTTTGGTTTGCCAAGCCAGAAAAGTGGAAATTGAAGAAAAATGTTTAAATTTTATTTGTAACTAACGACGCTTAGGTATGTATGTGTAAATACATAACAATTACATGTAATAATGTCCACAGCTGCTCAAAGTAATAACAACTTTATCTTAAAGGCTCAACGTCACGTTAATATTGAATATTCTTAGCATAGGGACTATTTCTTTTAATATTTATTAATAAACCAAACTAATTAAGTTACTATTTCAGTTTCAAATTAGTGATATTTAATTTCTGCGATTGAATCCGGTAAAAACCGAGTCGTCTTTACATATTTTTTTTTTATTATTTTAAACACCAGATTCACTAACACACGTAGAGCAACTATGTATTTACTATCAATGTTGTTACTATATCTAATATTACCATTATTTATTAATGATGCCATTACTATTGAATAAAATAGTTTAAAAAGGGAGTTTTGAATAGGTGTCACAATTAAAGTCATTACCACAATCTGCATTAATCCATCGCTTTCGCTAATAGCTTATATTCAATAATAAGGTAAATGTATAAAATTACCGACACCTTTAATGATTAAGTAGGTAAGTAGTAATTAAAATTGTGATTAAATGGCAATTATATGAATTAAGAGCTTGGTTACCCAGATAAAGTCTGATTTTTAAAATATAATGTTATATTAGTTTCTCTTTGTGAAACGCCATAGATTTATAAAAGTCAGGTAAATAGGTACAGAAATACACTAATAGCTGTAAATACTATTCGAAAATACATTTTCATATTGAACTAATTTAACGAACAGCATAACTGAATTTATATGTACCTATAAATATTTTCGTGCGTTTGAAATAATATGCGTCTTATTTTATCACGCGCAACAAAAATGCACCAAAAATGTGTTAAGAACATGTTATACTTTTTCAGTACATTTCTTTAACGGTAAGGCATAAGCTTTACCTTTCTAGCAAAGTCTAGCGAATCACTTGACGTTCTTTGCACTAAAAGTTATGAAGTACAACTTTCTTAAGGAAAGCTAATTAAACTTATTTTTACTCCGAGAAATGTCAATAACAGCAGTTTGAAAGCTTAATTAAACTGCTACCTTTCGCAGTGGATAAACAGTTTCTTAAGAAGTAAATAGTTAAAAAATTACTTTATTATTTTAAGAATAATATATGCTAGGTAATTTTTCAATTCTATGTAGATCGATATTATAAATATTCCATGTATAACTCAAAATTATTTATTACACGATGATATGAACACGTGCTGAATAATTTAATCCAGAATAACGATATGAATGGGATAAATAGGCAATTAACAAGCTATTAGTACAGGTCCGGCCACAAGACCGGCTCCGGAATTGCTGGTAGCCTGGCAAATCCGGAGGTCTCGGGTTATCATTTGATATTTAGCAGCCGCTTCGGTTTTCGGTGAAGGAAAACGTTCCTGAAGAAACCGGACCTAATCACAAAAAGGCCTAGCTTCCCCTCTGGGTTGGAAGGTCAGATGACAGTCGATTTCGTAAAAACTAGTGCCTAGTTGCCTACGTCAATTCACAGGATTAGGTTCTCAATAGAGCCTTGGGAAAAGCCGGGACAAACGCTAGAAGGATGATGAGTACAGCTCCGCTCCAGCCACAATGTTATCTAAATCCCTGTCCCTACAATATTGTTGTCCGGTGCAATGCCACGCCTCCTTGATCAAACGCTTTGACTGCAGGCGCGTGATGCGTAACATAATGCAACTCTGCATTCAACATTGAATGTTTGTTAATGTCCGGACCTTCCACTACATTGTACGAGAGAACAAAGAAATTATCCTTTTAGAACGGTGAAGACTCAATCCACTTGTGCAATTTTGAAATATGTTATAAACTGCGAGTAACTTTTAATGCGTTTATGATATAAACATTATTATTAGTCTCTCTTCTTAGTCGTTATTCTTCATTGCTGAAGGCCGTGTCTGTTATAAGAGGTTTCCCCTACGTTATTGATTAATGACTTTGATGCGGATCTGTCTTCAGCTCATGTAGAGCATTATTACTTTAGGATCACATATTAACATGTATAAATAATGGGCAGGTAATTTGGGTACCATGTACTTAAATTGGGTTTGCTTATAATGTGCGGCGAAAATTCATGTAAAGCGTCCTTCAACAATTTTAATAGTCATTTCATCCCACAGCCAGCATACATACCTGTATATGACATTTATAAAACTGTATAATTGCGAGTAACTAGGCGTAAATAGACGATTATTAATCCCCAAATTTTCCATATCTAAATATATAAAAGAAGAAACTGACTGACTGACTGACTGACTACCTGACTGACTGACTGACTGACATATCAACACACAGCCCAAACCGCTGGTTCTAGAGATTCCAAAATTCCAAATTCCTTATAAGGTCTAGGGGTAGCACTAAGAAAGGATTTTTCAAAATTCACCCCCACAGGGATGAAATGGGCGTCCTAAGTTTGTATGACAAAAAAGATTAGTTAGACTATTTTAATCGAAACTTCACAGGAGTATTCCTAACGATAAATGAGTAACCACGTGTTTTAGGTTTTTTGAAAATTCAACCCTTAAAAGGCTGAAATGTGGTCACAAAGTCTGAAAATCAACATGGCTATTGTTTATATGGTTTATTGGGACGTTGTACCGCCTTAACCAGAACGTAGTATATCGAAACCTCCACAATGTAAAAAATACTTTTTCAAAAACCGCATCTAAATCGGTTCAGCCAAACGCGAGATAATCGCGGATAAGCATACATACCTACATACAAAGATTCGAGTCTAACTGAGAACCTACTTTTTTAGTACTTGTAGTACGCGGGCGAAACCGCGGGAAAAAGCTAGTCTTATTATATAACGTAATTGCCATCACAATTCGATTCTCATGCCTTCGACATCCTATCGCGCATGACTGAAGTCTTAACATCATCATTTGGTATGTACCATCGGGTTCAAAATTGCATGGTCAATTTATCAATGAATTCATTCATAAATTGGCCATGCAATTCTGAACCCGATTGTACAATTAGGGCATCAAAGGGTGTATTGTTAATTCTGCTCCATATAATCTCAAAGCTTCCTTTGACGCATCAGGAAGGCATCATAAGTGCCCAATTACAGCTAATCTGAGTAAGCTTCATGTTACATAAATTATGGCTCATCGAGGAAACGTTCAAGGTTAATAATTACAATCAATTTATAAGTAATGAGTGATTTAATAACGTAATTTGCACACACAATATAAGTATTTATACCTTTGATTAAGTTATCGAATGGGGTCAATATGATTTCACCTTAACATTTTGCACACCACAATATATATTTATGCTCGTAGGTACATTATATGTGTATGACCGAGATGATATACCGCTTGGAACTATACGATGAACTTTTACGAAAATGGGCGATTGTTTAGCTTTAGTAATAAATTATAAACCAATGAACCATGTTAATATTCCTAACCGTTTTCAAGTTAGAGCTTGTTATAATTAAAGTGCAAAATACTGACAGTTACAACCCTAATTAGTAAACGGGTTCAGTGACCTTTATAGTAAACAAACTTTACATAGCTGACAAGTAATGTCATCATGCTAGGAGACATTGACAACAACATTAAGCTTAACGTTAAGAGACATAAGGCAGGGATCATTACCGGTATTAGGTACTCGTACTAAAAATCAAAATAGCACCCGACTTTAGCTATGACGTAATAAATATTCAAAAATATTAACTAACGAGATACCGAAATTAAATACCCGTTAATTTGTATGAAAATAATACCGGTATTCGATCCGTGACATAAGGTCGCTTTAAACACAGTGAAAATGTGGTGGAATAACCCAACATCGTGTCTTACATATCTTCACAAGTATGAAGTTGTGATTGGAAGTTTACTCAGAACAAATATGTGAACCTGTTAAAGGAATAACGACATAGGCACTACAAGATTATCATCAAAAACCGGCCAAGAGCGTGTCGGGCCACGCTCACTGTAGGGTTCCGTAGTTTTCCGTCCGTCACAGTAAGTGTCCCCACTTAAGAGTTAATAACACCGCCATGTAGGATATGATATGAGAGTTCCACGTACAGCGACATCTATCGGCAAATTAAGTAAACTATTGCGCGCGAGCATAAAGTATGGAAGATGATTTTTATGGGATAATTCTTTATTGCGTGAACCGATTTTCACCGTTTTTACTTTATTTGAAAGCACGTCATTTCATTGTAATTTTGTAGAAATTACAGGTACAATAAACACCTGCTTATACGGTTAAATTACAAACTTAGTTCAGAAATTATTTTGTATTTTTTTTTCAAAAACTATTCATCCTATCAAGTTCAAAATAATTTTCCTAGAAAGTTTTTATAAAGTTCTACTTTTGAGATTTTTTTCATATTTTTAAAACTTATGGTTCAAAAGTTAGAGGGGGGGGCACGCATATTTTTTTACTTCTGGAGCGATTATTTCCGAAAATATTTACATTATCGAAAAATGATTTTAGAAAACCCCTATTCATTTTTAAATACCTATCCAATAATATATCACACGTTAGGGTTGAAATGAAAAAAAAAAAATCACTCCCCACTTTACGTATAGGGGAGGTACCCTAATAAAAAAAAAATCCACTTTTTATTTTACCACTTTGTCGGCGTGATTGATATACATATTAGTACCAAATTTCAGCTTTCTAGTGCTAACGGTCACTGAGATTATCCGCGGACGGACGGACGGACGGACGGGCAGACATGGCGAAACTATAAGGGTTCCTAGTTGACTACGGAACCCTAAAAACCGGTGTTTTGTGTGAATGAAATTAATAATATTTTTCTTAAGTGTTCTTTGAAAATGTCAACATTACGTAGGAGCACTAGGGTTGACAATGTGAAGGGTACACGGAAAGAACATGTCTAGTCACATTGACAACATTTTGAGTTATAGCGCTTTTAAAATTTGGAACGATTCAACTAACCATACTATTTTCGTAACTAGATGGTTTTGATGAGTTCAAAAGTGGATATATGTTAAAATTTACATCTGTAACAGAAGTTGTTACTAATAGTTCATTGCAAGCTCTACATTTTTATATAAAAATCTCATTTTCCAAAAAAAATACTAGACATGTTCTTTCCGTAATATAAAAAAAAAATATAAATTTATTTCTCTGTTTTAATCGTGAGCTATTATTATTATTATGAATTATAAAACATTTATAAATAACAATCCTTTCAGCATAGTTCTTAGAATTGCACTATCCGGTATAACAACTGCAATTGAAGTTAAATAAATAGTAAAATAATAATGAATTGATTTCACTTGTAAAGTTAAAATGCTGCCATAGATGTGCTAGGACTGTTGGACGTAGCCGTAGAGAGGTCAAATTTGTGTCTGACCTTGAGGCGTATTTGCTACAGTGTTAATGCCTTTTGCTCCCAACGTATATAGGTACATGAATTGGTGGGAGTAAGATGCACTGACTTGATAAGTATAAAATAATTCGGAGGATCAGTTTTGTTTGGAATCCTTAAAACCCAAAATATGATATTAATTAATTTTGAAAAAAAAAGTAAACAGAAGCATATTATAATTTGTAACTAATCCAGAAAGATGCTGCTGCTGACCCTTGTAAAGCCTGACCAGAAATATAAATTATTGTCAAGAGGGCGCTATTACTCTCATTTATATGGCAACTGTTCAGTTCTTTATGGTAAGGTGACATCTTGATTTGTTTACCTGTCAGCTTTGATGTTAATTTGAAAATGTTTTACAGCGAACAAGTTTCATTTCCCGAGCGTGTTACTTACAGCAGTTTATTATATGCACTATCTACAATGTTCCGCTCTTGACTATTAATAAGTTTGGGAATTTTCTGTCGTTTATTATTTAATATTCAACACTTTATTATCATTTAAGTAAACCGCATCAATGACAGTGACAGCCTATCACATGCACTCAAACATGCATATCATTCTGTCATTAAAATTATTGCCAGTGTAAGAAATTAGTTCCAATGAAATACCGCAACATGGCGCATGATCATATATTTCTGGTCAGGCTTTACCTAGTTGGTTACTAATTTCTGTTACCAGATTTCTGACTGATAAAATATAAAATAAAGTTTAAAATAAACATTTAATATCCTAATTTCTAATGAACATAATATGGTATAATAATATACAAATCAGATGGGAAATTTATTGAAAATCCTTGTAAAGCACAAGTTTGCCTGAAGACGCAAACACGCGGTAAATTTAAGAAAATTACACTTAACAAAAGTGCATCAAATAAATATTGCACCTTTGTTTAGAAGGTTCCATTGTTTGTAAGAAACCTGTTTATTAGAGGTAATTGCGTGACCACCATTTAATTTTCTTGCGATTTTATCCCACAGATATTCCCATTTGAAACATTGCCTATTTTTAAGTTTTGCACTAAAGACATAGATTTAGACTGCTATGGAACAAGCAGACTTGCAACGTACAGTCTAGTATTTTATTGGATAGACCCACGTGAACTATACATATACCAAATTGAAGCTAAAGAATATAGCTACCGAATTGTGCAAGACTGATGCGTCTTAAACGTGATTAAAAATAAATAGGATTTAAAATCGACATGAACCAGGAGCGTTATTTTGACGTATATTTTTCACGCCTTGTCCGAGTGTTTTAAAGAATTCTGAAAAACTGCGACAATAATTTTTAATTCAATATATTGTAATCTATTAAATAAGCTTTTAAATTATGTACATGAATAATTAAAATGTTGCTACCTATTCCTATTTATTTAGTGAAAACTCTAGTAACAGAACTTAGTAACCGACTAGGTACATTAATTGATTCGGAATCATCATTCACTTCCAATCTTGTAAAAGAGGACTCATACCCGGTTGCATTTCTTAGTGCAAATACAAGAAAAAAATATTGTGGTCATGCACTTCCGGTCTCCCAAATGACTCTTTCATGACTAAATCGGTCCAATTGGAAGTGACCGTCCGGATACGCAGACTTGCGGATGACTCAATTGAGAACTATTGTAAATTAACACGTACCTAAGGAACATCTCAGATTTAAGAGTAGGTATCCTAGCTTCCGTGCCTTACAATTTCTTACCCATATATGCAAAGTAGGTACCCATATATGTTTCATTGTGTCACTAAATCATACGAACAGGGAAATTAAGATTAGAAGTGCTATACTTTTTTGTTGCATAAAAGACAAATTAAAATAAGTTATGTAGAAATAATTATTTTGATTATTTTTTCCTTTGCTCTTTCTCGGCAGCTTTAGGACCGAGCAATATACAACGTGTTACACCCCAGACTAAAAACCTGAAAAGTGTTCGTTCAGAATCGATAGTGGAATCGACTGCAGTATATCTTAATACTTTTTCTTTAATTTTCAATTTTTTACGTGTCGAGTCTAAAAGTTTCGAATACTACATTTAACCATTCTATCGAGAGGTTAGGTTAGGATATAGAGGTTGAATATTTAATAATGGCTGGCAGCTTTGGCAAATTTGTTTTTTACCGTAAATAGTGTCATGTCAGTGTAGGTTGTCATTGTCAAAGTATGTCATCTTATGTCATGTCATACAAATTGACAAGGTAGGTCGATAGGTTTATATGCCATGACACATGTAGAGATGTGACAACAACGAGTGTAGAGTTGACAATTGAATAGAATTGTAAGGAAAATTAAACATACGAATATTTTTAGAAATAATTAACTGATTGAAAAATAAATACTCTAGATTAATTAGTAATAATAAAAATCGTTTGGGGTGTAAACACGTTGTGTAAGTAGTACTAAAACTTGCTCAGTTAATTTCCAGATCTGAATAATACTTTGTAATAAAATTAACTAAACAATAATAAACCATTATTTTGTCTACTTTTTATACATGATTAGTTAGTATAGTGTAAATGAAACTCAATATGTGCGCAGATCGTTTTCGACCATGGCCTCTTAAGGTTACAGGTTCACTTGCAATAGTATTTGAATAAGGAGAAGCGAGTTTGAACCCTTGGGGATATGTATGGTATGGGTTAAGTATATTATTAAATCTTTTTTTGAATGCACGTTGTCGTTGGCATTGGATCTAATTTTGTGACGCTCCTAATAAAACACACAAACACGTACCGCTGCGGCGCGGAGCAACTAAATAAAACAATGAATTTATTGAGATTCACAAAACAAACATCTACGAACGTATTAGACCGTAAGCCAGGAACAAATTTCGTTAGTCATCGCGTCCCAGGCGACAACTTGTGAATTGGTTAAGGGCGATGTGTAATGAAGCCTCGTGAAGGTCAGTCATCAACCATAGACATATAAATTAAGAAGACGTAATCCCACGAAGATAAAACTGTGATTCCATAATGAGCCGCGATCTCGTGCACACACACTCACTTTTGACGTTTGAACCAATCACCGCTCGTCCACGAGTTGTAGATGTGTGCGTGTCGCGCGTAAACACGAAGAAATCGGCTTATTATGGAATCACAGTTTTGTCTTCACGGCGTTACGTCTTCTTATTTTATACGTCTATGTCATAAACTATCATCTTACAAAGTATCAATCAGGACGTGATGACCATTCTTTTTTTAATCGATTAAATGTCTGCGGTTCCTCAACCCACCAACGGAGCGGCAGCTGACCTTCATTATACACCGCCTTCAACCACTTCACAAGTTAGCCTGGGTCGCGATTGGTCATGAAATTTGTTTCTGGCTTACAGTCCATATATAGATACAAAATACTAAGCTGGCTTTCTTCGGTTTGCTTATTTGCTTACAGTAAAAGCGGAAGCGGTATAAGAATCTTGGTAACGTTTTAAATATTTTCTGTTTTCCACAACAGAAAATAAAAACAGGTATAGACAGGTTTTATTGTATGTTACGAGTAATATTATAATTGATTTAGTTCTAGCTCTTAGTTTTGTCTGATTGACATAATTTTATCATTGGCTATTTATGTCTATTTTAATAGGTATGCTAAAATAGTGTCGTATTTTTAGGGTTCCGTACCTCGAAAGGAAAAAACGGAACCCTTATAGGATCACTTTGTTGTCCGTCTGTCTGTCTATCTGTCAAGACCCTTTTTCTCAGGAACGCGTGGAGGTATCAAGCTGAAATTTATATCAAATACTCAGGTCTACTGTCCCTTGGAGCTGTGAAAAAATCAAACTTCTAAGTCAACGCAATCAAAAGATACAGCCGTTTATGCCGCAAATTTCAGCAAATTTTCGCTTGCAAGGGAATCAAAACCTACAGGGTACTTCCCGTGAACTCAGAATCTTGAAATTTGGTACGAAGCAACGTCTTATAGCACAGATAAAGGAAAAATTGCGAAAACCGTTAAGTTTTAGTTACATCATATAATAAAAATATTTTTAATAATTTTAAAGTTACTACCCCTATATACCTACAGGTTTGTACGGAACCCTCGGTGCGCGAGTCCGACACGCACTTGGCCGGTTTTTTAACCTCTGCGTACTTGGAGTAAGACCCCGTTAATACTCGCAATACCTACACAATTTACCAGTAGTGATCGGTTGACAACTACCAGTCTTTATCAAAGCAATTTGTCCCTGACAATCTTTTTGTTAGCGAAAACAACTCTATAGTTATGTATAATTAATTGAAGCCACTATTTATTGTTTGATTATATTGCATGCAATAGGGTGTTCCTGATATTGTGATTTTGAGAAATTAACACCGCATACCACCTAAATAAATTTCGTTTACCCCAAAATACTCTACGAAAAGAAAATCAGGCCATTCCTGTAACTGTAATTCGTGCCGACTTTGATCCGATTTTCCCATACTAAGTATGAAATTAACCAAAAATTTATTTTTATTTTATCATCAGTGCATCCCACTCCTGTATGAACGTTTTTAATGAAAAAAATCTTGCTACTTACGAATCGAAAACCGATAAAAAAGTAGCAAATTATCTTCTGCCGTCTCTTTATAATAATTTGTATGGGGAAATTACGATGCAAGTCGGCACGGGTTAGAATTACAGGGGGCTTAGCCAAGATGACAATCGTTTGCAGAAAACGAATCGAAACGCTATCCATATCTCTATCGCACTAATATGGAAGAGTGAGCGAGAGCGCGAAGCGTTTCGTTTCGTTTTCTGCAAACGATTGTCATCTTGGCTACAGGGCCAGGAATGTCCTGATCTTTTTTGTAGAGTATTTTGGGGTAAAACAAATACATTTAGGGGGTACGCGTAATTAATTTCTCAAAATCGGAATATAAGGGACACCCTAGCATGCAACCTCTTTATTAGTGAATTCAGTTCAATACTTTCATATGATAAAATAAACCGTTTGCTCATTTACTAACTATTTTTATTATTAGTTTAAGTTACAGTAAATTTACGTTCGTTATTTACAACTTACAATTCATTTAATATCAGGTTAGCATGTTTTGCTCGACCCACTAAGTCTGCTCCAGATAAAAAAGAAAACAAAACTGGAGACAGCGAGAAATATTGCCATTTGGACGGCGGCAGGTGTGCTGCTATAACAAGCTACAAGTCTGTATCGGAATAAACTTATGAGTCTTTATTGATTTGGTGATTTAGAAACGTTTAGTAGATAAACGGGGTTGGTTGAGAATGGTACGCTGAATTGAAAAATATTGTTTGTTTATTTTAGAGCGATATAAATATATTCGTATCCCTGCTGGCGTAATCAGTTATAACAGATTTTATATAGAATTGTTTTCTATACATCATTTAAAGTATTTCATAGCGATCATTTAAAATTTATAGAAAATCGCTCAAATTCAAAATTGTTTTTGCGGCCAGATTCACTAATCAATAAAAACTCAACAAGAGGTGAATTCACTTTTATTTAAGCATAAATATTCACTTACTCCATTAATGTTACTAACTTATATAGTAGAGCCCCGCTAGTCCGAACCCCCTATGGTCCTCCCCCTCCCCCATTTTAAATTTTTTTAATGCTAATCAATTACAAAACAAATTTGAATCTTTTTCTGTAGGAATACGCTATTACAAATGGCTGACAGTCGGATGGAAAAGACAAAACTATAGAGGTCTCATTTTTAGGGTTCCGTAGCCAAAATAGCAAATACGGAAACCTTATAGTTTCGTCATGTCCGTCTATCCGTATGTCACAGCCATTTTACTCGAAAAGTATAAATGGATTTGACATCTGAAATAAACAATATACACTATAATATAATACAATAAAACGTATCTTAGTAATTTTTTTACGTAACTGTATCTTGTGTGCCGCTACTTTTTTATTTTTTTATTTATTGCTCAGTAATAAAAATACTTAAAACTACCACAAAACTTCGCCAAACTGCGAAGCAGTTTGTTGGCGAATGGAATACACCCATTGTACATGTCCTTACATTATCTAACTTAACTTCTACTTACATCCAAGCACTATGAAAACTTAGTTTTGTAAGTAATATTTTTTTAACAAATATAACATTTTACACATCAATCAATATGTTTTTATAAATAACATTCAGGTTTGATTGAACATTCTTTGATCATTTTAATGTTTTCGGAAATAATCGCTTGGAAAGTCAAAAAAATTGTGTCGGCCCTGTGTAAATTTTGAACCAGAGATCTAAAAGATATGAAAAAAAATGAGTAGATACATTATTGTATATTCTTTCAAAGAAAATTATTTTGAACATTATAGGTTAAGGCGTTTTCGGTTTATCTCTTAAAATCTGAATACTACCATGGTAGGTAGATCAGTAAATTATAGGTGGGTTTTGCAAAAAAAAAAAACATTTTACTCAGGTATTTCAGTCCTGCTCTATATATTTTTTATAATATATGAAGAACTTACACTAACAACGTACTCAACTCAACCAACAAAAAGAAATACTTTCTATATGAATTTAATATAACGTTTTATATTCATTGTTTTTTTTTTACTTTCGCGAACCCTGGGGAAACTGTGGATTCATTCTCATTGTAATGCATTACGTGTCTAAATAAATAATACGAGGGGCCAAATTGTTATTTTACCTTTTTTTACTACTTACAAGGCAAAAACAATAAATTATATTATTTTTATTAAATTTAGTTTGGTAACAAAGTCTAATTCAAAATAAATCAGCATCCTTAAAAAAAGTAAATAAGAGTAGGAATATACATTTCTATAACTTAAATTAAAACTAGGTTTCTATACTCGTAGTATATAATAAATCCTTGAAAATCTTACATATATTTATTATGGAGAGCCAAGCTTACATATAAGAGCTGATGAGAAGGTGGCTGAATTTGCACTGTCCTAGTGATAAGTTACTAGTTAAGTTTTAATTTTATTGTTTTAATTCATTTTATTTCGTAATTTGTTGTGTAGAATTTTTATTTTTGTTTTATTTGATTGTAACTATGGATGCAAGTCTGAAAATATAATATAATAATTATTATTATTATATATATTGAGAGCCAAGTTCAAAGCCTGGGGTCGTTGACTTCAACAACAAAAGAAGTGAGATCTAAATGGATGCCAAGTTCAAAAGTCAATCCTGAAATGTATTTTTAACACCATTTAAAAAAATATAACGACTCAAAATACCTAGTTGGTTACTAAGTTCTGTTACCAGATTTCTGACTGATAAAATATAAAATAAAGTTTTAAATAAAAATTTCAAGTATTTTTTTAATAGCCTAATTTCTAATGAACATAATATGGTATAATAATATACAAAACTGATGAGAAATTTATTGAAAATCCTTGTAAAGCACAAGATTGCCTGAAGACGCAAACACGCGGTAAATTTAAGAAAATTACACTTTACAAAAGTGCATCAAATAAATATTGCACCTTTGTTTCGAAGGTTCCATTGCTTGTTTGTAAGAAACCTGTTTATTAGAGGTAATTGCGTGACCACCATTTAATATTCTTCCGATTTTATCCCACAGATATTACCATTTGAAACATTGCCTATTTTTAAGTTTTGTACAAAATACATAGATTTAGACAGCTATGGAACAAGCAGACTTGCAACGTATAGTCTAGTATTTTATCAGATAGACCCACGTGAACTATACATATACCAAATTGAAGCTAAAGAATATAGCTACTGAATTGTGCAAGCCTGATGCGTCTTAAACGTGATTAAAAATAAATAGGATTTAAAATCAACATGAACGAGGAGTGTAATTTTGACGTATATTTTTCACGCCTATTTCCGAGTGTTATAAAGAATTCTGAAAAACTGCGACAATAATTTTCAATTCAGTATATTGTAATCTATTGACTATTAAATAAGCTTTTAAATAATATACATGAATAATTAAAATGTTGCTACCTATTACTATTTATTTAGTGAAAACTCTAGTAACAGAACTTAGTAACCGACTAGGTATAATTTGGTTCTTTTTTGAAACCTAAGGTTTGACTTGTCTATAGGTAGTTCTCATATTATAAAGTACCTACTAAAACAGTCATGGAAGAGCCCAATGTTCGATGGTTAGTTTCTACCAACAAACCAAATTTGCGGAGGAATAAAATAAGAACTTACAGCTTTAGAACTTGCGAAGGCTATAATATAATTTTTATGTGTAAACTAGCCAAGTCAAATCATAAGATTCAATATA
Organism: Pammene aurita; assembly: GCA_947086415.1. Taxonomy (NCBI): domain Eukaryota; kingdom Metazoa; phylum Arthropoda; class Insecta; order Lepidoptera; family Tortricidae; genus Pammene; species Pammene aurita. The sequence goes on from OX352291.1 coordinate 18,985,369, forward strand.
TTATAAGTTTCAAGAAGAAATAATATTTTGAGTTGTTATATATTTTTTTATGTTGATATAAATACATTTCAAGACTCAGCCCTGGGCACCGGAGGCCTTGGTCACTTTTTCCTTTGTATATGACATCTATACATATAAGTTTATTTCAAGACTGACCATTGAAATTGGCACCCATTTAGATCTCACTTCTTTTGTTGTTGAAGTCAACAACCAAGGCAACTTGGCTCTCATTTCACATTTACGTTTTTGATAGGATATCATTACTTTTAGTACAGAAATTATTAGTAGCTGTAGCATGACGCTACGTTTACCGTACGACATCTGTCGACTTTCTTTAGAACTTCTGAACTTCTGTGTCTAAGGGAGCATTACAGGTAGATGGCGCTTATATCAGTCCGCATTTTGTAATACGACTGGCAGTTATAAAATTGAGATAGCACTTGCTATATAATGTTTGAATGCAAAGATCTAGAGAATTAAATCGCACTTCACCACGATGCAACTAAGCAAATTATAGCAAAACCCCCAGACAAAACCAGAATATCTGTTTTTCTTTAAAAATCTCCCCGTCGCTCTGACACACTCAATCAAAAATCAACTTTTTTCTTTTTGACAATCTGGAATACCTCAAAAATTCACATTCAAAATTAGCGCGAGTATTATCTCAATTTTATAACTGCCAGTCGTATTACAAAATGCGGACTGATATAAGCGCCATCTACCTGTAATGCCGTGAATCACAATGTACGCTTTTTTATATATCAACCGTGACCTAGCCTTAGACCTCCCTTAGACACAGAAGTTCAGAAGTTCTAAAGAAAGTCGACAGATGTCGTACGGTAAACGTAGCGTCATGCTACAGTTCTTATTCCTAATAAAATTATTACCAAATGGTTTTAGTTAATTTACTGTATTATCATATGTTTACGGGGTATAATTGTCTTTTATGTGTTATGTTCTTATATTTTCTTGTACCTTTGAAATGTTCGAGAGAATTGCCCATTTATGTATAAGTAATGATCTTACACTATTGATGTGCGCTAAATATTGAAATAATAATGAATACTTAATCCCAGTTAATAACGTAATAAATACGAAAGTCGACTATACTCTTAATTAGAAGTAGTTATAATAAATTGATGTTTAAACTAAAAAAATAAGGGTGATATTCTACTCGTTATACTTATATTCTCGTGAAGACCTTAAAATCCACATAAAGACAGACTGTCTACAATTTTGTTGCAGGCAATTACAGGCACTACAAGTAAGTATTCCTAATAGAATCAATTAATAGTATATAACAGAGTTAGAGTTTTGGTCTATAGGTCAATACGTGATAAAAATGACGAATTTTGGACGTTAATATCTAAATAACCGTTTGAGGTGTGTTTATGAAATTTAGAGAACATTATGTGTCTCGCAAGTTTCAATATATGAGCCAAATTTTACATGTTTATATGAAATAGTTTTTGAGTTATGAGGGGGTCAAAAGTGGCTCTAAATGGTTCTTGTAATATTAGTAGAAATGCGGCGGTCGTGCCGATCACTGAATATTACATACGGTGCTGCTCATCAGTTATGTTATACTTGAACTTGGCTTGACACGCTACCGCATGCCTAGATATTATAGCTTGATTGCGGCGTTGTTTATTACAAAGTCTCCTCTGTACTTAAATATCATTTTAGTAATTTTATATTTTGTAATATAATATTGCGTCGTAGTATCGGTAGTATAAGATAATTGGATACTACAAGATTTAGACCGTAAGCCAGGAACAAATTTTTCACCTCAGCAGCTCGAACAAGCTTACTTCCCTGCGAATCACAGTGACGAAAGTGCGATTTTCGTCACTCCAGGGAGTGAGACAAAGTAGTTTTTTAATTTAGTGAAGGCCATGAACTGCCACTTCATATTTCGGGGTCTATTACAAATTCGAAATACTTATTTTTAACCTTTAATATGTTCTCACTACTGAGGTGAAAAGTTGTATGTGTCACACGAGAGCAAAGTTATTTTACATCTCGTGTTTTTGAGTCCCTCGCTACGCTCAAGATTTTAACTTAGAAGCACTCGCTTACTCGGGATTCAAAATCAACACTCGCAAGAAAAACCAACTTTCCTCTCTTGTTGTACAAATAACTATTGTTGGTCATCGCGTCCCAGGCGACAACTTGTGAAGTGGTTAAGAGCGATGTGTAATATAGCTTCGTGAAGGTCAGCTTCACGAAGCTATATTACACATCGCTCTTAACCACGTTCCTCTACCCACCAACGGAGCGGCAGCTGACCTTCACGAGGCTTCATTACTTCTCAAGTTATCGCCTGGGACGCGGTTGGTCATGAAATTTGTTCCTGACTTACGGTCCAATTCGTTTATTAACTTGTTTCTTGACATATTCTGAAAGCCAGCAAAGGAGTGTTTCACAATTTCTTGGAATCAGGAAATTAACGTTCAACTTAGTTAGTTTGATATTGTGATTAAAAGTTCTAAAGTGGCGCTTTGTCAATTTGTTGTAAGTACCTAAAGAAATATTAATTAATCCTTCATGTTATTTAGTTGCCTACTAAAAAGAGAAAAAACATATTTTCTATTCATATCAACCGACTTCATAGCCCACCAAATGAAGGAAAACTCAGAGGAAATAATTCGTGTATAATAGCCAAATTTTAGTGTAGTTGCAGGCAAAGTTATCTTACACAACATACTAAAAGTACCGGTGGATGGGGGCGCCGCTAGCGGGGAGGAGGGGGTGTAAAGGTCCCTTATTTTGGTTTTTCGTAAATAACTCGGTAACGGTGGCTCATACGAAAAATGTTCTATCGCTTAATTCATTGGCATATAATTTTCTATAAAAAATATTCTTTGCACTTTTTTTGCTGGGTTCAATGTTTAATGAGATATCGAGGAAATACGATAAACACTTTTTTAAACCTTCGGAGCTAATATTTACGAAAGTATTAGTTTTATCCAAAAATTGATTTAAAGTACCCGTATTTGTTTCAAAATACCTATCCAACGATATCCGATACATTAGGGTTGGAGTAAAAAAAACATTTACCCCCCCACTCCAACATGTACGGGAGGTACCCGAAAATATAATATTTTTCACATTTTATTTTAAAACTCTGCGTAATTAAAACACATACTTATACGAAATTTCACTTGTCTAGTACTAGCCATCACTGAGTAGGGTGAGCAGGGTGCCTACCCTTATAGTTTCGGCATGTCCGTCTGTCCCCGTCTGTCCGCCCACGGCTTTGCTCAGTGATGGTTAGTACTAGACGTCTAGACGGATAGATGGGGTCAGACGGACATGGCGAAACTATAAGGGTAAGTAAGAAGTGAGGTAGCAGGGTGAGCAGCTTGCTCAGTGATGGTTAGTACTAGAAAATAAAAAACTCGTATGAGTATGTGTTTTATTCACGCCAGCAAAGTTTTAAAACAAAATCTGAAAAAATATATTTTTGGGTACCTCCCGTACACGTGGAGTGGGGGGGTAAATATATTTTTTACTCCAACCCTAATGTGTGGGATATCGTTGGATAGGTCTTTTAAAAAAAATAAGGGTATTATAAAAATATTTTTGGATAAAACTAATACTTTCGTAAATATTAGCTCCGAAAGTTTAAAAAAGTGTTTATCGTATTTCCTCGATATCCCAGCAAAAAAGTGCAAAGAATCTTTTTTATAGAAAATTATATGTGAATGAATTAAGCGCTAGAACATTTTTTCGTATGAGCCACCGTTACCGAGTTATTTACGAAAAACCAAAATAAGGGACTTTTACAATTAATTGTAATCAGGTCTGGATCTGATGATGGGATCCTGGAGAAATCGAGGGAACTCTTTAACTATTATAGGTACTCCCATAGTGATTTGGGTATTTTTTTTAAGTGAAGTCGGTTCTTTTTTGTTTAAAGTTATTATATATAACTTGATAATGATAACGTACGAAGATATGCCTACATTATCTGTTCTATGATCAAAAGAGTTCAAAGAGTTAAAGTAATCGATGAAAGACCCATTTAAAGTTTTATTTATTTTATTTTCGTCGTTTCAAACGACAGAAAAGGCTTCATTCGGAAATCCGGACAGCGATAACATAAACCTTGTTTTTTTGTAGCAAGGTATTAGTAAGGTAGTAGCGATTCACATGTTTTGACATTTCCTTTATGAAAACTGTTTCTTAATTAGGTACATTGTATTTATTAAAAATAAATAATCCAAAAGTAGCAATTACTTTCCTATGTAACAAGTATTAAAAGGACTTCTTATCTTATTGTGTAGTTTTACTTTCAGCACAATGTCATAAGTTCCCCCGTATTTTCGCTCTGACGTTTCGCCAAGACCGGCCTGGCGTTTTGTTTCTGCAGTGACAGGTGCGTTTTGTATCTGGAGCCTCTGAGCTGCGGTTTATTTCTCATTCTCATAACTCCTTATTCTCTTCATAACTCCTTGTGGTCATGATATTCGCTAACACAAGTAGGTGAAGTTATATTTTTTCTTATCGATTAATTCTTGATAATTAACGTGTTTAATTAACACATGTTACAATTTAACGTTTTTAAGTTAGATTTGGATGTCAAAACATTTTAGACGTATTTTAATTTAAATTAGTTTTTACGATGTATGTACCTACATATTGTCAAGGTATTTTTTTCAAAAAAAAAACATCACGGCTTACTTTAAAAAGAAACTTTTTTAAATCTTATGTAAGTCTATAGACAGCTTAAAATAGTTAAACGTCTTGAATTGATTTGAAAAATGTATTACAAACATGACGCTCGTCTTGTTTCCTCTTATTATGTAAGTTAATTTCGAATATTCTAACTTCATCACGTATTTTTTTTTAACTCTATACAACAAATTTACTATTTTACAAATATACCTATAATAACTGTCCGTAAAAAAATGGTTATTTCATATGGAATGTTGCGATGTCATCATGATGCTTATATTACCAAAATCAACCCTATTATAGGCTCAGATCCTTTAAAATGTGACCCATTTTTGGGAAAGGTAGGTACCATTTGGCGAAAGGCGCTTACATTGTATATTGTACAGTTTCAATATTGTATTCAAGCAATAAAACCGTAAGCGCCGGCCGCCGAATGGTACCTTTTGATGTAGGCTGTCACGAATATTACTCGGTATTTTAGTATTTACAACTCCTTCTAACAAACAATGTACTGCACGTGCTGTGTTAAGTCGCAATACACCTTTTTTAATCCTTCCCCAAATTGGGTCAGTAATGTTGCCATTACTCTTCTTCTCGATTGCTCCTGTCCATCCAATGCAGTGCAATAAACCCAGCTAATGTGTTGGGAACAGCGGGATTTGGGGGTTATGTGTAATGGAAAGGGGTGGCAATAACGCTAATGATGACTTCTAGCCTAAGTGGTTTTGTTTGTTGAGTTACATAGTCCTAGAGTGACTAACTACAAACACTGGTACTTTGAGTAGGTAGGAACGTCGTAACTAATAGGGGTGGCTTGCAAACTTTATTTATAAACTTGATTTGATATTTGATTCGCAATATTTGCAGTGCATCTCATTCAGTCATTCGTACCTACTTAATCTACTTATCCCTTACAGCACCGGGTGATACGATCGTGCGTTCAACTTAAAAAATAATCAAGTTTGCCGCTTCAGTACGGCATCGATCGATCGTGCGTTCGATTATTGTTCATTTTAAACCCGCGTGCGTTTAGTTAGGGGGCCAGTCGTCGGCGCGGTGAGCGTCAAGCAGGTACGTGTACAGTCGAGGACAAAAAGATGTATCCACTTTTGGACCTTATTACAACGCAATAAGGTGAAAAAGTGGATACATCTCTTTGTCCTCGACTGTACGAGCGGACGACCAGGTCAGAAGTAGGTATTCACGAATTTTTTTAATTTGTGATTTTTTAATGTGTTAAATTCGTTTTTTTATTAAATTAAACATTCTTCTGTCGTATAATGTAGATAATTATAAGTTTAACCAGAAATTTCAGTAATTTTTTTGTGCCTAAAGTTATAACGCACGATCGTGCGGGTCAGGGCGCAAGTCGACAAATTTAAATTGTGTTGACTATAATAAATTGAAAATATGATCAATCAAAAGCGTTTTTTTTAATAATTTCATGTAAATATGTAAGAAATCTAAAATTTTATTAATAAATGTTTATTAACTCCTTTGAACTCTGTAATTTACACTAATATTAAAAAAAAAAATAACAACTTTACTAGGGGTCGCAACGAAATGAAACGATCGTGCGGGTGGGTTTTCACAAAATTTTTGGGGGGGAGAATTTTTTTGTCTTTTTATGGGCCTAAAATGCACCGAAAAATGCAACTTCAAACCAAAAATCCAAAATAAAATTTCTCGTGCTGTAAGGGTTATACCATGGTGCGTGATATATGCGAGTAATGTCATATCCAGCTTTAACTTTTCAAGTTCGAACGCGGCTTTAGAATATAACTCAATCATATAATATATTAATCATTTCTAGTAAATCATTTTCAGTTGTACTTTATATTTTTTTGTCTGAACATCTGTCCTCATAGCATTAACGCTAACTTTTTCCTCCAAATTAATTTCCCAAAAAACTAAACCAGTATCTCATTGTTCGCAGGCGCGGGCGGCCTCCGTACCACGGAACTGCGAATTACGCCACGCGTCGTACAACGCGGCAGAAACGTGACGATGGCTTGCTTGTACCAGTTACGGGAGTACGGAATATACTCAGTAAAGTGGTACAAGGGTACCTACGAATTCTACAGATACTCGCCGCTCGAGTCACCGACGACGAGAGTTCAGGCTGTCAGCGGGATTAAAGTCGACGTGAGTGGATTTGTAACGTAAACTTTTGCGTTTTGACGATTTCATGGATTATTGTGTGATTGATATTGGTCTGGGCGTTGACAGTTCCCTGTTATAGTAACACACGAATAGACAATTCTTTGTTTTCAATAAATAGTGAAGTTAAACATATTCGGTAGACAAAAAATGCATCTAACTTATCTACACAGAATTCATCTTTATTTGTCTTATCACGTAAACTAGACATCGTAATGTTTATTTTTTAGGTTATTCGTTCGTTTCTTAGATTATTGAATACAATTTTATTAGAAATGATTTTTTTCAGTGGCTACTTGGTTTTCAATCGACTTCAAGATTTCGAAGGAGTAGGTTATCAATTCGTCGGGATCTTTGTTTTTTTTGCTATTTTTTTAAAGTAAATATATAATAAAATTTTAAGTGATAATCCCAGAGAAAAGTGTGATGTCTTTAAGAAGTGTTTGTTTACACAATAAGTCAAGTAAGGATGAATTCCCTTCAGCTGTTATTATTTTATTAAAACCCACGGTAGCGTTTTTTTATGGAAACGTACTTTTACAGTTAGTACAGTTAAGGACTTTATCTACACTCACATTGTAAGTCCCCTAAAACGTGTTCAAAAATGGTAGGCAATGGCGAGCATCACAACAACCGATTTTACTATGATGAGTTTTTTTAACTGTGGCAGTAACGTAATTTTAACATTACATGCTCAAATATTGATAAGTTATTATTAAAAATCCGGCCCTCCTCCCCGACCCCTCCCCCTCCCCCGACCCCCGACCGTTTTCAACCGACTTCAAGATCTCGAAGGAGGAGGTTACCAATTCGTCGGGATCTTTGTTTTTGCTATTTTTTTTTTATATATGTTCACCGATTATTCGAAGACGGCTGGACCGATTTGAAAAATTCTTTTTTCGTTTGAAAGAGTATACTTCACAGTTGGTCCCATTGTACCCAGGTCAGGATCTGATGAGGGGATCCTGGAGAAATCGAGGGAACTCTTCAACTATTATAGGCACACCTATAGTGATTTGAGTATTTTTTACAGCAGTTAGAGCATTTGCTTTTGGAAAGGTGGATGTTTAGAGAAGTCGGTTCTTTTTTGCTCAAAATTATTACAATCGAGTTGGCCATGGCGGTGCAATGGCGGTCATTCTAATGGTTTCCGAACACGTCATTTAGGATTTATAATATGTGTGTAGATGAAGCAGTGTATGTAACTATACGTAATTAGGTCTTTTATAACGTAACAGTCACATAAACTACTTGAAAACATCTAAAAAAAAATATTGTTGCAGAGATTAAAATCTAACGAAACCCACGTGGTGCTGCTGCGAGTGGGCCCAAACCTCACGGGTAACTACAGCTGTGAGGTGATACAGAACGCGCCTTCGTATCCGCACTACACGGCCGTAGGCAGGCTGGATGTCGTGGGTAAGCCTCATGTGGTCTCGATACCGTTTGAACAATACAAGCTTTCACGTAACCTAATCACTCTGCTTTCAACCAATCGCTTTTGCAACATGGATAACGGCTACAAATAGATTTTTTAAAAGATAATATGAAGTTCAAAAACGTACTATTTTGGTGTTTTCCCATTTGCGCCCGACGGGGACAGATAAGTATAGGGTTTTTCATGGTAAACATTCCATTTATACCCACCACTAACACCCTGAGCGGGATCGATGCGAGCACAGATGGGAATACAGCTAGTTACCTACAATTTAAACAAGCTTTTTGTTCTCCAAACGTACTCCACTTTCTCTACTTTTATTAGACTCATTGTATTAAAAAACCGGCCAAGTGCGAGTCGGACTCGCGCACCGAGGGTTCCGTACAAACCTGTAGGTATATCGGGGTAGTAACTTTAAAATTATTAAAAATATTTTTATTATGTGATGTAACTAAAAATTTACGGTTTTCGCAATTTTTCCTTTATCTGTGCTATAAGACGTTGCTTCGTACCAAATTTCAAGAGTTAACGGGAAGTGTAAGTTTTGATTCCCTTGCGAGTTTCGAAAATATGCGGAAATTTGCGGCATAAACGGCTGTATCTTTTGATTGCGTTGGCTTAGAAGTTTGATTTTGACATTGGAAATGTCTTTTCGTTCGTTCCAGTATAGGCCCCGATTTCACGAAAAAGTGCGATCCCCTTATAACTCGGAAAGTTGTAAAGATATGATATTCAAAAATAGCTCAAAAGACTTATATTTACAAGAGCTATAAGATGCCAAAAGCATTTTTCGAGAAAATCAAAAAAGAAAAAGTTATGGCCGGAATAGTGAAAAAAAAAATCATTCTTTTGAAAATTTTTGATTTTGGCGTTCGATATTTTGGAAACGAAGAATGATATCAAAAATTTGAGAAGAATACTTCTGGACAATTTAGTCAGCTACAATTTAATTCTAAAAAAAAGACGATCGGGTTAAGGGTCTGCCCTGTAGCCTAACCTTTTTGAAAAAAGTCAGAACGACATTTTACACATAATTTTTTTTTAACTGACTTCAAGATTTCAAAAGAGGAGGTTCTCAATTCAGCGTGTATGTTTTTTTATTTTGTTTTTTTTTGTATTTTTTTATGTTTGTTACTCCATAACTCCGTCATGGGGAATCGAGGGAACTCCTCAAATGTTGATGGCATACATGTAGTGATTTTTATCAACAAATCAATCATTTTCATTCAAAACAGTGACATTTGATTAAGCGGAACTTCTGATGATGATCAGAGCGGAGTTCCGCTCTGATCATCATCAGCAGTTCCACTTCATAATCGCCAAACGTGAACTATGCGTCATTGAAGAGTTCTTCAATGACGCATAGTTCACGTTTGGCGATTTGTCCTCTTATCGAACACACATCGGTGTTTGTTAAGCAAGGAAGATTGTCAGGACAAATTTTCGTCAAGCTCAAGTTCTGATGATGGGATCCATGAGGAATCGAGGGAACTCCTCAAATCTCAAAGGCAAACACATAGTGATTTTTGTATTTTTATCAACAAATCAAGCATTTTCATTCAAAAGAGTGACATTTGATGAAGTGGAACTGCTGATGATGATCAGAGCGGAGTTCCGCTCTGATCATCATCAGCAGTTCCACTTCATAATCGCCAAACGTAAACTATGCGTCATTGAAGAGTTCTTCAATGACGCATAGTTCACGTTTGGCGATTTGTCCTCTTCGCTATGTTTGTTAAGCAAGTTAGATTCTCAGGACAAATTTTCGTCAAGCTAAGTTCTGATGATGGGATCCAGGAGGAATCGAGGAAATTTCTCAAATCTTAAAGGCATACCTACATAAAGTGATTTTTGTATTTAAATCAACAAATCAAGTATTTTCATTGAAAACAGTGACATATTGATGAAGTGGAACTACGGCTGATGCCATAAACATGTGAAATGTAAAAGGAGAAAGGAATTCTTCAACGACGCATAGTTCACGTTTGACGATTTGTCCTCTTCGCTGTGCTTGTTAAGTAAGTTATTTCATTGTATAGAGTGCACCATCCACAATAATTCTTCACCGGCTTCCCCCATTGAAGAAGTCGATTTCTCGAGTTGACTACGGATTTGTAATGTAATAATTTTCTTGTACTTTGAACATTATTATATCCTGCTTATTAATCTAAAAATGAAATATGTATACTTAGGCGCCACGGCGACAATTATTCAAACTTCGATATGCGTGTGGAAATTTTTCAATTTGTTTGTTCACAGCAGAGTTGTGCACTTGATTAAAATCGGTGATCGATTACCAATCATCGCTGATTGAATAATCGCTGATTAAATCATAACATAAATCATTAATGCCGGGCGCTGATTGAAACTAAATTAACGCTAATCAACTAACTTGTTCAATGTGATTGACGAATGGATGATTAGAGTGTTCTTAAGCTGATTTATATTATTACTTGAATAAGGCGTTTGTTCTGAATTTCACAAATTGAACCAGATACATATGTAGAAATTTTCATTATCCTTAATGAAAATGAAAATGAGAATGAGAATGAGAATGAGATGAGATGAGAATGAGAATGAGAATGAGAATGAGAATGAGAATGAGAATGAGAATGAGGATGAGAATGAGAATGAGAATGAGAATGAGAATGAAACTGAAAAGCGAATGTGGAAACCGCAGCTGTGTGATAGCTACCTTAACTGTAGCCGAAAACCGAAATAAAACCGAACAGGCCGTTTCAAAGTTAAATGGGAGCATTCATTTGTACACTCATACCAAAAACTAACAAAAAAATTATTGATATTTTGGTAAAGGTAACATTTGCCACTGGCATTTACGCTTTTATTGCTCAATATTGAATCTGCACTATACAACTTAAGACGTAAGCGCCAACCGCCAAATGATACCTTTAGAAATATTGTCACAAATAGCCATTTATCCTAAATTTATATTATACTCACCTAGGTACCGCCTGTGTTTCGTCAGGGCAAAAAGTGAAGGAGCTAGTAGCTACGCAAAATCTAATCAAAATTTAATCATCTAATCAACTAAATCGTTAGTTTAACTGAGCATACTGTCTTACTAATGTAATCACTTCAGCTAATCATAAGTGAAACTAAAAATCGACATGATTTACTCATGTCGGTGGTCAATCAGATTAGAAAGCTCATGATTGAATTCGTAATCATGTTCATATGATTATGAGTAACGTTCTCATTTTTAACTTTAGTTTCAATCACGTTAATTTTTGCCCAACTCTGTTTCACAGGCGTTATGAGAGGATACTTATGTTAATCTAAGAATAAAATAATTATCATTCAACGTCGTAGTTTTATTTTATAACATTTTCCTTATCCCGACTTTCTCGTCGCTCAGCGACAATATTTTTTCGAATTCCGTAGATTCATTTCCAATGTGCTCGATAGTCGTGTGAGGCACGAAATCTATGAATTTTTTCACAGCTCCAAGGGACAGTAGACCTGAGTATTTGATATAAATTTCAGCTTGATACCTCCACGCGTTCCTGGGAAAAAGGGTCTTGACAGACGGACGGACGGACGGACAACAAAGTGATCCTATAAGGGTTCCGTTTTTTCCTTTCGAGGTACGGAACCCTAAAAACCGGCCATGAGCATGTCGGGCCATGCTAAATGTCCACCGTAGTTGCCAACCCGTCAAAATACACACACTTAAACGGCCGTTTTAGGGTCCCGTAGCCAAAATGGCAAAAACGGAACCCTTATAGTTGCATCATGTCCGTCTGTCCGTGCGTCCCGTCCGTCCGTCCGCCGTCCCTCCGTATGTCACAGCCATTTTACTCCGAAACTATAAGAATATATACAACCTTAACGATATATATAAAAAAAAGGTTACAATTTTTTTCGGAAAATCTTGTTTGAATCTGGATCTTTATATTATATTCTACCTCAATGGATTTAAAGCTAACATGTAACAAGAACTTTTTAAAGCGGAGTATTTACCATGTATATTTGTTTCTACGAGTTTCCGATATTTCGGAACAGTTACATATATGCGCTATTATAACGGAGTAACTGAGAAACAAATGTACATGGTAAATACATCGTTTTAATTTTTTTTTGCGATAACTCAAAAACGGCTGTTGAATACAGTTTTCATTCAAGGTCCTCATATTATAAGGCTTCACTTCCATAAAAACAATCTAGTTTTTTTTTTATACCACGAAGTCCTAAAAAAGGATGATTGAAACAATAACAAGACCAAACGCATTTTTTAACTACTGCTTAACAAAATAACAGTTTCAAAAGTATTTTAGTGATATAAGTATTTTAATACTACTAACAATATTAAATTATACAAAATACGAGTAATTTTCTACGGTGAAAAACATTTTAATAATTTCCAAATGTCACTGGCACTTTTATCTCAAGACATTCCAGTACAAAGAAGCATTTTCCTTTGCCATTGTACGAAATAACTACTCTTTGTTTTGTACACGGGTTGCTCAAGAAAGAAATAGGGTTGTCACGAAATTCATATGATATTACATATTTGACGAAAGTGAAACGGCTGCTATTTTTATTCATAAATAAATGCCGACAGTAGGGTACCTAACAATAGGTTCTTGTTAAACTTCCTTTAATAGGCACAGTATACTTTACTACTATAGCAGTTCTTTTATCATGTGCAGGTGTGTCACTGTCAAATATAAGATATGATATAAGGTAGAAATAAAAACGAACTGATACAATTACAAATCCTAGACTTCAACGTTTGTCTATGAGTTAAACATTCTCGAAAAATAATTAAACGTAGCACGTTCAAGAATTTGCAGTATATGCAGGTACTAAAATGTTTACGTAAATATTATGACACAAAATATGACCGTTCAACCCTTTGACCGTCAAGCATCGGACGGAAAAATCGTGCTCGCCGCGCCAGCAGGCAAACCGGTTATATTTTGGACGTGATATCACGTGCTGGCGGTGAGGACACGACTTTCCGTGCGTGTGATTTGACGTCTTTGGTGGTCTAAGGGTTAATGTTTTAAAATCACATCATTCATTCGGTAATTATATTGAATATTTTTTTACAAATTAAAAAAAAACTTGTTTTGAATTTATGTTTGTACCTATATAGGTATTTATTATACTGAACTAACTAGCTTCAGCCCGTAACTTTCTCCACGTAGAATTAGTGCTTCGGGTACATTCGTGCCCTCATTTTATCCTTATTCTTTGCCCTTTACTGCGATTTAAACTATGTCTGTTCCTAATGTTATCCAAATTAATTTAGTTGTTTAAGCGTTAAGGGGTAGACAGAATTATTTAGTACAAAAATTAACTAAAAAATTAAGTAAGTTTTGTAATCGACTTTTAGTAAATTATACTTTCGCACCTTCAAAACAAACCTTTTTAAGGATGTTAAAACTCATATAGAGTTATATTAGTTTATAGATACGATTGCCAAACTAAAATTATGCAAAAAGTGTACCATTATACCTATACGTGAGATACCGCTATATTGATTAAAAAACGAGACTTTAAAAATTGAGATAACTGCTTTCACTCTTAAACTGGTCATAGATAATCCCATACAAAAACATATTTTTATAAATTCTATATAAATACATAGAACGCTTGTAATAATACTTCATTTTATTTATTTTTTTATAACTTTATTAGCAGTGGCAGCACAATCAGACATAAAAAAATTACATTATCCTTTGTTTTCTACGACATAAAGTTAATCAAAATTTGAAAGTCCTTGCCAAAAAGGCATCCTGTTAGCTGGTAAGCGATTTTACTAGTAGTTTATGTAACTGTTACGTAATAAGGCCTAATTACGTACAGTTGCATACACTGCTTTATCTACACTTATATTATATATCCAAAATAAAGTGTTCGGAAACCATAGAATGACCGCCATTGCACCGCCATGGCCAACTCGATTGTGCCGGCGGTCGGGAGGGAGCGAGCCGTTGGTCAGGAAGGAGCACAGGATTTACATTATGTTATCAAATTCGATGTTCGGAATTTGAAACCCATAACGTATCAAAATATGAGCATGTAAAGTTAAAATTACGTTACTGCCACAGATAAAAAGCTTATCATAGTAACATCGGTTGTGGTAATGATAGCCATTGCCTACCATTTTTGAACACGTTTTAGAAGACTTACAATGTGAGTGTAGATAAAATATTTTTCTTTTTTGTGGGAGGAATTACTGCTGGTACTGTTTTTTTAGTTGAGGGTGGAAGTTTGTTTAATTTCAAGAACTTTGCACGTATGATATTAGCCGTAATAGGTTTATTATCGAAACCAGTTCATCATTAATGTTTTCCGTTTCTATAAACGTTTAAGTATACGATACAAACCCCGTTTTGTTCGCCCCCTTTTAAGTAAATTGATGTATAGTGTCTATTTTCTTGTGACACCCATCATTCTGAACTAGGTACTCGTTGTTCACTAGTTCATGTTTAATTTTTTTTTTCTTTTAATGATACAAAACTATACTCAAAAGCCTAATAAATTCATAGAAATGTCAGCAATAACCGCTATAACAGAAGATTTTTTTTAAACAATAACGACGTTCTAAAATGGTCTCTTTAATTCTGGGACAGCCGTTATTTCGCGATAATTGGCTACTTTCCTAAAAAAATATATTTAGCCCGTCAGTTAGATTATCAAAAAATATTGGACACGTATTTTTTATTTTGCCAATCTAACAAAAAATTGTGAAGATATAGCCCGTTAAAGTTCCGCGTGACGTCACATTTTAGCACTCTTTTTAGTATAATGTGACGTCACGCGGAACTTTAACGGGCTATATCTTTACCTATTTTTGTTTGATGGACAAAATAAAAAATACGTGTCCAATATTTTTTGATAATCTAACAGACGGACTTAATAGAATTATATTTTTTTACCCAGGAAAGTACCCAATTTCGGCGGGCAGTTAATGTTAAGAATATAAATATTGTAAATGTACTATTAAAATATTATTTTTTCTATTAGGTAACTGAATCGCAGTAAAACGTATGTTAAACTACTGAGATTAACACAGTAATTATGATTTATAGTTCTCATAGTTTTTTATAAACCTCAATACCAGTGATAAAAGATAAAAGTATCATTATATTTAATAAAAAAATACCTTAATATCGATACACATAAGGATTTACATACATTTAAAAATACTAGGCACACTTTTAATTATTTTAACGGCTCGAAACGGATTTGCTTCCTTCCGTAATCAAAACATAAGTATTAAGAAATGATCGTTATGAATAATGAGTTTACCGTCATATCTAATACAAAACGTAAGAGTAATGTAATCTTTAATATCAAATACCATAAGGTCCATTTTAGTTAATTAGTTTCCTAGTTAATTAGTTCTATTAGTTACTTGGGGAAAGCAGGATCCCAAACCTTTACCGAGCTATTAATAATGTAATGTATAATTCCTAAGCGTAAAAGCGCTAACCCAACTTAGCGCTTATTGCCTTGGAAACGGACAAAAAATGGTATCGACTGTGTCTAAGCGTTTCTAGCCTAAGCCTAATAACCGCCTTTATGGCTTAAAAAAAACGATATGCCGCCAATTCTCTTAGTAATTATAGGAAAAATTGAGATATAATAAAACTTCTTAATGTTTTTTTTATATGTTGTAAGTTAGATATCGCTAGTTCGCTTATACCATTAGATGCGAAATTGTTATAGCTATCGACGTATCAAAAAAACTAAAAGGGCGTATTTCAGTGATAGCGCCTTTCGGCTTAGCAGGGCAGAGTCTTAGTGTAGTTAATTTTTTTGTTTCACATTATAACTAGTTAAAACTTACAACATTTCCTAATAATTTGAAACTCGTTTCGTATATAATGACAAACATGTATGTCATTAACAGACAATAAACAAAATGAAAAAAAAAAAAAGATATATATATCAAAAGTGATTTCATGAACTAGTTTGAAGTGTCTTTGACTAATTTTTACTCGGATGTGATAAAAATAAAAATAACTTAAGTTCTGATAACGAATGAAAAAAATGTCGCAGCCCTAGTAAGTATTAAATAAAAAAGGAAAGAATTTGAAACAAAGCCACTCCGCCCTGAATAACTCCTTTCTCAAAACTTTCCTACTATGCTACCTTTACCATTCGGTCATAATAGTTTTATTTTTACCTATGTTTTTATAAATAAATAGATATAACTATGTTCACATTTTTGGTAATGTAGCAGAGTACTGAGCAATAACGAAAGTCTAGTTTGGAATAACGTTTTACGATTTAGGCATGCCAATAAAACGATTTTTTTTATAGGAGATACTAAATGTTACGAATTAGGTATAAAATTTTGGTATAGTTTTTTTTATATCCATTTAGGTACACCCTGTCTCTACGATGTGATTGTAGAAATGTAGCCAAAACGCTGTCACTCATTTTTTTTCTAAACATTACAAAGTAACAAAAATTTCTTGAATTCATATGAAAGGATAATACTACAGTCATTTTACGGGCGGCTAGTATGGGGAATTGGAAATAATTAATAATAGCTAATATTTTTAGTGTAACGGATATATCATGATACTAGTATTATTTACGCAATAAAATCCTACAAAATATCGTTGTTCGCTAACCGCCACAAATATGTACACACATATTACCAGCGTTTTTCTTGTAGGATTTTAATGAATATATCGTTTCTAAGTTTTTTTAAAGTTGTAAGAAAAACCTACTACTAATTACTATTTGTTTCTAATGAATTAGGATATACATCGCCCGCGCCGTACATTTTGTAAAATATGTGGTTTTACATGGACACGGTTTATTGTTTTTCGCTTTCAACAGAAAGAAGATATCGTCATGTTTACAAATAAAAATAATTGATATTATTGTAAATAAAAATGTACAATTTTTTTATATATATTTTTTTACCTATTTAACTACTTCCGGGTGAAAAGTTTGTAAGATTTTTGCATATGTTATCTATAAATATATGAAAAATAAATAATCAGGCTATTAAAAATTAATGTTTGATGCCACCGTATCTTTACTGTACTATAATTCATGCCACGACACGCGCGTGTCGGTCCAATTGCGCAACGCAGCACATTCATAACGTGAAAATATTTCGTAAAATTTTCAAGTTGTTACATACATGAAGCTCCATCAGTGCATATTTTACTTTTTTTTTGCACATTATATCATGCATACTTGCTTACACTGAACATTTTATATTTTGGTTCAAATTGATAGAAAAAGTTTTTATTTAAATATAAAAGTTAAATGAACGAACTTGTACGAGTATACCATTTTTTATTTGAAACTAACCGTGACACTGCTACATTCCTTGGGCAAATATTAGGCATCGCTATTAAACAAAGGATGTTTGGGAACCCTTCCACAATTATAGACGGAGAGCTGGCCACGTCAGATATGACACAATAATGAGAGCAACGAAACCCCTCTAGTCAGTTTGCTATACTATGGTTATTTCTAGATCTGGACATCTGGCAGTTGTAAAGTGGTGGAAGTCAAAGAATGCATACCACGTCATGAAAACCAATCCTAGAGTTATAGGTTTGATGCAATATTATGAGAAATTATGTAAATAATTAGATTATATCATTGCAAAAAGATTCTGTTGGGGGAAAGTAGTGCCAAACGACGTTTAATGTAATTCATAGTTTGTCGCCTACTGTTTTTGTTTCCATAATAACACGCAATGATTTTGAAATAAAACAACTAAAAACGGATTATATCGCGTGTGTCACTGAGCTTAAATTACATCCCGACGTTTCGAACACTTTACAGCGTTCGTGGTCAACGGGTCGACCCGCGACACGCGATATAATCCGTTTTTAGTTGTTTTATTTCATGAATAACTATCGCGGCAACCGAAGACAATATTACGCAATGTTCTATTATCAACGGCGTTTCCCGTTAGTGTGGCCCTAGCATAAAATCTGCCAAATGCCCGGATCTAGCAATAAGGATAGTATAGCAATCTAACCAGACGGATTTTGTTGCTCTCATTATTGTGTCGTATCTGACGTGGCCAGCTCTTAGTCCATTAACAGAATTGGGGAATTCAGCGTAAGTGTTGTAGGAAGGTATATTCATTGTTAACGGCATGATTTTTACTGACAGCAGCAGGCGGGCTCCGCGCTACAGAGCTGCGGATATCTCCTCCAGTGGTCCAGCGTGGAGCAGACGCCACCTTCGCTTGCCTGTACGAACTGACTGATGCCCCACTCTACTCTGTTAAGTGGTACAGGGGCCGCCAAGAGTTCTACTGCTACTCCCCGACTGAAACGCCATCCACAAAAATCTTTCCATTCGCTGGAATTAATGTCGATGTAAGTATTTTTACTGTAAAGCTATAATTAAACCCACGATCAACCTATAATCTGATCAAGTGAATGAGAAGTATACCTATAAATATCATTAAGGAAATCCTATGCCAATTATTTATCGTATGGCTACATGTCACTGGATAAGCAATTCTTCCCTGTGGTAGAAGTGGTGGGAAAGCAGATGATAAAGAAAATCCAATGAGTGCTGCGAGGTCCATATGAGACAGTGCAGCTGCCAAGTTTGTTACTCTTTTAGCACCACCCAGGGATCAGATGCCAATCAGTGTACGCCTTTTAGTTGATATATTGACGACGATGCAAATCAATTTATTAGTAAGTATCCTAAAAACAGATTGTGTACAACTTACTGCTTTAAAATGTTTCTCTTTACAATACCCATAAATTTTTAACTTTGTTGCTCTTCTGGGTTGCATAATGTTAACAGTAGTTTTTGATGTAGTACCTACGGTACGACATAGGAAGACTATAAAATTCCGTGACCCGTAAATTCTACTGTCTGTGTCGTCCAATAATCTTATAGATATTTTATTTATTTATTTAAACTTTATTGCACAAATAAAAAGTGTACAAGAGGCATTCTCTACCAGTCAACCATTGGAGATATTGTCATTTAATAATAATAATAATTATTATAGCCTTTATTCCTGACTTTTTTTTGACTTGTTTACAAAATTATTTATATTTATATTTATTTCTATTTTTGTTCATGTTGTTCTTTTCTTTCATTCTTCTTTTTCTTTGTCAGGCTGTCTTTGACATAGGCCTCCTCCAGGCGACGCCATTCCTCGCGGTTTTTTGACAGTGTTCTCCAGTCATCAGAAAAATCATCTTCCCATCTTTTATAGGGTCTTTGTTGTGGTCTTTTCTTTTCTCTTGGGTACCATTCTGTAACTTCTCTTGTCCATTTATCTTTTTTAGAACGCATCATGTGCCCTGTCCATTTCCATTTAAGTGTTCTGATTTTCTGTGATACATCTACTACTTTGGTAATATTTCGAATGTATGTTAGTCTACGCCGATCTCTTAGTTTTATGCCTAGCATACTTCGCTCCATGCTTTGTTGGCTGACTTTGACTTTGTGCTCGTTTTCCTTAGTCAAGCTCCAAGTTTCGCATCCGTATGTTAACACTGGGAGTATACATGAGTTGTATATTTTTCTCTTTGCACTAATTGGCATGGAGTCTGATTTCATTACTTCCTTTAGAGACCAGTACCTCGCCCAGCTATTGTTGATTCTTCTTTGTATTTCTTGGCTTTGCTGTTGTTTTGGGGATATCAGTTGACCTAAGTATACATAGTCTTCTACGTATTCTATCTCATGGTCCCTTATTTTTATTGTTCCTTTATCTCCACTATTGGTCATTGCCTTGGTTTTGGATACGTTCATGGTTAGGCCTACTTTTTTGCTTTCTTCAGTAAGCTGGAGGAGCATAGTCTCTAGCGACTTGTAATCAGTGGCAAATAGGACGAGGTCATCTGCAAATCTCAGGTGTGTTAATTTGATCCGTTTATGTTTATTCCGTAGCGTTCCCAGTTTAGGTTTTTAAATACTTTCTCTTGTACTGCTGAAAATAATTTTGGTGAAAGCGGGTCACCCTGTCGTACCCCTCTTTGGATTGGGAATTCTTCACCTTGTGTCTCTAAGTGGATCTTTGCAGTACTGTTTTGGTATATTTTTTGTAGCAAGCGTATATATTTTAGTTCAATTCCCTGTCTTTGTAGTGACTCATATATTGAGTTGTGGTATATGCTATCGAATGCTTTGTTGTAATCGACAAATGAAATGTAGTATGTTAGGCCGTGTTCTGTACACTTTTCTATGACTTGTTTTAACACATGCATGTGGTCGGTAGTTGAAAAGTCACTGCGGAATCCAGCCTGTTCGCGGGGTTGCTGCTCGTCGAGTTGTTTACTTATTCTTGCTAGTATTACTTTTGCGAATGTTTTATATATGTTGCTCATTAGACTTATCGGCCTGTAGTTATTGATCTCACTCTTGTCACCTTTTTTGTGGATTAGTATTATGCTTGATTTGGACCACTGTTTCGGTATATCTTCTTCTGTGATAATTTTGTTGAAGATCCGGGTAAGTGGATTTGTGATATCGTTGATGGTACTCTTCAGCAGTTCATTGGAGATCCCATCTTCGCCGGGTGCTTTGTCGCTCTTCTGTGTTTGGATAGCTGCCCTCACTTCACAGGCTAGGATGTCTGGTACTTTTTCTTCTTCGGTCTTGGAGTTGTTGTATTCATGTGGAATTTCTATTAAGTCATCTTTGTATAGGTCCTGGTAGAATTTTGTTGCAATCTTCTGTATAATGGGTCTTTCGGATTTCCTTCTTTCTTTTTTATCTTTCATATTTGGTATCCAGTTTTTGTGTTCATTAAGCATTTTTGTAGCTTTCTTGATGCCTCCTACTCTTTTTATTTCATTTTCTATCAAAGTTGTTCTTATTTTTTTCCTATGTTCTCTTATGCAGGTGGAAATCTTTTTGCTTATTGCCTCTATTTCTTTTAGGTTCTTTTTTCTGTCTTTGAATAAGTCTTATCTTTTTGCAATCAATTGTTTTACTTCATTTCCCAATTTGTCTTTTTTATGTCTCATTGGTGTTAAAGCTTTATCTAATGTCTTGAGCGAGTTTTCTATGATGTTGTACTGCTCTTGTGTGTTATCTTTTTCTCTGTTACTGTTGAGGCTCTGTCTTAGTTCTGATAGGTGGTGCTCCGGTATAGGGAATATGATTTGGTTAATTTTTTTGCCATGTATACTCTTCCTAGATTTTATTATATTTTCCCAGTTCTGATGGCTCCTCGAACCATTCTGTGATTAGTGTTGAAATCTAGTTGATTGATTATTGATACATTATTGAAAAGTGCTGGTGTGTTAGAAAGGTTGTCTGGAAGAAATCGCTCATTAGCGATAAGACCGCCTGTTGTTACCTCTACCTAAATTTATCTAATTGTAAAATTTGTGCTTGTAACTGTATGAGGTGTGCAATAAAGAGTATTTATTATTATTATTATTATTATAGTATGAAATCAATTTCGTTTTGATACTTCCCGTCGGGTGATATCCAAGTCCACTTTCTGGTATGTCTCTTTTTGAAATAGCTGTTTATCCCCTTCAAACCTGAATTACGAGATTGTGTTTAAAAAAATATTTCTGTCAATTAACTGTATATTTATAGTCTAAATGAACGATTTTAGGTAAAAAAAATTTTTTTTGATTTATATTTTTCTAGATATTTTTGTGTCCATTGTAATGGACAGGAGGACTTAACTGTTGCTTTAATTGTATATATGTATTAGTTTATGTGAGGTTTTTAAGTTGGGCATTAAGGGTACTAAAATAATATGTAACACGTTTTTTTTAAATATTTTTTTATTATTATTTGGTATAAAAAATGAAAAAAAGCAAACTCATTATGTGTTTTGGTGGAATGCTCTAAAACAATTCCTTTCACTTACAAAACACAAATGTATATCGCATTTTAGGCAGTAGACATGTGTTTTGCCTTTACAGCCAGGTTTTTTGCACCTTGTAGCTTCTTTTTTTTTGTCGTATTCTGGTAAATGGTCGACAGTGTCGTACTGTATTTCACTAGCTGGCCTAAATTCGATACACCGGCGACTCTTCGGTGTACTAGGTGGTGTATTTATTGGACTGCTGTTTCCAGAACTAGATGGACGTCCTCTTTTTCTTGAAAGAAGTGGTTGTCCCATTTTTATTAGAGCTTCAGCTACTCGTTGTCGGAAATGCAGAAGGTCTAAAATATCTTTGTCTAATATTTTACAAACTTGACAGTCTTCTTTATATTCTAACCAGCTGTTAGTCACCGCCAAGTCAATCACGTGAAATATCATTCGCAACGTCCATTTTTTAGACCTTATAAAAATGCGATACAGGCTAAGTAAATGGTCAATTTTATCAACGCCTCCCATACCGTTGTTATATAGTCGTACAAGTTCTGTACGTGGAATTGATATGTACTCTTTCGACACTTTGTTCCATCTTCGCGCCTCATCTTCCTCTCCGATCCCAACAAAATTAGATGCAAGTATTACAGCTTTGTTATCCATCCATTTGAGGACTACCACATCTTTTGAGCTATTGGTAACTTGTTCTGAGTATCCTCTTTCTTTTTTTGCGCCTTCCCTGTCAGTAATGAGGGGTGGGTTTTGAAATCTGTTTACTCTGATCGTTCCTCCTGCATATATTTCTCTTTCACGCAGATCTCTCAGCAAATTGTAGTTAGAAAA
Organism: Pammene aurita; assembly: GCA_947086415.1. Classification (NCBI taxonomy): domain Eukaryota; kingdom Metazoa; phylum Arthropoda; class Insecta; order Lepidoptera; family Tortricidae; genus Pammene; species Pammene aurita. Next base: position 19,008,261 of record OX352291.1, read on the forward strand.
ATAATTATCAAAGAAAAGGAAATGTCCAGAGCAAGCTATCCGTTGAGAAAGCTGATATACATACGCAGCTGATGCACCGTAACGCAAGACATAATTTTTATCTATATTTGTTGTGGCTCCTTGATAAATAATGAAGTCATAGACCAGCCCGCTCTTGCCACAAAGCATAAAAATTTTGATACCCCATGGCTCTGGTTTTCCTTTGACATATTGTTTGATATTCAGATTCCCTCTAAAGGGAACAATCTGCTCATCAACACTTAGAATTTGTTCCAGTTTCAGCTCTAGGCACCGTTCCCTGATCGAATCGTATAAAGGTCGGACTTTGATTAGTCGGTCACTGTTTCCATTTGGAATAGAACTGTTGTCAATAATATGCAAATTATTTCTCAACTGCATAAAACGGTCCCTGGGCATGTTTTCTAAAAATACTTTCATATCCAAAGTTCTATCCCAATACATTCTAATTCGTGGAAACTTTAGATTTCCCATAATAATATGGAGGGCTAAAAATATTTTCATTTCGGTCAGCGAACATTGTTTGTAGTTACGGACGTTTTTTGTGTTGGCATATAAATTGGTATTAAAAACTATTTCTTCTAGCAGAGACTCCGGAATATATTTATTGAAGTATTCTCTCGGTGCCAATGGTGATTCAATTTCTGATATTGGTGAAGATGACCAGACAAATGCAGGAGTTTCAAATTGAAGATGCTTTCTCCATGTGATATCTGGTTTGTTAGTTTTTTTATTAGTTCTATAATTATTTGATCCACTCACTACTGATTCATCCTCCTCTTCGATTTCTTGTTCAACTTCCAAGTTTTCCTCGAGTGGTTGTGGTTCATTTGGGCGTACAATATCACTACCCACACGAGTTGACGTTGATGATGCTGGCTGTATAATTTCATCATCACTTTCTTCGTCGAGGTCTGACAGCGTACCATTTTCTAGAAGATCCAGCAGACTGGCAACGTCTTTGTTTCTTGATAAATCAAGTACTAAAACACAGAAAAAGTAATAATATTCAGTAACATAATATATTACTTGTACACTTTTTTATTTACAGTCGGATCCTAATGTCCATTCCAGTGGACAAACAAAGTTACTCATATTTTGCCAGGAATATTGATAAAAGTTACTTAGATTTTTAGATAAATACAAACATTAACGTCCAACCTACTTGAAAAAAAATATGTTATATTCATAAACAATCAATTTGCCAAAGAAAATAATTGAACAAAGTTAGCTTACCCATACTGCGTCTACTCATGGCTGCCGTCAACATTCGACTTATTGTTTCGATATACCCACATAATTTTTCTTAGAACTTGATGAAGCATAAACAATTCACAATGACTAAAGAGCACGGCTAAATGTTTACATTACCTTTAGAACAACACTGGGTCACATTACAAAAAAATATCAGTAATGTCCATTGATATGGACGCCGGGTCTGAAGGGGTTAAGATTCGCAGATTGTTCTCAAGTGCAAAGTTTAGTAGTCTTTGTCCGTTGTTGTTTCGCCTTCCATGGCTGTATTTTCCAAGAGTGTTTTCTTCCCCCTCTAGTTGTTTCCCCACTTTGCTGTTAAAATCTCCTATTATAAACTTGGTTTTTTGTGCGTCCTTCAAAGTTTCCTGTAGACTTATGTAGAATGTGTCTTTAAACAAGTGCTTGGCTTGCTCAGTGGGGGCATAGACTTGAATGATAGAGCATGGGTGCTTGTGACCTGGCAGTGTTATGTCCAAAACGGCGATTCTATCGTATACTCCTTTGAATCTTATTATATCTTTTTTGTGTTCCTTTTTTACCAAGAATCCCACACCATACATGCCTTGTCTTTCGCCTTTGTAGTATAGAATGTAGTTGTCATGTTCTCTTATTTCTTCACCTATTCTTCGCACTTCACTCAGTCCCAGTATATTCCATTTTATGTTTGTCAATGCGTTGTCAAGTTCCAGTAACCTTTCTTCGGTCCTTAGGGTCCTAGTGTTTAGTGTTGCTATGTAGATTTCGTTTAAATCTGTAGATTGTTTTCCTGATTGAGTTGTTTTTTGTTGTGGAGTTGTTTTTTGTTGTTTGACGATTGATGGAGGGTGGTGGTCGTTTATCCCCACGGTGACCAGCCGGCTTGGGGAATGTATTTCCTGTTGTTTATTGTTTTGTTGTGGTTGTCCGGCTAGTGGTGGCAGTGTCTTCGGATCTATGTGAGTGCCCCTCTGAGAGTGACTTTGATCTTTCGCGCAAGTAGGAAAAGCTGTCCCATCTTCTGATTTTGTGGCTGTCGATTTTCTTCTTATTGTTACCGGAGTTTGGGCTAGGAGTCTCTGACCTCTTCCTTTTCTCACTTTCGTTGTCTTTTCTATTAATGTTTCTTTTTTCCTTCTTCTTGAGTTGCGCTTCTTTTGACAAATCCTGTGTTATGTAGGTATTAGGTCTCATTTTATTCTTATTTTTCAAAATTTGCAGGGTTGCAGTAACCAGTAAAATAGGCCTAATTTTTCCGTCTTGCTTATCACGTTTTCCCAGTCTCTGCATTCGATTGATTTCTTCTGCTTTCAGATCCACATCGATTTCCTGCATGGTTGTAGTGACAAGGGTATTTAGTTCTTCCAGCGTCTCGTCTTTCTGTTCTGGTAGCCCATGTATTAATATGTTGTTTCGTTTTCCATTTGTCTCCAAATTTTCGATTTTTCTGTTCAGTATTTCGATTTCGTTTCGCAATTTTTCATTTTCCTCCATGATCGGTTGGAGTTTTTCATCTACCTTTTGTAATAACGTTGTTGTGATGTTTTCCGTAATGGTTATTGTTTGGAGGTTAAGTTGTTCCTTCATCTTTTCAAGCAGAAGTGACATTTCTGATGACAGTTGTGCACACATTTTTGCTGTGGAACGAAACGTTGCTATTGTTGTTATGTTGGTACAGTCGACGGTCGGTCGATGACAATGATAATTTCACTTTTTTATCGGGAGTCTTTGTGATATTTTGGCGCTTTATCCACCGATTTTCTTTGTATTTCATTGTTTTTAATAATCACAGGTACCCGGAGAACTCGGAATTCACTATATTATGCACGGGTCGTAACTTTTTACACTGTTTTGATTAAATAAACGAGGGAGCTATACTCTCAGCGACTGACGTTTACAACACCGGAGTGTTAATAATGATATTGTCATTTACTCGAAATAAAGTAGCTCTAAAATAATTGTTAAGTAAAAACTGTTTTTTAACAGATGGACAGTTCAATTTCGCGCACTAGTGTTTTGTACTTATTTTTTTTCTTTTAAATTTAATTGCAACTTTATGAGTGTTTTTGTACAAAACGATTAATTTATAAGTTTTATAACGAATGTTTAACATTACTAGGAGTATATTTTTTTTGTGAAGTTTGGGGAAGTTAATAGATACCCGGATTTTGGACCTGGGTATGTCCTTAAACTACGACCAAAAGAGAGATATGGGTACTGCGAATGTCATCTCGCTATGTGTGGTAGGGCACAGCACAGCGAATGTCATATCGCCCAAATCTGGAGCAGAGCCCGACTGGGGAAGTATCCACCCTATATAAAGCCACAGCCTCTAGCACTAGACCCTACTCATAGTGTTGTCTTCCTGTTGGTGAGTAAGGTTGCCAAAGAGCTCAAAGAGATCCCAGTGTGTTGACGATGAAGGACCCTCTTGTTCCTTTAGCCGTCAACACAGTGGGTCCTCCTTTTTGTAAAGGGTCGGCAACGCGAATGTGACACCTCTGGTGTTGCAGGCGTCCATAGGCTACGGTAGCTGCTTACCATCAGGCGGGCCGTGTGGTTGTTTGCCACCGTCGTGGTATTAAAAAAACATTTAAAGTAACAAATATTTACTGTCGTGTAACTAGTAAATTTTTTCTCGAAACTGTATTTAAAAACGCTCGGAAATGTCATTCATTACTCATCCCGAGTCTTTCCAAATTTCAGGACTCGTATTATTTGCATATTTTTTAAGACGATTGTCGCCGGAGTGTCCTTGGGCATTTGGGCGCTCTCTACCCGCGCCACCCGCGTACCCTTCTCATTGCGATCGTGCGTAAATCCGCCGCGATGCACAGCAATAATGTTCAAAGAATATGACTTTACTCAGAGGCGCGCGGGCAGATTTATAATAATCATACCTAATCCTTTTGTGGATGTTTTGTGATTTGAATACTGTGATTAAGTACTACGGGGACATTTTTTAGGAATGCTACTAAATAAGATAAGTAATAAATAACGATCTCGATTAGTAGATTTTTATGTAAAAAAATGAAAACCTAGATTTTTAATTTGAAGTACAGTGAGCGGCAAAATATTTATGAATTTACGAAATACGGTTAAAAATATTCCGCATATCAGAAAAAAATAAAAAAATACCGACTAGTACAGCAAAAAAAACTGAACGCACATCAAAGCGGTGTTTTCATGTGAATTTGGATTTTTTTTTGCTGTGCAAGTGAGCTTAATAGATGGTAATTTTTTTGTTGCGATTTTAAATATAAACCGTAAAAAATCACTTAATTACGATACATTAACAAAACTAAGCCTGTTGCGAGTTGCGAATAGTAAAAATGCACATGTAAGGAGCGGTATTTGTGCACGAAATCGTCATACAAATGAGAGCTGTAAGCCCATTAAATTTAGATCTTTAAAATATAACACAGAGCAAACACTTCTTAGGGTTCCATAGCCAAAATGGTAAAAACGGAACCCTTAAAAGTTTTTTTAAACATGTCCGTGTGTCCGTCCGTATGTCACAGCCATTTTTATTATAAAACATATATAACTGAAATTTTATCTAGAGGTGTGTTTCATGTGCCGCTACTTAGTTTTCTGGCTAAATTGCTAAAAAAATCTTTTAGGTGAGGCACTCCAAACATACATATGCCAAACTAAATGTCAAAAATATTTTTTTTTGTAAATATGAACATGTTGTACGATACGGCTTTAAAAATATCTTATATATATATATATATAAACTTTTTTATTAAGTCAATATTTTCAGAAATAATTGCTTCGAAAGTCTAAATATAATAGCCCCCATCTAACTTTAAATCCGTAAATCTAAAAAATATGAAAAAATACCAAGAAGGCTTAGTACTTAATTTTCTACGAAAATTATTTCACATATTATCGGTTCATCCATTTTTGAGTTATCTCCAAGAAACTACTTTCTACGGAACCCTACATTATACATGGTCCGATACAAACTTGGCCGGTCTTTTAAAGATATTTGATAGGTAGTATTAACCCTTAGTAGTAATTTATTTATTCACTTGTGTTGATAATTAATATAAAATTTGCATTTCAAAGTTTTTTTTAGGTTAGTCAACGCGCATGTGAATCTTCTGGGGTTGCAGGCGTCCATAGGCTTTATAACTGCTTTCAATCAGGCGGGTCGTATGCTTGTTTGCCAGCGTCGTGGTATAAAAAAAAGCTTTTTTTCCTTTATTCTTACATACATTCTTACGTACAACTCTTAAATATCAGCAATTTTTTATTAGATTCTCAATCAGGCTTTGCTCAGTGATAGTTAGTAGACTGAAATTTGGTATGAGTAATTATGTGTTTTAATTACGCCTACAAAGTGGTAAAACAATAAGTATCTGAAACCCATTGTTGGATAGGTCTTTCAAGAAGAATATGCCTCAAACAACTTTTGGATAAAACGAATAATTTCGTAAATAATAGCTTCGAAAGTTAAAATGCTCTTTGATTTTTGAACCGTGGGTCCAAAAAAATTGGAAAAATTCCTGTAAGTGAGGCCATTGAAATACTTATCACGTATTTTCAATAAAAACTATATGGAATAAAATCGGTTGAGCCGTTTTTGAGTTATGCCTATAGTAAAATAACGTAAGTGCCACAATTTTTTTCTTTATAGACTACCTTTTGAATGGATGTATTGTAACAGGCCGGCAACTACGGATCCCTACACTGAGCATAGCCCGATATTCTCTTTGCCGGTTTATCTGCAATCCTTTGTAGTTTACTTCGCAATTTCTAGATTTGAGAAATTAGTATAAAGTATAACATTAAAGATTGTGTTTAATCTTAAAATAAAACGCATATTACATTCGTTTAGAACACGGTATTCTTAAATAAATATGTTTAAATAAATTCGGTTCTTTGGAGTTTTTTATTAAATTAATTATTAGTCTATTGTATTGCAGTACTAGCAGATTTCCGCAACTCGACGACTAATGCCTATTTTGCGTGATGCATGCGTCTACTAAAACATAATAATTTTAGTTTACTTACATGACCAAATTTTTTTTCAGAGCAATGTGAGATTCATGATTTTTGTTTTTTCTCCATTTTTATTTCATTCGTTTTTTACTTGTATTATAATCTAAATAAAATACACTTTTCATACGAACGTACATAAACATGCATACGAGTACATTATCTTAAAAGATAAGACGTCTATACATTATTGATTCCGGGAAGAGACGTTATATCCGCACCGCATGAACCCTCTGCAGTTATTTAGTCTTTAGGCACAGTAAGTCCGATATTATTGCTCACGGGCCAAGCACAAGTATATGTAGTACAAGGGAAGCACGGAGCGACGAGCGACACAGCCTCCTCGTCTCAAAGCTAGCTCACGACTGCCAGCAACGCCGTTTTCGAGCTAATAACGCACGAAATGTGGAATTATGATCAAGTTGTTTAAGAAAATTTAATCAATTTAAATATCCTACGTTGAGTTTGTAGTGTTCTGTAGTACATATTTTTTAGTTCAACAATATTTTAAATCGAATGAGCCGTTCAGTAGATATAAGCAAAATTAACCGTAAAACGACATTTCGTTACATTTACATAACAGAGTAACTATACGTTACACGAGTTATTCAAACGTTGACAATGTTGTACATGAAATGGTAAATAACATATTTTTATTTTTTTAATTTTTGAATGGCCCGTTATTGAGATATATCCCTTAGAAAGTAACAGTTTTCGGCCACAATCAGCGCCTAGCGCCTTAAGCGGATTATTTTATATGAAAATATGTTTACAAACAAACCCGTTATAATTGGCCTTGATTGTCATAAAATATCGGCGAAATAAAATAATACTTAAATGAAATTGTCTAGGCTTTCAATACATATTATTGTTACTGATATCAAAGGAACCCATGGGTATTTTGAACTGCATTCGTTAAAATTTCAACACAGAAAACAATGAATGACGATAAAAGTTTACACAATTTGCAGGTCAATTTCTCTTGAAATTAGAATTCTTAATCGAAACATTTCAAAAACTTTGCTCGTCTGCTACTTAAATGCAATAAAGTAGATGAGATTTGTATTAAAAATAGCGAATCTCAGAAGATACGCTAATTCGGTAAAATACTCGGGTTCAAGAACTCAACAGGTGAAATATTTGGAATCGTAAATAAGCAATTTTAAAAGCATGAAATACGTTGTTTGATGTTGGGTTATTTTTCTGTCCCTTTTAGGGACCCCCATATTTTCCGCAACAAGGGATATGACATCAGTTACTCATTATAAATTGTGCGCAACCTTGAATATGATAAGTTGTTAGATTTGCGCAAGAACACTTGTCTTTTTCACTTTGTCACGTGTTTACTTAAGCAGGAAAAATAAACTACTACCTGAACAAATAGTGTGTGTTAATATTTTAAAGACAGTTTATCTTTCAATCCAATATCTTTCTAGTTATAAAAAATAATATTGGACAATAATTATGTTCTCGAGATGTAAGTAGGTATCGCTTGCTCAGTCGTTACTTCTCCCCATTCTTGATTATGCAGATATCTCCTATTTAGACCTAACCGAGGAGCAACTTAATAAGCTTGAGCGTATTCAAAATGCCTGCATTCGGTTCATTTTCGGATTACGCAAATTCGACCATGTTTCTAGTTTTCGTTCTCAACTCAAATGGCTCCCTATCCGTCACCGCCGTAACTCTCACATACTTTCTTTACTCTTTTCTATACTTTTTAACCCTGCAACTCCCCGCTACCTCAAAGAGCGTTTCTCTTATCTTAATTCTATTAGATCCTCTCAAAAATTGCTCCTAAAAGTGCCATCTTCATCTTCCAAATTTTATAATTGCTCATTTACGTTCCAGGCCGTTCGTTTGTGGAATTCTCTCCCTCTCAACATTAAACGCGCGCAATCTATTGGTAGCTTTAAATCGCAACTTAAGGAATACTATTTATCTCTTCCTTAGGTTTTTAAGTTGACACTGTTGTTTCTTATTGTGTGTATTATATATGTATATATGTACGTATATGTATGTTTATTTTGTATTTATTTAAGTATGTATATTCATATGAATGTGCTGTGTTATCTATTTCGTCTCTTTTGTTTCTATGCACCACCTACTGCTTATTGTTTTTCTCTAGTCTCCACTACCCAAAGGTTGTCTGGAAGAAATCGCTCATTAGCGATACGACCGCCTGTTGTTACCTCTACCTAAATTTATCTAATTGTAAAATTTGTGCTTGTAACTGTATGAGGTGTGCAATAAAGAGTATTTATTATTATTATTATTATTATTATTATCCACTCGTGATTTTTATTTTTCTGACAACCGTTCTCCTAGCCTAGGTTGGTAGCGACCCAGCCTACAAAGTACGAGTCCTTCCTAGTCTCAAATCTTGATCAGGACATTTATTTGAGTGTGTATCACGGATATTTCGTTTCTGAGTTAAGTACCTATACATATATGCATACTCTTTCTGAGTTAAGTACCTATACATATATGCATACTCTAGTACCCACAACAAAAGCCTTATTGTTACAGTGGGACTAGGTTGATTTGTGTAAGATCGTCCCATAATTAAAAAAAAAATGTAAGAAAAAATAAACCTAGCGCGTAAATTACATTAGACAATTAATTTCAGTAATATACATAATTTTAATACATGGTAATTGTTAGGTATGCAAGAAAACATCAAGACAAGATGATTTTTGGTTGCATTTAAGTATATGCTTTTTATGTAGCAGATATTGACTTTTACGTTCGAAATCCGTTTTGTATCATTCATAAATGCAGTGTTAAGTGCCTAAATTGAAGAATACATAATTTTATTTGCGTCTTTATATACATAACATTTTCCATTTGATGAGGATTTTAAATAATAGAAATAGTGATTGCTTTATTTCTCAATTTAATTTAATTTATGCCAGGTGATGTAGGGAGAGACAGTATAAGGTTTTGAGTTAACTTATGATTAAAACACTATTCCAATAAAAAATATGAAAAAGCCTGATTAATTACTTAAACTTGAACAATTTCCAGTGAATTGAACAGTCTATCCAGCTTTATAATGAGATTTTTTCAAATTACCAGTATACGTTCTATGTTTTCTAGTTTTCCTTAGCTTAGGTCCATCTTAAAAATATAATACTTACATTGTTTTTTTTTTCAAATGGAAAATAAAAGAGAAAAGATCTTTGGGACACTTTTTACGACATAATGATTAAATAAATACCATTTATAAAGCAAAGTAAATACCATTAAAAACTAAAAAGAACCAAACTAGCCCTGTAGATGTAGATGAGGAGATGTAGATGATAGTAATAATAGTTAAAAATGATTTTACTTAAATACGGATTCTATTAATTACGCATTGTGATGTATATATTATAAACTTGGTCATGTTTCAACTGTTTAATATTAAATCTTATACATTTGATAATTCCCTCAATGTACCTTTCCTCAATTTCAATTCAACGGGCTTTATCTTTTGGGAAAACGTCCGTCCCTCAAACCGGGATCCGTTATCCATTTATCATTAGGATTATTATAAACAATATTTACGTTTCCCTTCTGAATTAATTGCATTCCTAGTTGAAATCCTCAGTTCCGTGGAACAATCTATAAGCGAAAGCATTAATAAAGAGGGAAACAAATACAAACGCACAAGTTTTACTGTTATAGGTACTAATGTATTTATGCATAGGTACGTGTAGAAAAAGAGAACTTCAATTACTTATATTTAACGCAATATACTACCTACCTAACGCAATATAATAGCTACTTACTCTTTCACTGTAGTGTAAAGTAGGTAAGGTCCAATAGTTTTAATAAATAATGATTTGCTTTCCCATCATATAAAATTATTTTCTGAGAAATGAACTTGAGTTTCATCTTTTATTCTGTTTAATGACGAATTTATTTTATTATCCCTGACCTCCATCTCAGTTCAGTTCAATAATGTGCCGTATTCTTACTTTTAAATACATATACAATACATTAAAATACAATCAATAATAACACAAATAGGAAATAATCAACAATATTAGAGTTGTATTGAAGATGCATCGGGATAATTTTCTTGCTAATAATTGCATTTGGAGTTGGATCGTGTGTGTTTTAAGTTAGAATACGGCCCAATATTCCCTTAGAATTCAATGAAGTGTTAATAATACTTCAACGTGAATATAGTAGACAAGGTGCTTAATTAAAACTATAAAAGTTTACTGTTTAACCCACATGTATTTAATCACTACGAGCAACATGTTTCGAAGAGCCTAAGGACTCCCCTTCGAGCACTAACAGTGCTTGGGAACCAGTCTGCGACATAAACGTTTAAACTTTTACAATGTCCGTAAGTCTCACGAAAGTGTAAATTCGCTTAAATAGTTAAGGTTATTTATATAAATACTTATGACTTACGACGCTATGTGAGAGAAAAGCTTGTTCGCTTCGACGCTTTCAAACAATAGTCCGAAACACACTATAGGTAATTGTTATCTTTCCGGCCCTCTTGAAAATACTCACCGAAACAGCAAACGTACTTACCTATACAATCAGTTACATAACATTTTTTAGACTCTTTCAGTAGAATTTGCCTTCATAAGTAAATACTACGAAAACATCATGAGGAAACCGGATCTAATCCCAACAAGGCCTAGTTTTCCCGTCCGAGTTGGAACGTCAGATGGCAGTCGCTTTTGTAAAAACTAGTACCTACGTCCATTCCTGGGATGAGGTTGCCTAACGGACCCCAGGCTCAATAGAGCCGTCGTTAAAAGCTGGCATAAACGATAGGAGGATGATGACATCTAAATAGGCCCCCGTGGCATCGTGCCTAGAAGCCGGCGCTGTGAGAGAAAATTGCCAGCCCTGTGGTCTCCAGTGGTATCTATCAGCTTTTTCTTAGGCAGAATTTTCAAATACGAGTAGTAAACGAGCACCATAATGCTATAAAGTAATATATTTATTTATTAAAATGTTTACTATGAAAAGAAAACAAATGGTATTTTTTTCTTATTTTTCCACTTAAATATTTTTCTTTGTTTTCTTTCTTTAAAAAAAATATAGATATTTTGGGACAGTCTTACACAAATCAACCGAGTCCCACAGTTCAATAAGACTTGTGTTATGGGTATTAGGCTATGATATATATAATAGATAAATACTTAAATACTTACATAGAAAACATATATAACTCAGGAACAAAATATCCGTGATAAACACACAAATAAATGTGATAATCAGTCATTTTCTGCCCACTATATTATATTTTGTTATTAAGTTAACTTAATGATCATCCTTACTCTTTTGAGAAAAAATGCAGGCCTTACAAACCAAAGCAGACCAGGGGGGTGATTTTTAACAATCGAGCGCTCGAATTCAAAAAAAAATACCTCGAATATAATCGCACACAAAAGGTTGTCGCCATTATTTACGCCTGAAATTAGTAACATAAATAATCATGATTTTAAATAACTATCGCTGTTGTTTTTAAAACATCATTTCTTCGTTTTATTCAGAGTTTTAAATGTTATATTCGAGCGCTCGAATCTCAAAAATCGCCCCCCAAGGCAATTTTAAACATGTTACGTAGGTAATGTAGGTATATGAAATTTTTAAATAAACTTGACACTAGCAAGACAAAACTTCCAGCAACCAATGAGATGCTTCTAAAGTGTTCATTAATCCAATTTAATATTAAATAACTATATCAGCTATAAAAGAATGAGAGCAAAGGGGAAGCTCATTGAGTTATTATCACAAAAATACTGTGAAATAAGAGCGCGCCGTGATAAAGGGTTAAAATTTATGTACAGACGCCGGGACTGAGACAGGGAAAGATGGACTTGTTCTAAGGAAAAATGTGCCCTTGCTACAAGCATGTGAAAATTGCCTGAATATGCCCGGAAATGCCGTAGAGATTTTTTTGTAAAATTTATTAAGCGTCTACCTCAGTGCCTGGGTTTGATAGAAGATGCTTTTACGTTGTTATTACAGAAACGAGTGCTCGTTTAAAGGTAAATTGAAATTAAATTAAAAGGTAAATTTGGGTACAAAATTTGATTAAATGAAGTAATTATTTATTTTCAATAATTTTTTTTTTCTTGTATGACCCTGTTAACAGTACAATAAAATATTAAAGTTTTTTTTTTTCTTTTTTTTCCCCTTAAAATATAATATTATATTAAAAATGTCAAATACATTAATTGCAGTAATTATTATAAAAGGCAAATGCTTTTTTTTATCTACTTAATATGCTAATTTATAATCCTGTAACTAAAATAGTTTTACAGTTTTTACTAACTGTTATTTTCGTATATTATATATTCCTGCGCCATTTTCTCATCAACCAACTTCAAGATTTCGAAGGAGGAGGTTGTCAATTCGTCGGGATCTTTGTTTTTGCTAAATTTTATTATTATGTCATATGTTCACCTATTATTCGGAGACGGCTGCACCGATTTGGGAAATTCTTTTTTGTTTGAAAGAGTATACATTACAGTTGATCCCATTGTTACCAGGTCAGGTTCTGATGATGGGATCCTGGAGAAATCAAGGGAAATATTCAAATATTATAGGCACACCTATAGTGATTTAAGTATTTATTACAGTTCCTCGGGCATTTGCTTTTGGGAAGGTGGAGGCTAAGTGAAGTCGCTTCTTGTTTTGTTTAAAAGTATATTATTTTAATACTTTGTTCTACCTGTACTTATGCAGTGGGTTTAAGTAGTTGAGGAAACAATTAGTATCAATATGATTTTAACTGGAAAGGCCGAAATAACCGTAAACGCCCAAAAACTTACAAATACCAATAATCAAAGTGACAAAATTTAAATTTCAGTCTTTTGTATCAGCCGGGTGTAGAAATTGTAGAATAATATTAAATACTATGAAATCCTTTTCCCGAAAGTCTCTACATTCATGGGAATTTTGCCTATATCTATGGGCGAATTATATTTTATTACTGACGTCTATAGAAATAAATGTACTCTCACTTTTTTGAACAATGTCTCTTAAGGCCTGTCTCAACCGTCGAAAACAGATGGTGAGGCTATTGATAGATTGGAAGGGAAGAGAAAAGCTTTGATTTCTATTTTTCCAACTTAATACAATTGTTGGCTTAAAGGAACCCCCTAGGCTTAGGCTAGAATTATCATGAGGCAGCCAAATATAAAAAAAACACATGTGTAGCAAATAAAATGATGAATACAATATGTAAACCAATGAAAACCATCCTTTAAAACTGGTTGATAGGAAACTGGAGTATTTCAAAGTTAAATGTTTTTACAAGCGTCCGAGCGTGATTAATTTGAAATTTTCTCAATTAATTTATTTTTGCAGTCGTTTATTGATCTTTCTGACACCCTGTGAATAGGACATGCAAATATCGGATGATACTGAATACCGGTATTAAATCCGATATTAATCCTCAATACCGGAATTCCGGTATTAATACCGGTATTGGAGATGACTACTAAAACCGTTATTTAAAGGCTAAATACAGCTAAAAAGTCAATAAAGCTTATCCGTGAATCATATTTTGTTGTACTATGCAATTTCTTAGCATAACCTATTCATTTCATATGAGTACAGTCGCTTTGATTAATGATTTTCGTCGTAGTACTTGTAGTAAAATTTCAAAACAAATCTCATGTGGTTTTGATAAAAATATTCAATCAATCGAAAAAATATACCATATTATGGAGCGGATTTTCTATCAATGCAAATGTCCCTGCGAAACTAATGAGCCCACTTAAACTGAACAAACAAAGATAAAATAATATAAATAATGCAGTATACAGGCAAAATAGTATGTTTTTTGTATACTAGAATTACCTTTCTTTACCTTTCTTTTATAATTATACCTTTCTTTTATAATTATATTCAATGTGTTTCTAACTGTTGATGATGGATTATTATAATTTGGAAAATTAAGTAGAAGACACAGTTCAGGTACAGTCAGCTGCAGAGAAAAGGTACCACCGTGCCCTACAAACTTGTATGGCGGGTGGTACCTTTTCTCTGCAGCTGACTGTACGAAAGTATATCAAACTTGTGTGTAATTCATTTTCAAATAACCAGATTTGGACTCATCTTCTTTTTTCTTTGGTATTTTTCTTAAACTATAACCTGTTGTTGGTTAATCTAACCTTGGTTTGATATGTTTTCTTATAGAACAAAGCATTTACATTTATATGTAAATTTAAGTTTTGATGTACCTACTGTTGTTTTGGGAAAATGAGTCCCGCCGAGTTTCTTGCCGGTCATAATTCTTCTCGGGTCAGAGGTGTAGGGTTAGACCGGTTCTAACGGTAGTTTTTTTTTTCTATTTTACTTTGATAAACTATCTGACGTGTAAAAGTGTCCTTGTGGCCTACTTACTGAATGAATGTTTTAGTTTGAGTTTGAAATATTACCAATATTAGACCATTCATTTGATCAATGCCCTACATGTGAAGCTTGTTTATGCGTACTAGGTACTGTTGGAATGTACCTACCTAACTAGGGGCAACTAACCAACATTCACATTTTTATGCCCAACGCTCATGTGCTGATTATAGGCAACCTAGGTTACAAATTCAACAAAATATGTACAATAGTCATGTACTGTTTATTAAATTATTTTGGTACATGCTTTTATTTGTATATTTTAAAGATTATGCAAAAAACCATTTTGTTCTCAGTTATCTCGCTCTAACCAGAGTCAAGTAGTTTTGACCAGAGTGAGCTTCGGGCTCTCCGGGAATTTCAGCTGTGAGGTGACTGCCGACGCGCCCTCATTTGCCACATCTATCGTCTCCAATATTATGGAGGTTGTTGGTAAGATACATTTTTAAATATTTTATGTCTAATGCATGACGGATAACATCATAAATATGTTCTCTTTCTTAAATTTTATCAGGTCATATCATACGTGACAGATGCTTAAATAAGAAACTTACAACTATAGTTTTAAGCGGATTCGTTTTAATTTAACCAACAGAGTTTTAGTATGATTTTTGGTCCTTCAATATTTCCCTGTCTGGTAAACATGGCCTACTGTACAACTACTACTAATCTTAAATATCTCATAGACAGCATTTACCAATTTTCATAACGAGTATAGGTTTCTGCACCTAAATCACCAACAACGATATTTCATAGAGAATAGGTCTATCGTGTATTTTGCCTAGACGAATTCGAAATAAAGTTATATTAAAACTAATATATAATGAATCATTATTTTTAATCTCCGAAACAGTTTGGCCACCATCGCCACCCACCATTCACACGAGCCAGCATTACTATATGCCTGGCGACGTGCTGCTGGCCAACTGCTCATCGGGACCCAGCCGGCCTCCGTCCGAGCTCGCCTTTTTCCTCAATGATCAGCCGGTGAGTAGAACCCGTGCTAAGATAAACAAAACAAATATATTCAATCTCCCAAACAGTTTTGCCATCATCACCACCGACAATTCACACGAGCCACAATTATTTCAAGCCGGGCGACGTGCTGCGCGCTAACTGCTCTTTGGTGCCCAGCCAGCCTCCATCCGAGCTCGCCTTTTTCCTCAATGATCAGCCGTTGAGTAGAAACAGTTCTAACATTATTAAAACAAATCTCACATGAAGTTTGGCCATCATCGCAACCGATAACGACAATAAAATTCACAAGAGCATTCTACATGCCGGGCCGGGCGACGTGCTGCCGGCAACTGGTCGCCGGTGAGCAAAAGTCTCTTAACATGCCGTACGATTTGCTGTGCACCAACTGCCCAACGGGGCCCAGCCGGCCTCCGTTTGATCTCACCTTTTTGGATGGATTAGCCAGTAATTCGAATTAGTACTAATACAATTAAAACAAAGTAGTGACAACAAAATCTTAATTGACGTTAGACATATACATATATTAGGTATATTTAATACATGTTACATGTTTTATTTTAAATTGCATCACTTTGATGCACTCTGGGTCTCTGAGACTAAAGAGTTTAATTAAACAAGCTTGCCAGCCAGCTAAACATTTTGTCAGTAAAAACGAATATACATACATGCAAACGCCCCACATTTTATCATTCTATGAATATTCACCGCGCACGTAACAGCATCCGAGTAGGGTGACCAGATAGCATTTTCTAAAGTCCTATGAAAAACCTTACGTGACGTTCCCTCTCAGGATAATTGTAACACTGTATTTTCCATTTCAATCTTAAACCAAAAAAACTAATCTATTTACCGAGAGTATAGCACCATATAGTCGTCGTCGTCGCATTATATAAATAAACAATAACACGCAATACACCGCTTAAACCGTTGCGGGCAGAACCATAAAATTTGGGGTATATACAAGACAAATATAAAGAAGCGAGAAACGAAGTATATGCGGGCGGAAACTAAATAGTCTAGAATAAATTAAACCAATAGTTCCGGGAGATGTGTTGTTTATGGATGCAGTGACAAAAAATCGTACACTTTTGGGACAAATTTGACGGTGGTTACCCTACATTCGAAAGCAAAACGCCTCCACAATCTCCTTTACTGGTGTTAATCACCTAAAAGTAGACAAGGGAATTTAATTAACAACGTTAAAATCGTGAAATAATGTTCAACTTCAGTCAATGTTTGGAGCAGAGCCTATGATTAACTCAGTACGATTGTCAATGAAATTATATAATTTTAGTTTTATTGTGCATGTATTTATTTACTAATAGAAAAAATATTTTAATCATGTTTACTTATTTAATTCGTAATCAATTCAAAATGAAAGCAAACTTACTAACAGAGATAATTACATGTGTAATTACGAAATATAATTTTAAGAACACACATTTTAAGTTTAACGGCCTCCTAGCCCAGTCGGTAGTGACCCTGCCTACGAAGCAGGAGGCCCCGGGTTCGAATCCTGGTAAGGGCATTTATTTGTGTGTTTATCACAGATATTTGTACCTGAGTTATGGATGTTTTCTATGTATTTATCTATATCTATCTATTATATATATCGTCGTCTAGCACCCACAACACGAGCCTTATTGAGCTTACTGTGGGACTAGGTCGGTTTGTGTAAGATTGTCCTATATTATTATTTTTTATTTTTTTATTTATAAGTTCGCAACTATTCCTTTACAAATGCTGCACAGAAATTTTATTGTAAATGCAAACGCAATTGCTTAATGAAATGAAATGAAATATGTTGCCAAATGCAAAATGAAGCATGAAAAAAATTACACCAAAATAGTTGCCACTCAGCATCATCATCACTCGAGTCATGACAACTAGCCACAACGCTGATTTACAGGGCAACCAAAACTTAAAAATTATACTTAACCTAACTAGTGACAACAATATTTCTAGTTGACATTCATGCCACTACTGGCAACCCCACTTGCTTACTTTTTTTTAAATGCTGATCTAGTATCAAATTTTGATATTTAGGGAGCTTCAAAGGCTCATATAGTAGATACGGTTTTCAAATACTCGTTCTCTGCAGTGAGCTTAACGCTATTGTTCTAGTTCAAGCTAAAACTTTGGTTATCTACACTATTCCTACCAACAACTGAGCCCACTTTTGGTGAATGATGTTAGCTACACATATGTTTAATTTGTAAGGTTTTTTATGATTTTATAATTTTAAAGGCCTCACTCAAAAGGTTTCACTCAGTTTGATGTCAAAGTATCTACAAGATGATATTCTCCAATTTAAGCTCTATATCAGGTAAATGTTAGTTAAATACGAGTATGTATATACCAAATGAACCACCATTTGTGTGTTAGTATTTTGAGTACTCGTCTCGTAAAAAGATTAGGAACTGAGTGACTACATGTGCGAATGCTGAAAACTCACTCGAGATACACTGTGTATTTCAAGTCAGTTTTCAGCATTCGTCACTCTACTCATTAAAATAGTAAAAGTGACCTTGTCGGAAATAATGGGAAATTTACTTCCATGTTTTACGAATCACTTCGCGGTTTCCCGTTTCCACTGCCCGCTAAACATTATTAATAAAGTGGCCCAAGTCTGAGGGCCGGAACTGCCGCTGCTAATGGAGGAAATAAATTATTTCGTCGACTGTCCGCGTCTGAAAAGTGAGGCATATTATAAAGTTGTGAGTGAAATGGATTCTAAAGTAAAGAGTAAATGAGGCCTTCATGCAGCTGATGATGAAAACTCTAACTCAAAAACTTGCATTAACATAACAAAATATTACCAAGTATTATCATTAAATTAAGGAATGTTTTTCTATGATTTACATTTACTAAATATCGTCTTGTTGCTAATAGACAATAAACATGGCATCCTGGGTAACGGAAATCCATGTGCCGCCGGTCAAACTATTTAACAAATAAAAATTGTTTTCAATAGGTTATTCCAGTTACATATATATCGTCAGGTGTCAACCAAAACTCAGTAATTTCCAAAAAATAATGAAACGAAAATCAACTTTGTTTTGTTACTAATAAGTTTCATTATGGCTATGAACTCGTGGTAGTAGTTAATGAGTTTTGGTTGTCACCCGACGAATATATAACACTAGCGACCCGCCCCGGCTTCGCACGTGATAAAAAATGATTATTGTGGGTTATCTGTCTATGTCTATATATATATTATATATAGACATAGACATATGTATACCATCGTTGACTTTTTTGTAGACCTTTTTAAGGTGTACATTACTGTAGTGCTTTTTTTGATCTATCTCGTAGGGTTTAGCCAGCGTAAGCGCAAAAAATATATTATTGAAAAATTAGTTTATTTACGGCATCACATTAGAAACTTCTAAAATGATCGGTGTTTCTCTACTATATTATGCATCTATTATACATATAAACCTTCCTCTTGAATCACTCTATCTATTAAAACTGCATCACCATCCGTTGCGTCGTTTTAAAGATCTAAGCATACACATAGGGACAGACAGTGGAAAGCTACTTTGTTTTATACTACGTAGTGATAACATAAATACCTACTTTTTATTGCACACCTCAAAATAAAAAAACCCACAAAATACAAGTTAGAAACAGTATAAGTAGAGGTAACACAAATATACATATATATATATAAATATTATATGATATATATTGTCACTCAAAAAGACTTAACAATGAATTCGTTCATTCATATCAGCCTCATAAACCACATAACGACGTGGCGTACATGAACGCGGTTTAATACTTCCGTGCATCATTTCACAGTTAGCATTATTACCTAACGTAAAAGCTTAGTCTTAATAGTAATATTTTAATATTTTTTCAGCATATTTTTATAAAACAACAAGTGGTCATGCTATAATATATAGTATACCAAATATACTTTAGATAAAATAGTTAGATAATCAAAACCTTAAACCGGACAGGTATGCATTATGTGTCACATTGTTGGAACTAATATGATATTTATTGGATGGGTAAAAAGTAGGCACGTGAAAAACTAAAATATACTATATAAATAACCTAAAATAAACTAACTTAAAATAACTAAATACTAAAAATATTATACTGAGTTAAAATTAGGGGGCCACAATTTTAACTCAGTATAATATTTTAAAAAATTGTGGCCCCCGTTTTTAGCACCTGTTTACAATAGTTATTTATTGTTATTAAAAATTTACATTAGAATAGAACCCATTTTATGCCTTGAAAGTGTAAGCCTACTCTTAACCTTACATAATTAAATGAAATGAAACGAATGTTACAGAGCATAATATTAGATTACTAAAATTGGTGTAAAATGTATTTTTATCACTAAATAAATGAATGAAAGTTTAAGCAAACACCTGGGGGCCGATTTGACTTTCGAGCGCTCGAATTCAAAAAAATTAAGCTCGAAAATAATTGCACACAAAAGTTTGTCGCTATTATTTTCATTTCATCATTATTCATCGTTTTATTTAAAGTTATTAATGTCAGATTCGAGCGCTCGAATCTCAAAAATCGTCCGCCTGTACCAACTTCGTGTACCTAAAACATTACATTGTAAATGAGCAAAAAATTTCCTTTTGCACCACAATAGGGGTATTAGTGCACTGTTCCAGCAATGTTCCTCTGATATGGAGTGCTAAGCTTGGAAAATCTGCTTACTTTTTGTTCTCTTATACAGTGTTTTAACACGTTGGTTTTAGCTTCGCATGTAGGTTTAATATTTGTTGGTTTAACATTAAATTCATACTTCATGACCAAATTTTTTTACCAAATTGGATACACGCACAAAAAAACCTGCAAAAATATTCTAGAATAAGTGTGTTTTTTATACGAGCAAAAATAAGCAGCACTTTTCATTAAAAGAAAAATTGTAATATGCTGAGCTTTTGTTGCCACTATAATAAGGCAAATAATGATATTTGGCAGAGTTTTCTTAACATTTCCTAAAATTTGCCAGGTAACCCCGGGCTCGTACCAGGTGCAGCCAGCGGCCGAAAGTTTGTTCCGGGCGGAGCTCTATGTTCAGATCCAGCTGTGGCCAGCTCACTATGAGAGAGGGGCACCCATTCTGAGATGTGAGGCCAAGGCGGGAGGAGACCTATACAGGGATGATTCAACAATTGCTCTTTATTCTGCCAACGGAGATCCGAAAATAGAACGTGGTAAGTAACATCTAAGTATATAAAAGTTCATAAGTATTTTTTTATATTAGTGTTATTTTCATTGCCTATGTAGGTACCATCGGGTTCATAATTTTATACCCAATTTCTGAATTAATTCAATTCATTTATAGATATGGGTATGCAATTATGAACCCGAAGGTACCTAAACCCTAATTAGAAAGCTTTCCTAAGATATTATTATCTTACTAAATACCATATTTATCAGTATCTATATTATTCAGCCGCTACTCTAAGCTGAAATAATATACCAGTAGTATCGACTAATTCCACAATGCTATAGGAAGCAGCATTCACATGTAATAATGGGTTTGCGTTCATGCAAAATCTATTTTCATCAAAAGCGCTACTAATAAGATAGTCATTGTCATTGGACTTAAAGGGGCATTGAGAGCTCAATGAGTTATTGCTTCCCGCCTCGTTTCTGAGACAATTTCCGCCAAGGGCAACACAGTAGGGCGTTGTCTGAAGATAATAAATTTATCTTCGACGCAAGGCAACCCTGCCGTACAGTGAACTCTGTCTGTAAATTATTTTGAGGTTCATAAATCTCAAAGGTTATGATTTGTGAGCGGTTAAAGGCGACGTGTTAATATTTAAAAGGCTTTTCTAACGTTGTTTTAGTATGAGAACTATTTCTATTTCTGTGAACTTCTACACAAATCATTCTCTATTATTGTGTTTATTGCAAATTATATTATTGAAAACTTAGGTAAGCATTAACGTCGGCATAAAAAAATTAGTAAGATTAAAGTGCTCATTCCATACAACTGGTACTTAGGCCGAAAGATTGAAATAATAAAGGCATGACGGCTAAGGGTACTGAGGGACGAGCGGGCAGGAGGCGTGCATACCAAGTTATTTCTTTATGAGTATGGCACCGGTTAAAAGTACCATTCCGCTACACCTTGCTACATCTAATAAAATTCTGTGTTTAAAATGTTTTTTTTATAAAATTGTGTATTTAATTTTTTTTGGCAAGTCCACATCCCATTGTAAATAGATTTTAGTAACATTATTAAAATCCGTGCCGTTGATAACTTACACACACCTTTTATTTGCATTATGAATATAATTATTTTATTCTTGGTTTATCTATCTATACATATGATAAAGCTGAAGAGGGTCGAAAGTCTGTACATGGAAGATAATCGAAAAAAAGTTGGCTGGGGATACTTAGAATCGATAACAGAACACGTTCCAACAATTTTTAGAATTTTTGTCTGTTTATCTGTTTGTCTGTTTATCTGTTTATCTATTTATCTGTTTGTCTGTTTATTTGACCGCGCATCACGTGAAAACGGCTGAACGGATTTTGATGAAATTTTGTATAGAGATAGTTTGAGTCCCGGGAAAGGATAATATATAGTTTTAATCCCGAAAATCAACCCCGAAAATGGGGTTAAAAGTTTGTATGGAGAATTTTTAACCGCTGAAACGATTTAGATAGAAATGCGTATGGAGATAATTTGAGTCTCGAGAAACGTCATAGGATAGTTTTCAAACCCTTGTGGGGGTGAAAAGGGGGTTGGAAGTTGGTATGAGGAATTTTTTACCGCTGAACTGATTTAGATGAAAATCGGTATAGAGATAGTATGGGTCTCGAGAAAGGACAAAGGATAGTTTCATCTTCAAAAAAGCCCCCCCCCCCCACCTTAAATTAGAACCGTAGGTCCAAAAAATATCTATACATATAATAAAACTGAAGTACTTTCAACAAAAACTATCTATGCATATAATAAAACTGAAGAGGGTAGAACGTCTGTTCATGGAATATATTCGAAAAAAAGTTGGCCGGGGATACTTAGAATCGATAACAGAACACGTTCCAACAATTTTTAGAATTTTTGTCTGTTTATCTGCTTATCTCGGAAATTATCCCTTAAGCGGATGCAAAAGGGGTGGAAGTTTACATGAGGAAGAAACAACCAATAACCGCTGTACGTATTTAGATGAAATTTGGTATTGAAATAATTTGTAATTTTTTGGTCAAGGTGTTCATATTTATAACATGTTACCCGTCGATGATTTAAATTTACCTTTACCCGCTCTTAAGAAATATTTGAAAATGTCACGAATGTCAAAGGGTTATTGCAGGTTCGAGGACTATATATGACGGACAAAGTTGCAACCCAAACCAAAAAACTACTACAAAATTATCTAACATTTATAGGACACCGTTTAGGTAGGAAAACATATCAAACGTTTTGTGAAGCAGTCAGATTAGGGTTTATTTTTCTTTATAATTAAACAATAGGTACATTATCTGTCTCTCAAGCTGTTCTGATATGTCTTCTTGAAGAACTACGCATTATTTTGTATCTTTAAGATCTAATACTTAATGTATTACTGTTGTGAAAAAAATAAGTCCCATCGAGTTTATTTTCGGTCATAATACTTCTTGGGCCAGAGGTGTAGGGTTAGAACCGGTGGTAGTTTTGGAACGAAGTTCCTTCTCGGACGGTTCGCGGATGGGGGCTAGGCGAAAAAAAGTCACGTGACCGTCACGAAAATGCGTCACGTCACGAAAACGCGATACCCATACGATTGAGAAACATGTAAAATGGAATGAAATAAAAAATATATAAAATAGAATAAAGTGAAGTGTAGTGAAAAGTGAAAGTGAGAAGTGACAAAGTGAAAAAAGTCGAGAACCTAAAAGTAAAAACAAGTCAAAAATGTCGAAAATGTCAAAAATGGCTAAATTTCCAAAATTTCAAAAACTTCAAAAATTTCTAAAATTTCCAAAATTTCCAAAATTTCCAAACTTTCCAAAATTTCCAAAATTTCTAAAATTTCCAAAATTTCCAAAATTTCCATAATTTCCAAAATTTCCAATATTATCAAAATTTCCAAAATTTCCAAAATTTCCAAAATTACCAATATTACCAATATTACCAAAATTTCAAAAATTTACAAAAAAAATTAAAATCACAAAATTTACGAAAAAGTCAAAAATTAAATAAAATTAAATAACATAACTTCGTTCCGATCGAGTGTTCCACGACACTCACGTATTTTATTTTTCTCTGACGTTCATTAGTGCATTGTAATGTGCTTACATTGAAGAATAAATATCTTGATCTACACCAATATCATAAATCCTCTATTCCGCGTTCGGAACCGTATGTAATTACCACCATTATTACAACCAGTAACGTAACATCAGTGTATTACCTGTGTGGTAACAGTGTGGTAAAAACGTATGAAAATTAATGAAACTCTGCCCCCCCCCCCCCCCCGACCGCCGGCGCAATAAGGTTGGTCATGGCGGTGTAATGGCGGTCATTCTAATGGATTCAATGGATTTTTAATATGTGTGTAGGTAAAGCAGTGTATGCTTCTGTACATAATTAGGCCTTATTACATAACAGTTACATAAACTACTATTTCTCTTTTTAGGGTTCCGTAGTCAACTAGGAACCCTTATAGTTTCGTCATGTCCGTCCGTCTGTCCGCGGTCTAGCTCAGTTACCGTTCGCACTAGAAAGCTGAAATTTGGTGAGGCCTGATAAGAACTTTCAATAAAAACTATATTGAATAAAATTGGTTCAGCCGTTTTTGAATTATCAGTCAAAAACGCATAGTGAAAAGAAGTGCCGAATAGTAAAATGACGTAAACGCCGCCAAATATCCCTTAATAAGCGACCTTTTGAACGGATGTTTTGTAACAGGGCGGCTTCTACGAAACTCTACACTGAGCATCGCCCGACATGCTCTTGGCCGGTTGTTTTTGCATTGTTATCCTGGAAATTACCCCTTAAGGATTACTAATTCCAATTCAAGAAAATCCCCAGCCAGGTTATACGTAGTATATAAAAATCCAACGTCTAAAAGGGTGGGGGGGGGTAGCCACTACACTCGATGGAGTTAAATTTGCATGGGTCATGGACCCCCGTCCCCGTCCAAGTGCACCTCAAATAGAAATAAAATCATTTCTGCATTTGTGACCCCCCCCCCCCCCAATTTCAACTGCGCCTGTTCTTACCTTTCATGCTTAGACTAATTTGACGGGAGGATCGATTTGGATGATATTTGCCGTGGACATGAACGTGTAAATACAAAAGTGGTCCTGTATCGTCCGATATACACCTACTACTCTCTATGTCGTTTAAATCATGCAAAAAAAATATGATAAAAAAAGTAATCATTTTTGAGTGTAGTTTCATTTAGTGGTAATCGTAAAATATTTTATTAGGACTACTGTCCTCTAGCGTATCCATCTGTCAACTTTACTTCAAGTTCCGCCTCCAGGGTAGCGGGAGAGAAATTAGGGGTGAATTAGCCGCTTTCTGACACAGACCGAATTCCACGCGGGCGGAGCCGCGGGCACAGCTAGTGATATTATAAAATTGAATTGTTGTTTAAATCCAAAATGAGTAGTAATGTTTATTATAAAACAAAAAACATCTAGTGTTGCCCTATTACACAAAGTCTGTGTAGGGTATGATAGGGGCTATGGTTATCTCATTTTGCATAACTATGAAATACCACGACGGTGGCAAACAAGCATACGGGCCGCCTGATGGTAAACAGTTACTGTCGCCTATGGACGTCTGCAACCTCAGAGGATTCACTTGCGCGTTGCCAAATGCTAATAATACAGACAGCCCATACATAATTTCTCATTAAACACAAATGGTTCAAATCATTTGCTCTCGTACAAGTCTTATACGACTTTTTATTATATAAGCAAATAATATTACTTTCTCGAAATACTGGGTAAAATTTGTTCTGTGCTCAGTGCGTTCAGCTCAAAGCTGAGGAAATTAAATTACTAAAGGCTTTCAGCGGCAAAACAGACGCAAAGTTGCCACGTGAAATAACATTTTATAGTGAAATGTTAAAAAATATTTTTAATAAATGTGCTTCTGTTGTTTAAATTTATAAAGCCAAATTAATTATCGCGTAGTGGTAATTTTTCATGCAGGCGGTATTACGGTTATATTAATATTAAAATAATATAAACTAGGTAATTGATATATTTGTATTTTTCCGGATATGTTTCTCAGTATTCGCTGTGTGCGTAGTGCATGGTGGGGGTAATGTGAACGATCGCAGTGTACAATGTGACAAGAAATTAAACTGCAAAGGGTTCTTGTTAACACAACATATTTGATGAAACTTAACTCGGTCCACTGTCAAAATAGTAAATCAGCCAGAGACATTTCATATAAGCAAAGAGTACAAGCAATTCATAAGAAAGAAAAAAGAGATTGGGACCTCGCCTCAACAGATGGCGCCACATGCACATAGCGGATATGTAAAGATACGCCGAAGACGTTGTACAAATCCCAAAAAAAACGTCTACTTTTGACAGCTAAATAGTATGACAACATCACATCACACATAAGAAATTGGGATTATAACATTGATTTATACAAAAAGGGAGATATGGTACCAGGCGCTCGATTGTGTGCCATCAAATATAGGTTGCGGCACCTATATTGAATTAGTCGTGTGGCAGAGTCTCTCAGTCACACTTTGTACAATGCGCAAAATATGGATGTCTTGCGTACCCGTGTTAACTATATAATATAGGTTTATCTCTTTTTTTCATGATGCATATATATTATAGCGGTGTGTAGCATTTTACAAGTGTGTAGGTGCATGACCACATTTCAGTTTTGTTTACTATGAACGTCATTTATCTTCCTTTTTGTTTATGTCTATGGATTATAAGAATATATACGATTTCACCCTCACATGATCATTAACATTATAACTATTATTTGTAAGCGGGTATTTACTATGTATATTAGAGTTTTCGAGCACCCGATATTTCGGCACAGTTGCATGTGCCATCATCACGGAGTAACTCAAACATACAAAAAAACTTCAATATACATGGTAAATACCCCGTTACAAATAATATTTATGATTATAAGAATATAAAATCAACCAGGAATCAATGAAAAATAATAGGGAGGTTATAGTGAACCTCAAAATTCTATCTCTCTTTCATTAAAATGACGAAAGAGCGATAGAAAATGTAAATAATAATTTGCATTTCGATATAATATTCAAAATTGAGGATAAAATATGCCCAATGTTGGATCATCTAAGCACTGACATATACATATGATATAACTATACTTATATGGTGATCGTTATATTAACGTTATCGTATTTTGTTTCAGTTACATCACCAGGGTCCGCTACTACACTACATGGGTGCCAAATCCTTCTATTTCTACATACACTTATTTGGGCAAATAATACTTAGATTAAATTTAAGAACGAAAATTATACAAATAAATAATTATACTAGATGTACTAATTATTTCGAGGAAGATTGTGAATTTAGTTGAAAAACCTAAACGAGCTGACAATTATACCAAAGAATGTAAAGACTAAGAGATATTGTTGATTTAATACAAATTATATATGTGAGCGTAAGTTTTATTTATTAAGTAGAATCCCACCGTAACGTAATTAATAAATATTTTTTCTCGTATCATTGTTTAATATGTTTACCGTTTTTATGTTGCAAAAATAATTTACACTAGCAATTGTATTAATGGGTTCTCTTACAGACGGAGAGCTAGCCACGTCTGATATGACACAAATGCTCTCATTATTGATTCGACGAAACCTCTCTCGTTAGTTTGCTATACTATGCTTATTTCTAGAACCGGACATCTGGTAGCTGTAAAGTGGTGGAGGTTAAAGGAAGCAAACCACTTGAAGATTACAAATCCTAGAGTACTGGTTTTGAACAGTATTAAGAGAAATTATATGAATAATTAGATTATATCATTGCCAAATGTTTCTGTTGGGGTAAAGTAGTCCAAAATGACGTATATTATAATTCATAACTTGTCGCCTACTGTCTCTGTTTCCGAAATAATACGCAATGTTAAGACAACTTCGGCAGTTATTACCTATTTTTTATAACTTTTTTCCAACTGAAAATTTTTGCTAGTCTGTTATCAATCACAAGTAATCAATAATCATATCAAAATTAAAAATAGTGACAATAAAACCATGACATTAAAGACAGACCCGACAACGGTTGCATTCAAATATTTTCAAATTAAATTGAACACGTAGATACCCTATACCTACATCAAAGTTTGAGAACGCGGGACAGTTAAGCAATTAGGGCTAACACACTGTCATTATAAAGTTGTTTCAAATTGAACGAAAAAGGTTGTTACTTAAAAGGCGTCGAAAACCTTTTCCAAATTAAAATTTTCGACGATAAAACGCAAGAGAAAAGCGAGGTTAAACAAAAAGTTACCTATCTTTTATTTAACAGTAACTGGACACGGGTGCAATTATAAAAACACATTTTGCCCAGAAAACAACCATCTGGGACCCAAAATTACCCATAAAATTGCTTTTATGACAGGTCAGATTCAGCCGCTTACATTTTTTTACCATTTATAAACGGATTAATTTTGATATTGGTGAAAGCAGTTCTATAAGAGCGTTGTTATATCCATAAGACTCTAGTTTTTAGGGTTCCGTAGTCAACTAGGAACCCTTATAGTTTCGCCATGTCTGCCCGTCCGTCCGTCTGTCCGCGGATAATCTCAGTGACCGTTAGCACTAGAAAGCTGAAATTTGGTACTAATATGTATATCAATCACGCCGACAAAGTGGTAAAATGAAAAGTGGAAAAAAATGTTTTATTAGGGTACCTCCCCTATACGTAAAGTGGGGAGTGATTTTTTTTTTCATTTCAACCCTAACGTGTGATATATTGTTGGATAGGTATTTAAAAATGAATAGAGGTATACTAAAATAATTTTTAGATGAATGTAAATATTTTTGGAAATAATCGCTCCAGAAGTTAAAAAATTGCGTCCCCCCCCCCTCTAACTTTTGAACCATAAGTTTTAAAAATATGAAAAAAATCTCAAAAGTAGAACTTTATAAAAACTTTCTAGGAAAATTATTTTGAACTTGATAGGTTGAATAGTTTTTGAAAAAAAATTACAAAATAATTTCTGAACTAAGTTTGTAATTTAACCGTATAAGCAGGTGTTTATTGTACCTGTAATTTCTACAATATCACAATGAAATGACGTGCTTTCAAATAAAGTAAAAACGGTGAAAATCGGTTCACGCAATAAAGAATTATCCCATAAAAATCATCTTCCATACTTTAAGCTCGCGCGCAATAGTTTACTTAATTTGCCGATAGATGTCGTATACATACATACTGTCGTGTACGTGGAACGCTCATATCATATCCTACATGGCGGTGTTATCTTAAGTGGGGACACTTACTGTGACGGACGGAAAACTACGGAACCCTACACAGAGCGTGGCCCGACACGCTCTTGGCCTGTTTTTAAAATACTAATTTAAGGCTAACCCCACACTAGCGTCTTTCGAGCGTCGACGTCGCGTGAGCGCACGCCTAGCGGCGACGCGGCGTCAACGCAGCGTCGACGCGACGTCTGTCGAGCGTCAGCGTCTCACCAGCGGTGACGCTTTTGGCGCGGCGTCGCCGCAGCGTCGAAGGGACGTCTGTCAAGCGTCGGCATCTCACCAGCGGCGATGCGGCGTCGACGCAACGTGGGCGCGACGTTTGTCGAGCGTCGGCGTCTCACCCAGCGTTGGCGCGAGAAATGAGAATCTTAACGTCGTTAGTAGTTCTGGATTATTTGTAGAAGTTCTTTGAATGTTTCTGGTGGCATCCGTAAAAGACGCTCGACAAACGTCGCGCTGATGGCGCGTTGACGCCGCGTCAACGCCGAGTCACCGCTGGTAAGATGCCGACGCTCGACCGACGTCGCGCTGACGTCATGTCGACGCCGCGTCAACGCCGCGTCGCCGCTGGTGTGACGCCGACGCTCGACAGACGTCGCGTCGACGCTGCGTCACCGCTGGTGAGACGCCGACGCTTGACAGACGTCGCGGCGACGTTGCGTCGACGCCGCGCCAACGCTGCGTCGCCGCTGGAGAGACGCCGACGCTCGACAGACGTCGCGTCGACGCTGCGTAGACGCTGCGTCTCCGCTAGGCGTGCGCTCGCGCGACGTCGACGCTCGAAAAACGCTAGTGTGGTGTTAAGTATAACTAGTTCACTAACCAAGTTAAGAAGAGCCGAAATTCAGGTTTCTATAAGAAAATTAGCCTATTAATTCATTGAAATGGTACATGTTATTTCAGATACAACCCATTCAACATATACACGGTGTAACATGAGAAAACCGAATCATTTTAACAGCGTATTCCTGATCATAATTGGAGACTAAAATGTCGTATAAACTTTTCTGGAATTCGCCTAGTTTCAGAGTTACTACCACTTAAATAAAAAAACATTTTTTAATGTGACTCAGTGTAAAACGCTTTTTCGATGGCGATTTCACCCTTTATGGGGTCTAGTCTAGACATTCTTATTGACAAATATCAAAGTGCCAAGGAATACTTTACGTAAGCTATTTTTTACGGAAAAAAATGTACTAATTTATTTTAATCGACAGTTTTACTAATAATATTTTTGTTTTTATCTTCAAAAGCATTCAAAAAATCGAAAAAAGAGCAAAAAATTTTTTTTTTTGGCGAAATCCAGAAAAGTTTATACGACATTTTAGTCTCCAATTATGATCAGGAATACGCTGTTAAAATTATTCGGTTTCCTCATGTTACACCGTGTATATTGAAAAAATACGTGCAAAATTTAAGAGTTGTTTCTCAAGAATATTATGTTTCTAAACTTAATTAGGCTCATTATTGCAAATACAATAAAGTGGCTTTGGGAACTTTTGCCATCTAGACACGCGGCAGCGTGTCAAGAAACCAAAAAGAATACGAAAATTGTAGTGTTTTTTTAAGAATTGACCCGGTGTGATTCTGGGGTCGGAAACTCTTGTCTAACGTAAATATTTCATCACTATTGAAAAAATTAACCATAATGTTTAGAAATAAAGAAATGTAGAAAAATCCACCGCCTCAGCCGAGACTCGAAGTCGTGACTCTGGAATACATGCCTATCGCTCTGACCAACTAAGCTACTGAGACTTACCTGATGGCTGCAAATTTCTCCACTATATCCTTTATGCGTCTTAGGGGGATGCAACCAACCAAAAATCAACCATACTGGCTTTGATATATGGCAACACCCCTTAACAACTAGCATTTCCATGAGCTATAAGACAAACCCGACCGATTTTGACAGTGTATTTCTGTTCACATTTACGAGTACATACTAAAATGGTATATGTTTTATAAATGAAATAACATTGAATCTTGAAGCAAATCAAATTATTTTGTTCAATATTTTTTGATTTGCAATTTTTAAGTAGTTACACTACTATATATAAATTGAAAATAGATGTCATATACTTCAGAAAAAGTGACCAAACCCTCCGGTGTCCGAGGCCAGATTTGAACTAACATTATTAGATAATTTACTTCAAGAAACAATAAAACACTTGAATAATGATGACGATCCCCTAACCAAAAAGAGGAACCCATACTAGTGGCAATCATGTACACTTTTGTGTGATGTGGAACTTTGAGGGTTCCTATCTTGAGTGTATGTACTTGACCGTTACCTTTTGTCGATAACAGAAATAACAATAAAAGATAAAAGGCAGGTAAAATCGCGACCGAGCTTTGGAGGAGTGGCTATAAGTGTCTATTACTATAATCTATATCTACTGTTGTGGATTATTTGTATTCACAAGACTGGTGTGCGTACTTGATTGTGTTAACTGTTAATTTATCGCTTCCAGACATATATTCTGATTCTGATCAAAGTTTATTTTTTTAATAATAAATAAATAATATAATCTTTATTGACTTATAAACCTAACACAGACATATTTTAACATAAGATATGCTAATTTACAAAAGCTTACGGTAGGTTTGTGTTAATACTTTAAACCTAAACATTCAATGAAGTAATTGTGTTTCACCTTGGGTAAAGCTTTTGTAAAGATATCTGCCTCCCACTCAGAAGAAGGCTTATAAATTAAACGAATCAATTTGCGATCAACACATTCGCGAATAAAGTGATGATGTACGTCTATATGTTTAGTCCTACGAAAACACTCATTCTCTACCATTTTCAAAGAACTACGATTGTCGTTATAAATGGTGATTGCCTTTGATTCTAACCATTCTTTACACTTAAGCTCCTGCAAAAAATTACGAATAAACTTCGCCTCTTTAACAGCATTGACAAGGGCATAATATTCGGCTTCTGTACTAGAACAGGCCACGTTTTGTTGCTTGTGACTGTTTATAATGCAACTTCCTAACCTAGTAATAAAACCAGAGTAAGATTTTCTGTCATTGGTATCCCCCGCCCAATCTGCGTCGGATGAAATAATGACTTCCTTACTTCCTCTTTTAAAATTGAGTCCGTAGTCAGTTGTACCCGAAAGATACCGCAAAACTCGCTTAGCAGCAGTCCAGTGAGACTCATCATAACATGTGTTATATTGGCTTAGCTTACTGCACGCAAACGCTATATCGGGACGTGTACAAACAGCGAGATACATTAGACTACCTATTAGTTCCTGATACGGAAATCTTGAATCAATGTTGTCTGCTTTTGGAAGATTGAAGTTAACTTCCATTGGTGTTGCAATTTTATGACACTCAGCCATCCCAAACTTGATTAACAGGTTTTTCACGTATTTAGACTGACTTAATTTCAAAATACCTTGCTCTCGGTTCCTCTCCACATTCATACCTAAGGCTTGTTTTACAGGTCCAAGTAGTTTAACTTTAAAGTTAGAACTGAGCAATTTGTAAAGCAATTTATTTTCATGGTCTAATGACCATTGACTTTTTCAAATTCAGTTCTAATGAACTGAATATGAAAAAGTCATCTACGTATAAGGCTATGATTACCTTATTTTTGATATACACACATTTCTCAGTTTTTAGTTGTGTAAAGCCATTGGTAACTAAGACTCAGTTAACTTTTTCATTCCAAGCTCTACTAGCTTGTTTGAGTCCATACAAACTCTTTTTGAGTAGACAGGCTTTATTCTGCCCCTCAATCGCAAAACCAGCTGGTTGTTCCATAAAAATGCGGTCATTGAGGTCGCCATTGAGGAAAGCTGTATTAACATCAACATGTGCAATATCCATGTCATTTTGAATTCCAATTGCAAAGAGTAAACGTAAGGTACAATGTCTAACGACAGGTCCAAAGGTTTCTTCAAAGTCAATGCCGTATTGTTGGGTAAATCCTTTAGCAACTAAATGAGCTTTGAATTTTTCGAAGTTACCACTGGGATCAACTTTTTCTTTAAAAACCCATTTGCATTTTATTACGTTACAATTTTTAGGTCGATCTACAAGTTCCCAGACATTATGCGACATAAGAGAGGTATATTCCTCCTGAATAGCATCTAACCATTGTTTGCTTTTCTCAGACTTTATAGCTTGATTGTACGTTCGAGGTTCACTCCGTCCGATTAAGCCTATTTCAGTGAAATATTTCATTTCATAATCGTTGAATCGTATAGGAGGACATCGTGTACGTATCGGTCTAGAGTGTTCTGCGATCTCTGAATCTGTATCAGAGTTCATAGTTGCAGGCTCTATAAGCTTGATTGTTATCATTTTGTTGATCAGAGGAAATCATTTCATGAACGATTTGTTCTTTATTACCTGTTCATTGACAATAGAATGATCTACAACAGTACCGTCATTAAAAACATCCTGAATATCCGAACGGATAGATACATTTGGTGTAGCATATTCATCAATGTCAGATTCAATAATGTCTGCCTGAGGAGTGTTCTGATTATAAACCGAAACTTCGACAGTATTAATTAAATCATCATAATAGTTAGTTGTCAAATGACTATTTAACTTATTAGTTTTGTGTTCAACACTTCTAACGGTTTTAATAAACTCTACTGAACGAGCTTTAATAATTTTGCTGGCATCAGCTGGATCACCAAGTCTATAACCTTTTGTGTGATCACAATATCATAACATAATATAGGGTTTTGATTTAGGATCTAGTTTTGTACGTTGACATTGTGGAGTAAGAGCATATGCTTTACAACCAAAGACTCTAAGGTGACTAAGGTTAATTTTAGAACCAGTCCACAGTTCTTCAGGAGTAGCCTCCTTTAGAGCAGCTATCGGACTACGATTCTTCAAATAGCAAGCAGTATTGACTGCTTCAGCCCAATACCTTTTTCCTAAGCCAGCGTCTTGCAACATTGCTCTAGCTTATTCCAATAAGGTCCTGTTGAGTCTCTCTGCCACACAATTTTGTTGAGGTGTGTATGGAACAGTGGTTTCGTGAACTATACCGCATTGCTTAAAATAATTCTCGAAACTTTTGTTGCAATATTCTGTGCCGTTATCACTTCTAACACGCTTAATCTTCAGATCGGTTTGGTTTTCAACAACATTTTTAAATTCAATAAAAGTGTTCAAGACAGTAGTTTGATCCTTGCGATCCAGAAAATAAATGAAATATTTTCGCGTAAAATCATCAGTGAAGCTAATAAAATAACGACTACCACTCCAACTATTAACAGACATCGGTCCACAAATATCAGTATGGATTAAATCCAATTTTGTCACGCTTCTATGTGCTTGACCACGAGGAAAAGATTTAGCTTTTTGTTTACCTTCAATGCAAGGAGGACATGAGTTCAAATTTCCCTTTGGAAAATTAATACCGCGGGCCAAAGAATCACGGAGGGTTAACATACCTTTAAAACTTAAGTGTCCTAAGCGACGATGCCATAGCTCCAACAAATCGTTGCTGGATACAAAAGATTTACCTTCGGTGAAAATCTTAGGCTGTTGGTTGTTTAATAAACTTGAGTAACATTCCTGTCCTTGATAAATTTTGTATATACCATTCACATTAGTAGCTTGTAGCTCACAGGAACCAGTAACGGACACATTATCCCTCCTGTAAACATTACATTTATTAATATCAAATATTAAAACATAACCTTTCGCTGCGACTTTGCTAACCGACAAAAGATTTGCTGCTTACCTTTGGTACATACAAAGCATCTTTAATAACTTTAACATTATTATCGCTTAATGTCACGTTGACATTCCCTACTCCTTCACTATACATCGTATCGCTATTAGCTGTAGTGATTTGGGATTTAACTTCAGAAAAGTAATTAAATAACCAATCCTTCCGATTAGTCATATGACTAGTGCAACCTGAATCTAAGATCCAGCTATCACGATCACAAACATTACTAATTATAATAAAAAAAGCAGTCTCAGTTGAAAATAAAGAAGTATTAATTCCCTTTTTAGACGATGATGATGAATCATCTTGAGATGTAATGTTTCTTCTTCTTCAACTTTGGACATTTAGGCTTGATATGTCCTTTGACATGACAGTTGTGACAAATAGGAACGAATTTATTCTTTGCTAACAAAATCTTCTCGGATTCTAAATTCGAATTAGGTAACTTTTTCTTGAATTCGCCTTGAATTTACTGGCATTTAACAAAATCAGATGTCAACTTTGTATTTGAAGCTTCCATTGCCATAATCAATGGATCAAATTCACTTGGCAAGCCAATTAACATCAGTTCTGCCAATTCTTCATCATCAATACTGCAGCCAATATCTGTTAATTCTTGGATAACGGAAATTATATTTCCTAAATAATGATCCATGCAGTCAAAGTCATTATATTTTATTTGAGCTAGTTTTCTTTTTAAAGAAAGCCTTCTGCTTATGCCACAATTCTCATATGCAGATTTGAAGTTCTTCCATGCTTCGGAAGCGGTTTTGGCATTTTTCACATGCGGGTAGCAGATGGGTTGTATATTCAGGCAAATCTTTGCATACGCCTTTTGATCTTTGGTGGGATTCTTAGTCGCATCACCAGAACCATCCACATACTCCCATAAACCATGGTCAATCAACAATAATTTTATTTGAAATTTCCAAGTACTATAGTTGGTGACACCTTCCAATTTACCGATGAACATATTAGAACCGGTACTTACGATTAGATTATCTAACGAAATATTTTTCGTTGGATCGTCTTCGCCCATAATGTATAATTGTGACATTGTCATGGTAAAGGTAATATATTGTCGGTATTGAGTTATTGGTACCTCCTTATAGTTCAAAACATTCTCCTTCATATGCAAAAAGAACGAGATCGCTATGTTAAGTATTTTTATTTTTAATAATTTTTTGAAGTTTCAACATATCTTTGTACTGTTTTGAAATATTCGGGTTTAAAGTTTGAAAGCCTAAAAAACCTAGTTATAGGTTGAAGTTATGGAGATAGCGGTTTTAAAATGTTCCACATACATTATATTACTCGACAAATCATATGTTGTCTCTAACATTTTACATTTTATAGAAATAATACAATAATAATGCACGTAGGTGTGGAGTCAAGATTAAAAAATAAAATATTTTATATAACTCAAACTCGACAGATTTTCAGCTGGCTTATGTTGATTTCGTAATATGATGTAGGTAAGGTTTATAATAAAAATAATGAAACAACCATATCTCAAGGCATAATTTTTTTTTATAAAAAACAAAAAAATCAACACCTACATAAAAAATATACAAAATCAACATTATAATTTTTAATTCTCATAGTTTACGTTAATTTAGGAACAAAACTAACGATCAAGTGTAATTAAACACAAACGTAATGTAGTTTTCTATCAAAAAAGTGACTTCAAAGTTTAGACTTTTAACATGATTTTCACATTGTCGCTATTCATAAGTTTAGAGAAATAAGAATTCTACTTCCATTATTAAATATAGTGTCCGCACTATAAGTGCATATATCTAATACAAATATTATTATGAATCAATAACATAACTTATTTTATAAAAAATAACAGTCTTTTCGTCAGCTTTACTAATTTAGATCAAGTTTGTTAGTTTAACATTCCTTAGGGTCCCACATTGTCGCCTTATGACACTTATGAGATCAAACTTATTATTA
Organism: Pammene aurita; assembly: GCA_947086415.1. NCBI lineage: Eukaryota > Metazoa > Arthropoda > Insecta > Lepidoptera > Tortricidae > Pammene > Pammene aurita. The sequence goes on from OX352291.1 coordinate 19,044,978, forward strand.
AGACTTATTATAATAAAATTATTACTTACAAAAGTAATAATTTGCATTTAACATCATTATGAAAATCACACTCAACCTCGCACCTAGGGGTACGTAAGTGCTGACGCCAAAACATTTAAATTATTACGTCTGATTGAGAGATTGGTGACTTTGTACGAGTATTAACTGATTATCTATACGGTTGTCCCTCAGAAGCTTGTTAAATATAAGTCAACTATATTTTCTGTTAAAAAGTTTTGATTTGTTTTAACTTATATTCCTCCCCTTATTTATATTTAAGTTTTTGTTATGTAATTAATCAGTAATCAAAGCATCTGCCAGGCACCCGGATTATTAAAATTGTTAGTATGGCACACTGACTAGAGAAATTTTCATTTCTGTATATAATGGCAAACCTATTTCCGTTGCTAGCTCTCCGGCTAGAGCAACGCGTGCGCAGTGTACGAGCAGCATATTCGTGGGTATTAAGACAGTCTGGACGCACTTTAAAATTGTAAATAATTTTATTATCCTATGTGATCTATTTATTTATTTTTAACAATCCAACTGAATAAACTAACATAATATGAATTTCGATTAATATATTTTGTATCTAGTTGATTGATTTAGGCCAGATTAAAATAGAGAGTTTTGTTTTGTCTTAATAATTATTGCTTATGTTACCACTATTGTTAAAAGGGTAACATAACATAAAGCTAAGTGAACGTAACGGGCAGCTGAGTTACGAACTGTCAAGCAAATGGATGGGAGTAAACTGAGATTTAGACAACACGTGTTACTACATTTTCCAATGGCCCCGATATTACTTCAAGCTTATGAGCGACAATGTGGTACCCTAGTCGGTAAACTTTGACTGTGTTTTTTTCCTACTTTTAGTTGAAACGTTTAACTTTTTATCAATACACCGTATTATTTTAAGTGTGTAGAAGCTATTTTTAATCAAAACCAATTTTCACTATTTTTGAGTTGATTAACAAAATCAGTGATATCTCGGAATCCACAAGCGACAAAGTGGTACCCTACCCATGATAACGTCACAATTATTTTTTACTATGACGTAACTCACAAAATAATTCACGTAAATAATATTTACTGAAAAAGAATAGTACCATTCACTGAATTTACGGTTATTTATTTACCCATAACCAATGTTAATAATAACAATAACACAATGTAAATTCGTTGTATTTTAAAGAGTATATTCAGACATATTGAGAAAAATATCACAAAGCCATGTTTGACATAACATAGTTCTTTTTATATTAAGAATATAACGACATTACGAATATAGAACTAGTAGCTAAGGAGGTTATATTCTAACAGTTTGTAACAGTATAAGTGCTGGGATTGAGCCTCTGCCTCCCGAACTAGGACAAAGCCTGTGACTCAGAAGTCAGTGATTCCCGATTATTAAATCCTTCACTTATGTAAGTAACGACTTTAAAAGCGCCGAATTTCATAATCTGATCAATAGAATATCCATTAGGTACTGCTTCATAAACTCAATCAAATTCTCTTCCCGTGTTTTGTTCCTGTTTTTCAACCTATTGGTAATTATTCACAACCTTAAACAAAGTAACTTAGCTGCAAAGTTTTAATTAAAAACTTGAGACTCTGGAAGACCCATCTTTTTAAGCCCAACCTCGGTTACGGTTTAGACTTTGAATCGTATCGTAGCGAAAATAATAGTTACAAATACGAATAGACCAGATTATTGATAGGTGCCATACATCTATTTAAAATCAAACTTTACCTAACTCTTATTAGATGTACGTTACGTAAGTATTAGCCATTGTTAGTTGTGGCTTCAGTTTAAGTGGCATCGTTATTATTTAAAAAAAGTGTCAACATTCTAAACTTTGAACTTTACTTTAATTTCACATATGAATCATATGACATAAAAATCAAACTAAACTTCTACATACATAGAGGTCTCTTACTTTTATAACCGATAGCTACAAATCCGACAAGATACAAATGTTACCATTTTACCCGATTCGGATATATTCTTTCGTAGTAACTTTACGCATTCTATACCTAATTCGATTTTCGCTTAAGAATTTTAAGGGGGTTTGACGCGTAATGGCTGATCTACGTGTGTTGATAATGTGATCAGCGATCCTGTTAATGGAAATATATAGCTTTTGCCCTAAGCTATGTCATCACAGGGAAAAACGTTAAAAGATACGAGTAGGTATTAGGTATCACAACGGAACGAATATTGATTGTACAAAAAGATATAGAAAATGTTAAATACCTACTTAATTTGAACTTCTGAGTTACGGAAAATGGCAACTTTAAACCGTGTTAGTAATTAAGGTAGACTCTTGAAACGTAACTTTGGTGGATAATGGTTATATTCAAAGGAGCTACGAAAGAACAATTTTAATAGAGTAACATAACGTAACATTAATTTATAATAGCCTGATTTTTTTTTATTTCATTCTCGTGGGATATTTATAGATAATATATGCAAAAATCCTACAAACTTTTTACCCGGAAGTAGTTAAATGGGTAAAAAAAATTGTATATTTTTATTTACAAAAATATCAATTATTTTTATTTGTAAACATGACGGTATTTAAGTCTTCTTTCCGTTGAAAGCGTAAAACAAGAAACCATGTCCATGTACAAACCACATAATTTACAAAATGTACGGCGCGGGCGATATATATCCTTATTCGTTAGAAACAAATAGTAATAAGTGGTAGTTTGTTCTTACACATTTTAAAAGACTTAGAAACGATATATTCATTAAAATCCTAAAAGAAAAACGCTTGTAATATGTGTGTACATATTATTGGCGGTAAGCGAATAACGATAATATATGTTGTAGGATTTCATTGCATAAATAATACTAGTATCATGATATATCCGTTATACTAAAAATATTAGCTATTATTAGTTATTTCCAATTCCTCATACTAGCCGCCCGTAAAATGACTGTAGTATTTCTACATGCGCCGTCTACGCAGCATTTTGGGCATGAAATGAAATGGAATACGATTATTTTCAGGCACCTAGTGGCTCATAGATATTTACCTTAAGACTAACGTACATAGAGTGTACTTAATATAAATTAAAACTATTATTTGGGTGACACGAAGATTTTTTGTTACGCCACCTGCTCCGATGTAATATTTGGCAGAGCCAAGCACTTCTAAAACGGGGACGCTGGCGGTGGATAGGCATTCAATATGTACAAATTTGAAACATGGCTTTTGTTAAACAATTCTTTATTAAATAAAAAATCTATCAACAATGTTGTCCAACATGTATCTGTTTAACCCAATAGTTTACTGGTAGAGAATGCCATGTGTTGTTTTACCATTATATTTATACTTTTCTCTAATACCTTGTTGTTTTTCCTTAGCGTAGTAGGTAGTGTATGCAAACGCAAAGGGTAGTGATGCTGCGTGCGAGCCGGGCATACAGAACGGTCTCGCACGCGGCAGGTTGTCTCCTTGCCGGCACACCGCCGTGGGAGCTGGATGCTCTGGTGCTGGCAAGAAGATATGAACGGAAAATGGAGGTGAGGGAGCGCAACGACCCCCCGGACCCCGAGGAGGAAAGGCGCGCCCGACGGGCTAATGACGCTCACCGGAGGGTACTATGGCGGGAGCAACTAGAGAACTCCCCCTATGGAACGCGCACCATAGGGGCGATCCTCCCGTCACTAAAAAGGTGGCTCGAGCGCAAACATGGGGCCCTGACATACCGACTGACACAGGTACTGTCCGGGCATGGGTGTTTTGGACACTACCTGTGTCGAATAGGCAGAGAAGAGGGGCCCCAGTGCCATGAATGCGGCGACGACGACGACACTGCCCAGCACACCCTAGAGGTGTGCAAAAAATGGGCAGACGAGCGCCGCATTCTGACAGCATACACCGGAGGGAACCTCTCGCTGCACAGCGTCATCAGGGCGATGCTGAGTAGCGAGAGAAACTGGGAGGCAGTAGTCTCCTTCTGCGAAACAGTAATGTTGCAGAAGGAGGCTGCGGAACGGGAGCGTGAGGACGCTGCAGATGCGCCACAGCTCCGTCGAAGACGGAGGGGAAGAAGGCGAGCACAATATGTGCGAGACGCCTAACCCCCTGTAGGGTCGGCGGACGGGGATCCGCCATTGAGGCCCTACTTGCGTGAGAGGACGGACTGGCTCTCCTCCTCTCCCCAGGTGTATGCCCTCTAAAAGGGGCGACCGGGGGGGTATCGCGGAGAATGACTGATGGACCCGTGATGCCCCCCACGAACGGTTAGGCGGTTAGCCCGGAGTGTTTTAGTGGGTATTCTCTTCACCTTCTCTTTGATAGAAGAGAGGCAGGAAGAGCGAGTCCCACATACCTCCCGCAAGACCCTTACCCCGGGGCTGGGGGGATGCGTAAACGCATTTCACTCCGTCAAAAAAAAATAAGTCGCGCTTGCTGATGAGAAGGATGGATGACGCGGTTGTGGACAGCAGAAACATTTGTAATACAGTCATTATACGGTCGGCTAGTATGGCGAATTGGAAATAATTAATAATAGCAGATTCTTTTGATGTAGCAGACGTATCATAAATCTAGTGATTACATCGACACATAATCTCACTAAATTTTACTTGTATAAATATATAAAAAAATATTGAAAAATATAAAAATTCGTAGATTATTACTTAAAAATATTAATTAACGTTTGTTTTCTTGTAATATACATTAATGTTTGCTTTATAATACTGACCACGCATGGCACAAAAAATAAAAATGGGTTCCTTATTTATAGTCAATTGACCTGGAGTTTTTTTTATTATTGAGCATGTTTCAGTGCATTAAAATCGTAATTGGCTACAATTTTTATGATTAATAATTAAATATAGTAATTATATATACTGATAATAAATCACATTATAATTTATACCGGAGGGTGGGTTTTATGAGAGTGTAAATTATTTACCAATAAAAATTTGTAAATAAGTATGTTTTGGGATTTTCATATTGCGCACTTTTTAGCTCAACTTTGCATAAATCGCCTTTTAAAATAAGTTGTTACTATTTTATTCCAAACACTCATCACCGTTGTTTTAAATTTGGCGCGCATGAGCCAGAGAACGATCACGATTGGTCGGTTACGGGAGCGGAGAAGAGAAGTGGTGGCCGACCACGCGCAAGGGTCGTGCCTCGCCTGCGCTGTGTTATCAGCGCAGATGTATCTGTATTTTAAATATTTTAGGTCATCATAATGATAAAAATGTCACCATTTATTGAGTAAAATAGACGTAAGTACCAAAAACCTGACAACGGTGCGACTAGGGTAAATAAAAACTTCTTTCGAGTACAAGTGCGGGTAAAATTGACCAAAGTAGGTATAATATTGCTAATGGAGAGGTAATAATTTATCATTAGGAACGTACAAATTTTGTGTCGTGTACCTACATCACATATTTACTGCATACGAAATATGGCAAATTGATAGTATGTCGGAGTCGGAGTTCAAAAGATAAATATTTTTAGGCATGCGGTAAGCCAACTTAAATAGTACGGTTCAATTTCGAAGTTAGTCAATGAAGCCAAAATTAAAATGTAGTAAGAATGGTTTATTTGTTGTTATTCGCATATACTACAGATTTTAAAACTTTACGCTTACGCTTTTTTGGTTCGATATCATGGCAACATAGGTCACAACAGTAATGGCGCATGCGGCGATTTTTGCCACGACTAAATAAATATACGGTTGCGCAAAGCAACCATACTATATGCTAGGGATGTAAAAAATATTCGTATTCGCATTCGCGAAAATCTGCATGTTTTTTGATATTCGCATTCACGTTCTTATTTGCACAATTAAATGCGAATATATTTAATTTAAAATAAAACACACAGAAAAATTTACTATAATTTCAAACGGTTTTTTATTATTTTATTCGACGAAAAAAATATGTGACGTTTTAAAGTCAAAGGTACATCATTGTTAGTTATCAGTATCAATAATAGTCCCGTCACTAAACTTTAAGTTGTTCGAGGAGATCACATTTAATCCTACACTATTTTGTCCTTGGGATCTGGTAAAACAACATTTATTGAAAATATGTATTAAGTTTTTCCCAAAAAATACGTTGTGCTTTCTTTAAAAAAAATTTTGAAAATTTTAATGTTTATTTACCACAAACATTAAATCCTACACTAGAGATTTTTAATCCAAGGGACTACCTGAATATTTAAAACAGTATTTGAAATATTCACCACCTGTCAAGTTGAGAATACATTAGAAATAATAAAAATGTTGAAAAAATTCAATAATAATTACTAATTATACAAATGGTGATTTTTCACTATATTGTCGAGACAATTATTACGCTTCGTTTAAAAAAATTTTTACAGTGGTGACTGTATTATTACTATTTCTTAAATGATTTTAAATGATTTACGAATACGCGCATTAATTCTACACTCATGATTTTGATGCTCCTTTTAGCTTTAATAATATGTTACATAATATCAAAATTTCACCAGTAGATATAGTGAGCATTTTCAGGAATTGTAAAATTAGTAATCAAAAAATAAACTTAATTGGAGCGGGGCGCGGGGCGGAAACTACAACACATAAGATGTGTGGCGGCCGATACTATTAGTGCACCTAAGGTCATTGACCGTGTAGGTATATAAGAAGCGCAGAAGGGCATAGCGTATGGTGCGTAGTTGCTTACTTAGGAGTAATAATCAGGGTGGAATAAATAATGGGCTCATTTTATTTATCAGTATTACACTATTTTTTTAATCACACTGATAAAATATAATTCTTAATATTATTTTAATTTATATTTATATAAATGCCTATGTCCTGACTGACTGACTGAATGATCCACGCAGAGCCGAAACTACTGAAGCTGGAAAGTTGAAATTTGCAGATAAGGTTACATTTTTAATTTGTACAAGTAATAAGGATCGATTTTGAAAAATTCAAGCCCTAAGGGGGTAAAAACGGGGTTAAGCGTTTGTACGGTTAGGATTTAACATTTTAAGTTAGGAACTTGAAACTTCGTACGTTTGTTGCTAATAAAAAAATAATAAAAGTCTTTTCAGTGTTTTCTGGTATATAACCTCTAACGGGGTTAAAAAGGGGTTGAAAATTTGTAACGAAATATTTAAAAAAAAATGTAACAGACTTGAAAGTTCCTTTGTAGGCTACTCAGCTCCAAACAAAAAAAAATTTCAGCGTTTTTCAAAACTCCACCCCAAAGAAGTTGAAATGGGGTTGAAAAGTTGGATTGTAGCCAGGCCGAAACTACTGAAGCTAGAAAGTTATAATTATCGTTCATAATGTATATAAGAAATACGAAACAAATTTGAAAAATTAAACCCCTAAGGGAGTAAAAACGAAGAGTTACAAATTTGTATGGGTAGGGATTAAAATTTTAAGTTGGCATGCAACTTCGTACATTCATACATTAAAAATAATGAAAGTAATTTTAGCGTTTTTTTTTTCATTCAACCCCGCAAACGTGGTTAAAAAGGGGTTGAAAGTTGATATAGATACCTACTTTTTTGTGACAGACTCGAAAGTTCATTTGTAAGCACTTCAAAACAAAAAGAACTAATTTCAGTGTTTTTCAAAATTCCATCCTAGATGAGTTAAAACAAGGTTGAAAAGTTTGTACTAAAACAAGGCCGAAACTGCTGAAGCAAGAAAGTTGTAATTTGCAGATTGGCTACTTTTTACCTATTTTATCTACGTATTAAAAAATAAGAAAAGCAATTTCAGCATGTTTTGATATTCATCCCTTAAGGGGGTTAAAAAAAGTTGACGATTTGTATGAAGAATGTATGTATATGGCTTAAAAGTAAGTTGTATGATAATTAATATAAACAAAAAAAAATTCCAATACCAAACCACACATTTTATAAAGATGAAACTATGTATGAGTAGGTAGCCGTATTATAAGGGGACGAAGTCGCGGGCGGAACGCTAGTCTATCTTTAAATGCTTTTGTCCTGACTGACACATCAACGTAAACACCGAAACCACTGCAGCTAAAGAGTTGAAAATGTTAGACCAGGTTACATGTATAATTTGTATGTACTAAGAGGTGATTTTGAATAAATCAATGGCTAAGGGGGTAAAAAGTGGGTTAAAAGTTTGTGTGGGTAGGATTTTTTTATATAGAGACTTAAAAATTCGTACGGTCGCTGATGATTAAAAATAATAAAAGAAATATCAGTTTTTTGAACTTCAACCCGAGTGTTAAAAATGGGTTGAAAATCTGTACCTTTTTTTCGTGACTGACTTAACACTTTCACGACCAGGAACCCGAATGTTAGGTTCTCTCTTCGTAGCTACTACGCGCTACATACGACAAATACGTGGCTACGGGCTACGAGCGTAGCGCTTAGCACTAGTTGGTACGGAAAGTGTTAAATGTTCGTTTGTAGGCTAATCGCTTAAAAGTAAAAAAAAAGTAATTATAGTGTTTTTCAAAATTCCACCCCAGAGGAGTTAAAACGGGGTTTAAAAGTTTGTATTAAAGCGAAGCCGTTACATCGGAAGCTACAAAGTTGTAATTTGCGGGTGGGGTACATTTATAATATGTACAAGTAATAGGAAGCAATTTTGAAAAATTCAAAAAGGTGGTTCAAAATTAGTATGGGTAGAATTTAAAATTTTAAGTTAGAATCTTAAAACTTCGTACGCTTGCTGATCATTAAAAAATAATAAAAAAGAATTTAGCAGTTTCTGAAGTTCAAAAGAGGTTAAAAGGGGTTAAAAAGAGGTTGAACCCCATTGAAGTTGAAAGATTGTATAGAGATTACAAGTTTTGAAAGACAGACTTGAAACTTCGTTTGTTAGGCATAAAGCTCTATAAATGGAGTACGCTTCGCCTCATCTTTCCAAACAAAAAAGTCTGCCAAAATCTGAGGGGGGCGAAGTAGCACGCATGTGACGTTTTCAAGTCAAAGGAACATCATTGTCGGTTGTTAATACAGTTTATTTCTAAATGATTTTTTATGGCAGCAACGCTTTATTGACAACCGACAAAGATGTACCTTTGACTTGAAAACACCAAACATATTTGACATATTCTTTTTATACTTCATAACACTAAATGGAGCAATATATAGTCGACTGTACAAATGTTAACATATGGTTCATTATTGGATGCAGTCTTTGGAAATGTCAAACAAAAAAGCCAAGGATCATTTTTGATTGTATTTTCAAACAAAATATAGAAGACAGCAATCCTTAAGCGCGTTAAATATGGAGAAGTGTCAAACGTCAAATAGTTAATACTGCCCGTCAGAAAGAAAACAATTGTCTTTGAATCGATTCTGTAAACGAAACTTGATTTTCGATTTAGGTTAAATCTTTTATTACGAAAAAAATGATAAATAAAGTAAAACTGTACTTACATCTGAAATGGTATTTCATCTTTTTGTAAACTAGACGAAACATAACATTTTTTTACATCCAAAAACAGCACATAAGGGCTTTTTCACGGAGCTTGTTATCCATTGACAGCGATGACGAAAATGCGTGACATCGATTATTGAAATAGTTTTTATAGATGTACTAGATTTTCCGCCAATACTTTTGACAGAGGGCAAATGATACTCAGGGCCTCTCCTGGTTTAGAACTCTCTGTTTGTAGGCTACTCTTTATAATCTGTACAAGTAATATGACGCGATTTTGAAAAAATCAACTCTCAAAGGGCTAAAAAGAGGGTTTAAAATTTGTATCGGTAGAATATTTTTTTTAAAGTTAGAGATTTAAAAGTTCATACGTTTGCTGATTATTAAAAATAAAAATAAATATTCTAACGTCTTTTAAAATTGTACCCCTGATGGAGTTAAAAAGGGGTGGAAGCTTTCAATCGCATTGATGTCGAAAGTTTATATAGAGGTAACAAGTTTTGAAAGACAGACTTGAAAGTTCGTACTCACTTAAAACCAAAAAAGTCATTTAAGCGTTTTTTAAAATACCACTCGAGTTTAAACGGGGTTGAAAACTTTGTATGTATTACAAAGAGGCTAGAACAACGGTTAAAGCTAGGAAGTTGTAATTTGCAGAGCGGGTTACATTTATAATCTGTACAACTAATATAAGAAGCGCGTTGAAAACTTGTTTGTGTGGTGTTTATAATTTTAAGTTCGAGACTGCGTAAGTTTACTGCTAATTTAAAATAATGAAAGTGATTTTAGCGTTTCTTTTAATTCAACTCCTAACGGGGTTAAAAAGGGGTTGCAAGTATGTATAGATATTTTGTGAAAGATTTAAAACGAAGTTTGTGGACTTAAAAGAAAAAAAAAACTTTTAAGGGTATTTTTTTAAGAACTAGCCATATTGTGTGAGGTGATTTGCCATACTAAACCACTTTTACGTAGCCAAAATGGCAAAAACGGAACCCTCATAGTTTCGTCATGTCCGTCTGTCCGTCCGTCCGTATGTCACAGCTGTTTTACTCGGACACTATAAGACGTATGTTAATAAAATTCAGACATAAGGTGTATTTTGTATGCTGCTGTATAGTTGTGTAGTTAAATTGCAGAAAAAATTTTTTTAGGGGGGGTGCTCCATCCATGTACCAAAAAAAAACAAATATTAACATGTTGCACATCAATCGATAGGTCTTTAAAAATAACATTGAGGTTTCTTTGACCATTTTATGAATAAGTAAACAGTTTCAGAAATAATCGCTTCGAAACTCGAAAAAATAGCGTCCCCCCTGTAACTTTTGAACCGTGAGTTCAAAAATATGAAAAAAATTAAGAAGATGCGCGTTAACATATACTTTTTAAGAAAATAGTTTTGAAAATTATCGGTTTAGCCATTTTTGAGTTATTTCCAAAAAACTTCTTCTATAGGCATCAGATACGACCTTTTGGTATTAGTCTGGTTCTTATTCCATTAAAGCTACGGAACCCTCCATTATGCGTGGTCCGCCACGCACTTGGCCGGTTTTATTATTAGTCTTTCAGCGCCGTAACCACCAAAAAAACAAACGCAATAAACCGAAAACATCAAAACAAACGGTATTATCCGATGGGTATCCTAGCAAAGAAGCTATAAATAGCAGGTATAGCTCTCCTATTCATTCATAGCTTACAAGCTAGTCACATGAAGTCTGCGAACAGATTACTGGTCACAAGACTACGCATTATGAAGCCTAAATCGACCTAGCATTAAGTTATTATATATATTTATTTTGAAGTTCGCAGTGCCTTGGATTTACTGTAATGCTGTGTAACTGTTTTGAATGATAAATAAATAAATAAGTGTGTTCAATACGCATTATGAAGTTTCTCATGACGTGACCACTAAATTCAGAGCTGAGAATGGCGTCACTCGCTTCTATCCTATACAAAATTTTCAACAATCCATGTGAATGATTTAACTCATAAACTCGATTTTTGTTGATATTTTATTTGAGTATAGCAAATAAATTCTCTTGGTGTATCATCCTTTATATTGACCGACGTTTGTTCAATGCAAGGAGTGTGCTACCCAGGTACGAAAATAACAGTTCGATTGCATCTATCTAAGCATCGAACCTAAAACCACAATATGCTCTGTTCTGAAATGACTGATTGGGGCAAACATAATGACATTTCAATATCGGAAATCAGAAATATAGAAAAAAGTTTCAATAAAATATCTCAGTACTTGCGAGTCTTCTGATTTGCTCTATCTAATACAAGTAAGTAAGTAATCTGTGCTACGTAGTAACCTTGCCGCGGAGGCGGGAGTTTTAAAATGCGAACCTTAAATTATAAGTCGTTTATTTCGATTGCTCGTAAAGCACTTAGTATATTTACGATATTTTTTTGATTATGTATGTTAAATAAATAGACAAGTTAAGGAAAAAATATTCACAAGTGTAGGTTCGTATAAAGTGACCATATTCGCCAAAAAAACTAAAAAAATGTCATAATAAATAGATGTCGCCGTGGTGAAAAATTACTGTAACACTTAGATCTGTATTAGTACCTTACTACCAAATTTTCGAATTGTGTTCGAATTTCTAAGTCACTTTTTTATAAATATAAAGAAAAAATGTCACTTAATGAAGCTTATAGACGAAAGCTCAGAGAAACAATTCGGGACATTTTTAAGTTAGTCATCACTTATTTAAACAAATACAATAGTGCTAGATCTCCAGTGTAGGATTTAGTCAATGTAGTGTTCCAGACGTTGTCTAGAATGTTTTCGATTTCCTGAAATGCACAATCACGTCACTGGGGAAAAATGTATAGTGGGAATCTGACTACTCTACTTAATAACTAGAAAAAGCTTCCAAAAGTGTAGGATTTAATGCAAGGTAAAAATTTTTGGCCCCCGTCTATAAGGCATTACTGCCATAAAAACATTAAGAAATGAACTCTAATAACAACCGACAATCATGTGCCTTTTAATCCAGTCATCGGGGAATCCTCTCCATAATTACCTTACAAAAGTTAGAGTACAAAATATTTCAATGGGGATTGGTAGGCTACAGGCTGGTTATTAAAAATCTAGATTTTAGATCTTGAAGGCTCCCCGCGTTGGCCGCCATCTTGGTTTAATGCAGGGACCGGACAACCCTTCCCGCGATAAAAGCCTTTCAATGGGCGTCCCTTATATACGGCTAACCAATTGAGAGACTTTCCCTTTTGAACTTCTAACACATTCGTTTGACTAACCCTTATCATAAAACTTAGCCAAATATAAAGCTAGCCCTTAATAAGGGTTACCCTTATCATTAAGCGCTTTTTATAAGGCTTTCTCTTTAGTAATGTCGTAGTTGAGCCTTGCGTGAACGAGAAAGAATTAGTCTATATCGGTAGTGTATGAAAAGGAAAGACAATACGTACTTGGGAAGGGTTTGTTAAATCATTATATTCGCTTACCATATATACTACATACTAGTACGACTACAACTACCAGTTGCTTTTGCCGCGCATCGTAGTTGAGCTGTCTGACTGAACGGAATAAATAAAAATAAAATAAAAATAAAATGAAAATAAAATGAAAACAAAATGAAAACAAAATGGAAATAAAATGAAAATAAAATGAAAATAAAATGAAAAAAATGAAAATAAAATGAAAATAAAATGAAAATTAAATGAAAATAAAATGAAAATAAAACGAAAATAAAACGAAAATAAAACGAAAATAAAACGAAAATAAAACGAAAATAAAACGAAAATAAAACGAAAATAAAACGAAAATTAAACGAAAATTAAACGAAAATAAAACGAAAATAAAACGAAAATAAAACGAAAATAAAACGAAAATAAAACGAAAATAAAACGAAAATAAAACGAAAATAAAACGAAAATAAAACGAAAATAAAACGAAAATGAAACGAAAATGAAACGAAAATGAAACGAAAATGAAACGAAAATAAAACGAAAATAAAACGAAAATAAAACGAAAATAAAACGAAAATAAAACGAAAATAAAACGAAAATAAAACGAAAATAAAACGAAAATAAAACGAAAATAAAACGAAAATTAAAATGAAAATAAAATGAAAATAAAATTAAAATAAAATTAAAATAAAATTAAAATAAAATTAAAATAAAATTTAAATAAATTTAAATAAAATTTAAATAAAATTTAAATAAAATTTAAATAAAATTTAAATAAAATTTAAATAAAATATAAGTAAAATGAAAATAAGTATTTGCTTAAAATGAAAAATTCACACTGAAAATGTAGAATGTGAATTAAAATAAGTTTAACTCTTTACCGAGCAAGACTGAAAAAAATCCTCATCGCCAATCCTAAAAATTCCTATAGTCCTAAAAATTCTGTACAAAAAAAATTCAAAAAGTTACAGGCAATCTTTTTTGAGACCGCTGCCGTATAAAGGGTTAAAGTGCGCTCAACAAGTTTTCATAAACCTTGCTTAAAATTGATTACTAATAGGTTGTTTGAAATGGCATTCCATGCTTTCTTATTATTCTATGGCCCACGCCATCTCGTTTACCTTGCTGTATCGTTTCATATATGAATAGGTCGTATATTGCTGGCCTAATATTACAGGGTTCTATGTTAGATTTTGAGGATAGTTAAATTTAGACTTTCAATAGAGGTTCAAATTTCAATTCGATTAAAGTAAAACATGCAACCCTGTAATATTGGGCAAACGACATTACGAGTAAAGCGCGCTTGACATACGGAGTTATACACTATACATACAGCAAGTAGGTCTAAAGTGTTCTAAACATAATAATTCACTTATTATGATGTTTATTTTCACTCCACTTTGACATCTATTAATAAATAATGATAACATTGGCACGTGTTTAGACACGTGCCAACGTTATCATCATTATCACGTGCACGTGACAAGACTTAAAAAAAGCGCCGTGACGATGCGCTCGAGTCGCTCGACCCGCGCAAAGTAAGAAACAGCCATCACAGCATTTTGCCATTGAAAATTGAACCGTATTTCATCTACAGCGGCTTCGATCATTTCGAAGCGCGCGAACATCGAGCGCGTGGATTCGGAGGAATGTGTGCTTTATGAACAAGGTAGACGATTTAAATTAGCACGCAGTATGCTAAAAGGGAAGCCTTTATATAAGGCTAACACTTATAAGCGATATGTAAGGTTTGGTGAGCGGATGATAAGGGTTTCGTAAGGGTATTGGGATAGCGGCGCTAGCCTTTATATAAGGGCTTTAAAAGCAATATGAAAGGGTATCGTCGGGGAAAGGGTATGGTTAGTTAAGCCTTATGCAAAACCCATACAAAACCCTTTATAAGGGATAGCGGGCCGGTCCCTGGTTTAAAGGTGCCAAAATTCGGTTTCTTACCTTTGATGGTTAAACTGTTGTTAGTATGACTAATGAATGTGTCTATGGAACGTATAAAGAAGATACAATTGTCTAAAAATTTTCATATTTAATAGCTCTGTAAGTCTTACAGATAAAAAGATACATGGGGTGGAAAAAGTATAATTTTAAAAATCATTAGAATTTGATTTTTTAGCTTCACAATTCTGTGCCTCGAGATAAAGAAATCAAATCTCTACCACGGTTATGTCATTATCATTCATATAATGATTCTTTTAAAAGATATTCAAAATTTGGATTTACTGCAGATCAAATCTCTACCACGGTTATGTCATTGTCATTCATATAATGATTCTTTTAAAAGATATTCAAAATTTGGATTTACTGCAGATCAAATCTCTACCACGGTTATGTCTGTGATAGGCAGACACTCATATGGGCACGTCTGTGCATATTGAGTGATCAGCACATCGATTAGATCTTGCGCCTCCACTTGATAAGGGATTTCCTCTCCTAAACACGTATTGGAATTATATTTACGAGTATAGCGTAAGAAACTTAGACATGGGGAGAGAGATTGTACGTACGTCCTACAACATTAAACACGTGGAAACCAAGAGTCCGAGTTTCTTCACCAACCCCCCATCCCGGCGCTCTGCCTACTTCATGGCGACCGTGACAGTGTGACAAAGGCGGAATGAAGTTCGGACCTAACGAGGCAAGCTGAGGAAGACGATCGTGGGTGGAGGATAGCAGTGTCAAGGGTCCGTGGACATCAGTAAGTTAAATTTTGAAATCTGATTGACTACTGAAGCAAGCGGGTTAATCTGTTGTTTGGAAATGGGAGGTCAGCAGTCCAAGGACAATGTCATCGTGACCGCGCCTAATAATAATACCGCATCTCTGGCGTCGTCGGCGAGCTGGGAGTTGACGGAGGTGCTAATGATTGCCGTTGTGGTGTATATGACGGCATACGCTTTATCCCGGGTGTGCGAGCGACTGAGGGCCCATCTGTACAGCAGCTGGGAGCAACAAGCGGCACGACGAGCCATTAGGGGTGAAGATGTTTGATTGGCTGTGTGGGCGTGTTTTTAGTTATTATTTTTATTAGTGTTATGACTGTGTTATTTTTATTATTGTGTATATTTTATGGCTAGCCTTGTCAGTTTATTAGATGAGTTACGGGTTGTAAGAGACAGTATCGTTAAATTAAGTAAGGTTGCATGTCGGACTGTGCAGGGTAACAACAAGTTATTGTTAGCGCGGAATATTAAAACTAAGTTTGATCTATTAATTGAGGAGATATGTAAAAAAGATGTTGCAGCTGTGGATCTCGATATTGCTTTGAAGACTGCAGAAGATTTTGAGTGTTTATTTCTGGAAGTTCAGAGGCTAGTCACCTCGGAAGTAATATCAAAAATGGCGGATTTTGATTTAAAGACGGCTCTTTCGCTATTGCCTGTGGTAGATGTGGAGGAAGGTCAAATTAACCAATTAATCGATGGATTGCAATTTTATAGTAGTACATTGAAGGAAAAAGATCATCCCGTTTTAATAAATTTTGTTGTAAAAACGCGGTTGTCGAGTAAAGCGAAATTAAAGATTAAAAATGAGTACTCGACCGTGCCGGATTTGGTTGGCGATATTAGGAAGTACTTGTTACCTAAAAAATCATATACTGCCATCCTGTCGCAGCTACAAAGGTGTACGCAGGGAAATAGGAGTATAGAAGTTTTCGGAAGTGAAATAGAGCAGTTATTTACTAATTTAACTATAGCTCAGGCAGATGTGAATTCGGTAGCGCACGATATTCTTAGGCCGATAAATGAAAAAACTGCAATTAGGCGTTTTGCGGAAGGCTTAAACAGTGACAGGATAGGGATAATTATAGCGTCCCGGGCTATTGAGTCGATTAGGGAAGCGATAACGGTAGCGGTGGATGAATCAGAGGTGATCCAAAAACCGGCGGCAAATTGTTTACACTTCTCCAGGCGGTTTTACAATCAAAATAGGGGTTATTCGGGTAATAATTATAGGGCGCGTTACGGTCACCGACCGGCGTATGTCAATAATAGCAACTATAAACATAATTCCGCACACCTCAGCTATAGTCGCAATACGGCTGGGCAAGGTCGGGGTCGGATAAATTTCCCGAGTCAGCGCGGAGCGGGCAATTTTGCTGAGTCGAACGCACGGAATGTTAATGTTGTTCAATCAACAGATGTAGCGAGTGACTCAGATAATCTTCATAACGAAACAGAGTTTTTTCGAGACTAACGGTGGATGTGTGGAAATATTGTCTTATGGGGCGAATAATCATGTAATTGTAAATTGTTTAGATAAGGAATTATCGTTACTGGTGGATACCGGGGCTAATGTGTCGATAATAAAATATAGTAGTATTGAGGGTTTTGGCTTACATATAATTTCGAATAGGTTAAGAATAAGAGGTGTATGTGGGAATTTGGTTTCCTTGGGATATGTGGAGTTAGAGTTGTTAGTAAGGGGTTATAGATTTTGTCATAGGTTTCATGTGTTTATAGGACTTAAGTGTAAGAACGACGGTATTTTAGGTGAGGATTTTTTAATAAGGCATAAGTGTAATATTAATTATGAGGAACGTATTTTGAGCATGCAGCATATGTCGGGTATTAAATTGTCGTGTGGGTTAGGGCTAGGAACGGTACGCTCAATAGTTATTCCTAGCAGGTGTGAGATGGTTAAGTGGGTTTCGACGGATATGCAAGGGGAATGTGTTATTCCTTCGCAGGAAATTACTCCTGGTGTTTTTGTAGCCGGCTCAGTGGTGTCGGTCGAGAATGGGAGAATTCCAGTTCGGTTTTTGAATACACGGGATAGTGAGGTAGAGTTGAGTAGTTATTGTCCAAAGGTCGGTAGGTTGATGGATTATTTTGTGTGTTCTTTTGACTCACAGGAATCAAAGACAGTGAGCAGGGTTGAAGAACTTTTTGGGCTATTAAAACTTCGGTCTTACCTCGATGACGACAGTAGCGGAACATTGGAAAGAGTTTGTGCAAAGTATGCAGATATTTTTCACATGCCGGGGGATAAATTGTCAGTTTCCAATTTGTTCGATTATGAAATTAAATTGAAGAATGATGCTTCTCCTGTGTATGTTAAGCCATATAGGATTCCATTTGCGCAGAAAAAGGAGGTGGAAAAACAAGTTGCGAAGTTATTGGATGAGGATATTATCGAGGAGTGTACAAGTGAATGGTCTTCCCCTCTATTGCTGTTACCGAAGAAGTTAGACAGTAGTGGTGAAAAGAAGTGGCGGATTGTCATTGATTATAGATTGTTAAATAAGAAAATAGTCGATGAGAAGTTTCCTTTACCGAACATGCAGGAGATTTTGGATTCGTTGTCGGGTTGTGTTTATTTTTCACACTTGGATTTAAGCTCGGGGTATTATCAAATGAGTTTGTCGCCAGATTGCAGAAAGTTCACGGCTTTTACAACAGATAAACAATATATGCTTAAAAGACTTCCCATGGGGTTGCGAAGTAGTCCTAGTGCATTTTCCAGGCTTATGGCTATAGCGTTGTCAGGATTAATTTACGACGCGTGTTTTTTGTATTTAGATGACGTAATTGTTTTCGGGAAAAGTCTGCGTGAGCATAACTCTAACTTAGCTAAGGTTTTTGAGAGGTTTAGGGAAGTAAATTTAAAGCTAAATCCGTGTAAGTGTGTTTTCCTCAAAAAGGAGTTAAATTATTTAGGGCATGTAATAACACCTAGCGGGGTCCTGCCGGATAGTAGTAAAATTGAGGTGGTAAAAAAGTTCCCGGCGCCTAAAAATGCGGATGAGGTGCGGCGGTTTGTAGCTTTTGCTAATTTTTATAGAAGGTTCATTAGAAATTTCGGAGAGGTTGCGTATCCTTTAAACCGGTTGTGTAAAAAAGATGCTGAATTTGAGTGGTCAGTAGGGTGTGATAAGGCGTTTCAGAAATTAAAGACTTTGTTGGCATCTCCCCCCGTTTTGGATTATCCAGATATGTCAGATGAGAATGTGTTTCGTCTTCAAACGGATGCGTCGGGGGTAGCAATAGGGGCGATATTGTCGAATGGGAATAACAAGCCGGTAGCTTTCGCAAGTAGGCAGTTGAACAAGTCAGAAATTGATTATCCTACTATCCATAAGGAGCTATTGAGCATTGTATGGTCAATTAGGCATTTTCGTCCTTATTTGTACGGTAGAAGATTTAAAATTTTAACAGACCATAAACCTTTGGTACATTTATTTAGCATGACGGACCCAAGTAGTAGGTTGACGAAGTTTAGGTTAACTTTGGAGGAGTATGATTTTGAGATTGAATACATTAAGGGCTCAGAAAATGTTACAGCAGATGCCTTATCGAGGATCATCATAACATCGGATGAGTTGAAATCTTTGAATTCGGCGTTCGTTGGGGTAGTGACGCGTTTAATGACTCGAGGAGCGAACGTGTCGGACGGAATACGGGACTCAGGTTGTACGTCGTTAGAGCTGTGTCAGCCTAGGGTGGTAGATATCATAAAAGGGGCGGAAGGAGATACGGAATTAAAGATATGCTCCAGTAAGGAATTTAGGCAGGTGTCACAATTGAGTAAGGCATCGAAGAGAACCGATACCAGTTCTACTTCAGATAATGTTGTTTATAGGAACTCTACACTTTGCATAAACCAGGATTCTCTATTAACGAAGGCACGCATAGACGTACCGTTACGGGACTTTGTTGCACTGTGCAAAAATTTGAATTTAGTAGAGTTAGTGCTAATAAAAAATGACCTTAATAAAAAATATGTAAAAGTATTAACAGAAGTCTTCCGCGCGGGACAAGGAGAGTTACCAAGGTTATGTATAATACAAGGGAAGACTAGAGTAACCGATCGGGAGATGATTCGAGTCATTCTCAATGACTACCATATGTTACCGACTAGTGGGCACGCTGGTGGTACGAGGATGGTTAACAGTATAAAAAAAAAGTACTATTGGGAGAACATGCGTAAAGATATAGACGACTATGTGAAACGGTGTAAGGACTGTCAAAAACAAAAGTTTAGTAACAGGAATACGCTAGATAATATGGTAATAACCACCACAGCTACAACATCTTTTGAGAAAGTATATTTGGACATAGTCGGACCAGTGGATGTCGATGACGCAGGGCATAAGTATATTTTGACTTTGCAATGTGAACTGTCGAAATATGTAGAGGCATATCCATTAGAAAATAAGGAGGCTCAGACTGTAGCTAGGGCATTTGTTGAGAATTTTTCTTATTATATTTTTCTTACAAGCGAGTTCATTTTAAATTTTAAAAATATTTTATATACGGTTATATAAAATATTGTTAAAATGAACTCAACACTAGACTTTATTCTAAACAATCAAAACTATGTGTAGGAAGGTATTCATTTTGTCTTTAATACCGATGAATACCTCAATATATAATCATATCATATCTACTTATATTGTGAAGCTGGCTAAAGCTAAATAAGTAATTAAAATATCCTACGATACCATATAACCTCATCTGTAGTCAACTGAAGAGCATTCAATAGTAACCCTTATTTGCATCGGTTCTAACTGCTTCGGACCCGTTCGAGCCGGTATTAAGTACCCGTGTACCCGTAGGAACGTTTCTCGAAACGTTTCCTTGGAAACGTTTCCTGGAGACGTTTCCGAATCCCGGCGGGTTCGTGTAAACCGGCTCCTTAGCACCGTCGGTCTTAAGTACACGGGTATTCGTCTCCGCGTGTAACACGTGTAGCGGGAGCTCTACTTTCAATAATGATTTAGTATTTTTGATTCGGTCAAGTGTAACCGCATTTAGCAAGTAAATTTATCTACACCTATATCAGAAATCCTCTATTTTGCGTTCGGAAACCGTGTGTAATTATTGCAATCAGCATTATGGTCGTCTAGTACCCACAACACAAGCCTTATTGAGCTTACTGTGGGACTAGGTTGATTTGTGTAAAATTGTCCCATAATATTTGTTTATTTATTTAACTAGAACTAAAACTTAAACTGAAACTGAAAACTGAAAACTGAAAAACTGAAAAACGGAAAACTGAAAACTGAAACTGAAACTGAAAACTTAAAACTGAAAACTGAAACTGACAACTGAAAACTGAAAACTGAAACTGAAACTGAAACTGAAACAGACACTGAACCTGAAACTGAAACTGAAAACTGAAAACTGAAACTGAAACACTGAAAAACTGAAATTGAAACTGAAAAACTGAAAACTGAAACAGAAACTGTAACTGAAACGGAAACTGAAACTGAAACTGGAAAACTGAAAAACTGTAAAACTTGAAAACTGAAACTGAAACATTAATTTTATTATTTTTATACCACGACGGTGGCAAACAAGCATACGGCCCGCCTGATGGTAAGCAGCTACCGTAGCCAATGGATGCCTGCAACTAATGAGGTGCCACATGCGCGTTGCCTACCCTTTACAAAAAGGAGGATTTACTGTGTTGACGGCTAAAGGAACAAGATGGTCCCTCGTCGTCAACACACTGGGTCCTCTTTGAGCTCTTTGTATTAGTTGTTTATTGATAAAAAACAC
This sequence comes from Pammene aurita, assembly GCA_947086415.1. Lineage (NCBI taxonomy): Eukaryota > Metazoa > Arthropoda > Insecta > Lepidoptera > Tortricidae > Pammene > Pammene aurita. The sequence continues at coordinate 19,066,313 of OX352291.1, forward strand.
TATATTTAATTAAAATTAGATAGTGGTCTGCGGCGGTGGTTAGGATGGTTTGGTTAGGTATTCAAATCCGGGCAAGAAAATTAATTTGAAACTTACAATGCACACCAGCTGTAGTATATTATTTACCCATTTTATACCCGATTTATTTACCCTAGTACAACGAACGGTTCTCTAAATTAACGCTGAAAATTGTGTTGCCTTAATCAGTTCCCAACAAACTTTTCGCGTGATTTCACATCGCGGAATGATCATGTGCCAACTTATCAAAAGATTTTGTTTTATTTCTCTCAGTTACCAACTGTACGTTTGGCCTGTTTTTATAAAGTCACTTTTCTAAATGCTGCCTTTCGAGTATAGAATGGTTTAGTTTGCGTAATATTCATTTCGTATGGATGCCATTTTCACTGTGGGCAAATTATACACAGGTATTATTATTTTAATACAATAGTTTATTCATTAGACTTATTGCTTAGGATATTTTTTATATTAAAAAGTCGATTCTGGCACTCGCCAGCCGTTGCAGCGCACGCTCGCTTCGCTCGCTCGGCTTCGTGCACTGTTTGCTCACGGTAGATCTAATACGCTCCTTTTCGCTTCGCTCGTCGTCGCACCTAACTGGAGTCCGTCACATATGAGATTTCTGTTGTGATACTTACTAACGAAACGTTATTCTTTTAATAGTTGCTTGGCCTAGTGATAGACTTGACAAATGATAAGTATCCCAAAAGGTTTGAGTCATTGTAATAATCAGCTTTAAAACAATTCTACCAAATGAAACGTTATCATACAAAATTTTGCTAATAGTTAGTTTTTAAAGTGAATCATCAGCGAAATGTTGGTAAGCAAATGAAATTCGGCCAAAAAAAGTTCGGCGAAAAGGCAGAACACTACAACAAACATCTTCTATTATGAATTGATTACTACCATTTACTAATAAATTGTACAACTTACTATTTTAAACTTATGAGCATCAGAAGTAACAGAACAGTCCTTTTTAAAATTATCAACCATTTGTTTCCATTTCGAAACATCCTGAAAACAAGTAATTTATTATTTTGGACACTAAATTATGTCACTATATACATTATAAATGATGTACTCATAACATGAATATCCATTATTACTAAATACACTCCACATTACCTTGATATCTGAAAAAACTATTAACAAAACAACTAACACTATTTTAAAATGGTAAGATTAACTCGGGAAGACTGTATTATCCAACTGACCGACTAAGTGGAAAACTGAAGCCATACTAAAACTCAATATCTTAGGCATGTTTTTTTTTAAATTATATTGAAAGTTCCTTCTACCTTTAAGTATCACAGTGAAATTAGGCCGCGTGGCGTCAAAACAAAAGGAAACATTTACTATGCTATAGATTAAGTAAATCCTCTTAAAATCGTGCCGCTTAAGGTCTTGTGTTTATACAGATGTGTTGACTTTATTACAACCACATTGAGCTTAAAATAGGTGGCCATTATGATTTGGAAATCTACACGTTTGCACCAAAGGGTGTCGAAAAATCTGCATTTTATTTTATTACCTGAACGCTAATCTCAAAGTGACCCAAGTCAACTAGCAGTTTACCTGTTTTAGGATCTAAGCTTAATTGAATAAGTTATATTATCGCGCGATAACCAAAGTAGCATAAGTAATATTGGTTCTTTGTTAAAAACACCTGTGCATGGTACTTTGATAAGGCGTCTTAAATTGGTGGTTAGTTCTTTTTGCCGCTGCCGCTTATCTCATGGTAGTGAATACCAAGGACGAGATAAAACTAACAGTTAAATTGATGATGATGATGATTTTATAAACTCTTAATATAGTATAATAATGAATACCTAAGATATTTGTAAAAGTTTCTAGTTTAATTGCTGTGGAGTCCACAGCAATGAAACTAGAAACTTTTACATCATTGTATACAAGATGATTCACGAGACGTGAGCAGAAACAACCCTACACAATCAATTAATACACGCTAATGAATCAGCCGCCATCGCCATCATGTTTAAGTGAAACAATAACGCCTTTCTATTTTTTTCACCTTTTGTTGTTACTTATAAATTTTATTATCTGTAATCATAGTCACCTTACACAAACAAACCAATAAAGATAAAACCTCTTTAAGAATTATGACAGAACACTTTGATTATGAAAAAATAAAATGTTAAATTAAGTGAGATACGACGTTTCCAAAGTAACCAGACATCATTTAAACCACACCATAGAAATCTAAAGTATAAGGAGAAATGGCATGACAGCTAAAACACTGTCCCTAAATCCTGATCAACTTGATCAGAAAACTCGATCACAATGTCAGTAACATGACAACCGGTGCAGTATAAATTTAATGCAAACATAAAATAACTGTTTTCGCCTTTGTTACTTGTACAAATCGCAGTACAACTATTAATTTTGTGGTGTCAATATCAAATATAAAGCTAATATTTATTTATTTATTTATTTATTTAAACTTTATTGCACAACAAGTAATAATGTACAAATGGCGGACTTAATGCCAAATGGCATTCTCTACCAGTCAACCATTGGGCTAAACAGAGACTTTTAAGTTGGTGCAGGAAGAAAATTTAATTGTTAGATAATTAGTTATCATAAAGCAAAACTTATTAAACATATATTTACAATAAATAAAAGCTTACATATATATATGGTTACAAACTAATACTTATATAATATACAACAGATAAACTAATACATAATATGAATACAATAAATATGATGGACAATTGGAGAACAAAAAAAAAAAAAAAAAGGATTGAAAAATTAAATAAATTCTTCAGAGAGAAGATGCTTGCGAAGCAGTCTCTTGAATACGAGCTTGCTTCGGGCCTGTCGTATAGGGAGAGGGAGCGAATTCCAGAGACGGATAGCCTGAATGGCGAATGAGCTCGAAACGAAACCTGTATGGTGTTGGTGAGAGGGAAGCGAGAGTTTAAGTGAACGGGAGGAACGAAGTTCACAGCCCGGACGGGGAGCGACAAAAGCAAACTTGCGCTTCAGATAATCCGGAGCAGAAGGCTCAAACAGAATAGAAAATAATGTGCTCAGAATGCGAAAGGACCTACGACGACGGATGGACAGCCAGTTGAGCTGACGGCGAAAGAGAGACACATGGTCGTATTTACGTAAGCCGAAGATAAAACGTATGCCATTATTGAGAAGACGGTCAAGCTTATTGAGGTGCTCTTGTGAAATATTAGTGAAACACACGTCCGCATAATCAATAACAGGCAATACTAAAGCTTGCACGAGAAGTTTTTTGGTTCCTACTGGGAGAAATTTTTTAAATTTATAGAGATTACGCAGTGTCCAAGAAACTTTCCGACTTATTTCAGATACTTGACCATTCCAAGTGAGGTTAGAATCTAAAATAAGACCAAGATCCTTTACTTTATTGGAGACTGGAATGGCGGTACCATCAAAGAGGATGGGCGCGACAGAGCATGTATTAAGCTTAACGAGCTGACGTTGACCACCTAGAAAAATAGCCTGGCACTTCGCTGGATTTACACTGATGCCAAAGCTACTGGACCATTCAGCTATGTGGTCGAGGTCATCGTTTATAAGAGAGATGGCACAGTTTATGTCTTCTACTGAAGCCTGGGCATACAGTTGGAGATCGTCTGCATACAAATGGTAAGAGCTGCGAATTTTTGAGGTAATATGGTTTATAAAAATTGAGAATAAAAGAGGGGAGAGAATCCCGCCTTGTGGTACCCCAGTGTTCAGATCGCACCAAGTGGACAACGAATGACTGGCTCTGACTGCCTGAACACGGTTAGAAAGGTAGGAAGCGAACCACTCGGTCGCTTTAGATGAGACTCTCAGATGGGTAAGAGTAGCAACAAGTAGGTCATGGTCAACCACATTAAAAGCATTGGAGAAATCAATAAGCACCAGCACCGTTACTTTAGAGTTTTTCATGTTGATTCTTACATCTTCAACAACATTGAGAAGTGCCGTGGTGGTGCTGTGCCCGGATCGAAATCCCGACTGAAATAATGAGAGCAGGTTGTTACTGTGTATGAATCTGGAAATTTGTCTATGAGCTACTGCCTCAAGAATTTTTGAAAGAAAGGGGAATAATATTGAAATGTTTTTGCCAGAAAAATAATTAAAAAAAACGTTTTCCTATGCAAGCTGTCAAAATGGCATCCAATGCTTGATTTGTGTGCTTATTTCTTTATTTCTTAGATGTCTACCAAGATGACGCTCAATGGACAGTGAACTTGTGATATTTGACATTAAGTCACAAAATTGAAATAATACGCCAAAATAAATTTGCACTAGTGCTGCGGATCAGTGGATATTCTTAATTTTATCTTATCGATATTTTTACGAAGACGTACATGCAATAAGTATTCGAATAAGTAGTAGGTATATTGCTAATTTATAACTATCGATTGATTGACATACTTGAATATTAAACGTTAGTTTGATTGTAATTTTTTCATATTTGGGGTCGTCCAGAAATCATGTGATCATATTTGGCCGATTTTTGTACCCTTACACGCTAAGCAAGTCTAATGTCGTTTCTACTGTATTGCGTATATGTTCAAGATGCTATCTCAGAAAAACACGCATCGTAAAAATCTGTTTATGACTTAATATCAAAAAATAGAGCGGATTATTTGATCTGATTAAATTTTTGAGTAAAATTCTTGCTTTTGGCTTTCCGCTTTGAAAAAATCCCATCCCATCGTGATCATTCGGGATATTTTTCTTACAAGCGAGTTCATTTTAAATTTTAAAAATATTTTATATACGGGTATATAAAATATTGTTAAAATGAACTCAACACTAGACTTTATTCTAAACAATCAAAACTGTGTAGGAAGGTATTCATTTTGTCTTTAATACCGATGAATACCTCAATATATAATCATATCATATCTACTTATATTGTGAAGCTGGCTAAAGCTAAATAAGTAATTAAAATATCCTACGATACCATATAACCTCATCTGTAGTCAACTGAAGAGCATTCAATAGTAACCCTTATTTGCATCGGTTCTAACTGCTTCGGACCCGTTCGAGCCGGTATTAAGTACCCGTGTACCCATAGGAACGTTTCTCGAAACGTTTCCTTGGAAACGTTTCCTGGAGACGTTTCCGAATCCCGGCGGGTTCGTGTAAACCGGCTCCTTAGCACCGTCGGTCTTAAGTACACGGGTATTCGTCTCCGCGTGTAACACGTGTAGCGGGAGCTCTAGTTTATATACACTGTACTACGTTCATTATTATTATGTATCGCCGATACCTACTGTCCCCTATCGGGTATAAGTACAGTAGGTAGGTATGTAGGTAAATGAAATAACACAAATTATTCTGTATCATATTATAATTATAAATATTGTTCAATCAAAGCGTCTACGTTTCAAATTCCTTATGACAGTTATGTTATGACATTGAAGGTTTCGTTTTACCACCTAGCTAGTCGGAATGGTTTACTTACTAAAGCTGTATACGAGCGTGACCTTGACTGCGAACTCCCGTCGCCCGCGTCAAAACACCCGTGGCGTGTAGCATAGGAAATTGATCCTAAACGCTGGGAGTTAGTTTATTTGTAAGTGGAATTAGCAATTTATGTTTTTATTATACTTTTTCTTTACCCCATTGCATTTTTTTTGCGTAATTTGTTAATTAGTCTTAATTTATACGTGATAAAATAAATTGAGTCTATAATCAATTTAATTAATGTTGTACATATGTAAATGACTATACCCGTAATACAAACATATTGTTTGTAGGTTTTTGAGGTAAATAGCTTGATGAAGTAGTTTCATGATACTTTAATCAAAGTCCTGCCTATTGGTAATTATTACTATCGACTTACGATATACCCAATCGAAGCCATTGTATCTTCTTGATTAAGTTGCTTTACGTGGAAATATTTAGTTTGATTTTACTCGTTTTTCATTAATTACAAAAATATTGACAAGTTGACAAAATAAAAATGTTATTACTATTTAAAGTGAAAAAATAAAGCGTTTTTTGACACTTAATTTTTGTACCTTCTTCCGGGAGGAAAGTTAGTAGGATTCAAAAATATAGTATCTTAGAATGTCACAAAAAGCATGAGAAAAAAAATTAAGCTATTATAAATTAATGTTTTGCGCGGCCGTATCTTTACTGCAGTATTGAAATTAAGCCAGGTTTGTATTAATAAGTAGGTGACTGCAAAGAAAACGAACCGCCACTGGAGGTCCTGTGGCAAAGAAACATTTTGGAAAGATTGGGCCTAACATAGGTAAATCATATATTATATAAAGCATAGTTAGTATTAAAAAAGTAGGTACCTGTAGTAATACTTTTACAAACTTTGTAACGTAGAGGCCTAACGGAGCCGACATATCATACTGACAAAGGTTCCATAAACAAAAAAGAGAAAAACTAAATTACCTACCTTGTGCCGATTTTACGAGTAGAAAATATTCCTCAATACTAATATTTATGAACTAAAGTATGTCGGAGCGAATAAAAAAATCGATTTGTATTTTTATTTTATTTCATAATTTAATTCCTTTTGTTATCCATCGACCCACGAAACAATTTTTTGATATATTAAATGGTTCTGAAAATAATTATTTCCGCTATGTGCACGGGAACAAGATTTGGCCAAATTAAATCGTTATGTATGTTTTTAGCACATGGCGAAATTAAAGGCCCTATTTTCCGTGGAAGACAATGTGCACTTTACTGCACTTGGCGAATATTCGTGGAGTGAACTACCCGAACTTAACACTAATTTTTACACCAGGTGTCCTTGGTTGTTTATCATGCGAACTTTATTTTAATTCGGGTTCACAAAAATATTCTCACTTCTAAGGAAAACCCTCTCTGAATAAAATATTGCCCTAAAAACCCCACGTTCCACGTTTTTATAATGATTCACATATGGGCCCCGTAAAGGAAGAAATCTCAGAAAAGATTTCCATTCTTACCGAACAATAAAAGAAATGTGTTATTTGGGTTTAAGGAGTGGGGAGTTTTGTCAAAGGTTCCTTATAACGGTTGAAAGCGTAGGTCGATGAATTCCTGCATTAACATATTTGTAGATATAATTTATAGGCTTCCTACTCTTTCTCATTCTTTAGTAATACGATTGTAGTATTCATGACGGTACCTTATTAGATCTGGCTTATTTTGATTTCCGAATTTACGTGTAATTTAAATAAAAGTATTCGAGACACACATAGACACTCATATTATGTGTATTATTTGTACTTGGTGACTCTGTAAAAGCACGTTTTTACGACATACCTACAGGGGTTCTCTTACATTTGCCATGGCCCGGCCATACTCGCGTAGCGTTTAATTCCGCGTATTTAATTGAAACACGCACTCGCCACGTGACCCGAATATCTACAATTATACGCCCAGACCCATCATGAATAATAAAAAGTAAAAAATAAAAATTAAGGCCCACCAGATTGGCGACTCACGAAAATTAAGTTACATTCTAAACAACAACCACTTCTGGTGGCCGTTGTTGGAGGAAAAAGTACGGCTTTTCGTGAACAATAGATTTCCTTCGGCATGATTATTCCTTAGGGTCCAAGATTGGATTTGAGAAATGGAGCCACCAAGAATTTTTGATGTCTTTTTGGGGGAGGAGAGTCTCTCAACTTTATCTTGATATCTACATCAGTTAAGCTACTAGGCCAAGTTTGGTATCGTTTTAGTATAAATCGGGGTTGCCGAATTCATTAATGGTATCATTCTGACACTGTTTCGAAGCAAAAACATGTAAAATAAAAAATAACTTAATTTGGAATTCCCTATTTCACAAGGAAAAAATCCATAACTTATAAACAATTATCAGTCATGAAAAAATAAAAGGTGCTTTAGAGGGCCATATTATTCGTTGATTAAGAAAAATATAATGTCAAACTAAAACGTTATGTATATACGGGTGTACTTTAAAAAACTGTTGACGGTGCTAAAAATTAAACTTGAAAAAAGTCTAATCGAAATGAATTTTCCGGTCACATAAAATGTAATTTACAGTTTGTCGCCTACTGTTTTTGTTTCCGTAATAATACGCAAAGTTTTTTTGATCTAATGTTAAAATATAGGCCCTGTCCTTTATAACTGAGACAACGTCGGCAGTTTTTACCTGTTTTGGTATTACTATTTTCCAATTCAAAAATTTTGCTAGTCTGTCACTCTGACCTCCACCCATTCAAAACTGCCAAATGCCCGGATCTAGCAATAATGATAGTATAGCAATTTAACCAGACGGGTTTCGTTGCTCTTATTATTGTGTAATATATGACGTAGTCTGCTCTTAGTCAGTTCTGGCAGAAAATGTTTGTATGCCACAGGACCTCCACTCTCCAGTGGCGGTTCGTTTTCTTTGCATTCACCTACCTATTAATACAAACCTGGAATTAAAATGTTTCTGTTGTCCACAACCGCGTCACCCATCCTTCTTATCACCAAGCGCGACTCACAGCTGGTGTTAAATTTTAAATATTGCCATCTTGCTTAGAGAAGTCGTAATAGTATAAACCCATAATCTACGTTTTATGTTAATCACAAGCTCTAACATGGAGGATAATTATATAACAAGGAATAATTTGAATTAATTCAAATAATAATTTGCATAGAAAAACACCACCGCTGCATACAAATTTTGTATGCAGTGGGGGCCTTTTTCGTTGCAACTGACCGTACAATATTACAGGATTTTTTTTATCTGTGTGCTATATATTCAAAACACTAGGTGCCCACGAGAAATCCGAAAATTTTAACCACTCATTTCTGACGCCAAAAGAAAGAAAAAAGTATTAAATAATGTATGAGTTAAATATATGTATGAGTTAAGGTCAACAATTTTCTTTTCGATTTTTTAAATGTTTTATACATTATCGCCTACTCGTAGAATGAATTCGTACATATATTGCGCATGCGCCTATAATACCTACTTTTTGCTCAGCGAGGCAATTATTACACATATTTGCATATGATAGTTTACATGTAAATCCACTCCAGCAGTAATTAACTCGTGGCTTACCCCTAGAGCATTAGTTGTGTATAATTACAACTCTGTAATTTTCATGATATTATTAATTTGCTATAAAGTTTTTTCAAGTCTATAGGTATAAATTAAAAAAGTGAATGTATCTATATAACGTCAATATATATAGCTCAATTTGATAAAGAAATACATTATTCTACAACAATTATTTATAATGAAATAAAAACTATAATAATGTGATCATCTTCAGTTTGTCATTAATACTTTTCATTTTAAACTACAGTTCGTTTTTTTTGAGTTTAGAAATTGTATAAAGATAGAAACAGTAGTTGCCAACCTGTTCTAACCTGTTCTGTTTAAAAGTTCAATTTGAACACACTGCAAGCAAACCAACAAACAAACGATTAGTTAACATGAGTAAGAGTTCACATTTGTGAATAAATAACAACAATTTGCAGATGAAATGATCCAACACAACAATAAAAATTAAATTAAGTTTTGATTACCACGTGAAAATTGAAAAACTGCCAGTGATGCACGTACGTTCTAAAATGGAAACTTAACGCCTAATTTTTTATCAGTACCTATTCACTAAACTTATATAATTGACAAGCATAATATGCACATATTAAACAATTTTCGTAAATAATAGTTGTTATAAACGTTATTTAATAGTTTAATTATACAATACTAAATAATAAAGCAATTATCTTAGATGATGGTAAAAGATTTGGTGGACTACGAGATGGCTTTTGTTGTTTTATGTCACTCGGACCTGCCTCTGATTGCTCCATAACTCTCCAACCAAACGCACAATAATAGAGCAAGCAAATATCTTTACTTAAATAAGAATCACAATAAGCTTTAAACATTAAAAACTATCCAGGTATGGCCGAGAGTGAGAATGACAGTCGCGAGAAAATATTTAAAAAACTAACCATCCTTTTCGAACCTCTTCTTCTCTATGTTTTTTATTGTGTAACATTTACAAGACCATTAACAATGATTCAAATAAAATATTTCGTGCAAATAACTACCATCAAAATATTGTTAAATACTCAATTTACCATTCACAAATACGTAGGCATGGCTTTAATATAAATACAAATATATTTAAGTATTTTTAATGTCGGCGTAGGTACTTTTACAGTTAATTGTGACATGTATCGTGCCTGATAAAGAACCCTCTACACCGATGTGTAACAATCATCTAAAAAAGAAAAATTGGTTGTTTGTAAAGTAGGTTTACGATCGAGATGTTTACGTGATAACGTCTAACCGCTCGTGAGGATTCCGCGTGACAAGTTTCACGGAATGACTGGCAGCGCTCGAGATGAGACGGGAGATCGGTCCGTCTCTCTCTCGTTATACCTGCGATCGCGCTCGTGAGGTTTTGGTGTGACACAAGTTTCTGAACATGTCACCCGACTAAAACGATTTTAAAGACGTTATCACGTCAAAAAATTAATTATAAGCATTAAAAACGTTTAAAATTTGATTATGGTAGCGATGGAATATCGACTGTGCCTATTAAACCAACTGTCAGTATCAAAAACTGATAATCTAAGAAGCTACGTAGAAGTACGAGTACCTTCCTAAACATAGGTTTATATTTTTTTAATTTCCCAGGAAACGCGCAATTATTATATTTTGTATCACTAACTGAATATTTAGATCTTGTTTTACCAATACAAGTTCGATTTCAGCTTGTTTTTTTTTATATTTTGTCTGTAAATCGTTTTAATTGGCATTTATTTGACTTATCCAGTACGAATTAGGTCTGGGGCACCACGGTTTACGTGTTTTAAAACCTTCTGTTTGTACAATTTATGGGAAAACACACCTGACTGTTATTGCTTTGAAATATTATGTTACGACCAATGTCCAATTAATAAAATATAAAAGCGTACCTAACGTACGCAATACGGTGCTATGTTTTGGTGTTTATTAGTATTCGAGAAACGGTATTTTCCTAAAATAGGTACATTACTTTAGAACTTGTCCATGTCCGGTATATAAATTACCTACTTTTCTTACGAGTTTACTAGAAGTACTTAACATTAAACGAATTCTGAAATCAGCGTTCTAACGTAATATATACAGGGTGGTTTGCCACGCTGAACCTTCCCGGAAATATAGCATCGTTTGAGTGATATACAGTAGATTTGTAATGGTTAGAATCATTAATTAAGTAAAAATTATAAATTCAAATTCACTACTTTTTCACTGTTGTGATGACCCTATTTCATCTGCATTTCACGGCTAGATTAGGTCATCGCCATCGGGAAAACTCGGACCTTAAGCTTATTACCGAGCGTTGACGTAATCGCATTGATGTATGATTGACGCGTAAATGTCAAATAAATCAAATGCGAAAATATTAATCAATTACTTTATTACTAATCGCCATAACTTACACTATCTTCATATACGGCATTCTAATGTTCCGCCGCGTCTTACAATGTACTTACGCTGCTGCAGCCCGTGCACGAGAAACGATGTCGATGCACATGTGATAGTGTCTGCTCTTCAACATTTTTGCAACGCATTTAAACAATAACATAACATCTTTTATAACAATCATTAGCAGTAGGCTGCGCGGTTAGGACGATCTCGAGCCAGTAAAACTTTAAACCTCTGTAGGTATTTTGTAAGGGTGAAGGCGCATGCTTAAGAACTTTTAGTAGGTACTGTGGTGACTCATTCGGAGATATCGACGCTCTGATCACGAACTTACAGGACTCTTTCTCTAGTCTAAACGCAAGTTGAACAACGGATCCGCCACATTAGTCATTTTGAGCTGACACGATAAAAAGCACATATAATTCTCCTATGCCCCGTTGGATGCGGTGGTGGATATGTTTATCTTTGTCGTCGTAAACTTTTAGCCGCAATCTAGTTGCATCTCATTTGTAAAAAGAGCAAATTAAAATAATTACGAGCTTCTAGCAAAAGCATTTTTATTTGAAGAATATGACATATGACATTAAGTAAGTTTAATGACAATTTCATTTCTTTTCGTCCAATTGGACATGCTACAATTTCATTTCAAACATCAGACTTCTTGTCGATTTCCAACTACGCAAAGAGGTTCGCTATTTATTAAAAATGTTCCCGTTCTAAGCTTAGAGAATTCAACCCGGATAGTCATGTCTGTCATTTTCTATACAAAAAAGTCTGCTATTTTTGCGGGGGAGAGGAACGTCAAATGTATGGCTACTCGTACGTAACGTACAAATAGCTACGTCAGACAAACGTCAGTCCATACATGTGTATGACCACTGGTCATAATTATGTTTTCGGCAGAGGGGAACGCCTGTCAATGGCGACTCCGGTTAGTTGATTTTAAGGTTCTAAGTATTTGAACGCATGAACATATTGCACGTTCTAAACCTAAAAAATAACAGGCATAACAGGTAAAACATATTTTTTTTATACCACGACGGTGGCAAACAAGCATACGGCCCGCCTGATGGTAAGCAGTTACCGTAGCCTATGGACGCCTAACACCCCAGAGGATTCACATAAAAAATATACCTGCTCAACTAGGACAAAATTTCAATTTATTCTAAAATGATTTTGTGAAACGTGAGTATTATATTAGTGAGTATTGAGTGAGTATTATATTCTTTGGAAACGTGTTAACGAGCTAAAACCTTTTTGTCAGTCAGATATATTTGTAATGAGTTTACGATATCATCTTTAATTGTTTATGATGACTTGACGACTGATTACTTTTGAGGGGTTGTCAATGTCACCATTTGAACTAAATATTTTTTGTGGTTAGAAATAATATTCAAGAATTAACATAAAAACTTTACCCGAAATTGAACAAGTGTAGCCACAAAGAGAATCGCGTTCGAAAATGCTGCAATAATTTTTCAGCATTGCAAGCGAATCTAAGAATGGATGTATGACAACATAATATCCTGTTATCTAAATATTGTTTACAAGTAAGTTCATTGACCCAGTCACCTGTTTAAGGGTTAGCACAAAGTAGTTTTTTGCGAGAATGTTTAAAAGGCTATAAGTTGGACACGGTTACAGATATTTACATAGTTTCTATGGGGGAAATATAGTGCTAAGGCTACACTACCTTCCATTTTCGCAAAGGTCCATCGTGGACTTCCAGGGTGTATATAACTGGTAAGTTTACTTTTTAGTCAAAAATTACGCGACATTATTTCGCTCCAGAACGAACAACTTCCTCATGAACAAATTCAATCATTGTTTTGTTACACTGGATGTATTGAAACAACTTTTTATTTGCCTTATATAACGTAGCGTATATCGAGCGAACAGATATTTGAATAAATAAAACCAATCGGTAACGTTGCAATGTCTTTTAACTTTTACGATTAAAGGATTACATGCGCCAATTTGTTCATTTCAAAGGCAGTAACAATTAACCCACTACAGATATATTATAAGTGAACAAAAAGGTAAAGAGAACACCATCAATATATCGGAATAACAATTATAACATAACAGATTTGCTTATTCCGTGAGTGAACACATCTGCAAGGGTTCGGTAAATCCAAATGAAATGAAGGGTATCCTAATTACGAGCAATCCTCGGGAATGAGATGCAGTCACGCGAACTTAGCACGCACGTCTTGTGGCGAGGAGAAAACGAGAAATAACGAGTTATTTTAGATTTGTACCTAATGTAATCAATTTTCATCATTATTAGTCGTTCCCTCAGAGCTGAGGATCGTGACATCATGTCCTTCTGTTGAAGACCAGGTTCCTCCATAGGCTTCTATCCCTCGCTAAGCGCATGGCTTCTTGCAGTTTTAATTGCATCGGTGCAGTGATTTGGGCACACCATCTTGCAGGGGGAGGGCCTCTTAGTCTTGTGCCTTCAACTTTTCCCGTCTTGTGTAGCATGACGCTACGTTTATCGTACGACATCTGTCGACGTTCCTTAGAACTTCCGTGTCTAAGGAAAGTCTAAGGCTAGGTCGCGGTTGATATATAAAAAAGCGTACATTGTGATTCACGGCATTACGGATAGATGGCGTTTATATCAGTCCGCATTTTGTAATACACGACTGGCAGTTATAAAATTGAAATGATATTCGCGCTAATTTTGAATATGAATTTTTGAGGGATTCCAGATTGTCATGAGGAGAAATTTGGTTTTATTGGAAGTGTCAGATCGACTGAGAGATTTTTGAAGAAAAAAACAGGAATTAGGTCCGCCTAAAGCAAAGGGGGCGCCTGCCCACGAACTTTATTTAAATTCAGTTTGAGTTTTGACCATTTCCTGACTTTCAAGAATATCATTTTATTTACATTTTTTTTAAACGTTATAAATCCGATTCCCTTTTTGTATCCAGTGTTTTTGTGCCATAATAGCTTTTTTTTTGTTGTTTTGCCAAAATCTTCCCAAAATTCTAATTGCCTCATTTGACGGGCATACAAAGACCTGGCTCTTGAATTTAGGCTACTTTCAGCCAGCGAATCATCTGTCACCATCCATATCACCCGCCTCATTAATCCATTATTTTCCCGCAGCCAAATTACCAGCCGAGTCTTTATTTGTACTTACTAGTTTTGCTAGTACTCCCTCTTTTTATTTTCCTTTTGTGCGGAAAGTAGACGTTTACGATACTAAGGTAACTATTGAATGTTAGATATCTTTATATCGATATCGTTATCGTCATTTTTATGTGAAGTGCTAATTTTAAATATTCTGATTATTGTAATTTAATTACATTCTAACCACTAAGGAAATTATCGAATGTGAAATATCTTTATATAGATACCATTATCGTCATTTTATGTAAAGTGCTAATTTTAAATATTCTGATTATTGTAATTTAATTACATTCTATTCGGGTCTACGATACTAAGAAAATTATTTAATGTGAAATACCTTTATCGATATCGTTATTTTCATCTTTATGTGAAGTGCTAATTTTAAATAATCTGATTATTGTTGCTAATTTTAAATAATTTACTTAATGTGCAAAATTAAACGTGTTAATGCAATTCACGAAGTGTTTTACTGCAAATTGGCGCCCGAATTAAGGTAAAGAACTCTGGATTTACTTTTAATAATTGTAATTAAATTTTTTTTTTTGGATTTGTGAGACGGTGACCGTAGACCGGTCGCAGTTCTATTAACCTTAATTTTGGTTTGTTTCAGCCTGCTGCCTCCTTACGTCCCATCATTAACCCGAATTCCGTCATATTGAAATATTGCTTTTATTTGTGTTAAAAAAAACGAATTTATCTGTCGACCTTTACTTATGCCTTTTTCTCAATTACCCGTAACATATCCCGAATATTATTTCATAGTTTGAGTCCTGTAGTTAGAGCCCGTAGACGTTAGGGAATTCGCAGGTAAGTCAGACATAGAATGAATGATTTGCGTTTTTTTTTTTTTTTCAGAAACTGAACTTGTTTTTTTTTAAATTCGAACTCTAACTTAGCATTTAGACTTTTCTTTCTTTGGCTTAAGCGCTTGGTTTAGACCACTGATATACTCGAACTTCGGATTTTAATTTTGAGGTCGATTAACTTTATTTTTTGTTTGAACTTGCAACGCAAGACAACATTCGACTTTTCGCCATGTCGCACTTAAATAATGAAGGATCAATTGCTGAGACGCCTCATGCACTCTCGTCTTTAAACTCGCACGATCCGAGGATTTTAGATCCAATGGCAAACGATGAAGAAGAGTTTTTTGATTCTGAACCACGACCCCAGGTGATGCATATGTCCGGACTTCCCCCGCCTTTTCCTTTCAAAGATTATTCACTTACGAAATGGAACTTGAACTTTTCCGGGGACACTTGTGTTCGCGAATTTTTCTTTCGAATCGAGGAAGAAGGTATGGCGCGTAACGTCAATCCTTCATATGTTGTCATACGTTTCCATGAATTGTTGTCAGATAGTGCCTTGAAACATTTTAGGGCAATCAGATATCCGGGTCTTACTTACGCGGAATTAAAGTCTGAATTCGTTAAAACCTTCGACGTAGCCGATTTCGATTTCAAGCTTGAGAGCCAACTTCGCGCTTTATCACAGAAGGACAACCAGTCAGTGGTTGATTTTGTTATTCAGGCGCGCGATCTAAGCGCAAAGCTTCGTACACCGGTTTCCGAAGACAACCTGTTTAACATTATTAAATATGGAATGAATCCTAGATATCATCCTTGTCTTGCAACTAACGTGGTTAGGGATATTGATGGTTTGTTAGAAGTCGCGAAAAATTTTGAAGCCTTTCAAGGTTCACGTCCAGCACGTTTGGCTATTGCACCGATTAGTGCTCAAGTTGTAGGTCAACCCAGTTCTATAGTGTGTATGAAGTGTGATGCAACTGGTCACAACTATCGTAATTGTCCTTACGTTCCAGGGGCAGTGTGCTTCAAGTGTAAGCGTGTTGCTGCAATCACCCGCGATTGCCCTAGTTGTAATTCTGGTCCGTCAAAAAACGAATTAGTGGCGCACTGAGAGGTCCATCGGTGTCGCCCGTTTATATTAATAATTCCCCGGATAATACGGACTTTTTATTGATGCTTTAGTTGCTGGCTCTTCGGTAAGAGCTCTTTTGGACTCTGGTGCTCAGGTTTCACTAATTGATATATCCCTCCTATTGGAGCTCGGTATAACATATCACGAGCATATCCGGCCTTATGTTGTCTCCGCCGACAATTCTCCTATTGAAATTTTAGGCGGTTTGGACGTCCCCATTCTTTTTAGTGGCATTCGCGTTCTGTACCCCTGTCTAGTGAGCAGTAATCTTCCTACTGCATTTATTTTAGGAATTGAGTTTTGGAATGCTGTTGGTCTCATTGACATTTTAAAGAAGGCATTCCGTGAT
This sequence comes from Pammene aurita, assembly GCA_947086415.1. Taxonomy (NCBI): domain Eukaryota; kingdom Metazoa; phylum Arthropoda; class Insecta; order Lepidoptera; family Tortricidae; genus Pammene; species Pammene aurita. The sequence goes on from OX352291.1 coordinate 19,083,157, forward strand.
GGTTTGTCAGGTAAGCTTTACGTCGCTTCACATCATGTTCCTGTCGCAGTCCCACGAGTAGGTGAGGTTCGCTATGTCCACCCTCGTACGGTGCTTGCACCGCTGCAGGAATCAAAACTCCAATCTGTTATTGACGAGTTCGAGGAGATTTCTTCTGATAAAGCTGGATTAGGTTGTACTTCGTGGCTTTCGCATAAGATTGAGACTGTTGGCGGGGGAGGGATAGTAACGTTGGCGGATGGGCGAACCATCCGCCAACGTTACTATCCCTTATCTCCAGTCAAGCTCAAGATTCTCAACGAAGAGATCGACAAGATGTTAGAGTCAGGCGTCATTCGTCCCTCACGATCACCCTGGGCTTCCCCAGTGGTGATGGTTACCAAGAAAATGGTAGTGTCAGGTTTTGCGTGGACAGTAGGAAGTTGAACAGCGTTACCATCAGGGATTCATACCCTCTCCCACGCGTCCAGGACATCCTTGATAACCTACGAGGTGCCATATATCTAACTTCGTTGGATTTTAGGAGCGCCTTTTGGCAAATCCCCTTAGCTGATAAGGCCAGTTGTGAGAAGAAGGCCTTTATTGTACCCCAAAGAGGCCTCTTTGAATTCGTTCGTCTCCCTTTTGGTTTAACCAACGCTGCGTCCGAGATGCAGAGGCTTACTGACATGATTCTCAATTTTGAATATACCCCTGAGTCTGAGGATTTTATCTTCGGCTATGTTGATGATTTGATTTTGGTGTCTCGTGATTTTGACAGTCATATGCGGCTTATTCGTAAGGTTCGTGATAGGTTGAAAGAAGCTGGTCTTACGGTTAATTTAGATAAGTGCGAGTTTTGTAAGTCTGAATTGAAGTATCTCGGCTACATCGTCAATGAGCGTGGTCTTCAAACTGATCCAAAGAAATTAGAAGCTATTAGGGATTACCCTACCCCTTCTTCTGCCAAGTCTCTACGTGCTTTCATTGGTATATGTTCGTATTATCGCCGTTTCGTGGATGGTTTTTCTTCGATTATTGCTCCTCTGACGGCACTTATCGGTAAGAGAAAGGGACGTGATCCCATCGATTGGAACGATAATGCTAGTGAAGCTTTTTCTAAATTGAAGGATGCCTTGATGAGCGCTCCGTTGATGGCTTGCCCGGATTTTTCGAAACCTTTTATCCTTCAATGTGACGCTAGCCAGGTTGGCTTAGGCTCGGTCCTGGCTCAAGAGTTGGACGGCGTTGAACATCCAATTGCTTATTATTCTCGTTTATTCACTAAAGCTGAACGTGGATACGGGACAACCGAACATGAGCTTCTCGCTGTTGTTGATTCCATAAAGCATTTCCGCGGGTATCTCGATGGAATGAGGTTTAAGATCATTACTGACCATATTGCTCTTAAATGGTTGATCATCCTTGATAATCCTACCGGGCGCTTGGCTCGTTGGGCAACTTTGATTTCCCAATATAACTTTGAGATTGAACATAGAAAAGGTGTCCTTAATTTTGTTCCTGACGCCTTGTCCCGCGCTCAGGTTGGGCTTATCTCATTCGCGCGTGGCGTGGCTCCTTCTGGAGATCCTTGAACGTATTTACCAGGGAGTTTTAGACAATCCTCAAATGTTTACAGCATTTGCTCTTCGGTATGGTGTCTTAATGCGCAGGGTATCTATCGAAAACCCTTTAGCACCTAATCCATGGCGTATAGTTCTTCCTGCTTCAAGGACTAGAGAGGCGGTTGCTGAAATTCATAATGGGTTTCCTAATGTTCATCCTGGTGTTATGAAGACGTATTTAAAAGCTCGTGATGTATATTATTGGCCGAATATGTACCGTGATGTTACCAGGTTCCTTTCCGAATATCAGGTCTGCAAGTCTTTTAAAATTGCAAATTCACAACCTCGTGGCCTTCGTTTGTTCCCTCGTCCTGTTGCTGCTCCAATGGATCTTCTTTTCATCAACTTAATTGGTCCATTACCTGTTAGCTGTAGTGGTTTTCATTATATTTTGATTTTGGTTGACGTTTTTACCAAATTCGTTTGGTTGGTTCCGTTAAAGTTGGTGAATGCGAGATCAATATCGACGGCATTAGAGTCGGAGGTTATTTTGCGGTACGGTGTTCCTACTAACATTCTCTGTGACAACGCTACAGTTTTTCATAGTCGTCAATTTCTGGATTTCCTGGCGAGCTATAATATTCCAGGTCCGTGTTATACCCCATATTATTCGCCACAAGCGAATGATGTGGAGAGATATAACCAGGTCGTAATTACTACTTTGAGCATTTTAGTTGAAAATGACCAACGCAGTTGGTCGGGTCATTTACATAGGGTCGCTCTCTATTTGAATTCTTGTATAAATTTGGCTACTGCTTATACACCGAATTTTTTGATGTACGGCCGCGAGTTGTCAATGATTCGTGAACGTGTTGAGAATCAGGTTGTGGACCAAGATGTGGGACTCAGCCGGATGGAACGCGCTTCGAATCTTGAGACGCTTCGTGAGGTGTACGATAAAGTTTCTGATTCGATGGCTTTGGCCTTTCATCGTAACGCCGCCAAGTTCAACACGAACCGTTCTTCGCCAAGAATCGTTGGTGACCAAATCGTTTGGCGCAGGAATTTCCAGCGTGGCTCCGCTGATCCTTTTCGAGGCGGTAAATTCGCTCCACGTTTCGTTCGGTGCCGTGTGGTTAGAAGGGTGTCTCCACAGGTATATGTACTGGCTGATACCGATTCCGAGCACACCGGTACCTATCATATTAAAGATATCTTGAAATAGTTTCTTCTTTCGGCCCGTTCAGTTTTCTCAAAATTCTAAAATGCGCGTTAGTCCGCCCTTCCCTTATCGGTAATCCTTGCTTGATTCGTTTCTTATCGTTTTGTTTTTTTTCGTTTGAGCGTTTCCTTGCTTTTTTTTTCAGATTTGACCTTTTTTTACCGTTGGTGCTTAAGGCTTCGTTTATCTTCCCCGGTCTATGATAGCCTGGTTGTGTAATTTGATGACTCGATGTGAGGGATTAAGATCTGTGGCCAGGTGCAGTTTCTGTCATATCCCGGCCGTCACGTCTTGGACCGCGTGACGCGTTGGTTGGCGTTGTGTCATCTTGTTAATCTATTAGGTTAGTCTTTAGGGGTAATGTTAATAACTGGTTGGTTTTGTTTTTAGTTTTCTTGTGTTGTTGTTTGTTTGTTTCTTTGTTTGGTAGGGAGATGCTGTAGCATGACGCTACGTTTATCGTACGACATCTGTCGACGTTCCTTAGAACTTCCGTGTCTAAGGAAGGTCTAAGGCTAGGTCGCGGTTGATATACAAAAAAGCGTACATTGTGATTCACGGCATTACGGGTAGATGGCGTTTATATCAGTCCGCATTTTGTAATACACGACTGGCAGTTATACCATTGAAATGATATTCGCGCTAATTTTGAATATGAATTTTTGAGGGATTCCAGATTGTCATGAGGAGAAATTTGGTTTTATTGGAAGTGTCAGATCGACTGAGAGATTTTTGAAGAAAAAAACAGGGATTATTTGCAAATTGTCCTATACAAAATCCTTTTGAGTCCTTTTTGTTCCCTGAAAGTGTTCACCACAGTTGGTTAATTCCCTAGAAGAGGGTGGCCGTCGGTATAGTTTTTTCCAATACCCAGTGCTCCCCTTTGGCAGTGTCTGAGGGTGCGGGTAGTGCCTGCCGAGGTCGCCGGTGGGACCGTTTGAGCCGGGAGGACTCCGGAAGGCGCTTGTGGGTGCCGGACTTTCGAGACGATCAGCAACCGCCGCGTGTTCCGCGCGGTTCTTCACCGTCATCGGAGGATTAGAGCCCGCATCCAGCGTGGCTCTCCAAGTGAGACAGAGGGTTCAGCGAGCTGTTGGGTCCGCCTAAAGCAAAGGGAGCGCCTGCCCACGAACTTTATTTAAATTCAGTTTGAGTTTTGACCATTTCCTGACTTTCAAGAATATCATTTTATTTACATTTTTTTTAAACGTTATAAATCCGATTCCCTTTTTGTATCCAGTGTTTTTGTGCCATAATAGCTTCCCATAATTCTAATTGCCTCATTTGACGGGCGTACAAAGACCTGGCTCTTGAATTTAGGCTACTTTCAGCCATCGAATCATCTGTCACTATCCATATCACCCGCCTCATTAATCCATTATTTTCCCGCAGCCAAATTACCAGCCGAGTATCTATTTGTACTTACTAGTTATGCTAGTACTCCCTCTTTTTATTTTCTTTTTGTGCGGAAAGTAGACGTTTACGATACTAAGGTAACTATTGAATGTTAGATATCTTTATATCGATATCGTTATCGTCATTTTTATGTGAAGTGCTAATTTTAAATATTCTGATTATTGTAATTTAATTACATTCTAACCACTAAGGAAATTATCGAATGTGAAATATCTTTATATAGATACCGTTATCGTCATTTTATGTGAAGTGCTAATTTTAAATATTCTGATTATTGTAATTTAATTACATTCTATTCGGGTCTACGATACTAAGAAAATTATTGAATGTGAAACACCTTTATCGATATCGTTATCTTCATCTTTATGTGAAGTGCTAATTTTAAATAATCTGATTATTGTTGCTAATTTTAAATAATTTACTTAATCTGCAAAATTAAACGTGTTAATGCAATTCACGAAGTGTTTTACTGCACATGATGATCTTCTCCAGGCTATCCGAGGAGCGTCGAGAGAGGTATCCGAAGAATGTGGTCCTGGCATGTCGTAGACAACCGGCGTACTAGAGGAGCTACGCATAAATTTTATAGCATTCGTTAATAAAATAGTTCATTACAGTAGATAAAGAAGTTGTATAAATAATTATAATAATAACTTTTTATGGGGGCCCATCTTTGGGAGGGCGAGTCACCCTCACCTGGAAATAAAATTAAATACCGTTTTATTAGGCAGGCGTCCGGTTCTTCATCCAATAGCCCAGTAGTTAGTCCATACTCTTCACCCAATAGCTTAGTACATCCACTACATTAACTCTCAATAGTCCTTACACCATGGCGGATGCTCTCTCTACGTGCGTCCCATGACACGGGCAGGGGCAGCATCCGCTAAGTGTACCCCTCACTTTACATTAAATTGTCGAAAGGGCTTCTGCGCGTTGGTTTCGGCTCTGCATATGCATTTCAAATGTCCGGAACACCATTGTTCCTTGGTCGGGAAAGACATACAAATAATAACATAAAAAATGTTTTACAAATTCATCACTCACAAATAGAGCTACGGTTTGCGGTCTTAAGTTGTGTAGTGTCAATTATAATTTAAGCAATATATATATATATAAATTATGATAAACCTACGTATGGACATTGTATATAATCTCGAAACCTGAATATTGTACTCTCTCAGATTGCGCTCTCTCTTATTGTTCGTTGCGGTTAGAGAATTTCATGTTTCCTGCAATGTTCATACTCGTAGAACAGAAGGGTCTATAGAAAATTTAGGCTTGGAAATTAATATATACAGTTTATTGCTTAATTTATTTAGCTTCGCTTTCTGTAGCGCTATGTCCGTAGTCTGAAGCACAGATTTCCGGAAAATGTGTAGCGAAAAGGTCCTTGTAGAGGCGCAACGACCATGTGGTCATGAGCGCCGAATGGAATACTTTACAAACAAAATATATAAACAATTAAAATTAAATGGCATAAAGAATCACACACGGCTTATTTTTGACAGCTTTATTTATTTATCGTATGGCTACATGGCTACATATAGCTAGGCATTTCTTCCCTGGGGTAGTAGTAGTGGGAAAGCATGAGGTGGCACTTGCCTTAACTCGCTCTCTGTTTGTAAATAATTTATACTAGAAGAGGCTTTCGCTAAGCTAGCTGTTCCCTGCTCAGTTAGTTCCTGTCTCTGTAATTTCCTTAGCTACCCCAAGTAACTCAGGCATTTAATTCGATTTCAATTCAATTTAGTTAATTTAATAATTTATATTATTCAGATTTAGTAATTTATACATCATTTATCTTTCTAATTCATAAAGATGTTATAGACATATATACAGATATATATGCGTGGACCCCAGTGCCACCTCAAGCAGATGATAATGAAAATCCAGTGAGTGCTGCGAGGTCCAGAGGGGACAGTGGAGCTGCCAAGTTTGTTAGGTACTCTTTTAGCACCACAGGGATCACGTATAGGGTTGTCTAAGGTGTTTCCTACGGACGCAGAGTAAGATCACAACACAGAGACAGCTTTATAGAAAAGGGTTTCCCTAATGAGCGGCATTTAGAACTTGAGTGATCACGACAAAGCATTTCGCTTGCACCAATAAATACATACACAAGTGCGAGCTAGATGCATTGCGAATGATGTAAAACGGGATCAAATATAGCACCTAACGCTGTTGAATACGTAATAACGTTACTGGATTTACGCTGATATCCGACTGATGTCCAAACACCAGCTTTTAAATATGGGTTGGGTGGGATTGTATTGATGAAGAGTTGTAATGGTATCGTGGTTTGTATTCCTTTAGGTTCTCAGACTGGGAATACTCGATGGCAGATCATCAGCAGAGGTAAGATATTACTATCTTACTAGGAATATGATTATAATACGTATTATACGGCATATAACTATATCCCTAGGGATATAACTATACCTCCGCCGCACTCCTACCTACAATTATTTCACTAAACTTAATCCAGTAATATAACTACATATATCACTAAACTAAAGACGTATTATAGTTATATTCCTAGTAAGATAGTAATTAATCGCTTTCGTATAACTATGTTACGACTTATAATTATATCCCTAGGGTTATAACTATATAACGGCTTTATCCATCTTACTGCGACACACATATATATATATATATACATATACAGATTGGTCCCGTTTTTGTCAAAACGCAGTTCTGATGATGGGATTCATGAGGAATCGAGGGAACTCCTCAAATCTTAAAGGCATACATATAATGATTTTTATATTTTTATCAACAAATCCATCATTTTCATTCGAAACAGTGACATTTGATGAAGTAGAACTGCTGATGATGATCAGAACGGAACTCTTCAACGACGCATAGTTCACGTTTGGCGATTTGTCCTCTTCGCTGTGTTTCTCAGGACAAATTTTGTCAAGCTCAAGTTCTGATGATGAGTTCCATTAGGAATCGAAGTAACTCCTCAAATCTTAAAGGCGTATATAAAGCGATTTTTGTATTTTTATCAACAAATCAAGCATGTTCATTCAAAACACAACATTACATTAAACACATACGTTACATTTGATGCGGTGGAACTGCTGATGATGATCAGAACGGAACTCTTCAATGATTTGTCCTCTTCGCTGTGTTTGTTAAGCAAGTAATTTCATTGTATGGAGTCTAAGGGTGCACCATCTACAATAGTCCTTCACCGGCTTCCCCCATTGAAGTCGGTTTTTTTTTCTTAAAAATTATGTAAGGTTACGTTTAGACGTATATATATATACTTACAGCGGCTAAAATTGTAAGTAATTTGTGCAGTACCTATGTATTTATTTAATCGTATGGCAAGATATAATACAATCGTCCTTACAACAAGACACCCAGTTGCTGGATCACTGGATTGCCCTGATATTTTGTGAGTGGGCACTCGCTGATAATGTGGTCCATGTCCTGCACCGCCGCTCCACACACGCATGCCGGTGACTCCCTCCAGCCACATCTGTGCAAGAACTCTCGACTTCTACCCCAACCTATGTATGTATAAAAGTATTAACTATACTATTTGAAAAGCTAACAGTTTTCTCATTTCTGGCTGCAGGTTCCTTGCGATAAATCTGGCTTAAGTCGAAGCGCGGTCAGAAATAGAGGGTACCGTTCAGCGATTCTTTTAATTTGAAAATACTTCTATTGAGTGTCCCATTCTTACCGACGCTTTACTTTTCTACTTATATAAAAGGACTTTACTTTTATCAAATGATAGAATACCTACTTAAAAATAAGTTTATTTTCCTTTCTTATTCTGTATGACTAGCGTTTACAAGCTTAAGTAATGACCCTCGATACCCAGTTGCGATTCTAGCTTCACTGTAATTTAACCGTAATGTACAGTCGCCATCAGATATATCGGAGCGGCCAAGGTGGTCACAAATATGTGAACTACGCGATAAAGTGCATGCTCAGATATTATCGAGTACCTTGGCCGCTCCGATATATTTGATGGCGACTGTACTTTGACCATGTTACCTTGAAATAGTAAAAACATAGTTATTTACGCTAATCTGATTTCTTTTGCTGAATAGGATCCAAGTCAAAGTAAATTTCCATATTAATAAACATATTATTCAATATTTGCTAGTTATAATGGGTTTCTATGTTTGCTGGCTAAATGATACCTTTACGGAAGATTTCAAAACCTAACCGCTACACCATTAAAAATCCCAAAATAGTTGTGTATTAAATGGGTGGTACTCGAATTAAACAATAACATTAAGTTAACGACAGAGTAAAACACTACACATATCATTTTTCAACCACTTTTAGAACTTTACAACTAAACATACCTAATCAAAACGTTCACAACACGAGGGAAAATTAAGAAATTCTAAAGAAATTGTAGTACAAAAAAAAATCCTGTGATGATTTTGTTTTCTTTGATTTTATCATATCTATACATATAATAAAGCTGAAGAGGGTCGAAAGTCTGTACATGGAAGATAATCGAAAAAAAGTTGGCTGGGGATACTTAAAATCGATAACAGAACACGTTTCAACAATTTTTAGAATTTTTGTTTGTTTATCTGTTTGTCTGTTTATCTGTTTATCTACCTATTTGTCTGTTTATTTGACCGCGCATCACGTGAAAACGGCTAAACGGATTTTGATAAAATTTTGTATAGAGATAGTTTGAATCCCGGGAAAGGATAATATATAGTTTTAATCCCGAAAATCAACCCGGGTGGGGGTGAAAATGGGGTTGAAAGTTTGTATGGAGAATTTTTAACCGCTGAAACGATTTAGATAGAACTGAGTATGGAGATAATTTGAGTCTCGAGAAACGTCATAGGATAGTTTTCAAACCCTTGTGGGGGTGAAAAGGGGGTTGGAAGTTGGTATGAGGATGTTTTTACCGCTGAACTTAGACGAAAATTGGTATAGAGATAATTTGAGCCCTGGAAAAGGAAATAAAATAGTTTTATCTCGGAAATTATCCCTTAAGCGGATGCAAAAGGGGTGGAAGTTTACATTAGGAAGAAACAACCAATAACCGCTGTACGTATTTAGATGAAATTTGGTATTGAAATAATTTGTAATTTTTTGGTCAAGGTGTTCATATTTATAACATGTTACCCGTCGATGCTTTAAATTTACCTTTACCCGCTCTTAAGAAATATTTGAAAATGTCATGAATGTCAAAGGGTTATTGCAGGTTCGAGGACTATATATGACGGACAAAGTTGCATGGCCCAAACCAAAAAACTACTACAAAATCATCTAACATTTATAGGACACCGTTTAGGTAGGAAAACATATCAAACGTTTTGTGAAGCAGTCAGATTAGGATTTATTTTTCTTTATAATTAAACAATGGGTACATTATCTGTCCCTCAAGATGTTTTGATATGCCTTCTTGAAGAACTACGCATTATTTTGTATCTTTAAGATCTAATTAACTGTTTTGAAAAAAATAAGTCCCGTCGAGTTTCTTTTCGGTCATAATACTTCTTGGGCCAGAGGTTAGAACCGGTGGTAGTTTTGGAACGAAGTTCCTTATCGGACGGTTCGCGGATGGGGGGCTAGGCGAAAAAAAGTCACGCGACCGTCACGAAATAGCGTCACGTCACGAAAACGCGACACCCATACGATTGAGAAACATGTAAAATGGAATGAAATAAAAAATATATAAAATAGAATAAAGTGAAGTGAAGTGTAGTGAAAAGTGAAAGTGAGAAGTGACAAAGTGATAAAAGTGAAAAAAATCGAGTTTGAAAATTTCCAAAATATCCAAAATTTCCAAGATTTCCAAAATTTTCAAAATTTCCAAAATTTCCAAGATTTCCAAAATTCTAAAATTTCCATTGCGGTGTAATGGCGGTCAGTCTAATGGTTTCAATGGATTTTTAATATGTGTGTAGGTAAAGCAGTATATGCTTCTGTACATAATTAGGCCTTATTACGTAACAGTTACATAAACTACTATTTATCTCTTTCCGTAGTCAACTAGGAACCCTTACAGTTTCACCATGTCTGTCCGTCTGTCCGCAGTCTAGCTCAGTTACCGTTCGCACTAGAAAGCCGAAATTTGGTGAGGCCTGATAAGAACTTTCAATAAAAACTATATTGAATAAAATCGGTTCAGCCGTTTTTCAATTATCAGTCAAAAACGCATATTGAAAGGAAGTGCCGAATAGTAAAATGACGTAAGCGCCGCCAAATATTCCTTAATAAATGACCTTTTAAACGGATGTTTTGTAACAGGGCGGCATCTACGAAACTCTACACTGAGTATCGCCCGACATGCTCTTGGCCGGTTTTTTTTTGCATTGTTATCCCGGAAATCACCCCTTAAGGATTACTAATTCCAATTCGAGAAAATCCCCAGCCAGGTTATACGTAGACTATAAAAAACCAACGTCTAAAAGGGGGGTGGGGGGGTAGCCACTACTCTCGATTGAGTTAAATTTGCATGGGTCATGGACCCCCCCCACTCTCCAAGTGCACCTCAAAAAAAAAATCTGCATTTGTGACACCTACTACTCTATGTCGTTTAAATCATGCCAAAAAAAATTATACGATAAAAAAAGTATTCATTTTTGAGTGTAGTTTCATTTAGTGGTAATTTTAAAATATTTTATTAGGACTACTGTCCTCTAGCGTATCCATCTGTCAACTTTACTTCAAGTTCCGCCTCCAGTGTAGCGGGAGAGAAATTAGGGGTGAATTAGCCGCTTACTGACACAGACCGAATTCCACGCGGGCGGAGCCGCGGGCACAGCTATCCACAAATATTTTTGGATAACTTATTTTGGTTTTGTTAGCCTGATTTCTTATTGCGCACTTTTTTGATTCCACGAGGTTTTCTAACCATAAACTAACATAGCGGGAAATTTTACTGTCAGAAAAATTTCTACACAACCGTAATTATCCACTCCTGCCTCATTTATTTTAGTGGTACACGTGGAAATTTCATTTCATGTACATACAGTAAAGTTCTAATATATGAATACTGTCCCATGACATATGATGAAAATCGCACCGATATTTTAGACCTTAACCATAGTTGGTCCTTAAGTAAATAATACGAGTAAAACCTACTTGAAACAAGATTTGTATCACTGATACTTTGCGAAATCCCCATAAGGCTTCAGTGTAATCGCTAAATGATCCCTGGTCTCCCCTCTAGTATTAACAGCAATTATCCCAACAAGGCTTTAGATCAAAATTTCAAATTATTCTACCCCGTGAAATCGCATTCATCAAAACTTGGGAATTAGCTCCCCTCCCTAATTAAACCTGTCGGCTGTTAACTTCGCCCCGGCATCCCCTGGGCACTCCAATCTTACGCAAATATTAGGTTCGAATAAAACTTTAATTATTATCAGGTTATTAGCAACTAATTTTATAATTTATTAAGCCTGTAAGACATTTTGAATGCGCGGAGTTTAAGCACTTATCTTGAGGGCCGGTTTCTGAGAAACTTACTTAATATTTAGGGCACTAACTCAATTTAACATTTATGTTTACGAATTAGTAACGCTTTTTAGGTTACACCCTTAGATCACAGATTTAAATATTCTACAATATTTGCGCAACCTAAATTACAATGACTTTTCTTTGTAAAACCAACATCAATTAACAGCCTAAAGTCTCTCTATCGCACTAATAAGGAAGAGTGAGCGAGAGCGTGTAGCGTTTCGTTTCGGTTTCTGCGAAGGATTGTCATCTTGGCTACAGGGCCTGTAATTCGTTTTAACCACGCTATCTATGTCGTAAAGCATCAACGGTATGAATATGAACACCCTGTTGTACAACGAGGCCCCAAAATCTCATACAGTGTCTCACCACTCTCACCGCAGCCTACTTTGTTAGCATAAAGTAACCGACCGTTTACCATTGAGCAGGCAATATGCTTGTTTGCCACCACCATGGTATAAAAAAAATCTTAGTTTGCCAGCGCTATTGATTTGAATGTGTAGGCGTCATCCATGGGCGCTATTGAAAATAACACCATTTATATAGTTATATTATATGTATACATAAATAACAAAAATCGATCTTATTATGTATTTCGACACAGCAAGTAAAACAAATCAAAAGTTATATTTATTTCAGGAGCATGAAGCATGATCGGATATAGAATCTCCAGGGAACGGTCAATATGTTCGCGTGGCACGTGCTCGCCAATTGATACTGTCATCATATATTGATATCTCTGCTGCTAGGGTTGCTGTAGCACTACAGGGTATTATTTTATATCAACGTTTTTTATGTTTACGGCCTCCTTAGTTCCCGAAGTCAGGAGGTCTTGGGTTCGAATCCTGGTCAGGGCATTTATTTGTGTGTTTATCACGGATATTTGTTCCTGAGTTGTGATTGTTTTCTATGTATTTAAGTATTTATCTATATCTTTCTATTATATATATTGTCGCCTAGTATCCACAACACAAGTCTTATTGAGCTTAACGTGGGACTAGGTTGATTTGTGTAAGATTGTCCCATAATATTTATTTATCTACAAATATTTTGATCAATTAAGCCCTCAAGGGCGTGACGCTTTCTGTTCAAACAGAATAGATCACCTGTAATTTTTAAACTCGCTATTTAGGAGGCAACCAATCAGACACAAGCTAACTTGTAACGTCTTGTTTGACGTACATTAAAAGACCAAAATATGAAATCTATGATATACAGGGTGGAAAGATAAGTCGGGCCCTGGAGGGAAACTACCTTAAAACCTTGAGATAGCTCAATTCGCTCAAAGGGAACATTCTTTTATTTTTCCTAAAAACTAAAACTGCATTCACAGTTTTTTTCTTAATTTTCACTTTTTTCCATACTAATTGTATGAAAAATATTATTATTATTATTTATGGGTTCTCTTGTGCCCTAAACTTGGTTGGTATTTAGAAGTTTTTATCCTCGTTGGAAACAGGATCGTTTGGCATCAATTGTCATAAAAATTGTTTATGGCAAAAATTACAAAATAAATACTTTTTTTGAAAACTGTACTCTTTTCCAAAAATTTGTAAATGCAGTTATGTCCCTTTAAAGAAATTAAAGAATGTTTCCTTTCAGTGAATTGAGCTATCTCAACGTTTTAAGGTAGTTTTCCTCCAGGGCCCGACTTATCTTTCCACCCTGTGTATATGCCCTACTTTTTACTAGTCCTACTTACTTGAAACTTATCTTAAGAACTAAAAAATATGGTTGCCGCCGGCCGCGCTAGAAACACCCCATTCGTTCTGTATTCCGCGCACGGCGGCGATCTATTCCTCAGGAACAAAGTGCTGCGGGATGAAGTGGGAATTGGCCGGCGACGCCGCTATAACCTTTCCGCGTGGCTGAACCCAATAGGTAATTAAATTGACGACAGCTTCAAGACTGCACTTTTTTACTAGAAAAGTTTCTTCCGTTTATGGTACAAGTTTTATTCTTGCAAATAAAAATCAACGAAATCCGGATCCCTATGCATTCGTTCCCACTGTAAACATTACCAAGTTCTTTTTATTTTCCGTAGCCAGGAAGTAAAATTTATTCATTTCCATGAATATCTTTTCGTGCGTCATATTAAACAATACGGACTTACTCGTAAATATATTTTTAATAATAATATGTAATGGGATCGTTTACTCCTGTTCCTCGTATTCCAAATGGCAAATCAAAAAGACCTTGCTGTATTCCAAATGGCAAATCGTAAGGTGAAATTGTGACCAAATGTTTGCCAATTTATTTTCAAAAGTTCTGTTTTCTTTGGCGTGACAAAGTTCCCGCTACCTGCGACAGAGTATAACACGTAAGATTTAAACTAACTTATAAACTTGCCACCATTGAACTACTGCGCTTTTCGAACTCCGTCGAGGCAGGAACTTGAAACGTTCCACATTTTCCGGGACATCAAGTAAACAACGATGTTCAAAAAAGTGACATCATTTTATTTAATTGTTTTGATATTTTATTACAAAAGCAGTTCAAAGAAAAACAACAACATACAAACAATCAAACTAAATAATGGACTAAAAATAATCCGTTTTTATGTTACTGATATTCAATCTACAATTTACATTACAGTGTAGCATAGTAATTACAGGAATGTCGTTTACCAATACAATAAGGCGGAAACCATATCATTACTGCACGAGTCCCGAGATATAGACTCGTGACGAGTGAAGAATGACATTTCCGTCCATGTATCAAACGCCGTTTTATAATACTGTGGCGAGAAATTTATAATAAACCAAATATTGATTACTTTGAGGTTACTGTAGTAAGAATACACCTACAGTCATGAATTTTTGCATGTTCTTGACCAAATTCAAATTTTCACATCGATTGTAATAGCTAATTTTATACAAAAACACTAAAATGTGAAATTATTTAAACGCTGGAGAAGTAAAAAGCACTAGTTAAGCAACTGTATTTAAAAAAAAAACAAATAGCTACACAATTTAAGCTGCTTCAACTTCAATTAAATATTCATCAACATAATCTACAGTAGGTAAAAACGAGGTGTTCATAGAATTTAATTCCAGCCGAGTTCCATACCTACATGATCTCAACGCTTTGTTTCTGCTTGCAATGGATAATGTAGATTCCCATTTTATAAGCTTAACCCAAAAAGGAACTCATTGATTTATTTCAATTAACAACAAAAAGTTACATAACAACAAAAGGCCTCGTTAGACCCGACTATTGTAAGTATAAACACTAAGGGCGGGTTGCACCACGCATACTTAACGAACTCATCATGGTTACAGTAGACGTCAAGTCCGTTTTTCCGTTGCACCATGCACTTTAGCAGTCAGAAAGTTACGTTTACCTTAACCAGCCGTCGAGCACTGGTTAACTCAAATCTACGTTTAAATATGGCGGACAATTTGCAAAAATGTCTCGTATTTCATAGATAAATGCTTGATTAGACAAAAATACAGCGATATTTGATGAAAAATAATAAAATATTGTTCGCAGTAATAAATATATGCACGTTTCTGAACGCAAAAGGGTCATACGATTGACGTTTTGTATTATTCACACTTCAACTCGTGTATCTAATAATAAATATATAATTCTGTGTAAAAAGTGCGCTTTTAAGTTAAAACCGAGTGCCAAGTGACTTCAGGTTGAAATAGACCAGACTTCTGTTATAACAGACATACCAGAACTATGCCAGAACCTACAGTAATTGTCATGAAAGCCGACAGCCGTAGAGCGAGCGAAACCTGCAGAACAATCATGATAATCATTTTAAAAACCACTCTGTTTTTGTCAATGAAGACCAAACCTTTGGAAATAACGAATGACTGACTACAAGACTTGAATACTGCAAGTTCTTTAAGGTAGAAAGCAAAAGGGAGCGTAAACCTCTGACGCGGTGGAGTGAACAGGTCAAGAAGAAACACGTGTTTTATGTTATGACACGGTAGAAAGCCTCGATGGGAGCAAGTCATACGATTCAAAAGGTGCCAGATAACCAGATTATAATTTCATGCCATAGCAGCAGTGCTATTATATATATCACCAAACATTTATCGCCAATACCACCGAAATCGAGCCTCGACAATGTTCTACTCAACTAAACAATGTTCAGAACTACATGTAAATAAAGCGTGATATGGAATATACAATCAAGTAAATTAGAGTGTCAAGTGTTGTGGAACAAAAATAGTTCAACAATGGTTTGGTATCCACAAATTCAAATGTCTATGAAAATTTATTATACTGATTCATGATTTGATTTTATATAGGCCTTAAATCCAGCACAGTAGGTCTCTGTTTAACGACAACTCGCAATAACATGAAAAAAATTCCGGTTCCTTGAGTGCCGCTATATAGTTTACACTGTATTTCAGTTTCATTTGTGAAATAAATTCACAGCACAGATTTTACAGATCTGAAGAGACAATAACCCCATATAAATAAATAATTATCTACTGAAAATTTGGTAATAGCATGGTTTAGCTAATTTGACTTCATGTGTGTTGCTCTTCTGAGGCAAATTATTGTTTTACTTGGAATTTTCTGGCATTAATTATAGCCCTTTAAGCCAAATCCCATAGAACAAAACTAGTGATAAAATACAAAGCTATGCTGGCACCATCTGACAAACCTTTGATAGATGCCTTCCTCCATTCCCCATTAGTATTTTTTATATCGGACATTATTATGAACATGCTTTTTTTCATTCAAATTGTACACAAAATACATGCATTTGCATTTTGTATCTGTTTCATGAAGGGCTCAAGGAAGCAAAGACCTGGCCTTGGGCTTCGGCTAAAAATGTTAGATCCTATTATGAGAGTTTATGTACTGTACTCTAACTAAGTAGGTACCTAAAAACTCATTAGTAATAAATAATATAGGTCTCTTTTTATCAATGTCATATATCTCTACTAATCAGGATAGGTACCTATTTACAAATAAAACATAATAGTACAGTCAGTACATACATGGCTGTTTGTATGACTTGTAACATGTATTTTACAAAGATAATAAAACATTTTTGAAATTTACTCTTATGACTTTGGGACAATCTCACCTAGCCAAACTAAGCAACTACAGCAATTTATACTATCTATTTATATTGATAAGTAATGTTTCATAAAACATTACTTGACCATAGTCACTTTGACCTGTATCATATTGTTGATAACCATCTGTGGTTCAGTATATGAAGTTTTTTCTCCGGTCAAAAAGCTGGGTCACCTTGGCCACGGGTTGGGTTTATACTATCTTAGATTGATCTGGCCTAAAATACTTCAATAGTTTCAAGTTTAGTAAGTATGAGACTGCATAACAATGCAGTCTGCAGTTGACATTAATAATCAATATGAACATTGCCTGTAACAACAGGCAATGTTCATATTGATTATTAATGTCAACTGCTAGAAAAATTAACTTATATAGATGTCATACACAAAGGAAAAAGTGACCTAGGCCTCCCGTGCTGAAGATGCTGGTTCGATCCCAGCCCTGGGCACCGGAGGCGTAGGTCACTTTTTCCTTATATGACGTCTATATAAGTTTATAATTTATATAGTAGTGTGTCTACTTAAAAATAAACAAATCAAAATATTTATTAAAATAATTTGATTTGTTCTTCAGTTGCTAGAAAAATGGTGAAAATAATCATTGCATGTCATTGTCTTGCCCCTATCTACAAAGGGAACCTATGCCAGAGTTTGAATAATATGTAAACAAAGTAGGGTAACTAAATATATTATGTATTTTATTGACAAAATTGAAATAAGTATTGATCATGTTAAAAAAATATTCTTTATTTTTACTTTGAGATTCTACAAATTTCTTGAAACCACTGCACTTTCACTTTAAAAGTTCCTTGAGTTGAGCACTGAGTTGCATAAGCCTTGATTTCATCTTGTCTTCAAAACCAAAGGTAAATTCAAACCTGAAATAAAAAACATTGTGTATTATGAATGTATCATAATTATGTGCTATAGGTACCTACTTCACAAAGATGCTTTAGAACACTCTTTCAATAAGTAGGTACATATATAATAAGTTCAATATTTTGGTCGTTGGTTACAATGCTAGCCATAATTAACCAGGTTGGAGGGATTCAGCGCCCTATATTTACGAATTTTCGAAAGGAGAGTTCTCAAAACTAGTGGTGCCTTTGTTTTGCGACTGGGCACCTTCTCGCCATTTGGTGCTTCCATCAACCGCTTTACTTGCTTAGGGTTCTGTAAGTAGTAATAAAGTATAAGGATAATTTACTCACTATAATATAAAATATAATACACCAGCCAACTACTCTGGCTTTCTCTTTAAACACCACTCGCAACACAAGTTGCATTATCCTTTGAAAAAGTTTGCTCGTAGGGCGCTATGGATAGCCCACTTTTTGACTGAGTAATAAACATGTTCAGAAATGGCTAAAATTGTTGAATATTCTTGATTTTCAAGCTGCAGGGTGCAAAGTTTAGTTCGCGCTCTTTTCTTTCCTTTAGATGTTTTCTTCGTGTGACGAATTGACGATTTTAGTTTGGCACTTATGGTTGGGTTGCCATATGAAAATAATATTCTACCATGAAAATGTTGTTAGAAATGCGTTTATACAGTGGCATCCCTCGTAACTCTTACATTCTGTTATTTTGCACTTGGTGCAACCCATTCATGTTAGCAATCGTTAAGTACCTCCGATTAGCGTAACATTTGGCTTACTTTAACAGGCGGTTTGGTGCAACCCACCCTAGTCTCGGTAGCATATAAGTAGCGGAGGCAGTTAGTATAAGATGAGATTTATGTGTCACAGGTGGTGACTTCGTAGTGGTCAAGTATTCGGGCTGACTTAGTCATGTTGTTAAGACATATGGCTGAACCCGGGGACTGAGCCAATCTTGTGTTAGGCGTAGAGGGTTTGATGGAATTGGAGAAATAAGGTTAACTTATCTCTACCGCTTATATATTAAAAACCTAAAATGAAATTAGTTCATGAATTTAATAAGACCTTATAACAGTTAACGATATATAAAAAAAAATATTGGTTTACTGTATTCTTTAGATCGATCTTCTGTCAAATTATTGGTTTAATAAAGTAGCTTGTTTTCATACGTCATTGAACAATATGAATAAGTATTAAGTTAAAAGTAAAAGTATTTTTAGGTAAATATTTCTAAGATATAGACAAATACACAAACATTAAGAGAGGTGTATTCAACCCACTTCAGTCTCTTCTCAATAAACAAAAAAAATGTAAGAGGTAATAAAAGGGTTATCTGTCTCTGGGCCACTAAATGGAATTTTCACGAAGAGCAGAAATAAACAGGAAGAAAACCGGGCGTTTAAATTCTACGCGGTTTTTAATTAGACGTCCGCTTTGTCAGATGCACGCTTAAACAAAATGCCTAGCGAGTGGACTGGAACAAGTATCATGCACACTTTAAAGAATGGAAAATGTAAATGCTCGGAGGGTTCCAACACACTAGACTGAACGACTAGGTTTTTTTATACCACGATGGTGGCAAACAAGCATACGGTCCGCCTGGTGGTAAGCAGCTACCGTAGCATATGGTCGCCGCAACTTCAGAGGTGTCACATGCGCTTTGCCGACTCTTTACTTAAAGGAGGATTCACTATGTTGACGGCTAAAGGAACAGAAGGTCCCTCATCGTCAACACACTAGGTCCTCTTTGAGCTCTTTGGCAACCTTACTCACTTACTCACCAGCATGAACACAACGCTATGAGTAGGGTCTAGTGCTATTTGGCTGTGGTTTTATGTAAGGTGGAGGTACTTCCCCAGTCGGGCTATGCTCCAGATTTGAGCCAGCTGACATTCGCTGTGCGGTTCCCTACGGCACATAGCGAAATGACATTCGCAGTACCCATACCTCCTTTTGGACGTAGTTTAAGGACATACCCGGATCTCAAGTACTCACTCAAAAATGACTACCTCCCGTTACGTAATCATTACATAACATGTAACATAAGAGATATGTTAAAATTTATTACCTAACTAAAGCAAAGCTGGCTTCAAAAACTTATAAATATATTATTAGGCATGTATCGCATGAGAACTCTAAACTTACTTTTTAGGTAATTACTAGGTTAAGTACTAATTTAATGAAGGGTTTTAATTAGTTCTACAAACTAATTCATCCTATGTATAAAACACTCTTGGTATTAAATAATGTTTTGTACATAGGATTAATTTAATTAGTTTGTCCTGTAATAAGTATAAAGTATATTTTATAAACGAGTTAAATTGAATAAAAGTTTCATGTATCTACAGATATTTTGCTTGCGTCCGCAACTTGTGACCGGAAGAATATACTTTACAAAGTATACTTTACAAAGTATATTCTTTACTTTTTTGCATAAATTTCTGAAAACAAAATTTGAACAAAGCTTATATATCGTGTTTTCACCTCACTGGCTCGGAAAGCTCTTTTTTATTCTTTAAAAACAGATAGCAAAACTGCATTTTATTCACAAGAGTGCAAAGAATATTTGAAATTCGAATGTGATATTAGTCACTTTTTTAAACATAATAACATGTAAAGGCCACTCCAGACAGGACAATCTTCGCCCATCTGATTAAATTGTCTGATCAAATCAGGTGCTCTGGACGCAAAAATTATTTTATATTTAATCGTATTCAATTAAAAACAACAAACAATTTTGTTTCATGATTTTACTATAAAACGCTTTAAATCTTTCAAGAAATATTATTTTGATCGATCCATTTTAATTGATGAACTACCTGTCTCAGAATAATTCGAAAATTGTGCATTGTTTTTGTTTTATCTGTGCAATGTAACTTTTTAATTTTAAAAAGTTAGTTTTGTTTACTTATATTTTTAAGTTTCAGATTGCGTTTTTTATTATTTATTAATGTAATATCTGCCATCACCTTTCAATAAATGTATTAAATCAACGCAAAGACCAGCTGAGATATTTATGTAGGCTTACGACAGGTGTAATTTTTTTTTCGTGATATATGTGACTTTGAGGTTATGTAGAGTTTTGTATCGAATTATCATTTCAAGTTCTTTCTTTCAGTGTAAAATCGAATAATTGAAGCGAAAACTAGTGCTAAATGAAGTCCAAGATCGTTTGTTGCATAGGAGCAAGTGCTGCATATTGTCACAAAGCAAGAAACACTACAATTTAACAGGTTTAAGCATCAAGCATCCCACTACCTACAACAGACTTTTATCAAGCCTTTGAAATGTTTTCCTTTATGTACCTACCTAAGCTATGTATAAAATCAATAAACACCAAAACCTCACGTGCGTTTATTGATTATTCAAGTATACAATTCGTACATTAGATTAAATAAGTGCCTACCTAAAATAGCCGTCAAACGAAATGATAAAAGGATATCATAATAAATAAGCAGGAGTATACTGAGTGATATAATATATGTAAATTAACATGACTCTCTTATTCATACAGATAATGAAGCTAATCCTGTTCCATTCTAAACTGAAAAGTTGTATTTTCTGGTAGATATAGGTAGTTACTTTCCCTCGACTGGCCTATGATTTTAGCAATCATTGTAAGTATCAATGTTTCATTCCTTCCTGGATGTCAACTAACTATTGTATTTTGACCGCATAATTTTCTGTCATTTTTATGTTGGGTTTTTAATTTCTTCGCACCTTCTTTTTCATTGTAAAGTCATAAATATATCAGAATTATCAATTATTTTTTTATTCAATGCAGAATTACAATTTTCGAAATGACGTGCAAAAGCGCGACAGGCGTCCAAAAAATACTAAGTTGTTTGATGTACATTGCTGCTTTTCTATGGAGCAATGCTGCTGTTGAATTCGCTTAGTGTTGCTATATTTTTGTTTGATGTATGTACATTGCCACTGCGTTCGTTGGCTGGCCAGACTATATTTTCCTCGCTATAGTGAGGTGAAAAGATTTGTGTTACACACGGCTGCAAAGTTATTTTTACGTCTCGTGTGTTGCAACACTTGCTACGCTCAGGATTCTATTTTTGAACTACTCGCTTCGGTCAGGATTCTATTTTCGAACCACTCGCTTCGCTCGCGGTTCAACCATAGGATCCATTCGCTACCTCGCAGTTCAACCCTAGAATCCATTCGCTAGCTCGTGCTTCAATTCCACTCTCGAGGTTAAAATACAACTTTGCACCCTTGTATAACAAATAACTATTTCACCTAATAGTCGGTGGTGCACACGACAACAAAGGGCATTATACGGATTTTAGTGATGATGAGATCACCTTTTGCATAGTGAGACTTTAGGACCCACAGGCCATTTTAGGAAGCAGAGCCACCTAAATTTATGGTGCGGTGGGGTTAAAAAGGAGGGGTTAAAATTTTCGCGACACATAGATTGAAAACTATAAGTCTTAGCAACATACTTTAAGATAAGAATTGTAGAGAATTTTACGAAGAATATTTCCTTTATTGAAAGTTTTGTGGTAACTTCAACCGTTTTTGCAAAAAATATATGAATGTTCCTACTTTTGTGGGAAGTGGGGAAAACAATTGTTATCATTGTAAGACATTATAGTGAAGAGTTATCCAATAAAGATTTGGCTTGAAAGTTTGGATACTCGTATCCAGGCCATAAATAAAATAAGTAAAATAATTATTTTCTGTTTTGACTAGATACTATTAAAATATTATTATTGGTATGGTATTTACCATGAATACTTGAGTTAGGTAAACACCCCGTTTCTAATAGTAGTTAAATTAGTATTTTAAAAATCGTATATTAAACGGTTTAATTGAAAATAATGATAATAATGATGCAAATGTACTCAAGGCTAAAATAATCGATAGGTCCTAGGTACCACTCATCACACCACTAGCGTAGCGTACCTAAGTTCATATATATTACTAGCTGTACCCGCGGCTTCGCCCGCGTGTGTGGGAGGTTATGTTATTATCATTTACTATCCAGGCCATTAGTGTAGAATTTACGCGTTCTACATATTAATCTATCTACATTTATTAGTTCATCCATGATAAAGATAACTGACTAAAAGGCGTGCGTCGAGACCTGCGAATGCTAATGGCCGAATTCCTGTAGGAGAACATGCATCGAACAAAGGGTCAAACGCTGATGGTATGAGCGCGAGGTGGCGTGTGAGCGCAACGTCCCAGCGAAAACTGCTTTTGCAGCAGCAGGCCAAAATCTAATAAGGCCACAGGCAGCAAAAATTGTTTCAGCAGGAGCATGAAAGGGTCCCCACAAAACGCAATGGTCAAGTTTTTTGGTGAACCCGAACGCGGAAGCCGTGACGCGGTGAGCGGCAATACCGCGAAAGCCATAGGGCGAGTACTGCGCAGGACCCACGCCCGGAGGATTGCAGCGAGAATTGCTCCAGCAGAAGTAGCATGTCAGGGACCGGACATAACTCAATGGCGAAGTGTCTTAGCGAACTCGAGGGCCGTGGCTCGAGGGTGAGCGGCAACGTCTGAGAAAGCCAAAGGCCGAGTACCGTATAGGGCCCAGGTCAACGATCGTGTAGATCATGTCATCCTTCTTAGAAAGCTCGAGGCTTTAGGAATTCATGGTGATTTACTCCGCTGGATCGAATCCTACCTTACCAATCGATCCCAAGCCGTGGTTCTTGGAGGTTACAGGTCGAATTACATTACGATCCCATCCGGCGTTCCCCAGGGCTCTCATCTAGGTCCCTTCTATACATTGCTTATATATATGATATAAGTAAATGTTTCAATAATGCCCATCACCTGTTATATGCAGATGATAAAAAAATATTCATCAGTGTCAAAACCATTGAAGATTGTTATCGTCTGCAAAGCGATCTCAATAACCTAGTTCATTATTACTCCCTGAACAAGATCTCTCTCAGTACCAATAAGTGTCAGTGCATATCCTTCACTCGCCGAACAGCACCAATCATATTCTCATATAATCTTAATAGTACCGTGGTACAAAGGGTTGAAGTTGTTCGTGACCTGGGAGTTATGCTCGACACCAAAATGAAAATGAGGGAGCATGTTGACCAAATCGTAAATAAAACTTATCGTAATCTCGGCTTTGTGATGAGAACGTGCAAACCCTTTTCAGATGAGCTAAGTCTGAAGATAGTATACTACGCATATGTTAGAAGTGTTTTAGAATATGCCTCCCCCATATGGTCCGTCAATTATGCCATACACAAAAATCGTATTGAAAGAATTCAAAGTAAATTTTTGACACAATTAAATTATAAGTTTAAAAAATCTATTCCATCTTCACCATACGCTGATAAATGTAAACAATATAATCTGTTATCACTAGAAGATAGACGTAAACTGTCTGACATGAGCTTGCTCTTTGATGTACTAAATAATCGCATCGATTGCCCTGAACTTCTATCCGGTCTTGCATTCCGAGTCCCAACACGTCGCACTAGACATACCGCCCTATTTCATGTTCCCTTCCACATAACTAATTACGGTGACAATGCTGTGTTATCTCGTATCCCTCGTTTATATAACTTAGAATTCTTTACTGTGGATTCCTTCTTCCAATCTAAAAAGAAATTTATGAATGATATCTGCATGACACTTTTCAGAAAGTATAAATAGTAATTTTTTAATAATAATTTCAAAATCAATTCAGCAGTTAAAGTTGGTCTTTGCTATGACTTGTATTAAATATATTTGGTATTGGACATTCATTGATGTACAGGCTTTCAATGATTTAATCACGGTACTAGTGGAAACATATCTTGTTTATAAAATTATAACATCTTTTTATGTGGTCAATTAATTATCTTACTTGCGATGAGCATTTTATTTGACTTTTTTGTACACTTCATTTTTGTACTGTTTCCTAGCAATTAATACTTACCTACATTACTTATTAATAAGTTATTATGTACAATGTATTTTTTTTTTTTTATGAAATAGGAGGCAAACGAGCAGACGAATCCCCTGATGGTAAGCAATTAACGCCGCCCATGGACGCCTGCAACACCAGAGGGGTCACAAGCGCGTTGCCGGCCTTTAAGATGGGAATACGCTCTTTTCTTGAAGGTTTGAAGGTCGTATCGGTCCGGAAATACCGCAGACGACAGTTCATTCCACAGTTTTGTTGTGCGAGGCAGGAAGTTTCTCGAGAAACGCACAGTTGAGGACTGCCAACCATCTAAGTGGTGATGATGGTAATGCTGTCGCGTAGGACGATGGCGGAAAGAGGCGGCAGGGATTAATTCGAACAATTCCTCGGAGCACTCTCCGTGATAGAGGCGATAGAAGATGCAGAGCGAGGCTACATCTCTACGCAGCGCCAAGGAGTCAAGCCGATCCGTAAAATCCCGGCAGCCGACAATTCGAGTCGCTCTCCGTTGGATGCGGTCAAGAGGGAGAAGTTGGTACTGGGGCGCTCCCGCCCACAGATGAGAACAGTATTCCATATGTGGGCGTACTTGTGCCTTGTAAAGCTGGAGGCGGTGGGCCGGAGTGAAATACTGCCTCGATCTGTTGAGCACACCGAGCTTTTTTGAGGCTCGTGATGTAATTTCTGGATAACTGTTATTGGCCATCTGTTATGTAACCATTTATATGTAATACTCTTATTTAAGGCTGTTGTTGTCCTGAACATCAATAAATAAATAAAAAATAAATAAATATAATTTATATACTTGTTATAAAGGGGAATAACAGAACTTTATCATGAAAATATATTTTTCATGTTACGACCTTTTCTCAGTTTTCTTATATGGAAAGGTATAAATAAAATACCAACAATGAATTCGGAATCCTCGCTTTACACGAAAATGATATGAAACTTGACAATATAGCTCTATTTTATTTTTAATTAATAATGGGGGTGCCCCCCACTTCGTCAAAAATTTGCATCAAAAATTTGATTGGCTCCCCTTCTTAAATTAATCTTAGAGCCTAAAGGATTAGCTCTGCAAATGGAAATTCCATCATCATCATTTTCCGTATAAAATTACCTACTTAATATCAAATTCCAAAGTTTCTCCACGCCATCCATTACGTTCGCACTAAAAATCTCAGCGTACTCAGCGCTCATTCCGGCATATCAATAAACAGGCATCGCCTTAATTAACCCCGCTCAGATTAAGAAGGGTCCCGTATATTTTGCGGTAAGCGCGTCGTAAAGTCGTACTTTTACGAGTGCGGGAAAGATTTACTGTTCCCCCACCATCTTTATTGGGATGCGGTAATGCGCGTTTTACTACGGGACCCTAATGCGGGAAGAGAATAAAAACGTCTTAGCACCCAATACCTGTTAACTCTTTTTTTTAAGTAATGTCAGGGCCAAAAGAAATAGTAATTTTACCTTTTTTAGGGTTCCGTATTCAACTAGGAACCCTTATAGCTTCGCCATGTCTGCCCGTCCGTCCGTCCGTCCGCGGATAATCTCAGTGACCGTTAGCACTAGAAAGCTGAAATTTGGTACTAATATCTATGTCAATCACGCCAACAAAGTGGTAAAATAAAAAGTGGAAAAACATGTTTTATTAGGGTACCTCCCCTATACGTAAAGTGGGGAGTGATTTTTTTTTCATTTCAACCCTAACGTGTGATATATTGTTGGATAGGTATTTAAAAATTAATAGGGATAATGTAAATATTTTCGGAAATAATCGCTCCAGAAGTAAAAAAAAATGTGTCCGCCCCCCCTCTAACTTTTGAACCATAAAAGATAAAAGATAAAAGATAAAAGATATTTATTCTTCAATTTAGGCACATTACAATGCACTTATGAACGTCAGAGAAAAAAAGAAAAACTACCAACGGTTCTAACCCTACACCTCTGACCCGAGAAGTATTATTTATGACCGGCAAGAAACTCGGCGGGACTTATTTTTTCAAAACAGTAATACAGTAATATTATATCTTAAAGATACACAATAATGCGTAGTTCTATAAGAAGACATATCAAAACAGCTTGAGAGATATACAATGTACGTGTTGTTTAATTAAAATAAAATAATAATAATAAAATCCAAATCTGATTGCTTCACAAAAGGTTTGATATGCTTTCCTATCTGAACTGTGTCCTCTAAATCTTAGATGATTTTGTAGTAGTTTCTGGTTTGGGCCATGCATGTTTGTCATTCATATAGTCCTCGACCCTGTAATAACCCTTTGACATAAAACTTTTTTTCAAATATTTCTTAAGAGCGGGAAATGATAAATTTAAAGCATCGACGGGTAACTTGTTATAAATGTGAATACCTTGACCAAAAAATGACTTATATGCCTTGCGGATACGACTACTTCTGATAGCAAGCTTGTTTTTATTTCTAGTGTTATAGCTATGGATGTCAGAAATTTTTTTGAATGTATGTATATTCTTTACAACATAAATAATATTGTCATAGATATATTGGGAAGCAACAGTTAAAATATTAATTTCTTTAAATAGTTCTCTAACTGTTGCACCTGCCTTTAAGTTATACAGAAAGCGGATGGCTCTTTTTTGTAAAACAAATATAGTCTGTATGTCAGCTGCTTTGCCCCAAACCAGAATACCATATGACATTACACTATGAAAATAACTGTGATAAACTAAGCGAGCTGTGTCAATATTCGTTAATTGTCTGATTCTCCTAACGGCATGAGCGGCCGAGCTTAATCGAAGAGCGAGTTTTCTTATATGAGGACTCCATTGTAGATTTTTGTCCAACGTCGAACCAAGGAACACTGCTTTATCTACTATCTCTAAACATTCACCATTCAGGAGAATCTTAGTGTCCACCGGTGCAACGTTTGGCAAAACAAATCTAATACATTTGGTTTTCTTAGCATTAAGTTTACTTAGCAAATTGTTAATAGTAAACCAGTTCAGTACAGCAGCTAGTGTGTTATTGATTACAGTAAAATCGGTAGATTGCCGGTCAACTTTGAAAATTAAAGATGTATCATCGGCAAACAGAACGATATCACAAAGGTTTTGTACTGTGCATGGTAAATCATTTATATAAACCAAGAACAGGAATGGGCCCAAAATAGAACCCTGTGGCACTCCTAATTTTACTAAAGTCCCTTTAGACTGGGTTTTATTTACAACAACTGTGTTCTGTTGCTAAGATATGAAGACATACGATACAAGGCATTTTCTGACAAACCATAATGTTCTAATTTAAGAATGAGGGTTATATGATCTACACAATCAAACGCTTTAGAAAGATCACAGAATATACCAATTGCATCGTAATGTTTTTCCCAGGCAATGAAAATATGTTTGATGAGTACCGCAGCAGCGTCGGGTGTGGAACGTCCCTTTGTGAAACCAAACTGATTGCTTGTAAGCAATCCATGTCTGTTGAAGTGGCCCAGTAGATCATTTAACATTAGCTTTTCAAAGACTTTACTTAGTACAGGAAGTATTGATAACGGCCGGAAGTTATTCAGATCACTAGAATCACCCGATTTAAAAAGAGGTATGACTTTACTACATTTCATAAGATCTGGAAAAACGCCGTGTGAAACTGAAGTATTATAAATTAAGGCTAAGTAAGGCGCTATGACGTCTATGATATGACTGATGACTACAACTGATGTACCCCATAAGTCTTCTGTTTTCTTTAAATTCAGAGAATTGAATATTTTTAAAAAAAATTCCGAATCTACAAGGTCAAATTCAAATATCATCTGACATTTCTTAATATTATTATATGTTTTAAAAATATGAAAAAAATCTCAAAAGTAGAACTTCATAAAAACTTTCTAGGAAAATTATTTTGAACTTGATAGGTTGAATAGTTTTTGAAAAAAAATTACAAAAATATTTCTGAACTAAGTTTCTAATTTAACCGTATAAGGTACCGTACAGGTGTTTTTTGTACCTGTAATTTCTCCAAATCACAATGAAATGACGTGTTTTCAAATAAAGTAAAAACGGTGAAAATCGGTTCACGCAATAAAGAATTATCCCATAAAAATCATCTTCCATACTTTAAGCTCGCGTGCAATAGTTTACTTAATTTGCCGATAGATGTCGCTGTACGTGGAACGCTCATATCATATCCTACATGGCGGTGTTATTTTAACTCTTAAGTGGGGACACTTACTGTGACGGACGGAAAACTACGGAACCCTACACTGAGCGTGGCCCGACACGCTCTTGGCCGGTTTTATATATTTTCTTTTATGTGCAATATTTTGGCTTCATTCTCGTCAACGGGTTGAAAGGCCAGATAGCAGTCGCTTTTGCAAAGAAACTAGTGCTTACGTCATTCATGTATGTATGTAAACACTTTATTGTACATAAAAAGTAACAAAACAAACATGATAAAAGAAAAATAAACAAAGTACAAAGGCGAACTTATCCCTTTAAGGGATCTCTTCCAGTTAACCTTTGAGCAATTGCGAGAAAAGTATAAGATAGACAAACATGCACTATGTACTTAGTGTACTTACGGAAACAAATATCTAAAAAAGAAGAGATAATATCTACTTAACCTAAGGTATAATAAATACACATATAATACATAATCAAATATAAATTATATATTTATATATACACATAGTCATAAAATAAGGTACCAACTCAACTAGAACACAAATCATTCTGGGAGCCACAATTTATGTAACTTTCCCTTCCGTGATGCTACCGACTCATCATCATCATATCAGCTGAAAGACGTCCACTGCTGGACACAGGCCTCCCCCAAAGAGTGCCACAATGACCGGTCCTGCGCCACCCGCATCCAGCGGACTCCCGCGACCTTCACTAGGTCATCAGTCCACCTTGCGGGGGTTCTACCCACGCTGCGCCTTCCGGTTCGTGGTCGCCACTCGAGAACCTTTCCGCCCCAACGGCCATCGGTTCTACGAGCAATGTGCCCCGCCCACTGCCACTTTAGTTTAGCGATTCGGAGGGCTATATCGGTTACTTTGGTTCTGCTGCGGAGGGCCTCATTTCTGATGCGATCACGCAGAGAGACTCCAACCATAGCCCTCTCCATTGCCCTTTGGGTGACTTTGAGCTTTCTTGTGAGGCCCATTGTAAGCGACCACGTTTTTTTAAAAACTAGTACCCTGGCCGCTACCATAACCAGGGCACCGGGGGTCGCCGGACACTCGGGGCCGTGGTTTTCTGGTTCTTTTCATGGGGGGTGAATGCCGTAATCGCCACGCTTGGCATGCGGGTTGGCGATCGCAGTATCTCCACCGCACTCCGAGGATGCTGCTGCCCATCCCCCGGTGGTCTTGGCCGTAGTTTTAGGACATACTCCGGGTCCACTTACCCGGACTATGGCCGGACTACTACGGGTCATGCTACCGACTGGGATTGTCTAAAGGACAACGGCAACTCATTCCACAACTGCACAGCACGTACTGAGAAAGACCTGGAATACGACCTAGTCTTCTTCAACGTTATGGCGAGAGTGAGGTTCGCACTCGACCTCAAGCGGTGACCACTACCAACAGCCAAATACCTAAACCTTTCAGAGAGGTATTGTGGGGAGGTCGGATTAAAAAGGGTGTTAAAAAGAATACATAGAATATGCACGTCCCTGCGCTGGCGTATAGGTAGCCAACCGAGCTTAGCACGAAATTCGGAGATGTGGTCAAACTTCCGTAACCCAAAAATATACCGGACACTCTGCAGACGCTCCAGCTTATCCAGTAGTTCCTCTCTGAGGTCCAAAAAAGCAATGTCACCATAGTCCATAAGCGGTAGGAGAAGGGATCGAGCAAGAGTCAGCTTAGTGTGAACTGGAAGGAAATTCTGAAGACGTTTTAAAGAGTGGAGGGACGCAAATATCTTTTTACTAATCTCAGCGGTGTGAGCAGACCAGGAAAGTGTCTCATCCATGGTGACACCCAAATTTTTGACTGTAGAGGAGAAAGGGATGGGTCATGTGGGTTATGTGGTTAGGTCGCCAAGCAGGCTCTCAATTGAGCCTGGGATCCGCGGCAAAAACCGAGATAGACGCTAGGAAGTTCATGAATGTTAAGAGTCCGGTAACGATTTGAAAACGAAAATCGCTAATAATGAAGTAACGCACGTGAATTTCATTTGATAATAGGTATAGTTTGAAGTCTTCTTATTGCAAAAAAATACTTTTGGTACACATTTATTATTATTTAATACCCGAAAACTCAATTCTTGCAAGCTTGTTTAGTGAGGACGTTGATTCTTGCAATCTTGTAGCTTGATTTTTTTATTATTATTTGTTATGCCCTCCAATATATTTTAGCATTTTTTCTTAAAATTGTTCTAGGTAAAAATACTCTTGTTTAAAAAATATGTATGAAAATGTAAAAAACTGTTCCACTTATTCCTTAAACGACGCTTTTTCCAACGTATTTATATATTTTACATGTTAGTTTGACATCACTTTAATCAATAAAAATCCACTTTTTTTCACGTTTAAAAATAAACTATCTTTCAAAGTATGTATAAAAACTAATAGAAGTTTTATTAGTTACTATAATAGTATCGAAAAGTTGAGCGAAATCATAAAAAACTTTACCGGATACTTTTTAAGTTTCTTTCTCTGATGACATGAGACCAACACAAGTGTGAAAGAACAAGTATGGGCAAGTGCCCATGTCCTTTCGCGTTATAACATATATCTCTGTGAAATAAAAAAGAGATGCCAAACGAATATTAGATATTTAAATGAACCGATATGTAATAAAGAACGAGATACACAATCAACCCAAAAAAAAACCGTCCCACAATAGTGCTGTAAGAATGACTCGTACAGTAGTTTCTCTGACAATCTTATTGCGGTACAAGACTCGCCCGTTACAAATTTTCACGAACCACATTTTCGGAACTGAACCTTTACTATATATTCTAAACCAATATTTAAATGAAATTAATGTGAGAGAAAAACTGATTGGAAGAAAGACAAGTAGATATTTATCTATATACATATGTTTTTGTTATTTTTATACTAATTTTAAGGTCTGAGCCATTAGTAGCCTGTTAATAATTTGATTTTGATGTGATAAAGGACTGAGCTCTTTTAATTAGCATCTACGGTATAAGTCCATATATGTATGGTGCTGCAGGCACATTTTTGTTTATCAAGCTAATGTAAAATTCACTATAATGTAAATTTCCGATACGAATGCAAAATCTCAATATTCATACCGCGTATAATTTGTTTAAACATAATTCGGCCCCAATTATTCCACCAACTGGCAATTAATTCACCCAATTTCAAATGTTGGAGTATCGTATTCCCGTTTCGATAATTAATATTTGTATTGTTTTTATTGTTTTATTGGAACGATTTTGGTTGAAGATACATTTACATTGCATGGTCTTTTGTATCAATTCACACGATTACTCACAGGAAGAAACAGTAATTCGAATTTAATTCAATAAATATTCATTCAGCCCTCTCAAAATTGAATGCATATTAGGAGTATAAATGTAAATTTTCAATACAAATTACATTTAGGTAAGTAAATATTTTTAACCGACTTCAAAATTTCAAAAGAGGAGGTTATCAATTCGGCGTGTATGTTTTTTTTTTGTTACTCCATAACTCCGTCATGTCTGAACCGATTTTGAATTTTTTTTTAATGGTTGTAAGTATATATATATACATTATTGGTCCCGATTTTGTCAAAATGCAGTTCTGATGATGGGATCCATGAGGAATCGAGGGAACTCCTCAAATCTTAAAAGCATACATATAGTGATTTTTATCAACAAATCCATCATTTTCATTAAAAACAGTGACATTTGATGAAGTAGAACTGCTGATTATGATCGAAACGGAACTCTCCAACGACGCATATTCCACGTTTGGCGATTTGTCCTCTTCGATGTGTTTGTTAAGCAAGTTATATTGTCACGATAAAATTTCGTCAAGCTCAAGTTCTGATGATGGGATCCACGAGGAATCGATGGAACTCCTCAAATCTTAAAGGCATACACATAGTGATTTTTGTATTTTTATCAACAAATTAAGCATTTTTATTCAAAAGAGTGACATTTGATGAATTGGAACTGCTGATGATGATCGGAACGTAACTCTTCAACGACGCATAGTTTACGTTTAGCGATTTATCCTCTTCGCTGTGTTTGTTAAGCAAGTAATTTCATTGTATGGAGTCTAAGAGGGGCCATCTACAATAATCCTTCACCGGCTTCCCCCATTGAAGTAGATTTTTTTTTTCTTAAAAACTATTCAGTTATAATTATATACAAATACAATAATTTAAGTCTCCTCGGTCGCTCGTGACATATTTCTGTTAGTCATTATGACTGTAATGTTAGTCGTAGTCTATAATACCTACTATTATAATTTTTCCAATGACAACCTAATTTGCTAACCTTTTAAGAAAGAATTGGCCTTTTGAGGTAATAATTACTGTTAATCTTGTGATTTTAGTATCTATCGGGCTAAAACCTATAGAAAGTTTTGATTATCGTAAAAAAGGGAAAAATAGGTTGGTAATTAACATTGTCCGGACTAAAACATGTTTGAAATAGAGTTTTAAACAAAGATACTCGTCTAATACCCTTCAGGTCAAATTACTTAATTAAAATTAAACCACAGTTCGCCCGATTCAAGAATCTGCTCTAGGTGACTATTGTAGTTTCACTTTAATAGAAACGGGGAATTTTATTTACCATATTTGTATACCTATACTCAAGTTTCCGATATTACTGAATACATTCTATGTGGTTTGAATGTATGTGTAAGTAGAGGACATCAATTCAAGTAATCCTATTTTCTAAGGAACTAGTGTATGCTAAATTAAATAGGCCAGGTCCGAAACGGACCCGCATCATGTGGTCACTCCACAAGTGACAAGGGTGACCACACTGCCGGCCATTTAATTATAGGATGAAATGCGAGCACGCCCGTTGCAATAATATGGCTGATAAATTGGAGTCTCTACAAACTTTATAAATCTATTAATTTGCTTGTGAATCATAGTAATATAGTTGTTAGGTAGTTTGTGAGATTAGAGGGTTATAGAAGGAAGTTAAAACTAGAGTATAACTTTGTATAGCGTTGATGGTAATCAATCATGTAACTGATTTATGTGTGTTAAAGAAAAAAACACTTATAATAAAAGTATTATGATACCTAAAACATCTCATCGGAAATCGGTACCTTTCATTTCCAAATTTGTGTTTTCATGCGACTTTGTACCTATGTATGTACACCGTTATGTGTAAAGACCCACTGCGCATATTGACATTCTAATGAGTAATGTGACTAAGTTCTGAAGTAACAAATATTTTTTTCACTATGTCAAACTATACATGAATATACTTATACATATAGTTTCAGCATAATATATATATATATATATATATTTTAATTTCTTCAATAAAATTTTAATAGTTGGGGTGGAGATAAATCCGAAAATCAAACATAATTAAAATCGGTTCAACCGTTCTTGAGTTATATTATAAATGGAGTAAGTGGAGTAACCGACACGACGTATTATATATACGTTGTATTATATATACATACAAGATTACTTTGTTACATTCTATTTTACTTAGTATCGAGTAGGATACTACGGGGAAAGGATTTGTTGAAACTTTTTGACGTTTAGGAATAATTCCTATGTTTTTTGAAAATTATAATTTTAGCATATTTTGCGCAAAAAGCCGGGACTATGGGAATTGAAGCAGTGTCTCCATCCATCACAATATGATGCATCGAGGACCCATGCCTCGGGACCGATACGTTACGATCTTAAGCTACCTTACTCAAGCTGAAGCAATTGATTGGAGATCGCCTGATATTTAGAAGCCCATAATCAATCAAGTTCAATACATACTTTTCGTTCGATTTTCACTTTTTTGTGCAAGTATATCTATTTTTCGCTGACCGGTAACATCTTGTACTATTTACTTTGCTTTCAATGCACATTTTCGAATACTCGGCAATTGCTTTAATTTGCTACTATTTCATTTAAAATGGGACTTGAAGCTCCTAGCCTGTTTTACCTACGTCAAACACGTATTAACTAACTTTTACGCTAGTAAATATAATTACTTTTCATTCTAAATATTTATTTTATCAGGAAACAGAACATTTATATTCCTGTAGGTACCTACTATTTTACTTTGTTTCTTTATTTTTGCAATCAGGAAGGGTAAACGAAAAGTAAAATGATTGCTTCGTTTACTGATTCCCCTTGGAATATTATTTTCCTTAATGCACCTTTATTGCAGGAGTAATAAACATTTCATATCTCTACAAAGCACTGGAACGATTTTACAAACTGGAAGCCGATGTAGACTTAAAACACCGTTAAAACTTCAAATTATGTCCAAACTTCTCCCCAAATGGATCCAGGTCAGCTGCTCACTTTGTACAAAAGGAAGCATAAATAATTAAAGTAGAAAGTGCGTCTCTGACGTTTTACTGCTTACTTGCTCAGTCGTACTCCTACACACATGCTTCAGTTGAGTTGAGGGTAAACAATGTACCTACTTAGATAATTTACGCGCTCGTGCCGGAACTCACTCAGATAAATTTAACTACACTCAATGGAGTTGGAAACGGGTAAATACCTACGTCCTATTTATATACTGTACTTTTACTTTATTAACTTATTTTCTTCTTCTTCCTCCTAGCGTTTGTCCTGGCTTGGGGTCCGCTTGTCAACCTAATCCCATGAATTGGCGTAGGCACTAGTTTTTGTGAAAGCGACTGCCATCTGACCTTCCAACCCAGAGAGGAAACTAGGCCTTATCGGGAGTAGGTCCGGTTTCCTTACGATGTTTTCCTTCACCGAAAAGTAACTGGTAAATATCAAATGATATTCCGTACATAAGTTCCGAAAAACTCAGTGGTACGAGCCGGGGTTTGCTCCGGATTGAAAGTCGGACGTCATACCGCCTGGCTACTAGCGCTTATTATACTTTATTTACTTCTTTTAATTAATTTTAATGCTAACTTTGAAATAAGCAATAGCAATTTTTCGGAAAAAAGGCAGCGCAAAAACTCCAATTAAAACGAACTATTTTTTTACCAAAATGTTTTGGAAAACTAGTTTTAACTAGGAGAAAACGAGGGTTCACTATAAACCGGGTTTTACGGTTTTATAAATGTATCATAAATCAAATAATTACCAATCAAACCTACCATTAGGACAACATTTACCTAAAGCAAAAAGTACCTCTGTTTTTTTTCAGGGACGTGAGGAAAGGATAAACAGATAATGCGTAATCATCACCTTAAACATCAAACTTCATACATATTAAAAATAATTCTCAACTGCTTTGTATGCTTAAATATTTTGATGCACGAGTTTCTGAATTTAAAACCGGTTGCTTTCACTCCCTCTGCAATAAGATAAATTTATACAACAGCATAAAAAGGGGTCTGAAAATTTGAGGGTGCGAATAACAAAGAAATGATACCATATCCATGTTCTTTCAAGTGTTCGCCAGAATTATGGGTGATTCATACGAATTATATTACCGTATAGTTCATATTATATATGTAACATGTTATAAAGGCTGTGTTTTCACATTAATTTATCGATATGAGCGGGCGTGGTAAAATAATACTTTTAAGTACTCACACAAAAACATTAACAAACACCCAACTCTCTTGTTTTGCTAGATCGATAAATAAATATTTGCTTAGTACCTAATGGCTACTAGACGCAATATACTAAACACCTTCCACGCTTATTTATTTTCCCTACCTACGTTTATAATTCTGTAGTATCTAGCACAGACAATCTCTACAATACGTTTAAGCACGCACTCAAGAAAATTATTTAATAAAGTTGAAATATCTATAAACTAAATGGTTGTACATAAAATCAAGACATTTCAAACCAATCCACCATAGGAATTGAGCATTGTCTGTTCGGTCAATTAAAAATTTATTGCTCCAACTGTACGCTGTGTTCCCTTTTTATGATTATCCATTTCATCATCATCATTTTTATGGCAATCTTTATTACTACTTACTTGAACATCTACGGTACCTATTATGTAACTATAACTTCAGTTTTACAGACTCTATCACATCTCCAGTTACAATATTTGTTTATTAGTTTTTTTTTACATGCATTGATCTATACTTGAAAAGTAATTTAATTATACCACTAAAAATGTCTACCAAAATGTTTATTTATACTCCCAAAATATTTTTGTTAAAAGGTAATTTACGAAAATAGTAGCACCTAACCTCTACCGACAACTAGGTAGGTGTCTACTAAGAAATAAAATAAATAAATTACATAATATACTGAACCGGAAAGCGAAACAAAATACAACAATATTGAGTGCGTCATTAGTAGCCAAGACCGGCCGCCATAACCTTTAAATCTTACCTCTGCCAATTTTCACGCATATTTCTCAGCAAATGCCTCGTCAAAAGTCCCCCCACGGCGCAAAGTAGTGCAAACATATTCGCGCCGTGAAATCTTGTAACCGGTAACATGGAATCGAATTTATAAGAAAAAATGTAAAAACCACCCCGCCATATGCTACATAAAGGTCGGGATCCGTTCCATCGAAACTCGCTTAGTGGAAAATAGCTCAAAAAATGTAGAATCACGCCGCGTATGGGTGTTATACGAACTATTACGGGTGTTATTTACACGATTGTTGGAAATAAGTAGCATGAATTCATAATCTAAAAGTAAACATAAAGGGGTTTGGGTAACTTTGTATGGACTAGTGGCGTCATTTTTTTTTGCGGCCATCGTTTTTTTTACTACTATTTTGTAGCACTACCTTAGACTAGCATACCTGAAAAATAAGTTTTGCCGTAAGTAATATCGGAGCTAAGATATAGCCCTTGAAACAATGTTATTGGACAAGTGAATATACCTAACTCCGACAGGGCGGGTGCAGTGTGGCGGAAGTGAAGGTGGGCACAATCCGCGCTTTCTTCAATGACTCAGGGTCGACACTCGTCAAGTGCCCTGCGACGGTGGCCAAAAGGGTGATGGACGCTGGGGGAAGATTATCAGTGGGATGGTCAAGCGCGGTAGTGCAGGCCCTGGATCCGGCACCGCTCCGCTGCTACAGGTGTATGGGAACGGGGCACACCAGAACAACGTGTCCGTCACCGGTAGACCGCGGCAATCTGTGTTTCCGGTGTAGTAAGCCGGGGCATAAAATAGCTGAGTGCACGGCGGAACTTGCGTTCTGTGCTGCGTGTCACCAGGCAAAGCGCCCAGCCGGACATTTAATGGGTGGGCTGGCATGCAATCCACCTCAGACCAGAGGCAGGCTAAGCCCCGAACGGGCCCCGGGGCGCAGAGCTGATGCCTGATGAATTGGTGTGGACCAATTAGAAATTCTTCATTGCAATGCCAACCACGCTGTCAGAGCCCACATTGACTTGGTTGTGGTGGCGGAGCCGTATGCGGTCCCTCCGAGGCCGCATTGTTACGGGTCGTTGGATATGACGGCGGCGTTAGTGGTACCTGCGGCGGACAGCCTGGCTCCCCTAACAGGAGTAGAGAGAGAATAAGGTTTCGCGGCGGCTAAATGGGGACAAATGCTGGTTATTGGGGTGTATTTCTCACCCAATCGGCCGCTGCAAGAATTTGATACATTTCTTGGCTCGCTTGAGGGCGTCATCTGTAGGGCTGCCCCAACGCAGGTGATGGTGATTGGCGACCTCAATTCCAAGAACCAAGCATGGGGTGGTGTCTCTACGAATCCGAAGGGGGGCAAGCTCCATGACTGGGTGGTAGCGATGGGGCTGGACACGCTAAACCGGGGACGGATAAACACGTGCGTGCGCTGGAATGGGGGGTCTATTGTGGACGTCTCCTTTGCGACCCCCGCCATTGCGGCACGTGTTTCTGATTGGCGTGTCCTCGAGGAGGTAGAGACCCTCTCCAATCATTTCTACATCCGGATGAGGGTCTCCCCAGCGTTAGCCACTGCTCCAACTGGTGCTGGTACAGGTGCTAGGGCCGGTGGTTTCCCAAGGTGGGTGCTATCCGCCCTTGATCGGGAAATGGTAGATGAGGCGGCAATGGTCGAAGCTTGGTGTGCCCCTCCGGTGGACAGAGCCGATGTAGAGGATAAGGCCAAAAGATTCAGAGCAACCTTGACGGCGGTGTGCGATGCGGCAATGCCCCGGGCTAGGCGGTTTGCGGGTAAGCGCCAAGTGTATTGGTGGTCGGAGGAGGTTGCTGCGCTTCGTACCGCCAGTAACAGAGCCCGCCGCGCCTACAGCCGCTGTCGAAGAAGGAGGCATACCGCGCAGGAGGAGGAAACGCTTCGCGTGGCCCTCAAGGAGGCAAGGGAGGCCCTTAAGGTCAATATAGCCCACAGGAAGGACGAAGCGTGGAAGGACCTCCTGGACACACTGGACAGGAACCCATGGGGGCGACCTTATATAATGGTCCGAAACAAGATGTAGGTAGCCCCCTCTACGGAGGCCATGGACACGGAGCTCCTTGGCAGAGTTATCGAGGGCCTGTTCCCACCGGAGGACCCATCATTCACTCCCCCACACATGGCAGCCCCGGAGCGTGATGGACCAGAAGGACCCCCATTTGACGCGCCTGCAGTCACGGAGGCCGAGTGGGACCGTGCCGTTGATCGGCTGAGGGCCTGCCGGAAGGCCCCAGGACCAGACGGAGTGCCCGGCAAGGTGCTATTTCTAGCACTGAAGCACCTCGGGGTTCGCCTTAAGACCCTCTTTAAGGACTGTTTGAGGGCGGGGCGCTTCCCGAGGTGCTGGAAGGAGGGTAAATTGTGCCTGCTGAGGACAGAGGGCCGACCGGCGGACTCACCGTCGGGATACCGTCCCCTAGTGCTGCTGGACGAAACGGCCAAAATGTATGAGAGGATTTTGCCCTCTCGTATCCAGCAGCTCATGGCTACGTATGGACCAAACCTTTCCGATCGGCTGTTTGGATTCCGAGGGGGGCTCTCAACTATTGACGCAGTGAGTGCTTTGAGGAGGCACGTGGCGCACGCGGAGAGACAAGGGGAGGGAGTGGTGGCGGTGTCCTTGGACATCGCTAACGCGTTTGGCACCCTCCCATACCCGGTGATAGGAGAGGCCCTTCGGTACCACGAGGTACCCTTGTACCTAAGGTGGGCGATAGAGCACTACTTAACTGGGCGGGTAGTGCTCTATGAAACAAAACTAGGACGGCGCGCACACGGCATGGCATGCGGGGTTCCACAGGGGTCTGTGTTAGGGCCCCTTTTATGGAACATTGAGTTTGACTGGGCCGTCAGAGGGACAGAACTGCCACGCATGGTCACCATCTGTTACGCCGATGACACGATAATGGCCGTGAGGGGGAAGGGGCCCGAAGAAATTCTTCGGAGAGCGGCGGTAGCGACGGCAATGACTGTCGGTCGCATAGAGCTCCTCGGGTTGAAGGTGTCCCTACCAAAAACGGAGGCGATCGTCTTCGGCAAATGGCGGTTGGGCCCTGACACAACCATTACCGTCGCAGGGGAAGCTGTCCGGGTTAAGCCCCACATTAAATATCTGGGCCTTATCCTGAACAGAGGTTGGCAATTTCGTGAGCACTTCGCGAGGCTCGCCCCTCGGCTAGTGGGAGCTGCATCGGCTCTGGGGCGCTTGCTGCTCAACGTAGGTGGACCCAACAGCTCCTGCAGAAAACTGTTTGCGGGTGTGCTTAGGAGTATGGCTCTGTATGGTGCACCAATATGGGTGGACCGGCTGACGGAGAGAACAAAACCTTTGCTCCGTCGGCCCCAAAGGATAGTGGCGCAGCGGGCAGCAAGGGCCTACTGCACCACAGCTTTTGCCGCGGTGTGCCTCCTCGCCGGTACCCCGCCGTGGGAGCTGGATGCTCAGGTGCTGGCGGAGAGGTACAGGGTGAGGGCTGAGGCTCGGGAAAGGGGTGAGCTCCCGGACCCAGAAGAAGTTGAGAGGGCGGCACGACACATAAAAAATAACACATA
The DNA here is from genome assembly GCA_947086415.1 of Pammene aurita. NCBI lineage: Eukaryota > Metazoa > Arthropoda > Insecta > Lepidoptera > Tortricidae > Pammene > Pammene aurita. The sequence goes on from OX352291.1 coordinate 19,123,638, forward strand.
CGCGAATAACGCGAGACCAAATAATGTAGGTTAGAGTCAGTTCGTTCAATGACAGATCCAAGCGGTTTTGTATTTGGTTGGATAATCAACAATGTTATGACTACCCGAAAATGTACGAATTGTTTTTTTACCTTTATTTAAATACCTTAACCTTTTCGAAGCCATGTCAAATGTAAAAATTGTCATCCTGACGCCACGTCACCGAAATGTCAAAACTGAAATTGAACTTTATGCATGCGCAAGTAGGTTTATTTTACTCTGTGGTCTATGACCTATAAATAAGTCGTTGGCGTTGGACCTGCGGTGCCGATATATGAGTCATTGGCGTGGAAAAGGTTAAAGAACACACATATAGTAATAACAAAGAAAGTAGTAGTTTTTACTCATTCCAATACATTTCAACAAGAATTATGAGTTTTTACTATGAAACTGTAAAGTGTGATATCTCGGCCCCGATATTATTTAGCTATATGTACTACATAATAAAATAAGTTTTTTTTGAATTGCTCTTTCAAAATTTACAACTTTCATGAGTGGCCGCCAACTTTCAAAACGACGCCAATTTTACCCAAACCCCTTTATATAAATCCTGCTGGGTTGATTATTTTTTCAATGTTTTCAATATTTGTATTTGATTGAGTAACATACTATTGTATGAGTGGAATGACCCACTTTAAAAACATGTAAAATAATTATAAACATTAATATTCAAAACGAAGCTTAAAAATCACTTGCATCTTAAGGGAAGGCTGACTTTTTTGTAATTTAAAACAAAGAATTATATGTACATAAATACTAGTAGAAGGTTTAGTTCAATTGTTCAGAATAAAAATACAACCTTCCCGAATGGGTGTGAAAACTGTGAAGCAAAATAACCGATTAGGTTGTGTAGTAATATTTTTACCTGACTGTCTTTTTGTTGCTTCTTTCAGGGTCATGTTTCGGAGAGTTTTATTTCGAGAAAATGTATGTATGCATATTTCTTTTGCGCCTTACTACACAGTTTGACGAACTGTGAGGTGTATTTTTTTTATTCATCTCAATAATGAAGTTTCCAGTATAATCGGCCTAAAACCAAATCCGCGTTTGGCCTCATTTGTTTTGTATAACACCAACCCTAATGAATTGTATTAACGTTGTATTGTCAAATCTGAAGACATCAAATGCACCTGGATGGGATAATATACCTACCATTTTTTTAAACTGATATGTGGCATAATGGTTCCTCTTCTGATACATATAACCAATGTATGTTTAAGGAGTTTTTCCTAATTCTTTAAAAATGGCTTTGGTCAATCCGGTGAGTCCGGTGTATAAGGATGAGAACAGATATAATATTTCTGATATTGGGCGTATATCGGTTCTGTCATTAATTTCAAAATCTTTTGAGAACGTATTAACATACGATTAATTACTTTTTTAATAAATATGAAATATTGTCTAAGAACCAATATGGCTTCAGGCAAGGTAAGCACCGAAGATGCCGTGACTGCCCATTTCATTTCTACTGAAATTGTTATGAGGGTGGATAAGAATAAAAAATGTATCACGGTATTGTTTTACCTCAAAAATGCCTTCGATACTGGCTCTGTTCCCAAACTGATTAATAATCTGGAAACTATAGGTATCAAGGGTGTACCTTTATCGCTTCTAAATAGCTATGTACAAAATAGGAAACAACGTGTAAAAATATTAAATTATACCAGTGATGAATCGTGTAATAAGTTATGGTGTCCCACAAGGTAGTGTACTGGGCCATACACTGTTCCTAATTTACATCAATGAATTATGCAATTTAAAGATCGACAGAATTAGATCTATGCCTATGCCAATGATACGGTCATTGTATTCTGGAGAAGTTGGGAAGAAGTAAGAAAAACAGCACAGCAAGGACTTAGTACAGTTGCCCGCAAGCCATGCAAGCCAGACTTCTTACCCTTAACAGTAACAAGACAAATTACATGTTTTACAAAGTATTAGATACGGTATATTAATATATAATTTGTATGAAATAAATATAATCATTCAATAACCATTATAAATACAATTAAGTTGTAGACTAAAACTAGCTCAGTTTGAGGAGCACAATCGGTCCTTGCATTTAAAGCTCCACGGTCAGAGGCAGGCTGTATATTACCGTCGTCTAGTACCCACAAAACAAGCCTTACTGAGCTTACCTACTGCGGGACTGTGTCGGTTTGTGTAAGAGTGTTCGTATTAATGTATTTATTAGGTAATTCATTTATTTTACAAATATTTTTCAAAAATTAAAGTTTCAGCTTGTTGACCAAAGACTTGTAAATGTACTGAAAATGCCGATATATTGCGTTTTTTATGGTGCACTAAAATGTTTCGTTCCACTCAAATGCCAGTCGACCGTACACCAGGCTCAATGATACTCATATTTGCATAGCTGAATATATCGGAATCATACGCGAAAAACACATTTTATTTTCACTTAAATAATTAAATAAATAAATATTTCAGTGATTTCAATTTTAAAATCTAAAACCAAATAACTAATAGTAACAATTTTGAAGTGCAAGTCTCGAGTGATTCAAATGCCCTAGGCAGCAATTTGTTTGGAATCTCGTATTCCTAATGGACATAGTTCGTATATACCATTCGTGTCAATTAAAATGTCCATTCACGGTATGAATGGTGCGGGTAAAGGTTTGGGCACACTGGGATTTGTTACGGCAATTCTATTTCAAAAGCGAAGTGAATTAAGTTATTGGGGATTAAAATAGCGTGCTAGTCGATCATTGTACAGAACAGAACGTTTCATCATCATCATCATCATCATATCAGCCGAAAGACGTCCACTGCTGGACATAGGCCTCCCCCAAAGAGTGCCACAATGACCGATCCTGCGCCACCCGCATCCAGCGGACTCCCGCGACCTTCACCAGGTCATCAGTCCACCTTGCGGGGGGTCTACCCACGCTGCGCCTTCCGGTTCGTGGTCGCCACTCTAGAACCTTTCCGCCCCAACGGCCATCGGTAGATACAATACTAATAAATGAAAATACAATCATAATAGAATATGTGAGCATATTTAAGTTTTCGCGTTTTTAATTCAACATACTTTGTAACCTTTTGAACAACATAATTTGACAATCTTCAATCGACATCCGCTACAATGCCACAATTGTATTTCCATTTTCACAACCCGTTTTATGCTTTTCAGAATTTCATCTTACCAAGAAGCTACATTAATTAACTGTATTTTAGCTAGGATAGTCAGGAAGACTCTCTAATCTAACCTCTGACAAAGATTTTTCTATGGGAGATATTTTCTATGAAAAAAGGCAAATACATTTAATTAAAAATTACTGTAACTACCTTAAAATGAAGCCAGATAAAAAAGTTTACTATTGAAGAAAGACAATTTATTAAGGTATAAAATAGCTCCTTAAATCAAACTATAAGAAAAAACATGTTTTTGAGAAACACCTCAAAAATTCTGTCAGAAGACGCTGTTCAAAAAACTATGTGTATGATGGAATACAAAAGGCGAAAACTTCCAAACGCTGTTTTATTTAAGAATGATTGTATTTATGTTTTGTATGATTGTATCTAGAGATTATTTAAATATAAACACTGCTTCTAAATCGGCACAAAATAAAAAGATAAATCAAAAAACCGGCCAAGAGCGTGTCGGGCCACGCTCAGTGTAGGGTTCCGTAGTTTTCCGTCCGTCACAGTAAGTGTCCCCACTTAAGAGTTAATAACACCGCCATGCAGGATATGATATGAGAGTTCCACGTACAGCGACATCTATCGGCAAATTAAGTAAACTATTGCGCGCGAGCTTAAAGTATGGAAGATGATTTTTATGGAATAATTATTTATTGCGTGAACCGATTTTCACCGTTTTTACTTTATTTGAAAGCACGTCATTTCATTGTAATTTTGTAGAAATTACAGGTACAATAAACACCTGCTTATACGGTTAAATTACAGACTTAGTTCAGAAATTATTTTGTAATTTTTTTTTCAAAAACTATTCATCCTATCAAGTTCAAAATAATTTTCCTAGAAAGTTTTTATAAAGTTCTACTTTTGAGATTTTTTTGATATTTTTAAAACTTATGGTTCAAAAAGAGGGGGGGGGGGGACGCATATTTTTTTAATTCTGGAGCGATTATTTCCGAAACTATTTACATTATCGAAAAATGATTTTAGTAAACCCCTATTCATTTTTAAATACCTATCCAACAATATATCACACGTTAGGGTTGAAATGAAAAAAAAAAATCACTCCCCACTTTACGTATAGGGGAGGTACCCTAATAAAAAAAAAATTCCAAACTGAAAATAGATGTCATATACTTCAGAAAAAGTGGCCAAACCCTCCGGTGTCCGAAGCCAGATTTTCCACTTTTCCACTTTTTATTTTACCACTTTGTCGGCGTGATTGATATACATATTAGTACCAAATTTCAGCTTTCTAGTGCTAACGGTCACTGAGATTATCCGCGGACGGACGGACGGACGGACGGACGGACGGGCAGACATGGCGAAACTATAAGGGTTCCTAGTTGACTACGGAACCCTAAAACGGCACGGCTACTTTTTTTCCGGACCACTCCTTATGTAGCTTCGTATTTGAATACAGAATAAGTTGATAGGTACCTATTTATTAAGTTTATCTCCTTGAAAACAAATAATTATACACGTAGCACTCAAGAAAAGTACAGTACAATGCTTCGGCTTCGGGGGGTCGTTGCGTTGCCGACCTTTCCCTCCTTTGGCGCGAGGGAGCCTCTGGTGTAATGGACGGGGCAGCCGGGGCAAATCCTGGAATAAAATAATTTTGATCCCATGGCGTCCCCCGATAACAGCAGAGCAGGTAACCTCGGTGTTTTCTTAGTGGGTATGCTTCTCCCGTTACCATCACTCGGATGGTGGCGGGCGGATTTAAAAAAAATTGTACCGTTATGTGTGTTAATATCTATAATAAAATACTTAAAATTTTTAAAGAAGTGCCAAAAAACCTTTTCAATAGTGGCTCTTAGAAAAACGATTTTATAAAGTAAATGACTTTCTAGAACTGTATTAGAAAATAAGTTATTAGGACTTGATATGAAAATTAGTTGACTTGTTAACCATACATAATAAGATTTCTGAATTATCTAAGTTTCAATGCATGTATATATGTAAATAACTAGGTTTAAGTCTTTTATAAATATTTTGCATGCTATAAACTATAGCCGATTGTGCACATATTTTTTGTTATAACATCTGTATATATATCATCCTTTTTCTTGCAAAATAAATGATTTGATTGATTGATTCATTGATTGATTGATTGATTGATTGATTGATTGATTGATTGATTGGACGAGAGTCCCGCATAACGCTCTGTTAGACCCACCTCAGGCAGGAGGTTATGCTTAATTCATTTTCATACCGATAAAAATAGTAGTTTATGTAACTGTTACGTAATAAGGGTCCTTAAAATACGAGTGTGGTTTTATGAAACGAGCCGCAGGCGAGTTTCATAATAAGATCACAAGAGTGTTTTAAGGCCTAATTACGTACAGTTGCATACACTGCTTTATCTACACTTATATTATATATCCAAAATAAAGTGTTCGGAAACAATAGAATGACCGCCATTGCACCGCCATGGCCAACTCGATTGATCGGGGAGGCGCATGCCGTTGGTCAGGAAGGAGCACAGTATTTACATTATGTTATCAAATTCGATGTTCGGAATTTGAAACTCATAACGTATCAATATATGAGCATGTAAGGTTAAAATTACGTTACTGCCACAGATAAAAACTTATCATAGTAACATCGGTTGTGGTAATGATAGCCATTGCCTACCGTTTTTGAACACGTTTTAGAAGACTTACAATGCGAGTGTAGATAAAAAGGTTTATTAAGCGAAGTGAAGTAATTACAAGTCAAAATGTAGTTATTTAAAATGTTAATAAAATTTAATTTTACTAACTGAAACTACCAATCATATCGTAGTCGACACTATGGTATAGGTATAATTTTCGGCCACTTTCGAAACCAAAGTTTCATAACCTGCTTAAAAAATAGAGTTATTCAGCTGTTCGAAACCGGCTTGCCTAAAAAGTCTGTTTTAGAAACTTCAGCCAACACTCGTATATAGAATCTATCGAAACTTCAATTATACCTTATAACGTACTTGATATAACTGGGTTAATTTTCCAAATTGGTCAGTGGGGGAAACTACCTCCCACGATGCTACGTGAAAATGGTCGTAGGGAACTTTCTCTAACTTTTTAATTGGGTGACGAATATTCAAATTTATATTTTTTTTCAGCCAGCCATAAAATGGTAATAATCCTAAAAAATATTGATGTCAATTGATCCTGTTTCTAAAAGGTTAAAACTTTCTTACATAGTCAGCCAGGTTTTGGCACTAGAAAAGGCACCAAAAAATACGTTCTTCATACTACTATGGACAATTTTAAAAATTTTACGTGGTTTTGTGACGATAATAAGATATATAAAGTGCAAAAATGTGTATGCATGGTGGTGTCATTCGATGTATAATTTTCTCATGTAAATGTTGGAACCTAGTATGCTTCAGACTCAAGCACTGAACACTCGTGATCCCAGTTCGAATGGAAATCGAGCGATTTTTATACCGATCTCGGTGTCTAGGATTAGAGTGGATATCGATTTGTACTTATTTGAAAAAATAAAATTTTTGAAAACATACATCATTATTCTCATGACCTATTTGAAAACAGCATTTTTAGCAGCACAGTTAATGCTTTTATATGTAGAGCATTTCCACCGATATATTAATCAATAGGATTTTTTTATTAGATAGGTACCCAAAATACGAGTAAGTATAATTATGTATGATATAAGTAATATGAATAACATGCAAGACTAATATCCCATAAACTTAGTATAAAATTAGTATATATCACTGTTAGGCGTAAACCTCAGTTGAGCAGAATTCAGCTACCACAGATAAAAATCAGCCAGAAAGCGAAAATTCGCCTATGGTGGCAGAATTTTTGTATGAAGCCCATAAACCAAAACAAAATTCAGTCTGGATTGGTTTTTATCGCGTTTCAGCTAATTTTTTCCATGATAACTGTTTCGGTGTGTGTTGCGCCTAAAACTTTAAAGTTGGTATTATTGTACTCTATTAATTGTCATTTCTACGGCATTTTTTTGTGTGCCTTAAGGCCCATTTACACATTGATTAGTGTTAAGTGCGAGTCCATATATTTTCTACTTGTGTTTAGTAACAAATTTATGAACTCGCGCTTAACACTAATCATTGTGTAAATAGGCCCTTATATATTTTGCCTATTATCTATACTGAAGTTATAGGCTAGGACATAATTACTATTATGCACAATAATAGGCTTAATTTTGTTTGTATCGTTTTTATCGATTTGTTTTGTTGTGTGGATCAAATGGCCATATGGGGGCAATTGAGTTCAAGCTATACAAAAGTCAGAAGTTAGAGTCAAAGTGACTCAGTCTGACATTCGCACTTGCCGCTCAAAGCGCTCCTTACAAATTGATAGAAATATGTGACGGCACGACTACATTTTCACTCACTTTAAAGTATGGAAAAATAATGAAACTTGCTATTTTGACCGAGAAATATTGTGTATAAAATGTGAGAAATCGAATGGTTCATACTTCTTTTTTTTTTTCCTACCTTAAGAAATTTTTACGAGGCCAGGAATCATTGAATGATTTCAGTAGACTTTTTTTTAAATTTTGACTTTATTAAGATATATTGCTCATTTTGTAGCCATTTTTTAACTAAAGTGTGCTACAAAACTTTACATATGTCATTATCCCTCTTATTTAATTAAATGAATTGTATAACTTAATCGATTATTGTGTTCGTTAAAAGCTTTTTTTGTCATTACAGTATACGTACAAATGGACACTACGCAGCAACTTCAATATACGTTACATCAATTCGATATAAAAACAAGGGATATTATGACGGATATTATAAAGTCAACATGTCCACACTTCGACCATCGCTCGGAGACAATGCACCAGAGAGACAAGTGGATCGTTAAAGTTGAAATCATCGATATTATACCAAACTGTGCACTCACGTCCGCTCGGGGACCGTTTTTCACACAAACCTGGTTATCGTTGACGGTGGGAAATGAATAGGTACCAGCGAGACCATTACTGGCAAATAAATAGGTGGGTAGTTCAATAAATTTTGACGAATTGTACTCGGGTTATGGAAATTTCTGGCTATTATTTTAGCAATAGCTTCTTCCCTCAACTTTGGCTGTATAAATTTTAGTTACTGCACTTCCATAAACAATAAATCCATGCCATATAAAAGCAATCTTATGTCCTTCTACGGGACTAAAACTATGCTGAAACCTAATTTCATCTAAATCAGTTCAGCGATTTAAGCGTAACGAGGTAATAGAGAGACAGACACAGAAGGACAGATAGAGTCACTTTCGCATTTATTATGTTAGTAGAAATTGTAGGGATACACGTCTCAACAATCTGCTTGTGGAAATTTTACAAGTAGTACTTAAACTGTTTTTGCATTTCATTTTAATAATGAGTTATTTCATTAACCTATTTAAATGAGCGTTCATATGCAAGCAATAAAAAAAAGTAAATACGGTTCTCAACGAAAATATTTAATTATTAAATATTTAGTTTACATAAATTGTATAAGTTTTATTATTAATGCACGTTCTGAATTATATTTCATTAGTACAAATGGTACGTCTTAGGAATCTACTAGCTATTTTTTTACTGAATACAAATAAGATTCTATTTGCATTTCAAATTGCTAACGGCAAAATTGTGTGTGCTTCAAATTATGGCTGCGTTCGGAATGTAGATTGCTTAATTTGTATTTCAAATTATTATTTTAAATAGCACACAGCCACCATTCTGCGAACGGTGTTCTCGAATTTTGGAGTTTTCGTTGATTTTCACTTTTCACGATTTTATGTGTTTTTTTTTCTGTTGAATTGTCTTATAATATTTATCACACTCGCACTCTTTTGGGCGGTATTTTTCAATGTTTATACTTAAAAGTGTAGTTGTTCTTATACACTTACATTATAATTAGTTAAGTAGTCCTCTAGTTGTCAGGATGAGAAGGCTTATAGAGTTAAACCGCTTTCTATACTGTGATTAGTTTATAAGTTTTAAAGATAAATATATTTTTGACCAGTAAAAAAAACTGTATTAATAAATAAAATATTCCAGGAAATAGGTTCATATCAGTTTATCGAGAGTAGTATTCCATTTATGTAGTTTTTTAATTATCTTACATGATGTCAGATTCCGTTAAAAAATAAAGTAAAATTGATTTTAAAATACAATTACTCTGTATAAACATGCCGATCAGCCCACTCTCATCGGTATAATTATGCAGAATTCGGGATGTAATCGTAAACAGATTGGAGAGGCAATGATTTTAAGATTGGTTGTAGGTACGTGAACGTAAACATTAACGCCATATTATATACCTGCATATGTAGTAATTTGTAATAGCAGTTAAATAAATGACTTAACTAACACAAATTCATCGAACCATCTCTATTAATTAATAAATAACATACCTACTAGTCCAAACTAAGACTGCACTTTCCTTTACGATTTTACACGGTTTTTATATTAGAGTAAAATATTTTGAATTTATATTTTTAGGATACAAGAGCTTATCTGCTTCTTCTTCTTCTTCTCAACATATTTGCGTCCACTGCTGGACATATGCCTCTTCAAGCCTATTATGCTTCTTAAGAGCTTCTATTTAACTACTGCATAATCATAATCGGATTCTACAGAAGAACTACAAAAACTCGTCTCATTTAAAAAGTACCGGTACGGATTGTATTACACGACCCATTAAAAATGAGTCGCGTTTGCCAAATCCCATTTTTTTCTGCAATATCGCGCGCGGAATTATTCTGATGTCAAATGTAAGATTCCAGTATTCTTCTCAATAAGGTTACAAAAAAGTAGGCATAGTTTATCTTTGATCTGATTGTAGTTATACCTGGGCGGCGATTCGAAAAATAAACACACACACTGGACAGACACAGCTCCAACCCAACTCAACCCAACTCAACTCAACGATATTGACATTTGCTATTCGAACAGATTTTCATTCAACATTGGTCTCACATTGGTCACACATTGTACCAATGTTGTACTAATGTGAGACCAATGTGTGACCAATGTGAGACCAATGTGAGACCAATGTTGAATGAAAATCTGTTCGAATAGCAAATGTCAATGTCGTTATAGCGTTGGGTTTAGTTGGGTTGGAGCTGTGTCTGTCCAGTGTGTATGTTTATTTTTCGAATCGCGCCCCTGTAGTTTAATTTATAGACGCACAGTAAAACGAAAAAAAAAACACTATTTTTAATTCATTTACCTACTATTAAATGTTATATATGAACTCCTACAGAAATCGCTACAATTAGTCATTTATTTCGTGTTCAGCAACACGCAGTGTTTTACTTTACCTTTTTAGTTCGACTACAGGTATACAAGTGGGTACTAGCGCTTACAAATTAGAAAAAAAATCAATCCATGATACGTTACACCAATGATAAGTTACACGTACCGTTAAAAACCTTCCAGAATATGACTTTGAAACAACGCGCTGCTAAATTTTACCGAATACATAAATAACGAGCTTAATTGGGAGTGAAATTACGCTGCATTTTTGATGAAACGCTTGAATTTTTAAACGATACCCTGCACTTGTCTAGAGTATCGGATTTTGGCACTGGTACAACTTTAACATTGCCTTCCATTTAAATATGAATATAGTGTTTTGGTTTATAATATATGGGTAATTTTCATGGGACTTTTACAAGTATTGAACAAGTCACGTTTTGGCAAAAAGTTGCAATTTCAGTAACTTACATGTGTGAAAGTTATTAAGTTACAATCAATCAATCTCAATAAGTTACGAGTACATGTATGAAAATTAATAAGTACGTAAAATACTCTTTAACTATAATCAGTTAAAGAGTATTTTACGTACTTAATATATTATTAACATAATATTCAATTGAATCGTTTTCTCTTATGCACCATCGTACAAGGTTGGTTAGTAGAAAGTATTAGGTCAGCATAATCTGCCGACAAATTTCCAATATTTAGGTTTAATATTCGTAATTTTAATAGTTCTACTAAGGAATAAATGTCATGTTTTCAAAATGACATATCTGTAGAGTTTAAACGTCGTCTGGATATAATTAGTTATGTATCTACTCTATTCCTATTTTTCATAAAAACAATGCTAATCCTACTTTATAATGAGTAAAAGAAGTAGCCTTGGCGTGTAAAGTCTGAAAACAGACTCACAATTCTGTATTTTCATTCACTCCGTGACATAATGACTTTCCACTTGCGACATTAATCGTGTAGTCTGACTGAATCCGACTGAGCCCAACTTCACTGAGCCAATCACTCAACCAGCGCACCCGTTGACAACGACTCTTTCAACTTTTCCGATTAACTTGCTCTTTTTATCTTAAGGCTCTACTCTGACTAAAACTTGTTAAAAAGATTTTATAATGCCATTAAGACGAATTTTTAAGCCCAATTATGTTATTATACTAAAGGCCTTCACAATCTCCAGATAAACTTATCTGCCAGTTAAAATTATTGCTATCCTTTTCTCCAGTCATATAAAAGAAAAGGACAGCAAATATTTATCTGACAGATATGCTTTAACTGGAGATTGTGAAACAGGCCATTATTATAGTACCAGCATACTAACTAATAACTTTACTTCTTTATTTCACTTCATCGACTATGTGACAATGATTTTCAAAAGCCGTTTACGATTTTTTAAAGATAAGTTAAATAAACCTATAGTCCAGCAGTTATGTACATTTCACCTGGAAAGTAATCCAAACTCAATGGAACTTAAACGGGTAGTTTGGGGGTATGCCACAAAGACTCTCATAAATTTTCGACCTCGAGGACGTTGTGGAATTTGGAGGGGGGACAAAAAACTATTTTTTTTTTCGTTTTTCGCTTATATCTCATAAACTAAGCACTTTTTGTGTACACCTTGTATGACAAAGTTAACGAGTAATAAATTCCCTGAAAGTTAGCTGTCATACCATATTTTCAGGCCAAATATTAACGAAGATACAGCCAATTTATTGTTGAGATTCCAATATGGCGGCAGAACCATATTTTTTTAGCAATCCTGAAAAGTTATGACTTTTCAAGTGTCGTAACACTTGACAGCTTAACGAAAAATAATACATCCAAAGGTTGTCTGGAAGAGATCACTTATTAGAAATAAGGCCGCCTGTTGTTTGCCTCTCTTCATATGTAAATAGGGTTGGTGTTCTGTTTTCTTATTCTGAGGTGTGCATCAGAGAGGATTTAACTTTACTTTTAATTAATATCCACAGAATATCATACATTAATTGCATGACACTTGACATCATAACAAAAAATAATATATCCACAAAGTTCTGATGTTATAGGTTTTCAAAGACGTTAATATTGGTGATTGATCGACATACCTAACAGCAATCATGAAAAAAATCTGATAACTACTTTTTAAATTTTAGTAACCGTTTTTCGACTGTATCTTCGTTAATATTTGGCCTGAAAATATGGTACGACAGCTAACTTTCAGGAAATTTATTACTCTTTAACTTTGCCATACAAGGTGTACACAAAAAGTGCTTAGTTTATGAGATATAAGCGAAAAACTGAAAAAAAAATTTTTTTGTCCTCCCTAGAAATTACACAACGTCCTCGAGGTCGAAAACTTATGAGAGTCTTCGTGGCATACCCCCTAACTACCCATTAAAGTTCCAATGAGTTTGTATTATTTTCCAGCTACCCTTAACTTTATTCGACATAACTGCGGAATTACTTGGCGCAGGAAGTAAAACACATAAGTTTGTTTCAAAACGAGACATTCCAAAAAAATATCAATACAGAATAGATATAAGGGACTGTTTCTACTGGATTCGTTTATTTAACTTAACAAAAACGGCCGCATCATGGAACAAATTATTAAAGCACGTACAAACGCTTGTGAAATTGATGAAATTTCTTCGTACCTAACAAAAAAATTCCAAATTATATTACGAAACATGAAATAATAAGAGGGACTGGTTGTCATAGGTTTTAATAAATAAAAGTATGATTTTAACGAGTTATTATTACATATAACTTGGTTTCATAATCATTAGGATGAACTTACACCACTTAATACTAGCTTAATTTAACTTGCTTATTGGTTAGTTACTGTATGCTTATAAAAATAATTTTTGAAATTAAATTATATAAACATATAAAATTATTGATCTTTGAGCACGAACAATGTTTTTAAGCTAGTTTAAATTTTATAACTCCTGCGAAATCTCAGCATACGAAATTTTTCACGAAGTAACTGTCTTCAGCGCACTTTTTCTTTACTTTGGCCTGAAGATCGATGTGCCATCCCACGGAGCTGGCTAATTAACTGTTTTATTTAAGTTCTTACATTTATCTTTTCCATTTCAGGCACAGTTGTAACTTTACCTGAAGAATTAGAGGAGAAAAAAAATGGGCTATTGTTTATCTATATACTATACATACATATAATATACATTTTAATAAACGAGTAAGGAGAAAAAATATAAGTACATTGAAGATATTTGTAAAAAAACAATTCAGGGGATCTTAGAAACGATAACATTGCAGTGATTTTTGGATTTTATGTCTGTCTGTCTGTGAGCTTTTCCGCTAACTACGCATAAACTACTGCATAGAATGTAGTGTAGTGGCAGTTTATACTCCGGAGCAACATTAAGGATAGTTTTTATCGACTTCAAGATTAGAAAAATATTATATGAAAAAACCATTACATTGGATAAATTTTTGGATGTCATGAATCCATCCCTTTATGTCCGGTTTCGTTATGCTGCAGCTGATGTAATGATCGCTGCGACGTTCCGAGCTTGGGCCTTAGGCAGTACTTGGCCTAAGCCTTCGCATACGATGCCAATCACCTTCGGGCCTATGGCTCTCTGGTTCGCTAAGGCACTTGACGATTGAATATGGCCAGGTCTCTGTCACGCTGCTGCTGAACCTACTCTCGCTGATACGTTCCAGGCTTGGGCGCGGCCTACAGGGTACTCGGCCTAAGCCTTTGCATACAATGCCACTCACCCTCGCACATTCGGCCTTCGGGTTCGCTAAGACACTTGACTATTAAATATTGTCCAGTGTCACGCTGCTGCTCCAGCAATTCTCATAACGACGTTCCGGGATTGAGCGGGCTGCGGTACTCGGCCTAAGCCTTCAATACCGCTCACCTTCGTGCTGTCGTCGGCCCTTGTGTTCGTTCAGTCCATGTCATGCTGCTGCTGAATCAATTTCCGCTGTGACGTTCCAATCATAGGCCCTACGCGGTATTCGGCTTTCAGTCTTCGCATACATTGCGCTCATCCTTGGGCCTTCGGCCCTTGGGTTCGCTAGGCCACTTGGCCATTGGTTAAGCCCGGTCCCTGTCACGCTGATGCTGAAGCAATTCTCGATACGTTCTGAGCCTGGGTCCTACGGGGTACTCTGCCTTCGAATACATTGCCATTAGGTTGCATTTGATTTGCCCTGCTGCTCCAGAACCACTTTCCGCCGAGACGTTGTGCTTACATCCTTACTCGCTTACGATACAGTGTTGGCCCTCTGTTCGAAGCATGTTCTGCAGCAGAAACTTGACCATCAGCATTCGCAGATCTTGACGCTATACCTTTAAGTCAGTTCACAGCTGGAATAATCAATATTTTTCAGTAACCAATTTGATGGACTTTGACATGTAGAAAGACACGTAAGTTTAAGAAAAAAGGTCTGGTTAAAGTAAATGAAAATGTCAAAATCTCCCAAACGCACGCGGGCGAAGCCCAAATGTGTAGCTAGTTGAAAAATAAGCATCAAAACACTTTTTGTAATTGTTTTAATTGTTTTCAATAGCCAATATTACTTAAAACGTTATCAAAGAAATAAAGAAAAGGCTTTGTAAAACCATAATTCTATTAGTTGGTTATAAATTTATGTTTAGGAAAATAATAGTGAAAGAAGTTTCGTTTTAATAAAGGAATATAGCATTATATATAGTTATTCAGATGTCTTTGATGGTCGAGTAGATGCAAAGCAAGATTTGATCACGAATATTGATAAAACTACGTACCGCACTCGAAACACAAGTATTCCGCACACAAACAATTGAGTCAAGCGGAAAAATTGAAGGCTGGATGCACGGCACAGATGTGTGGAACGACCCCCAACGACAAATTGTTTTATCGAAAATTACTTTCTCGAACGCGAACGGGATAAATTTCCATTTTTCTAATCGAACGGAATGGAATCGATTCCCTGGGAGTGAGGCGTTAGCCTCTAATTTGATTCTTTAAGTTGTTAGACGGGTATTAGTTCGCATTTCGAACTGGAATAGGAGCTGTCTAGAAAGTAGGCGGTTGGCTAGGTTGGAGATTCAGTTCTTTTAGTATTATGTTGAATTTTACTCAAAATTATAAATGTGAAAGTTTATACAATTGGATGTTTATTTATTGTTCCATCTCCCAAAAAAGATTAAGCGAATGATGTTGGACAATCATATACGAGTATACACTATACTCGTAGAAAGTCATAGAATATCTCCAAATACATGTAGAGTATATATGTAAGCAGTACGAGAGTACTAATTGAGGAAGGGTGGCAGGTGGCGGTTTCACAACTTCGCGGACAAAAATCTACGTGGTAGTTAAAGACTTTATTTGATAAAAACCGACCAAGAGCATGTAAGGCCTTGCTCAGTGTAGGGTTCCGTAGTAGCCGGCCCGTCATAATACATCTACTCAAAAGGTGGTTTTTCATAGGATATTTTGAGGCACCTACGTCCTTTTACTATGAAATGACAACTTTTTACGATAACTCAAAAACGGTTAAACCGATTTTTTTAAATATAGTTTTCATTGAAAATACTTAGCCTCAGGCCTTAGGCTAAGGTTCAACAGGCCTCAGTTTCATATTTTTCCCAATTTTGTTGGACCTACCGTAGGGGCGCGGTTAAACTTTCGGAGCTATTAATTATGAAACCATTAGTTTTATCTAAATTGTTTAGATAAAACTAATGGTTTTTCAACGTAAACGATCACTTAGATAAACCGCTGACAGATAGACGGACTTGGCAAAACTATAAAGATTCCTAGTCGACTACCAAAATTTCGTTGTCTGCATCTCTTTCGCTCGTATTGGCAAGTGGGATGGAGATATATGACGGAATTTGATTTTCGACATTTGCGGTAAGCCCGCAGAATCCCATCACTTTGCTTACCGTTGCTTGGGCTTATTTACAAAATAAGCCCAAGCAACGGTAACTTATTTACAATACAGAATAAGTAAATCAATATAATTCTTAATATTTAAAACGTCTCACTTACTTACGTAATTTCGATATAAATTTCGCTTAACATGGTTTGATAAATTTAAAATGATCATTGTCCAGAGCGTCCATCCGTGGCTAGAACGATTACGTAAGTAAGTGAAATGTTTTAAATATTTTTTATTATTTTCATATTCTTTTGTTTGGGTCTCGCTATTTTTATAGTTATAATTAACTAAATCATTCCAATTAATACGTCTTTTTCTAATATTCTTGAATACATACACTTTTTACATTTAAGTAACTTGTTTTTAGGCAAATTTTAGGTTGAGATACTATTATCGATAAAGTAATGAGAATTATTGGCAATATAATTTTACGGACGTGTAACGTTTACGCACATTAGTTATAAGAGAGAAATAAAAGACGTAAGGAGTAAGAAACACTATGAGAGCTACATATAAATAGTATGAGTATGATAAAAGTAGGCAAATAAAACTAGCTCACGCACCGGGAAGATTATAAATCATAAACTTTAAAAGATAAAACTCATGCCATAGGCCGCGATTCGAAAAATAAACACACACACTGGACAGACACAGCTCCAACGCAATTCAACCCAACTCAACCCAAATCAACTCAACGCTATAACGACATTGACATTTGCTATTCGAACAGATTTTCATTCAACATTGGTCTCACATTGGTCACACATTGGTCAAACATTGGACCAATGTGAGACCAATGTGTGACCAATGTGTGACCAATGTCTGACCAATGTGAGTCCAATGTTGAATGAAAATCTGTTCGAATAGCAAATGTCAATGTCGTTATAGCGTTGAGTTGGGTTGAGTTGGGTTGGAGCTGTGTCTGTCCAGTGTGTGTGTTTATTTTTCGAATCACGGCCATGGTTTGAAAAATTTGTACAACCTAACTATATCCCAAACAAACATCTCATATCACTAAAATAAGTGGTGTCAAAAGAAGAATAAAATATAAACTTTTCTCTTAAGTCATTCGTTGTGGAAAATATTCATTTAACAACTCTTTTCCTATTTTTGATATCTGATTTGGCTAGGCAAATTATTTGCAATTTCTCAATTTATGTTTTATCTAACGTATAGAGTAGTAATGGTTTTATTACAATAACTCATATAAACTTTGGAAATCATGGGAGCAACGAGTCAAAATACTAAAACGACTTGAAAATTCCGATGGAGTCGTCGCATAGCTTAAGACTTATAATTAATAAAAACACTATCTCCCAGTAAGCATAAATGTAATTTCAATGATTTTACAAGTATACAAAAGTTTTTTATTTATTTAGATAAGAACAGAAACTAATAATGTAAATATAACAGATCTTCCACTCATTGATCTACGCTCGCGTCTGTGATCTTTCCTCTCACGCTCAAGTACGTAACACGATCAATAAAAATGATCACGATCTTGCATGTCGAAAAGAGTTAACGATTCAAATTGGTTACTCGTACTTGCCTAACATATAGTAATCTTGTAATATGCTTGTCGTAAAAACACACAGATAACATACCGTCCTCAAACAATGAAAAAGTCGAATCCCCATCAATCTGCGGGCGCAATTCTCATTACGCCGACCCTCCGGGCAAATATTTGTTTTTCCTACAAATGCCCCAAGTTGCCGTTAGGCAGTGGTAAACAAATAAACGAATATTAGCTACATCGATTGTTCAGAAATGCCTGGTTATTGCTAAAGTTTTGTTTTAGATCGTACGTCGTTTGAACTCCACGGAGTTTGTTTAATATAAGTATGCGTCATGCGAGTACAGAAGATATTATGTTCGGTAACGGAGATGTAAACGGATTTTCTTATTGCTACAATTAACATAAAACGAACATATTTGTCTGCTTATTAAATTCAATAAAATATATGCTATCTGAAAGGCTATAAAAAAAGTAGACTATCGAAATTAAATTGTGTGGAATTATGTCATGTAGGTATTAAATTAGTAAACACAGCAGCTATTTATTTGAAACTATAGTTTTACCTACGTAGGTAAAACTATAGTTTCAAATAAATAGCTGCTGTGTTTACTAATTTAATCCGTTTACATCTAAGTACCTACGTAAGTACGTACTTACGTAGGTACCTGCTTTCATATTTTTCTGAGAGTTTAATAACCACAATTACACCAAAAATATAGAATTCTGCGATCATTGAAGTGAGATGTAAGGTAAAAGTCAATGTTACATCGTTTGATTGCCCACACCAAAGCTGAAAGGCACCAAGGTTGAAAGGTTTCATATAATAATTATGTGGCGACCTCCTTATAAGTGTATAGTCGCCTTAATTACAAAACAGGTAGCAACACTGCCTGTCATGTCATGGTGATAGAAGAAAAATAAGAAGATGAGATTTTCACGTCGTCATAAATATAATGATTGTAACTGGAATAAATAATCTTAATGTAACAAGTTTATTGATACATATAAAGTGTACGAAAAGAAACGTTCGTTTATGTTCGCGTACCTCACCACCAAATTGGTGACCACCGATTACGTTGCATCGGAACTCTGATCAACCTGCCTGCGCACGCGACTCAGCACCGACGAGTACAGTTTCTACAGAGTTTTGGACCTGCACATCATTTGGCGTCATTTCATCGTGTCGTCGGTTGTTTCCCGGCAGAACAATTGTTACAACGACCGCCTAAAGACGCAGTCCATATCAATATCAAAAGCATTCCAAATTTCGCCGTCGTTGGTATCGCCGTGCAAACTACAGATCAGTCTTCTATGAATGTTTAAGTACAGTGAGTGGTGAAGTGAATTTATCTGAACAAGACACGAAGAGCGTTTTTATTTTTATTTTTATTTTTATTCCAAGAAGTGAACCGGACTGTGCGTACTTACCTATAGTGTGAACCTTACCTACTAACCAACAAAACTTGTAAGTAAAAAAACAAACTAGTACTACCTACAATACTTCGCTTTGTGTGCATTCAAGATATGTGCTGAGACTATTTTCATGTCAAACTGGTAATTAACGGACAATTAATAATTTATAAATCTCATGCGGTCTAACCTAAGCTAACATAACCTTTTCTTGCTTATCATGTTATTTTTGTCCCCTTAAATTGAACACAATAGCTTGTTTCACACCATATTTATAATTAATTGGCAATACATTAAGAAAATTTTTCATCTTTTATGTTACCTAACATTTATATATAATTTTGTTAATTTAAAACTAACCTGAATTTTATTGCTGTGAATGTTAATGCTGTCTATTAACATCCGCCTGTTATACTAACTGTAAAATAGTGTGTATGTATATTTGGGTTGTGGCATTTGCGTTTGGGTACACATTCAATATTTTAGACAATGTCGGCAGAAGAACTCAAATAACAGCTAGCGGACTTGCATAGTAGGCATGAGGCACTGCAGGCACAGCTGCAGGGACTGCAGGAGCCCGCAGAATACACAAATGGCGATACATCTGTACCTGCTGGTGATAAAGTGTGTAAGGTTTCAGTTAAATTACCTCCGTTCTGGGTTGACAAACCTAAAGTATGGTTTGCACAGGCGGAGTGCCAATTTCGTGTTGCAGGAATAAAGTGTGATATTACCAAATTTAGTCATGTGATTAGTATAATAGACCAAAAGCTTATTGGTGAGATTGAAGATCTAGTACTAGATCCTCCTAAGGAGAACAAGTATGAAACTTTTAAAAAGGAGCTCATTCGTCGCCTGGCAGTTTCTGAGCAAGAACGGGTAGACAAACTTGTCGGTGAGGAGGAACTTGGGGACAGCAAGCCATCTGCGTTCCTGAGACGGCTCAGGTCTCTAGCTGGAACTACAAAGGACGAAGCCCTCCTACGCCAACTTTGGATGAGGCGCTTACCAACAAATGCACAAGCAATCCTAGCTGCTCACACCGACCTCAGTTAGGAAAAGCTGGCAGGGTTGGCAGATAACATAATGGAGGTGTCGCCAGGACACTCAAAGGTCAACAAGATTGACAACACATGTTCATCAAGCGAGATGACCTCGCTTAAAGAGTGTCTTGAACAACTTTCCATGAAACTAGCCAGCCTTGCTGGTTCTCATGCTAGAGGCCGCTTTCGTAACCGGTCATCTTCTAGAACCAGAAGCCGAAATGGATCCCCAGTTTCTAGGAGATGCTGGTACCATAAGAAATATGGTACCAATGCCAGCAAATGTACCCCTTCCTGCAACTGGGTGGAAAACTCCAACCGCAGTCAGTAAGTGCGGCTACTGATTGCTCCTTGTTGAAAAGTAAAGGCCGCCGTTTATTTATCCGGGATAAACATACTAATCAAAAGTTTTTAATAGACATTGGATCTGACTTATGCTGTTACCCTCAACGTTGGCTTAGAGCATATAGGAAACCAATGGACTGGGAAATCAGTGCAGCAAACAAAATCAGTATAAAGACTTATGGTACAATTAAGCTTACTTTGGATCTTGGTCTGCGGCGTGAATTTGTATGGCAATTTGTTGCCATACAAATTCACTGCTGATGTCAGCACTGCTATTATAGGATCTGATTTCCTGGCACATTATCACCTTTTACCCGACTGCCACAAAAGTAAATTAGTTGATGGTACTACAGGTCTGAATGCTGCAGCCTCAGTCGCTATCACGAATCACTCTAGCGTTAAAGCCATAAACATCCCAAGCTCAGTATTCGCACAAGTGCTTACTGAGTTTCCAGATGTCATTAATCCACCCGGTCTTCCACGTGTGATAAAGCACAATACAGTGCACCACATCCGGACAACAGAAGGACAAACTATTTCTTGCTGCCCGCGTCGTTTGGCTCCCCAAAAGTTAACAGCTGCCAAGAAAGAATTTGAGGATCTAGTGCGAAGCGGCATAGCGCGACCTTCCCAAAGCACTTGGTCCTCACCGCTACACATGGCTTTAAAAAAAGATGAGTCATGGCGTCCGTGCGGCGACTATAGAACTTTAAATGCCCGAACAATTCCGGATCGCTACCCTGTTCGGCATATCAACGATTACGCCCACAATCTCTCTGGAGCCAAGATTTTTTCAACCCTAGATTTAGTTAAGGCATACCATCAGATACCTGTGGCTGGAGAAGACATCCCAAAAACTGACATTGTAACCCCATTTGGCCTCTTCGAATTTCCCTTTATGACTTTCGGGCTAAGGAATGCTGGCCAAACCTTCCAAAGGTTTATCGATGAGGTCACACGGGGTCTCGACTTTGTTTTCCCTTATGTTGACGATATTCTGGTGTACTCAGCAACCGAGAGCTTCCACAAAGAACACTTAAAAATTTTGTTCCAACGCTTACAGGACTACGGTGTTGTTATCGCTGTCTAAGTGCATCTTTGGCGCTATGGAGGTCAAGTTTTTGGGTTTTCAAATTAGTCCAGAAGGTACTAAACCCCCTGAAGACCATATCCAGGCACTAGTCGATTTTCCCCCTCCGAAGACCGTCCAGGGCGTACGACGATTTCTCGGCATGATAAATTATTATCGCCGATTCATACCCCACGCCGCGAGATTTCAAGCTCCCCTTATCGACGCTGTCGCTGCTACAAAAGGTAAAGGTGCAAAACCATTCATATGGACACCTGAACTTCTACAACATTTCCAGGCAGGAGAGCCTCTCAAAGGCTACTCTAGTGCAACACCCCATTAACGGCGCACCTCTCGGATTGTTCACTGACGCATCTAGGATCCACATAGGATCTTGTCTCCAGCACTATACGAATGGCCAGTGGTGTCCCCTTGCTTTCTTTAGCAGGAAACTGACTTCCCAGCAGATACAGTGGCCAGCGTATTATAGAGAGTTGCTAGCGGTGTACGAAAGCGTACAGCATTTCCGCTACATACTCGAGGTCCAGCATGTAACCATCTATACGGACCACAAGCCGCTGCTCTACGCTTTCGTGCAGCGTCGAGAGAAGCTCCCACCGTCTCAATTGAATCAACTGTCCTTCATAGGCCAATTGCTACCGATATCCGGTACATCAAAGGGGAAGACAATGTCGTCGCAGGCGTAATGTCGCGTATTGAAGCCATCTCGTTAGATGATGACTACGAGGCCCTTTCTAAATCACAAGCTACTGACCAAGAGCTCGCTACAATAAGTCACAATAACTCTGGCCTTAAAATAACTAGGCTTACACTTCCTGGCACAAACACCTCCATCCGATGCGACGTATCAACCACGTGTCATTCAAGACCAGCGATCTTCATCTTTAAAGCTTTAGCATCAGCCAGTGACGACACCGTTCGACGCTCTCTACAACCTCCTTACACAGGTCCATACGAAATTTTATCTCGCTCAGCCGATGGCAAAACTCTAACTCTCAACATCAAGAGCAGGAAGGTTGTGGTGAGCATCGATCGTGTAAAACCAGCTTTCTTTGAGGCCGAGAGTTCTGAACCGCATGCTAGGACAGAGACCCAGAATACGCCGCCAGCTGCTACACCTAATATGAAGCTGGTTAAAAACCAGCTCCCTATTTCTGCTTCTACTGAGGAATCTGTCAAATATCCCGCGGATGCCACTACCCAAAAACCACCTATCACGCGATCTGGGCGGAAGGTGACATTTAGTAAACGCGATGATTTTTGTTATTTCTGATGGGCTATTTTTCTCCGTGGGGGGGTGGTGTGGCGACCGCCTTATAAGTGTATAGTCGCCTTAATAATAAAACAGGTAGCAACACTGCCTGTCATGTCATGGTGATAGAAGAAAAATAAGAAGATGAGATTTTCACGTCGTCATAAATATAATGATTGTAACTGGAATAAATAATCTTAATGTAACAAGTTTATTGAGACATATAAAGTGTACTAAAAGAAACGTTCGTTTATGTTCACATACCTCACCACCAAAATTATTAACATTTAGAATAAAATTACGGTCAACTAAGCTCACAATATGGATTATTATATTTATATATATATTTCTCGATATCGATTGCCTATAAGTAAGAGGACAAAATGCAAACGTTAAATACTTTGTTTAAAACAAATCAACGGCTATCCAAATACTTTGGAATCTTAAAGACAGTACGATTCGTTTGAACTACTAAGCGTAACGCTGAGTAACAAACCGCAAAATCACATTTGAATTCACACGAACGAAGGATTCACTCGTTCTCGTAATGAAACGGCTGCGTTATTGAATATAGGCGCTTCATCCGCAGATTCATTCTTCTCGTATAATTTGACGTGACGAATTCCTTCCTCGAGCGATTTAGAACTGTGAACTGCGAGAATTATTTTGGGGAAAGATAACGTTGCCTGAAATAGTACCATTTTTTATGTCAAATGCACGACAGCAAATAATGATGCAGATAGTGCAGATATACTTCATGCTCGAGTATATTCATGTTCATTAGACAGTTCGTTGCGATGACAGCGCTAACGTTAATATAAACACGTTTAGTAACCGTCAACGAGCAACCAATATAAAGGAGGTACGGACTCAAGACTCACTGAAACAAAACATACCAGATTTACTTTTGTCTTATATCGTAATAAGACTGTCAGAGAAATTGCTGCATGAGTCGTTCTTGCAGCAGTATTTTGGGGCCATTTTTTGTGCTAATTGTGTATCCCTAGAATTGATCGGTGGTAACCGTGCATAGTTTTTGAGAAATGAGTTGAGTTGAGCACTGCTGGGAAAAGCCCACCTCCCCCCGCCCCTAGAATTCCAATCCTTCAGATTTACGGTAATTTCTTGGGTCGGTTTAGTTAACAACAAAAAAGTCTATGGCAGATCCCCTGTGCCATCTTGTCAAAGAAAAGTTTTTCACTAAGTCATGGGGCAGCATTACTTCATTTTCTGAAGTTCTAATGCTGAGTCTTCGTAAATAAAAGTAAATCTAGTACAGAAAACCTCTATAAAACCGTATACCGGGATAAAATTATAACCTTTTCTTCGTTGGTACAATTCAAATAATGGTAATGCCGCGTGCATTATGGGTATTTTTACATTGAAAGCTTCGAGGAACGGGTTTTTCAAGCTACTTTTTGTAAAAATTATAAATAACTTAGATCAAAAGTTTGTAACATGTTGAATGTGAATGTGTACAGTCGCCATCAAATATATCGGAGCGGCCAAGGTACTCAAAAATATCTGAACATGCACTTTATCGTCTTGAGAATAGAGGCTTTGTTCAGATATTTGTAACCACCTTGGCCGCTCCGATATATCTGATGGCGACTGTACAACAAAAAATAATTTCGATGACCAACGATCACGTCTGTGTTAGGTTGTATATTATTATATATCTACATATTAGGTTATATATAGGCATATGTATTTCTACATATTAGGTTGTATGAAGGCAACAAAACATTACAAGATCTAGTCATTCCCAAGAATTCATAAATACCAGGAAAATCTTTCCATCATCAGTTTATAGACTGGAAAGATAGGTAGAGAACGTAAATAGATCTATATCGTATACCTACACTAATGGACTAAGAGCTGGCCACGTCAGATATGACACAATAATGAGAGCAACATAACCCGTCTGGTTAGATTGCTATACCATCCTTACTGCTAGATCCGGGCATCTGGCAGCTTTTAATGGCTCTAGGTCAGAGTGACAGACAAGCAATTTTTTTTAATTAGAAAAGAGTAACACCAAAATAGGTTTCGTCGCTCTCATTATTGTGTCATATCTGACGTGGCTGGCTCTCCGTCTATAAATAGACGTTTTGTACAGGGCTTGGGATAAAACCGTAAAAGTGAAATGTTTTGAATTTAAAGTCCCATTTATTATGAGATTATCGCATATTCATTTACGAGTAATTCGTTATTAGGCTGATTCAACAAATTAGTTGTATATACCGTGTAAGTGTACTTTTTCAACACACCTGCTCGTAACGAGGTTTTTACTCCACCGCTTTTAGGCTCATAATCCTAGATATTAAACACGCGTGCATTTCACAATAATTATCGAACTAGTGGAATAATTTAATAATCCGATCAAGTGACGTTTGTACTCTAGTACCAAGTTGTATGTACGCAGAAGAATCGTTGTAATTTAGTCGGGTATTACCTTTATTTTTTTAACTTTTTAGGAGTTTGCATTCTAAAAAAATTAAATTAAAGTAAATATACACAAAATTTACACATTTACAATAGAATATAAATTATACGATCCTAAATGTGAAAAAGATTCATTTCAACTTATTATATTACTCGTATAATACACAATACATTATGTTTTAAACACGAATTGTCTGTTAAATATTGGCTGTTTATCATAACCGCGCCTTTGCCTCAAGCTGCCCGCACATCCAAAAAAGAAAATTGCGCATAAACTTAACCTCAAATTATTGTTTATTTGTTAGAGATTTCTCGTTGTGTTTTATTAATTTAAACAAATTATATTTTAAGTGAATAAGAAGACAACTTTAGCGTTAATTTAACCTCTGGATATATTTCATAACAGTCATACATACTTGTAAAATGTTGTCATAAAAATCTAGTGAACAATACTTAAGAAAAAATACTATAATTTATTGGACAATAAATGTGAAGTGTTTTATTTTATGAAATATTTCAAAAAGAGTTCGAGATAGTCAATAACATCACAAAAAAAGGTTGGTTAAATCTAATTATCTTAGGTGCGTAAGCACCTGTAAAAATTCTAACAATTGATGTTTTTATCAAAAGTTATTAATTACACTATTCTGTTATTTCCTCTCAAGTGTGTTGAAAAACGTCGTATGAAACGCGTGTGCTTGATCATTACATAAGCTCAGCTTCCTTATGCGCACTCACATGCGTTCGTGCGCACAATATCGCTTCGTATGTAATGATCATTGTAGCACACTTGTATCATAATGTACTATAAGTGTTCATTTTAATTTTCTAGAGATTTCAATCTTTACATATATATGTTTTTGTCCCAATCTCCCCTGATAGTCAAATTCATAATATTATCATATTCTTTACTTATTTCTATTTGAATAAAAATGGAGCAGGTATTGGATACATATACAAAAGGATGCAATTGTAAACTTCAGTTAAACAAAATATTTCGATAACAAAGCCTAAGTAGGTACGTCACCAATGACGTCAAAATTATTATTCCTAGAAGTAAAGCGCTGAATATCGGAAAAGTGTAAAACCTTTGATGGATCGAATCATTTTAAAGTGCTTATGACGGAACACAGTTAGACACTTTACGAAAATGGATTTTTACTTTTCTACGCGCCCATGTCCTGAATTGTAGAATAATGTTTGAAGCACTTTATGTGGTGTGGAACATTTATGTTTATGCTTTAATTGAATAAAAGTAACAAAGAATAAAAAAGTAGGAAAAAACCACTTGTCAGGAAATTATCTATTAGTCTAAATATCGTTCGGAGGCCAAGATTCTCTTTTGATCGTAGTGCCGAAATAGTTAGTTAGTTAGTTTAAATATGATGGTCAATTGAATATAACATATGAATTAAAATGACGAAGGTAAACTACATAATACTAACTGATAATCAAGAAAAATGACGCCTAAAACTGAAACATTGTACTGCGTTATCGAATACCCATTAGTTAATTTCAACTTAAACATCCCGATTTGAATTAATGTAAATCAAATAGTGTGGTTGAACCTTAACTGTAGCAAATTAAGGTTGAATATTGACCAAATGAAGTTAGTTGGGTTTTAATCAGTGCATATCACAGATTATTAAGTGTGGGGTTAGTAATCAAGGTGGGGTAATGGATGTGTTATGGTAGTGAACTGTGGGGTACACCCTTCAAGTGGAATTAATGATATTTGCGCTATGAACGTTTTCATAATTATATTGATAATTTCGGAATGGACTTTTAAAAAGATTGCAGATGTAGTCGTAATAATATAGCGTATAACTAATCTCGGAGTACCCGGTGCCCTGTATTGGGCATAACATTAAATTTCCTAATCTGAAAACGCATAAAAGATTTGGCATAACGTTATAACGCATAACACTTAGTTGGCATAATCATGAAAACGCATAATCGTTAATACGCAAAATTGTAAATGTGCACATTTTTAATAGGTAAAACGTTATAACGCATAACTTTAAATTGTATAATAATTAAATAGCATAATTTGTCACTTTACAAGGTAACAATTTTGATGTTTTACTTTCCTGTTTATGTTGATCCCTGAGCAAGCTGAAGATTCCAACATGTAACTTTTGCTTAAAAATCCATTATTTTTAGTAACTCAAAAATTGCACTTTAGCTCTAATTAATGAAGAGGGTATTTCTGAGGCTGCAAGATCTGGTGCAAAATCTTTTATGTAGCCCATTTATAGGAGGAAAAGAATATGTATAATTGTTACGGAGCTGCTATTTTCTTCATAAACTTAATATTGGTGGCCAAGACCATAATGCTTTTGCTACAAAAAAGTCATCCGATCCCAGGAAAAGGCAAGCCCCTTGAGCCGTGATTTTTTTCTAACCCGACACCTAGGTTTAAAAAGTATGATAGGGTATAATAAGTTTTAGCTTAGCCGTTTCATAGATCTATTTACTGCATGTATGAATGTATTACTGTTTTAAAAAAATAAGTCCCACTAAGTTTCTTGCCGGTCATTATACTTCTCGGGTCAGAGGTGTAGGTTTAGAACTGGTGGTAGTTTTTTTTCTCTGTAACGTTCATAAGTATATTCTAATGTACCTAAATTGAAGAATATAAATATCTTTTATCTTTTTTTTTCTTTCATCTTCTCATTTCGTAACATTGAAAATCGGTGATAATGTATCGATGTAAATCTTCATTTCGTTTACAGCAAAAATAACCACAAAAAGTGCCTAACAAAGGTAATCTTAAAATAGGGTTGGTCATGGTAGGTAATAATTTCCCAACTAGGTACTTACTTTTCTTCTAACATTTAACGAGTATCTGTTTAAACACAAAATGCCTAAATCACAAAAGAAAAAACATAATTATCAAACTACAATAAAATGACTTACTTAATACTACAGATAGAAAATAAGTACGATAATATAATGAAAGTTTTTTGACAAAAAAAGTAAAATTGTATCAGTTCCTTTCCAACAAAACCCTCAATCACACCGCATTGAGAACTCCAAAGCTATGAAATTCCCAAGCGAAAATCTGTAGTACGGAACGGGATATCGAACCGGAATCAGGAAAAAGTTTCTTCTCCTGTTTTGTAGTGGTTTCATCCTCATATTGATACTGGAGTTATTTCATAAAAGAACTTCGCGCAATGAGGCGGGTTTGCAGATTTCAATTTAGTAGGTAAGCATGTGTGTAGTGAACTGATAGTGGCTTTTAGAGTTCAAAGAGTAACATACTCAAAAATGATTGTTAGGCTATGAAACTCTTGGTGATGGTTCGTTATCTGCTATGTAAAGCTACTTTATGGGGAGACGTCTACAAAAATGGAATATTATATTATTTTTAGTTGCCTCAAAATGACAAAATAGTTAAGTTTACTAAAATGTAAAAAAGTATACCTAATTAAACTTTGGCTCATTTATATTTAATTTTTACACACAACACAGGTGCTATCGCGGCAGATGTTCACAGCATGAACTGCAATACAAAAACGTAAAAAATAAAGCTGTGTAGCGATTGTACATGAAAGAACAATAGAACTCCTAAAAAATAAAAATACAAACGGCCATGAGTGAGCCGGACTCGCTCTCCGAGGATTTCGTATCAAAAACACTATTTTTTATATAACGGTTTTTATTTTCCTACAATTTACCGGTCTTTATACGTTTTTGTAATCATGTTCTTACCTACTTGGCACCTGTATTATGGTTTAACTGTTACAAATATTCAACGTATAACAACTGGTTGACTGGTGTGGTAGTTTGATTTCACACATAATCCCTATTATAATTGTTTTTAAAAAAAAAAAATTGTTTGATGTTTTTTTTGTAATATTGCGATTATTTGTTAATATAGTGGTAAAATAAAACCGATGAAAAATTGTTTAGTCTATTTTTACAATTCAAGAAATACCGCCGACAGACAGCGGAACATTATTTTTAGTGCTTAGATTTACCACACCGCTTCGGACATGGAACAGTATAAAACTACCTCTTTTATAAATTTGTTTCTGGCAAGTTAATTTTAGATTTATTATCTACATTATTTTATTCTTCAGTATCGCGACATAAAATGAAAGAATACATTTTTTATTCTAGCTTTTCCGTCTATTACTTCTTCAGAGGATAAAAGATAAAAAAAGATAAAAGATATTTATTCTTCAAAAACAGTAATATTATATCTTAAAGATACACAATAATGCGTAGTTCTATAAGAAGACATATCAAAACAGCTTGAGAGACATACAATGTACGTATTGTTTAATTAAAATAAAATAATAATAATAAAATCCAATTCTGATTGCTTCACAAAACGTTTGATATGCTTTCCTCTCTGAACTGTGTCCTCTAAATGTTAGATGTTTTTTTGTCCTCTAAATGTTAGATGATATTCATTGTATGAATATTTTATTATTTATTTAATTTGGATATTACTAAATGGAGTCTATTTACAGCTGATTTATTTCTGAGTAAACTCGCTGGCCGCTGAAAGGGTTAACCAACTCGGCGCCACGAAACAAATGGCATAGTGCGTAATCATAATCTTTTACCTTTTTTACAGGCGCTGTCCGATATAAAACCACGTGCGCCACCACACCTTATGTATTGGGAAGGCAGGCGATATGTGTATCAGACTGTATATTTTTACGCTTTTCGGAATGGTCGTGGCACGACAACATTTTGAAGGTAACGTTACTACCTATTTATTTTACTTGTGTATTTCACAAGGTCCTTAATTAACTACATTAAATGTTTTTCTTTCAGGTCGCAGAGTTATTAAAAAAACAGCTTTGAGTGAAATACCAACGAAGTTTGAATTAAAAGGAGAACGTCCTCTCGACCAATTTCAAAAATATGTGTTTGATATTGACAGCTTAGCGCGACGACAGAACCTGACAGTAAGGTACATTGTGAAGGTAGACACGGGAAAACGTATATCCAAGAAAAATAAGGTGATTAGAACAAAAAAGTACAACGTGCCTTTAAAGAGGAAAAGCATGCAACTATCGAGTCGGGAGTTACTGCAAAGAAGACTGGCGGAGTTGAGGGAAGAAATAACCGAACGAGTAATAATAACAACGCAAAGAAAACCGATTGTTATTACAACTAAAGCACCGCATTCTGGAAAATATAGACCAATAATAAACGCTATTAAAACTAACTATACGAAAAAAATACGACCCGTTAAAAGCAAAATTGTTACTATTGGATAAAAAGCAGTTTTTATATATATTTTTTTTAATTTTATAAAAGTTTTATAATAAATAAAATATTGTTTGTCATTAGATATCGTGTTAATTAATTTTTTTGCAGCAAAGTAAGTTAGTTTGTTGTGTAGTGTGTAGTAAAATCCACAAGGCCTTTGTTAATGATGGTCGAAATAATTAAGCGATTTTCTAATAGTACATTACTTACCAAGGACTGTAAAAGAAAGAAGCCCGAAATCGCAGGTATTTGTGACCCGAGCCGCAGGCGAGGGTTGTAAATATGCGATAGAGGGCTTTCTTTTTTACTGCCCGTGGTGAGTACACAATTTTACGTCTCCACCTGGCCATAATGCGAGTTTTACCGTACGCGTAGCGTGCGGTAATACTCACATTATGGCCAGGTGTGACGTAAATATTATTATTGCTTATAAATAATTTAATTATCAATTTGATTTAGAAAAAAATTGCCACATATTGAATTTTATGCCATAATCTAGTTCAATGGCTAGAAACATGGTAAATAAAAAAAGATCTGTAAAAATACGGATAAAAACGATACATTTCATAGATTTTTAACCGACTTCAAAAATAGGAGATGGTTATATGCCCGAGTTGAGATACTTGTTTTAGATATAAAGCGTTTCACGCATCCATACTTACAATAACTAAATGTCAGACTCACGGTGATATCGGAGTTATGAAATATTGCTAGACGCAATATATTGATCACATTAAATATACCGTCATCTAACCTATTATTTTGCTAGAAGGTCCCTATAAATTTTAACTAGGTAGGTATAATAATAATACAAGTACTTCGTACTTACCTACCGAACTAATACTTACGTATATATACCTACCTATATTATTACTTTTTAAATACTTAAGAGCAATATTAAAAAGTTCACTTTACTGCCTGAATTAAGTTGTGCTTAATTCAGTCCTTATTTCAGAAGATGAACATTTGACATCAACGTTTGACTCCAAAACGTAATAAGACAACCTATCTATCAACTAGGTTTCGCTTATCATGAGCTCCACTTATGAAACATATTTCAACCAAATTGCCGTTCACGGATTCTGTAAGATTCGTGGAGACGGATCCTGTGGCTCAGAGTGAGTGTATTGGAAAATGTGGATTCAGAGGTTTGTAGACCTAAGAATAGTGGAGCGGCCATTGTTAATTTAACGAAGCTATCTTCCGATAATATGGGCTTCGATATGAAAAGCATGTAGCCGAGGCTGTTAGGAGTTGTTTCTATAAACTTAAGATTCTGTACCAAATTAGGGCATATATTAATGAAAACTTACGTATCAGGTTAGTTGAATTACTTGTTTTATCTAAACTGAACTATGTGGACACAGTGTTTGGCCCTAGACTTCTCTCTAAAACAAAAAACTCATCCAAAGGGTTCAAAATGCTTGCGCTCGGTTTTGCTTTAGTGTCCCGTTGAGAGGCCATGTTACCCCATTTCTTAATAAGCACAACTTGCTTAAAATGCACCACCGTCGTAAGCTTCACTTGGCTTGTTTGCTGTTCGGAGTGCTTCAGTATAAGAGTCCTGCTTATCTATTCGAAAAGCTAGCTGGTATCAGGTTACGTGAACGCCGGGAGTGTAGGTTGTACTTGCTGACGCCTCGTCATGCGTCGGCCGCTTTCCGAGGGAGCTTCCGATATGCAGCGTCAAGATGCTGGAATAATATTCCACCGCCATTGAGGGACCTAAAAAGTAGTCATTGCTTTAAATCAAACATTAAAAAGTTTATGCTTTGTCACCAACTCAACGAGGAAACTTGTACAGTTGACACTAGTTGTTTCTAACACGTACCGCTAGGTTATGTGCCTTTTTCGTTGCTGTGTGAGTTTTCCGTGTTGTCAATTGTCTTTTTGCCCGCTTTCTTCTGTTGCTTAGTTGTATTCTTTTAGTTATATTATAGTCTTCTGAGTCGGATGTAAGCCACGATTTTTAGTTAGAGTGTATTATTTTGTTTTGTGCTATGCTATGTTTCACGTGTCTGCCGTTGACGCTGGCGCTAGTGGCTAAGAAAATATAATGTTAGGCCAAGGCATGTCCGGTCAGATACGTGGTCACCAGATTGTTGCATTGTAGTAATAAGTTAATCTTATTTTTATTTTATTACGTTTTTAATTTCTACTCTTCTCTTGTTTATTACTGATGTTTTTTGTCATAGATTGTACTACTTAGCCACATATGTTTGTTACTTGCCGTGAATTTTTCACCGGATGGTCTTTTCGGAAGATCAGCACTGGCTAACGCTAGCAATATGCTGAGAAGAGGCCATTTCGTGACACTTAATACTCTACAATTATCTGTAATTTATTTGTTTTTTTTTTGTAATGTCACGAATAAATATATTTCTATTTCTATTTCTATTTCTATTTCTATTTCTATTTCTATTTCTATTTCTATTTCTATTTCTATTTCTATTTCTATTTCTATTTCTATTTCTATTTCTATATGTTTTCTTTGTGTGCCCGTTGAAAACTCGATTGTAGTCGATTTGAATGGATGAATTCGAAGTAACGAATGAATAACCTGAGAAATAAATGGCATTACGACGTCGAGAATATGACAAACAAACACTAAGGATGAATTTACTACACTTTCTCGTACCATTAGAGTTCGATAATATTTTGTCGATATTTGATAATAGGGATGATGACACATGTTGATTTTTTTTATTAAATTAAGTTTAATAAATGAAAAATGATAAATATATCATAATAAAGTGGAAATTCAAAAATCTATTAAAATGGTTCGAATATATGCTTTGAAATTCCAAAATATTACGATTTTTTTAAAGTACGAAATTCAAATAAACAATGACACCATTCGATTGCTCACATTTTACTGTAAAATAAATTGTATGGCTACCATATACATAAACGCAATATTTTACTGTTAAAATAGCAATGTTATAGTTTTTTCATACTTTAAACAGGGTGACTATGCAACCGTGACGTCACTGTTGCATATCATTTTGTTAGGAGCGTTTTGAGAAACAAAAGCAAGTGCCAGATTTTGTGTCTCATTTTTGACTTTTGTGTTGCTTTACCGCAATTGGCCCTATACAGACATGTAATCCTTACATCAAAACGAATTGATTGATACCATACATGAAAAAAATTCTTCATGCCTATTACTGTAACTGTAACTGTATAATTTTAACAAAGAAATTAATCACAATGAATATTCACCGCTGATAATTTAACACATCTATTCACAGCTGATAATTTTGCACGAGCCAGACAACTTTACTAAAATTACATTGGCTTAAATAAATATCATTACATATTTATTCCATGTAAATAATAAAAGTATAATCCAAGTGTACTAATTAATGCACTTTGATATTTCGTACAGAGATCATAAGAGGTTAAATGGATCAATGCTGTTCAAATGAATTACACGATATTCGCCAATATGGCGAATATCCCGTATTGCAATGTATTAATCTGTCTACAGAGTTTATGTCATCCATATTTAAACTAGTTATAATTACACTTTGCAAAAAAGTATTCAATAGATACCTACTTGTTTACCTTTGTAAGTATTTAGAGCACTCAAACAAATTTCATTTTTGTTTTAGTCACAAAAGGTCCCATCATGGTGCTAGTTAATTAAAAAAAAATCCCATTAAAAACATAAATGTCAAATGAGAGCCAAGTTCAATATATTATATATGCCTTGGTTGTTGACATCAACGAGAAAAGAAGTGAGATCTAAATGGGTGCCAAGTTCAATGGTCAGTTTTGGAATTTATTTATAACAACATAATTTTTTTATAACAACTCAAAATATAATTTCTTCTTAAAACTTAAGATAATATATTGCAGCCTAAGGTTCGGGTTGTCTAGTTCTCCCCCCTGTTCCAGATGACCTAGAAAATTCAAATTTGGCATCCAAACAGGTAGTTGGGTGAATACAAAGAAATAAATGAGAAACTAGACCAACCTAAACCAAAACCTATGACTATGGTCAAAACCTACATGTTTAACCTATTGGCACTTGGTCAATACGTGATGAAATTCGATTTTTGGACGGTAATATCTATATAACCGGGCCGCGATTCGAGAAATAAACTGTTACACACACACACACACACATTGGTAAAACATTGGTACAATGTGTGACCAATGGGTTACCAATGTGAGGCAAATGTGAGACCAATGTTGAATGAAAATCTGTTCGAATAGCAAATATCAATGTCGTTATAGCGTTGAGTTGAGTTGGGTTGAGTTGGATTGGAGCTGTGTCTGTCCAGTGTGTGTGTTTATTTTCAAATCGCGGCCCCGTTTGAGGTATGTTTATGAAATTTGGAGAACATATGTATCTCGCAATACATGTTTCAATATATGAGCCAAATTTCACATGTTTATGTGAAATAGTTTTTGAGTTATGAAGGGGTCAAAAGTGACTCTAAATGGTTCATGTGATACACACGGTGCTGCTCACCAGTTCTGTTATACTTGAACTTGGCTTGACACGCTACCGCGTGTCTAGATGTCCTGGTATCACCAGTACGAAAAATCATAAGTTTTTTTTTAAAATAATCAATATCTAAGACAAAAATAAGTACGGGTGGATACTTAGAATATATAACAAGACTGATTCAGTCACTGTATATGAGTATGTTATTACTAAACGACTGAATTTTCACATCCAATTCACGAAATTTTTCTGTTGACGAAGATTCGAAAAGTTGGACCTTTTGAAATTTCCGCCAATTAGGAACATGCATGATTTTTTTGGAAGACGTCATTCGATTCTATTGCCCTGTAGATTCAAATGTCTCTAATAAACCAACTATCTACGATAGCCCTGAAACGTCAAAAATGTGAAAATACGTTAGGCGTCTGCGCGGGTGCTTACCCGTGGTACTACTGGTGGCACTACTAGTAGTACCACGGGGATTATTTTTTGCCCGTAGTACTACTATCCTGCCTAGTAGTACCACAGGAGATTTTTCATTACCCCTGGTCCTACTTATGAACAGGGATGATGCCTGGGTAATATTAAGTGTCATGGATCCTGGCCCGACCCCGACACGATAATGAAATTAAATGATTGCACAAATTCATCATTTTTTAGGTGCTATTTAGTGCTACTAGTCCCATGAATTTGTGCCGCTTAGTTTTCAACTTATCGCGGTACCATACCTATACAGGGTGGAACGAATTGGAGGGAAACTACCTTAAAACGTTGAGTTGAGATAGCCCAATTTACTAAAAGAAAACATTCTCTCCTTTTTCCTAAAAAGTAAAACTGCATTCACAGTTTTTTTTTATAAATTTCTCTCTTATTCATAACAATTGTATGTAAATTTTTTTATTGTTTATGGCTTCCATTTTGCGCTAAACTTGGTTGGGATGATTAAGTTTATTATCCTTGTTGGAAATAGGACCCAATGGCATCAATTGTCATGAAAATTGTTTAGGTAAAAATGGTAAAAATTACAAAAAAAGATTTTTTTTCAGAGATCATTTAACACCTATTTATAAGTTATAAGAAAAACTAATATACCCGCGTAACAAGCCATTTTTACCAAAAACAATTTTCATGACGATTGATGCCATTGGGTCCTATTTCCAACAAGGATAATAAACTTAATCATCCCAACCAAGTTTAGCGCAAAATGGAAGCCATAAACAATAAAAAAAATTACATACAATTGTTATGAATAAGAGAGTTTTAAAAAAAAAATCTGTGAATGCAGTTTTACTTTTTAGGAAAAACGAGAGAATGTTTTCTTTTAGTAAATTGGGCTATCTCAACTCAACGTTTTAAGGTAGTTTCCCTCCAATTCGTTCCACCCTGTATAGGTATGGTACCGCGATAAGTTGAAAACTAAGCGGCACAAATTCATGGGACTAGTAGCACTAAATAGCACCTAAAAATGATGAATTTGTGCAATCATTTAATTTCATTATCGTGTCGTGGTCGGGCCAGGATCCATGACACTTAATATATTACCCAGGCATCATCCCTGTTCATAAGTAGGACCAGGGGTAATGAAAAATCTCCTGTGGTACTACTAGGCAGGATAGTAGTACTACGGGCAAAAAATAATCCCCGTGGTACTACTAGTAGTGCCACCAGTTAGTACCACGGGTAAGCACCCGTCTGCGCCGCGCGTCAAAACGCCCCATACAAAAAGTGTGAGGTTTGTGACGTCACGCTCAAAGTTGCAGAAAACTGTTTGGAAGGAACAAGTTTTTGGAAGATTTTTGTAATTTTAGGCACGAAAAAATGCGTTTAGCTATATAGTTGTATTACATTTTTTTCTTGTTAGAACATAAGTAATCGAACTTAAGTTTCGAAAATACATTTGAGGTATAAAAAAATGCCTAAAATTTTACGTTTTTAAACCGCAATATCATTGAAAAACTGTTAAAAATTATTACGGATTTCCACTTATTTATATTAATTTGGGGTTGAATTAAATTAAATATTTTTCACGCATGTTCTCTATTCCTGCTTTCTTCGCACATCCCGGTACGTTAGCCTCTTTCTATTCCCCACACACACCGTTTCGCATTCCGCGGTGTCGTGCAAACGGAAACGCTACATAAAGCCTCCGGGCCGACACAACCACTGCACAAAATTAAATATCACCCCTTTTTATATAGACGATTTCCTCCACGTTGAAATCAGTAACTATTGGATATGTCAAGTTCGCACATAAAAAGGATTGAAATTATAGCATACAAGTTCCTTATCATCATCATCATCACATAATATATATGGTAGGTCAAGGTCATATGTATGGCAGGTAGGTACTATGAGACAAATGGCAGCTACAGGTCCCCTTATGACCCTCGTTGGTCAAGTGCAGGCAGCTCGATTACATATAGAAAACTTGAAACTTGATCGAAGAATGATGGCCAGTAAGTGACAGTCTGCATTCAGTGAGTAGGTAAGTGTCTAAATATAACCAATAATCGGGTAACCCTACAGACAGTTAAATAAATTCGGCAGCCGCAATTACTCCGGATAACCTCTCCAATAATAAATCAAAAGAAAATTTCGATTTTTAAATAGGTCGATTTTACAAATAGGTAAACATTCGAAAACAACAGTTCACTTTTGTTTTAAATATGATTTACCAAACTTGAAAACAACATTTCACTATCCAATTTATAAATGGGCGCGGGAGCAAAATTAAAATGCACTTCGGTGTCGTAAATAACCCAGTAAATTGACTGTGAAGTTATCGTGGACCATTCAAATGATAAGTTTGCGGTGAAGCGCCAAACATTGAACAGAAAATGCATATTTAGAATAATAACACTGTGTTTTCAATATACTATATATGTTTATGAATGTCGGTTGCTGTTATTTCAGTGCCATTATCAGAAAATACATTCATGAGAAATATAAGCTATTGCTTATATTTGTTAAGACAAATTAAGCATACGTGCTGTCACTGCATTCTTATGATCTGACTCTTTAATAATAAAAACTGTTTTTGCGAAGAGTTGGGAAAACTTGACTTAAAGTTTCCCAAATTACTTGAAGTCTTCAGACAACTATAATTTGGCTGACATAAACTACATCTTTCAACCGAGTACTTACGTATAGTAATTCCTAACAAAACACTATCATCCAAGAGTTATATACTCTAGATCAACTAATCGTATTTTATAGCAGATGAATCATTTAAACACCGCAATTCCATCACTGAAATTGCTCCAAATAAAGCAGAGGCGGGCGACGCATAAAGCATCGTACACACGGGAGCGTTTAAGGAGCTTACATTAGTCGCGAGCTGGTCTCATCCTGTACTCAGCATAAAGCGGGCGATAGCATCAACACTTTCACGACATGCAGCGCTTCGGCCCGCTAGGGATGAGGCTACGTAAACGTGCCGTTATACCAAAAAAAAATTGGTTAAACACACATTGTACAATTGTCCAGTTAAGAACCCGGCAACGCTTTGAAAACGAAAATCGCTAATAATTAAATAACGCACATGAATTTCATTTGGTAAGATAGTTTGATAGTCTTGTTATTGCGAATAAATACATAATAAATAGTTCATATATATTATTATTATTATTATTTAATACCCGGAAACTGAATTCTTCCAGAGCTTGCTTAGTGAGGGCGTTGTTTCGTCCAAACTTATAACTTGACTAGCTTTTGCCCGCGGCTTCGCTCGCGTTAAATTCGGGGTAACACGGTTCCCGTTTGCCCTCCGTAATGCTCCATACAAACTTCCACCCCCCATTTTAGGGAAGTGGGGGGTTAGAAAGAGACAAAAAGTAGCCTATGTCACTCTCCATCCGTTCAACTATCTCCACTTAAAAAATCACGTCAATTCGTCGCCCCGTTTTGGCGTGAAAGACGGACAAACAAACAAACACACACACTTTCCCAATTATAATATTAGTATAGATTTATTATTATTATTTGTTGTGTCCTCCTATATATTTTATATTATCTATTAAAGCATAAAGTCGAGTTTATTTCTACTTTATATAAAATACTAGCTTTTGCCCGCGGATTCGCTCGCATTAAATTCGAGGTAACACGGTTCCCCTTTGCCCTCCGGAATGCTTCATACAAACTTCCACCCCCCTTTTTAGGGAAGTGGGGGGTTAGAAAGAGACAAAAAGTAGCCTATGTCACTCTCCATCCCTTCAACTATCTCCACTTAAAAAATCACGTCAATTCGTCGCCCCGTTTTGCCGTGAAAGACGGACAAACAACCCAGTAAATTGTAAACACACACACTTTCCTATTTATAATATTAGTATGGATTTTAATCCATACCCAAAAAAACCAACCACCTTACCTTACGCAATTTTTCTTAAAATTACTCTAGCTAAACATACTAGTGCTTAAAAATATGTATAAAACTGAAACTATCTGTTCCACTTATTCCTAATACGACTCATTTTAAGTAATAGTTTAACATAATTTTAAAAAATAATAATATTACTTCTTTCACCTCTGTAAGCGAACATCGCGAAAACAGCTGCTGTTAAAAAAGAATAGAAAAAGTATTCAACTTATTCACTTTAAAAAGAAACAATCTTTCAAAATATGAATGAGAATGAGACATTTATTGATAAAAAATTTCAACAATTTTTACAAGTCAGTTACAATTAGGTACTTATAAATTATATTTACATAATATTTTCATGCTTATTTTATAGCAAGTTTGATTATTTTTCATTTACAAATTTACATGTAGGTAAGTACATTATTTTTAAATAGGTTTTTAAAGGTATATAATAAGTATGTCCATTATTATTCAATATTTAAATACATTCATTTTGTTAGAATGTATGGTATGGTATATGTATGTATATATACTAATAACAATTTTGTTAGTTACTGCAAAATAGTATCAAAATTTTGAGCGAAGTCGAAAAAAAACTTTACCGGACTTTTCGTAGGTATATCAAATGTGTACTATATCCACAAAAATCGACATCACGGCACTCCAGGTGCACATACCGATGATCGCTGGGTGTGAATTATATTGGTACTCTTGTATTTATTGTAGACGAAAACAAACCTCATAATTGATAAAAATGAGTGAAAACTACGACAAACGCTTTAAATTGCTTTTGGCTGACATTACAAGATCAAAGTCATATTCCAAAGTAAGTATCTAAATTACCTCACTTAAGATGTACCCTTTATTCTACTTAAAGGGGAAATATCACAATTAAAGTGGAACTGGAGTTTCTATATACGACCGAATTATTCGACTGCTAGCGGAAAATCTCGACATACAATAATTGGTTTCCCATCCCTTGGTTAGAAGAGTCGGCGAGCACAAGGTAAGTGGCGGCGGCTATCGCGCGATACATCACTCCTAAGCCGGACCCGGCACAACATTCAGCGTTCTGAAAAACGATCTGATTACAATAAGGAAAACCTGCTACACTTTAGTGCTGGCTGGAAATGGGCTTCAGTAGTATTTACTTCGCTTGTGCATGGGGGTTTCTCTATGTCTGTCTCCATTGTACCCGTTAGTAGTATAGATTCACCGTTTCTACCCCATCGTTTTCCCACCACCAAAACAATGGTTTTTCGGGATTATGGTGGGTTTTCCGGACTATGAAACCTAAAAAAAAAAAAAAGTTTGGTATGTTTTAGTACGTTTAGCCCCCCATTTAGATCGATTGCACTAGGTCTCAACAGTGCCCGGAGCCTCCTTCAGCACTTAGGCACTCCGCTAATTAACCAATACACGCTCTTCGACACCACAATAGAACCCTTGCTCACCTTTTTCTATTGTCTCTATTGTTAGCTCGACTCGGCGACATCGCATTGTTACCGAGCTCGGTAGAGACATACTCCTACGTTGTAGTTTGTTCTTTACGTATTTGCAATAGGTTTTATAATTGCTTAATTGGTTACTCCTTATGAAAGACTAGGTATACTACCTAAATTTTCCAAAGTTTAGGTATAGTTTTGGTGGTGGGAAATCAATGGGGTAGAAACGGTCATATAACTTAACGAGATTTTTAATGATCTAACAAGCCCCGCGAACTGACACAATTACATTACCCTTTATTAGTCTGGGCTGGAGTAGGTATCAATTTTATACCTAAAGTAATTAATTCACATTTCGCGAATATATATGCAAATATCAACGTATCTATAAAGTTTCCATAGTTTAGGTATAGTTTTGGTGGTGGGAAAACGATGGGGTAGAAACGGTCATATAACTTAACGAGATTTTTAATGATCTAACAAGCCCCGCGAACTGACACAATTACATTACCCTTTATTAGTCTGGACTGGAGTAGGTATCAAATTTATACCTAAAGTAACTAATTCACATTTCGCGAATATATATGCAAATTTCAACGTATCTATATGTGTTACAGCACAATATGAAACTTTCTGGTATATTTTTCAACCCCATCAATTTTAGTTATTTAGTATCTATTCGTTTTCAGTTTTTGCCTAAAATTTATTATTTTATACAAATCCAATTTTTGAAATATTATTTTATTGATTCTAGATTTGTGTTTATATATTTGTGTTGTCTTAATTTTTTTTTTGGGTAAATTATTTTATACAAATCCAATTTTTGAAATATTATTTTATTCATTCTAGATTATTTCCAGTCTAGATATTTGTGTTGTCTTAATTTTTTTTTTTATGGTAAATTATTTTATGCAAATCCAATTTTTGAAATATTATTTTATTGATTTTAGATTATTTCTAGTCTAGATATTTGTGTTGTCTTATTTATTTTTTTGAACTCGTAAATAACTTTGGTATATGTGACAACCGACTGATATTTATTGGTGGACAATAAACATGACTGTGTTTTGAACAAGTTTCAACCTGTAAGTATGCTGTACGTTTCCGTAAAGGAAGTTCCCATTATTTATTATAATATATAGATCTTTTGTTAATGTAGGATTCGATGTGTGATTTATTGCATTCTTGTTTATACCAGTTAGGTGGGGCGGTGCGATGTTTAAAACTTCTTTGGTGCTCTAATTTAAAGTCGCAATTTCTATTATTAGTTTTTTCTTGATGCTGTCGGCTTGAGAACTTAACCTTTTTTACTAGATGTCCTTTGAAGAAGGTAATAACTTACTTTTTATTCGTTTCTGAGAAATATATAAATCAATCATCGGGTTTGAAGTCACACGCGATTTTAATAGAAAGTAAATGCACAAAAGATCTGTCGTTTAAATTCTTTAGAATTCTTTTGATAATTTAATCTTTTGTTAGAAAACATTCCGCTGCAAACAAAAATTTACCTGTCCCGAAATCCTGTTTAAACTCGTCGCTACCTACCTAGGTGGTCCTCTGTCCCCACCAGCCGTGACCTTTTTTTCAACACAAATTCATATAAAAAGGCTGAGGCTGTGAGTAACTTTATATAGTACCTTCGGATCTCCAGTTCAGTTAAGAGCTCTCAGTTTCTACGCTTTGAAGTTTTAACGAAGACTATTCATAATGGATGTAAGTATTTAAATAGTATTACTCTATAATTATTGCATTAAAAAATTTATGTGTTGTGTGTATGTTTTAAGTCTTTAATATTAATTATGAATTTTGTTTCAGTTTTCCGACAACACTTTCAAAAACTTTTACGTTGATGAAAATGAAGACGAAGCAAGTGATGAAGAGGGGACGCTGGCATTCAAAGTGAAGCAAGCTATTGCGAAGAAGCGTCAATCAAATAATATTGATGGCTTTTTTGAAAGGCCTAAGAAGAAGACAAAAGTGTATAAGAAATCTTCAACGGTCTCCAAAAAAGAAGAAGACGGTGTTTCCTATCTCACTTCGGGTCAGGACGATGGAGCATATGCATCACACCTCATAAAGATCGAAGTATACGACATGAATAAAATACGAAACGTTGGACCTCTGGACCACTGGAAACACTGTGACTATCGTGTTAAATATTATGCTAACGAAGGTGACTCACATGAACAAAGTGCTCGGGATGTTATATTTAATATAACGAAAGAACTATCATCTAAAACCAAATGTGTAAAATATTTTATAGAGACTGATAAGTGTGATAAAAAATAGTTTTAATCAGTGCTTTATTTATAACTAGAATAAGTTCCTTTATTTTTTCACTTATAAAATACTTTCTTTCTTGTCTTATTGTATATTAA
Organism: Pammene aurita; assembly: GCA_947086415.1. Lineage (NCBI taxonomy): Eukaryota > Metazoa > Arthropoda > Insecta > Lepidoptera > Tortricidae > Pammene > Pammene aurita. The sequence continues at coordinate 19,166,933 of OX352291.1, forward strand.
TGTTATTACTCATTTATTGAACATGTTTAATATTAGATGTAGTTTTAACTGCTTATTTTGTGTTTCTTTCTACGTCACTGCATTTGTCTTAGGTAGTAGGAATATTTTGTAATTATAGTTGTAAGAAATAAAATAAAACCCAATTTATTTTCATAACACATTGTTTTAATTCACAAAAACTGATTTAAACATATTCCTTAAAACTAAATCATTACACAAAGAATTATCAGCAAACAGATATAAAAACTCAGACATTTTTTTCCCTTGAAGCTTAAAATAAAGATAAACTAAACAGTATTCTCCACAAACTGAAGTAAAATAATTCTGAAGTGATTGATGGTTATAAAACCACCTCTTAGAGTTTCTATTTAAAAATAACCTGTGATAACCAGTAGGCTTTCGACCAAAAGAGTCAAAGTATTCACCATATCCATTCACATCAATGTGCATTGCAATCCAATGAGAACCGGGCTTTGAATCAGGATCTAGATTGCTTATAATAAAAGTAGGTAGATTAACCCAAACAGGAATCCGGTTTGCAGCAAAAACATTTGACTTAAACCTCGGGTTTATTTTATTCATACAAAATTGTATTTCATTCGAATCCATAATAATAATTAATCTAAAAAAGTAAACACTGGTGGTTTTACAGACAATGTTCAAGTGGTAATGATAAAATTGAGTGAATGCATTGTATTTATTTAATTACTAACTATTATAATCTACAGTGATATCACGATTTTTATTTATTTCAATTATGTTATCAAATTCAGCATACACAATACAGTTGATAGTAGTACTTAAAGCTGAATCAAAACGAACTTCGATTCGAACACTTCCGTGTCTTACAAGATTCCAGTGTGAAGTTGAACTTGCAGATAAATCAGGAGTCAAATCGAAACATAATAAAGAATAACCACCCACATAGTTTGATCTGCTTATAGCATTACCTTCGTTATGGAAATGAATACCAGTTCCAGAAAACAAAGTATGATATGCAGTTGCTATTAAACCCGCAGAGTTAAATGAGGGTTGCAAAGTTTTAGAAGGAATTTCATGACCATCTACGTACAAACTAAATGAATTCATATGAAAATGTTGAAAATTGAAGGGATTTATAGCTAAATTACCATTAAACCCAGAGTTTGAAACGAATCCAATAATACATCTTTTAGGGACTTGCCCGAGAAATATATTATCCAATGTTTTACCTTGTATACCTGCGGGTAATGTCAGAACCTTAACTTCTGCCCTTGTTATCGGATATTTCGCAGTTGTTGATGCTAATACTTTTTGATGAGCTAACAATACACTAGGATTTATTCTTGCTCTTCTGATAATGAGACTGGCATCTGTTATTTGTACTTTAAATTTACCATCCTTATGACAAATTAAATTAAATGTTTCTTTCGAACGGACTAATTTAACTCTCATTTCTACACCATTAATTAGAAATTTCTCCTGGTTAAACATATCACCATGTAAATGACCAATCATTTCAACTTCCTTGCTTTCCTTAACAAAGTCCATTCTTTCGTGAAACCCTTTATTAGTCGAGTCAACGGCGTCCATATAGTTGGGGGTATCTTCATACCACAATCCACAAGTCAGATGAGATTTTTTGGCTGCTGAACCATAATTAAGCAGATTTTCCATGTAGGCTCGGTAAGCATAAGTGTTGTTTGGAGGTGATATAAGCTTCTGATTTAAATAAATGTCTAGTTGGCTAAACAGGGAATGTAACCAATTGTTTACCGGTGCAACATTTGCATCAGGTTTTATTTTTGTACCATCTTGATTCAATATTTTGGCATTTATATGCAACAAAGTGTGTGATAGATCAATGTAGTCATCACCTGACCCAGGAACTTGAAACTCAATAGGACCATCGTCACTTAGAGATGAAATTGGTTTGTAATGAATCCACTGGCCACTTTCAATGCTTGTTTGAGTTGATGGTAAAGCAAATAAGTCTAACTCAGATTTGGCACACTCACAAGAATGACTATGTAAGAATGACATTTTTTAGTTTGAAAATATATCTTCAATATTGTTTTTCCTAATTTTTTTACCTCCTCTTCGGTGCGATGCTTTTAAGTTAATGAATGGTCCACGTCTTTTTGTGGACGTTTTATACCCAGACCCCGACATCAAAGAATCAATTTTTTCATCTGCTTTTCTTTTTAAGTTGGCGCTTGCTTCATTGAACCGAGATCTAATAGAACTATCCATTGGTCGTGAATTTACCATATCGGATAAAAGACCGATTCCTGCATCTAAAGTTTCTTTTCCCACTGTTTTAAGACCACTAGATAATAATGGTAGCACAGACCTAAAAAGACCACCCAAGAAACTCCCGATCCCATGTCCTCGTTGATATGGTACCCCTTTATAAACTATTCCTATACCCGTACCAGCTTGGTGTGAATAGTAATGTTCATATGGGCAAGACGTAGATGATCTTTTATAATTCATTTTACCCGTTGAAAGTGTAGCTTCACGCAAGAAGATCCAAACTGGAATGGTATTCTAGCTCCAGTAGTTGTCCTTATATCTATTTCTATAGTATCGAATTCTCTTCGTAATACGGGTACATAGTGAGCAGGTGAGAAAATATGTGTTTTGTAAGCACCATAGATAAATTTAGTTGGGTCTAACGGTATTATTCTCAGTAATGATGTAATTACATCTCCCACCACTTGTGGATGAATGATATCAGTATAAACAAATATTTGTGAGGGTAAACCTAAGTATAAATTTGCAGGATGTTTTCCAATTGACATTTCTTTTAAATTTGATCTTGGTCGAAATCCTAATTGTAGACTTAATATGGGTGTTGTTGTGATTGAGACTATTTCTTTATCTGTTGATATCCCCACCATTTTTGTAATTTTATCATATCTAAACTTAACTTTGCTTTTTAGCTGTGGGTTTTCATTTAATGCATCAAGAAAATGATCAAGACTATCATACGAAGTAGCTGGTATGTGAGTTTTTGAATCAACGATTTTATCCGTCTTGTCTGCAGGTCCTCGAACTTTCTTTTTAATATAAATGGTATTTTCATGTTCTTGAACATTGTACATGGAGCATGGGTATTGAAATTCTACTAAACCCACGACCCATTCTCCTTCCAATTTAATGGTTTTAGGTAATTTTGTTAAAAAGTGCGCAGTTGTATTATCATTGTAATATTCCGATGAGCTATTGCTCAACAAAGTTAAGTAAAAACTGTTTTCACTCATATTGTTTCTAAACTTGATGACGGTATCCAGGAATTAAATTTATTAGGATAACCTCGCCACTTCACGAACACTTCCTTTCTGCCACCAATACGGCGCGAGCGTATTATTTTATCAATTTTATATTTGATGGAGGGGTGGTGAGTTACTTTTTGTAATTCTTTAGAATAAAATGTACCAATTATTGGTTCACCTTCCAAATCTTTTAAAGTATAAACAACCCACGGAGACCCATTGATAACTGATTCAATCACAAATATTTCATCACTCCAATTGGTTTCATAACCCTTTTGGAATATATGTTTATATTTAGTTATCCTAACATGATCACCTACATTTAGCCTTGCATTTTCTAAAGAAGGTTGTTTATCATTTTTTCTTTCATATAAGTTACACCAAACAGTCCTTATATTACTAGAGTTAACATCAACTGGACGCATTTTTATGCTGGAATGATAGGTATGGTTATATGAATAAAGCAGATCTTGTAATATATTAGTGTAATTGTAAGTATTTTTATGAGTGAAATAACGCCACATTTTAGTTTTGAGAGTTCTTTGAAACCTTTCAACTATGCTAGCTTTAATGTCTGGGTTGTTAGTTGTATAATAATTTATGTTCTTACTTTTAAAATAATCTCTCACCATCTTTGAAACAAATTCTGTACCCTTATCAGATTGAATATGTCTAGGGGTTGCATTTGCTTCCGTGAATATGCTTTCAAAACACGTTTTAACCGTTTCAGCATCCTTCTTTTTCATAAGTCTCGCAAATGCATATTTGCTAAATACATCAATAACACAAAGAATGTATTTATACCCATCGTTGTATTGACTATAGGTGCGCATATCACTTAGATCAGCTTGCCATAGTTCATTGTAGTTTGACAGGATGTATTTGTTACGCGAGAAACGTTTATGAACAGGTTTATGTAGAGTGTACGCTTCTTGGGACTGCAACCATTTTTTCACTTCCTCTCTATTCATTTGACCTTTCATTTCCTTCATAACATTATTTAAACTACTATATCCAGCCGGGTTTGATATATCGTAATATATTCTATTTATGTCTAATAAGGAGTCCATCTTTCCCAATCAACTTTCTTTTGAGACCTCGTTTTTGGCTTAGTAGATAGAGGAGTAGATGCGTTTTTTTCTTTAATTGATAAGTTGTGCTCGCTAATAGAAGCCTGTGAAGTGTTAGCTTCAGGTTTAGATTGAATTTTATTAATAAATTCTAAAGTCTCGGGGTTACCAATACATGACGATGGAACTTTTATATCATTTAAAAAACGAGCGAAATCCTCCCATCCCACTGGTTTTGAGCGTTTGAGCGGTCTAAGTACATCGCCTACCAAATCGAGAATATTGCTATTTGGTATTGTCTGACTGTTTATAACTACTTCACCGTTCTCCTTCCACCAAATTTTAGGTCTATTCAGAACAATGTTTTGCAGTAGCGTCTGACTTTTTGTCCTGTACGATTTAGGTATAACATCTATAATATAGGATGGAGAATATCGTTTAGGTAATTGAACCTTTGATACACTAGGAGGTGTGGCATAAACATCTTCTTCCGGCACAGGTGAATTTGCGTCTCCGCTTAAGTTCTGAGTAAATGATTCCTCCTTTCGGATACTTTCCTCTTTTTTTACATTTTCCTCCTTTTTGTTAACTTTCGAAGCGACATTGTAGTTATCGTTAGTAAGGTAGTTCACTTCATCCATCACTATTGGTAATTTAAATGGTCTTCGATATGCCTCAGCAAAATGTAAAAATCGTTGTAGTGCTTGACAATATAATGCCCACTTTTCACGATCATTTATTTTTCTTCTAAGAATTGTTTGCATTTCTCCATCCAGACGGGATGATATATTTTCCACCTGATTTTCACTTTTTTTAAGTCTTTCAATAAATTCAGGTTCTACTAACAACATTTTCTTTGTATTCTCCATTGTATCTAAGATAAGGAGTTTACCAATGCACTTAAAACTGCACCTAAAATTATTGGTAAAAATGCACCCCCTTTCTGAAGAATAACGGTTTTTCTAAGCTTATTTTTGCCTTTTGAAACTAGTTTTCGTAATGTTTCCTTATATTTTTTTAATTTAGATTTTTCTTTGTTATCTAAAGGAATTTTACCCTTTAGAACGTTATAGATACATTCACAAATGATGTTGATCTCATCTTCATCGCACGATTTAAGCAAAGCAGTGCGATATTTTGGTTTAAGTAAATGCAGGGCTTCCAGTAAATGTTTATAGGTGCTTACTCGAGAATGCATCATTTAGAACTGACTGAAACTTGATGATCCTTGTTATATTTAAATCCTTTCTTTGGGATATACACTGTGCAATGGCCATCAAATGGAAATATTTTAGTTTTAAAACGACACATGTCGTCTGTGTTTTGTTTTAGATCAATCATAAGATAGCCGTGAGCGTTTTTAGTAGCATCCTTGTAAGCTTCGTCAACGAACTTTGAGTTTTCTGGGCATACTTGACGAGACAAATAACGTATTTGTGTTTTATCTCTAGGATTCTTAAAAAACACTAAATAACTTGTATTCAAAGACATATCACGTTGACCTTTACCCTGATGAAATATATTTTGAGTAATATAAAACAGGCTTAAATTTCTGTGGTGACTACCTTTTGTAAAAATATCAACCAGTCGCCCATTTGATTCTCGCATTAAATCATCTATTATAAGTAATTTGGGCTTCAGTCCATCAAACATGGACATATCAGGTATTCCTTGACTATAAATCACATTTTCTAGATTATATAGGGGTTGCATTTCATCATAACACCAAATCACTTCATCAAACTCAACATTACATAATTCTTTCGAATGTTCAAGAAAACTTGTAACAAATTTAGTTTTTCCACAACCACTCGGACCAGCTACAATAGTGGTGAAGGGATGGTAAAAATGAATCATTTTGAATTAACGTGAGGAGTGTGTTGTTATGAAAAGGAATTAATTTCAAATGACAATTTTTTTTAAAGTTTCTCCTTTTATCAAGAACATTTATTAAAAATAACACATAACAAAAAAAATATTGACACAAGATAATTTTAACTTCTAAACTAAATCATACAATTTACAAAAATTATACACATTGCACAAAAAATAAATACATTTCATTGAATATTCTGTGTAAATTAAATAAATTTTAAAGTACACCATGAGGAATTTTATAATGACCCCACGCAAGAGTATCAATAGAATTTCCTAACAAATATCGTTTCGTGTCATTACGGGAAAGCGTTATTTTGGTAATTTTCTGTGTAAATAAAATGTGTTTTATTGATTTGAAACGTAACATTGTATCATATTTAATTTTTTTCTTAAATAAACATTTTTTAAAACTATCAAGATCATACGTTTGCGTTACGCATTTATTGACACCTTTAGCTTTAGCTTTAATTTCTTTATTTTGTACATCTATGGCGTACATTTTTGAACGCAAACCAATAAATTCCTTAAATATTTCCCCATTGTTTTCATCTTTGAAAACACCAAGTTGCTTTTTATTTACCAGAGGGAAACCATACACGTTGTCCTCTGGGTATTCAGAAGTATCAAAATATAAATTAAGATCTGATTTTATGTCATCATAAAAGTCCTCTGTGAATATTTGATATAGTAAACTATCAGTATCTGTGTAAAGCAATTTCAAATTATTTTGATATTTGGTTTTCATATAGTCGTAATGAAATTGATACATCAAAGTTTTAGAAAGATCTAAAATGCAAAAACCTAGGTAAATTGGTTTGTTGTATAAAACTTTAGTTTTTTTTAATTGAACAGCTACTAAATCATGTGAAAAAACAGATAAACTATGAAATTCAGGTTTCGCAATTAAAGATTGAACTCCTTGAGATTTCCCACGATTTTCCCAGTGATTTAATAATTTGATGTTTACTCGTTTCATTACATTCTCCATAGTTTTACCAAACACTGAATTGTTCATGAGTTTGAAAAAATCTTTTTCGAATTCAGACGATGCTTGGGATCGCATGTAGGTATTTAAATCTATGTAACTTTTTAACCATGGGGATTGCTCAAATTTTAATATTCTATGGATTTTAAGCAATTTTAATCCGTTTTGTAAACTTTGTTTAAGATTTCTGTAATGAATGACATAGTTTGTTTTCTTGTTTAGATTTGGTATTAATTTTTTTGCTTTAGAATTACCTAAACATACATTTTCAGGACAGAATGGTAGATCCGAATGATAATCATGTAATTCTTTAGGGTACTCAATGTCTACTTCTAAGATAAAGCCATGATCAGCATCATCTGCAATATTAAAATTCGTCTCTACATTCACCCATTCAAATTTACCTGTAGGAAGAGGTTGAGACATAGCCCATCCATACAAGTTATTTGCATCTAAATATACAAGAAAAGAAGACGGTTGGTTTGATTCATAGTTTGACATATATTTATTGTTAGCTTTAGCATGTCTGTGACTGCATTGGGATATACCTCCTCGAATATTTTTTTGCTATGAAAGCAATTTTATCAATATCCGTCAAAAGTTCAAGTTTTATTTTTGTAACTTTTAACATAGCATCCCAACTCAATCCTGGGGCAGTGTAATAATGAGCTGGATCCAAACCGTAGGTCTTAACACATACATTTCTAAAATTTTCAAATACATCAGTTAGTAGCAAAACATCTGTTTTCAGATATAAATCTGAATAATCACCCATATTTTGACAATTAAAGTGATTCCACACACCCACAGCATGTTCATAATCTTCATCTGAAATGTGGCTATTATTCAGAGAACTATAAAATAAATCCTTACGAGGAAGGGCGGTAAGGTTTAAACTATCAAATGATGTCATGTATTCATATGGGTACACACCCTTACGTATCAAGCGCTTATAGTCTTCTTCACTTGGAAAATTTAATTTTAGTTCATTGAATTGATTTGTTGTTAAGTTTTTAGCTAATTTTTCAAGACTACTAGACATGAATTTAAGGAAATCAACGAATCTTAATTTCACTCTACGGTTATTAACTTTTAACATTTTGGAAAAGGAAATATATTTTTCTTTGTTCTGTGGGATTAGTTCTATATCACCATCTTCAAAATTAAGCCCATGTACTATAAAGTGACTGTCATAGTTGCTTAAGTTATGAAAAAACACAGGTACAAAGTTTTGGGGCCTGTACTTTTCATTGCAAAGTGAATGTGCAACGCCTTCGTAAACACCGGTATGCCAATTATAGGAAACGCAGGAATCCTCGTTTAAACATGTACTACAAATGAAACAGACTTTGCTGTTTGCAATGTATTCTTTATTTAAAGTTGTTAAGGGTAATGGGGGCTTGGAAAATGTATTCTTTTTACAAATACTCTCCAAATCACGTTTAATACATTTCATAAACGTTTGACCACAGTTCTCTCCTTTGTATGTTCTATAAATTGATAACTTGTCATCATATGCACATTTAATATAGTATCCAAAACTATAAACTTGATGTTTCTGAATGTTAATGGTTGAGGAACGCTTGTCTATACGTCTGCGTTTACGTTTGATTTTATCATCCACATAATCATCATCATCTCCATAATCTTTATCACTGTCAGGTGTTGGAGAGTGACTATTATCTTTCGTGGTTTGTTCATTAGATTGTTCTGACTGAATAGGACTTAAAAATGCCTCAAAATCTGCATACACAACAAAAGGAACTCGTAATTTACGCTCGTAATTATTGAAATTAAGTTGACTTGAAGAAGTCATTTTGTCAAACCAATCTTTCCTTTTATCCTCTTCAGAGGGTAAATTGGTACATATATGAAAACAATCGTTCTTTTGATGCTCTACTAAATTCTGATTAGATGAAAAATTTGACAAACAACCATCACATATATTAACAGCATGTTGTGATTTATTTATTTGAGCGGATACTAATCGAGATAAATTGTTGATTAGACAATAGTGTCCTCTATTCCCCTTTGTTATATATAACAAATTAAAATGTTTTGTTCTTTTACATTTTGTAATGTGTAAAGGACCAACAATATCATGACTTTTATTTTGTGAATTATACTCCAAACCAAATACGTTAATACTTAAATCATTTAACTTTTCAAATTTCTGAATATCAGTAAACTTGATAGGAAAAGGAATGTCACCAAACTTCAATTTCTCCTTGTATTTGACATAACAGTTCACCATATTAGCGTGATTGTTTTTCTTAGGTGGATATAAACCCGAAAGCAATGCCCAACGGAAACATTCATGATCATTGTTTTTGATGTTTATTACTGCTCTTTTGTTTGTTATATCACGTGGTAATTCAATATATGAAGAACCACGCAATGGTTTATATTTATTAACATTAACGTCTAAGTGGTTTATGTTTACCAAACTCCATCCACTATCTTTTCTTTCAAAGTTTGTTAATCTCTCTGTTATTTCATTTACGAGGGATATGAAAAATAAATCTTTATCACTGCTCACATTAAAAAGTTGATTGTTTAATTGAAAATCAAATGTATTTCTTAGCTGTTTGGTATCCTGACAAAAATTTGCATTTAAAATAAAATTAACTTTTAAAGCACAATGATCTGCAACTGATCGATTTAATAAAGTGAAAATTGTATCTTTATTTTTTTCTAAAAACGATTCGGGGGTTTCAAAGGGTTGGTAATCATTTTTATTACTTGATATTCTGTACGTAGCAACCCTGTTTCGGAATGCATTTTCAATTAGCTGAACGTTGATTAATTCGCTGTCTGAACTAAGAACATTGTTTTTGTGGTTATTGCTTTTCAAATGGTTTGCTAAATATCTTTTTACCACATACACATGGCACACAGAACATTCAATTTTGTCATTATTTTTTGTGCTTACGTCAATACAGCAAGCTTGTGTTGTAGAAGTTGATGCTGAATCACTGCTAGTTGAAGGTTGACTCTTCTTTGTTGATGCCTTAGACACAGGATCCGTAGTTGCCATTTCTATTCCGCCTCCAACTTGTTGGGATCTAAAGACATAAAATAAAATATCACAAATAATATAATTACAACATTACTTATAATATGATTACCAGAAACAAAGATTAATAATAACTACAAAATACTGACTTGTATATTTCTTACAGTGCAAACAATACGCTTGCATTGGTAGGACTCCGTCTACTACATCAGTAGTTGATATATGAATATCCTGTGTTTGATTCCTATGACCCTCACATGGGGTTCAAGGCATTAAACCATATTGGTTTAATATCTTGATCTTCGAAAATTGAATCAGGTAATAAGCCATCAATAAACCACAATCGGATGTGTCTATGAAATTTCTGGATTATTAACTTTTTGCTAAAACTTGCTATCTCGCTACGTTCTAATTTAGGCTCAAGATAAAATGCCATGTTGCAAAACTGAATCACACAACACCACAGGTACAAAACACTGAAACTTCAATTTGCTATAGATAATTTTAAAACTGGAGACCCACTTTTATACCACTATCCCCTCCGTATCCGTAAGTCAGGTAAGGAAACATGTAACAACAGGTTTTAACTTAGATCACCCACCCCAACAAGATGCAAGGTAGAAAAAAAAATGTACAGTGAATTAAATATTTAAACAAATTGATTAACTTACATTTCATATTTTTGTTGACTTAGAGATTCACACAAATTATATATTTCTTGGTCTTCAAAATATTCCTTCTCCGCGTCTTCACATAATTGAAGAAGTTCAACATCACAATTATCATTTCCAATTTGCATGCTATATATAGATTAAAAATTTATACTTTGAAATTTAAAGTGTTCCTTCAAATTCTATCTCTGATTAGTTAAAATTAAGAAATTTATTCACTTAATCGTAATTGAACACGTGATTTGCAGCTCACTTCGTTTCTAAAATTTAGCCCCCAGCCTCAGCCTTTTTATATGAATTTGTGTTGAAAAAAAGGTCACGGCTGGTGGGGACAGAGGACCACCTAGGTAGGTAGCGACGAGTTTAAACAGGATTTCGGGACAGGTAAATTTTTGTTTGCAGCGGAATGTTTTCTAACAAAAGATTAAATTATCAAAAGAATTCTAAAGAATTTAAACGACAGATCTTTTGTGCATTTACTTTCTATTAAAATCGCGTGTGACTTCAAACCCGATGATTGATTTATATATTTCTCAGAAACGAATAAAAAGTAAGTTATTACCTTCTTCAAAGGACATCTAGTAAAAAAGGTTAAGTTCTCAAGCCGACAGCATCAAGAAAAAACTAATAATAGAAATTGCGACTTTAAATTAGAGCACCAAAGAAGTTTTAAACATCGCACCGCCCCACCTAACTGGTATAAACAAGAATGCAATAAATCACACATCGAATCCTACATTAACAAAAGATCTATATATTATAATAAATAATGGGAACTTCCTTTACGGAAACGTACAGCATACTTACAGGTTGAAACTTGTTCAAAACACAGTCATGTTTATTGTCCACCAATAAATATCAGTCGGTTGTCACATATACCAAAGTTATTTACGAGTTCAAAAAAATAAATAAGACAACACAAATATCTAGACTAGAAATAATCTAAAATCAATAAAATAATATTTCAAAAATTGGATTTGCATAAAATAATTTACCATAAAAAAAAAATTAAGACAACACAAATATCTAGACTGGAAATAATCTAGAATGAATAAAATAATATTTCAAAAATTGGATTTGTATAAAATAATTTACCCAAAAAAAAATTAAGACAACACAAATCTAGAATCAATAAAATAATATTTCAAAAATTGGATTTGTATAAAATAATAAATTTTAGGCAAAAACTGAAAACGAATAGATACTAAATAACTAAAATTGATGGGGTTGAAAAATATACCAGAAGTTTCATATTGTGCTGTAACACATATAGATACGTTGAAATTTGCATATATATTCGCGAAATGTGAATTAGTTACTTTAGGTATAAATTTGATACCTACTCCAGTCCAGACTAATAAAGGGTAATGTAATTGTGTCAGTTCGCGGGGCTTGTTAGATCATTAAAAATCTCGTTAAGTTATATGACCGTTTCTACCCCATTGATTTCCCACCACCAAAACTATACCTAAACTATGGAAACTTTATAGATACATTGAAATTTGCATATATATTCGCGAAATGTGAATTAATTACTTTAGGTATAAAATTGATACCTACTCCAGTCCAGACTAATAAAAGGTAATGTATTTGTGTCAGTTCGCGGGGCTTGTTAGATCATTAAAAATCTCGTTAAGTTATATGACCGTTTCTACCCCATTGATTTCCCACCACCAAAACTATACCTAAACTTTGGAAACTTTAGGTAGTATACCTAGTCTTTCATAAGGAGTAACCAATTAAGCAATTATAAAACCTATTGCAAATACGTAAAGAACAAACTACAACGTAGGAGTATGCCTCTATCGAGCTCGGTAACAATGCGATGTCGCCGAGTCGAGCTAACAATAGAGACAATAGAAAAAGGTGAGCAAGGGTTCTATTGTGGTGTCGAAGAGCGTGTATTGTTTAATTAGCGGAGTGCCTAAGTGCTGAAGGAGGCTCCGGGCACTGTTGAGACCTAGTGCAATCGATTTAAATGGGGGGCTAAACGTACTAAAACATACCAAACTTTTTTTTTTTTTTTTTAGGTTTCATAGTCCGGAAAACCCACCATAATCCCGAAAAACCATTGTTTTGGTGGTGGGAAAATGATGGGGTAGAAACGGTGAATCTATACTACTCCCGTTTTTGCCGATACGCTTACCGCATACGAGGGCTCGGACATCGCTGGTCACATTATGGGTGCATTCAAGAATAGTATTAATTCAGCCAGTGCTTATGATATGCCTATGACATGTTTCAAACACTTCGAAAATAAACGATTCAATACTCTGCAAGTATATATGCAGCATGTTGAAAACGCATATTTTTTAAAGCGCATGATAGCTAAACGTTTTTGTATCTGTAGCTAAATGTCAAATCCAGGAAGGAGAATCTTCTGTGTTTGTACTATTATTTAGTCTGTGGTTTGTGCACTATGAGATACTTATTCAGCTACTAGCTGTGCCCGCGGCTCCGCCCGCGTGGAATTCGGTCTGTGTCAGTAAGCGGCTAATTCACCCCTAATTTCTCTCCCGCTACCCTAGAGGCGGAACATGAAGTAAAGTTGACAGATGGATTTATCCTATTAATTTTTATTGGCATGATTTAAACGACATACAATAGTAGGTGTATATCGGACGATACAGGACCACTTTTGTATTTATACGTTCATGTCCACGGCAAATATCATCCAAATCGATCCTCCCGTTAAATCAGTCTAAGCATGAACATGAAAGGTAAGAACAGGCGCGGTTGAAATGGGGGGGGGGGGGGGGTGTCACAAATGCAGAAATGTTTTTTTTTCTATTTGAGGAATTAGTAATCCTTAAGGGGTGATTTCCGGGATAACAATGCAAAAAAAACCGGCCAAGAGCATGTCGGGCGATGCTCAGTGTAGTTTCATAAATGCCGCCCTGTTACGAAACATCCGTTCAAACGGTCGTTTATTAAGGGATATTTGGCGGCGCCTACGTCAGTTTACTATCCGGCACATCCTATCACTATGCGATTTTGACTGATAATTCAAAAACGGCTGAACCGATTTTATTCAATATAGTTTTTATTGAAAGTTCTTATCAGGCCTCACCAAATTTCAGCTTTCTAGTGCGAACAGTAACTGAGCTAGACCGTGGACAGACGGACGGACATGGCGAAACTATAAGGGGTCCTAGTTGACTACGGAACCCTAAAAAGAGATAAATAGTAGTTTATGTAACTGTTACGTAATAAGGCCTAATTATGTACAGAAGCATACACTGCTTTACCTACACACATATTAAAAATCCACTGAAACCATGCGTGCCGGCGGTCGGGAGGAAGGGGGAGGGGCAGATTTTGATTACGTTACCGTAGGTAATGAATTGTCATACGTTTTTACCACACTGTCACAGATAATACACTGATGTTAGGTTACTGGTTGCAATAATTGTGGTAATTACATACTTCAAGGTAAGCACATTACAATGTACTAATGAACGTCAGAGAAAAATAAAATTCGTGAGTGTCGTGGAACACTCTGTTGGAACGAAGTTATGTTATTTAATTTTATTACATTTTTGATTTTTTCGTAAATTTTGTTTTTAATTTTTTTGTATTTTATTGAAATTCTTGAAATTTCTGAAATTTTTGAAATTTTAGAAATTTAGAAATTTTTGAAATTTTTGAAATTTTTGAAAGTTTTGAAATTTTTGAATTTTTTGAAATTTTTGATTTTTTCGAAATTATTAAAATTGTTGAAAATTTTGAAATTTTTGAAATTTTTGAAATTTTTGAAATTTTTGAAATTTTTGAAATCTTTGAAACTTGAATTTTTTGAAATTTATGAAATTTATGAAATTTTTGAAATTTAGAAATTTTGGCATGTTTTTCATTTTTGACATTTTTTACTTTTAGGTTCTCGACTTTTTTCACTTTTATCACTTTGTCACTTCTCACTTTCACTACACTTCACTTCACTTCACTTTATTCTATTTTATATATTTTTTATTTCATTCCATTTTGCATGTATCTCAATCGTATGGGCGTTTTCGTGACGTGACGCTTTTTCGTGACGGTCACGTGACTTTTTTTCACCTAGACCCCCATCCGCGAACCGTCCAATAAGGAACTTCGTTCCAAAACTACCACCGGTTCTAACTCTACACCTCTGGCCCAAGAAGTATTATGACCGAAAAGATACTCGACGGGACTTATTTTTTTCAAAACAGTAATACATTATTAGATCTAAAAGGTACAAAATAATGCGTAGTTCTTCAAGAAGACATATCAAAACAGCTTGAGAGACAGATAATGTACCTATTGTTTAATTATAAAGAAAAATAAATCCTAATCTGACTGCTTCACAAAACGTTTGATATGTTTCCCTACCTAAACGGTGTCCTATAAATGTTGTAGTAGTTTTTTGGTTTGGGCCATGCATCTTTGTCCGTCATATATAATACTCGAACCTGCAATAACCCTTTGACATTCATGACATTTTCAAATATTTCTTAAGAGCGGGTAAATGTAAATTTAAAGCATCGGCGGGTAACATGTTATAGATATGAACACCTTGACCAAAAAATTACAAATTATTTAAATACTAAATTTCATCTAAATACGGACAGCGGTTATTGGTTGTTTCTTCCCCATGTAAACTTTCACCCCTTTTGTATCCGTTTAAAGGATAATTTCCGAGATAAAACTATTTTATTTCCTTTTTTAATTAATTATCTCCATAACAAATTTTATCTAAATCGGTTCTGCGGTTAATAATTCCCTATACAAATTTCCAACTATCTTTTCACCCCTTTAGGGTTGATTTTCGGAGTGAAAACTATCATTTGTCCTTTCTTGAGACCCATACTATACCAAATTTCATCTTTATCAGTTCAGCGGTTAAAAAATCGTCATACCAACTTCCAACCCCCTTTCCGGGGTGAAAGGGTTTATTTTCGGGATGAAAACTATTCTGTCGTTTCTCGGGACTCAAATTATCTGCATACTAATTTCTATTAAAAAATCTCCATACAAACTTTCAACCCCCTTTTCACCGCCTCCAGGGTTGATTTTCGGGATGAAAACTATTCCTTGCCCTTTCCCGGGACTCAAACTATCTCTACACAAAATTTCATCAAAATCCGTTCAGCCGTTTTCACGTGATAGATGTATAGATAGATAGTTTTATTGAAAGTACCTTTCAGGCTTCGCTTCCATTATTTTTTTCAAACTTTTTGGACCTACGGTTCTAAAGTAAGGTGGGGGGGGGGGGATTTTTTCAAGATGAAACTATCCTTTGTCCTTTCTCGAGACCCATACTATCTCTATACCAATTTTCATCTAAATCTGTTCAGCGGTAAAAAAAATCCTCATACCAACTTCCAACCCCCTTTTCACCCCCACAAGGGTTTGAAAACTATCCTATGACATTTCTCGAGACTCAAATTATCTCTATACTCATTTCTATCTAAATCGTTTCAGCGGTTAAAAATTCTCCATACAAACTTTCAACCCCATTTTGACCCCCACCAGGGTTGAGTTTCGGGATGAAAACTATTCTTTGCCCTTTCCCGGGACTCAAACTATCTCTATACAAAATTTCATCGAAATCCGTTCAGCCGTTTTCACGTGATGCGCGGTCAAATAAACGGACAAACAGATAAACAGATAAACAGACAAACAGATAAACAGACAAAAATTCTAAAAATTGTTGGAACGTGTTCTGTTATCGATTCTAAGTATCCCCAGCCAACTTTTTTTCGATTATCTTCCATGTACAGACTGTCGACCCTCTTCAGCTTTATTATATGTATAGATGTTAAACTAAAATCATTTTAATATATTTCAAAGTATTGGACTAAGATGTTCAAAATAATTAGATGTATTTGCCTACATAAGATATACCTAATATACGTTGAGATACGCAAGAACTTTCTAGGTATGTAGTTAATAGAGCATTTTTAGGGTTCCGTTTATAGTTTCGTCATATCCGTCTGTACGTCTGTCCGTATGTCACAGCCATTTTACTCGGAAACTATTTTTTTCTGCAAGGTTTGATTTTAAGGGAACGTAATACACATTACGAGTACAACATACGTTGCAACTTAAATTTATGAATCTTTTCAAGCATTTCAACTAAAATATGCTGAATTGAGAATCGCACCAGACGTCACATCCTGAGTAAGGACAAATACGTGACCACTTACCGCATCATTTCAACCCTTTTGCAATGGCGTGCTCTTATATTTCTACTGGAGAAACTAACTGCAATATTTGTCTACGCTCCATTTAGGACACCTAGTTCTTTAGTTTTTGTTTTAATAAAATTTTAACGGGCTCCGCCACCAAGTCGCTAGTAGTCCTGCCTACGAAGTTGAAAGGTCTGAATCCCGGTAACGGAAATTATTTTTAGGGTTCCTTATAGGATCACTTTGTTGTCCGTCCGTCCGTCCGTCCGTCTGTCAAGACCCTTTTTCTCAGGAACGCGTGGAGGTATCAAGCTGAAATTTATATCAAATACTCAGGTCTACTGTACCTTGTAGCTGTAAAAAAATTCAACTTCTAATCTAACGCAATCAAAAGATACAGCCGTTTATGCCGCAAATTTCCGCATATTTTCGAAACTCGCAAGGGAATCAAAACCTACAGGGTACTTCCCGTGAACTCAGAATCTTGAAATTTGGTACGGAGCAACGTCTTATAGCACAGATAAAGGAAAAGTTGCGAAACCGTACATTTTTAGTTACATCATATAATAAAAATATTTTTAATAATTTTAAAGTTCCTACCCGTATATACCTACGTACGGAACCCTAGGTGTGCGAGTCAGACTCGCACTTGGCCGGTTTTTTTGAAGTGGAGCAACTAATGTTACACTATTTTTATTAATTTATCAACTAAATAATTGATTTCCCATTCTAAAATTCACATTGCCTTTCTATAATACCTAGTTTATGTAACTGTTACGTAACAAGGCCTAATTACGTACAGTTTTATTTTCGTACATATGTACACTGCTTTATCTACACACATATTATAAATCCTAAATAAAGTGTTCGGAAACCATTAGAATGACCGCCATTGCACCGCCATGACCAACTCGATTGATAGGAGGGCAGATTTTCATTACGTTACCGTAGGTAATGAATTTTCATACGTTTTTACCACACTGTGTGCCAGTTTGACAATAAATACACTTATGTTACTGGTTGCAATAATGGTGGTAATTACATACGATTTCCGAACGCGGAATAGAGGATTTATGATATTGGTGTAGATAAAAGTTATTAAAGCACACCACGACTAGTTATTATACTAACTGCAATAAGTAATTAGTAAGTGCCCAATTATTCAAAACAGCCTGGATTTACGGTATTTGAATTTAAGTTCTTCTTTCGTCTCGTCAATCTTTCAGTGGAATCACCTTTTTACGCCACTTAAATCCCACATGAATAATTAGTCAGTGAACCCAGTTATTTATTGCTGTAAAGTGCAATTTAATTCGTTTCAACCCATTCGGAATATTAACGTTGGCGGACGTTGCACTCGAAAATATATTTGTTTACCCAGTTTTAATAAAAAAATACTTTTCAAATTTACAATTTCGTGCTACTGGATTTTAATTTTGATTGATTACTCTGTAACTCTTACGAATGCAAATAATTTTTAAGATGATAAGTCTGTTTTTATATTTAAGGGCTCAAAAGAGAAAATTAAAAATAAGTTCATCAAAATATGTAAAATAAGGTCAAAGCAATAACTATAACCACTTTTGCGGGAGAAACGTATTTTCTTAAAGAAACCACTTATAAAAGTGATTATGCTTCATCAATGCCTTTCCAGAGCCATAGGATACTCTGTTTACATGAATACGAATCCCATCTTTATTTATAGATTTGTATTTGTTGGCCTGTAGTTAGTTCCACAATAAAAAAAACTGTTTAAAACGGGGTATTCGAGTGCCAAGTGAATTCGATTGTCACTGCTACTACTACCAATGCAACGGTAGTAGTAGCAGTGACAATTAACGGACGAAAAAAGCGAACTCGAAACTGGGTAGATCGCTATGGTGTGTGGGTAGACCACAACTAACACTCGCAGAAACTTCAGTTACTCCGTGATAATGGCGAATGCAACTGTGCCAAAATATCGGAAACTAAGAAAAACAAATACACATTGTAAATACCCCGTTTTAAACAGTTTTTGTAATGTTAATGACCATGTTAGCTTAGTTCCACAAATTGTACAGCTCGCTGAAAAAAAATGTCTGCAATACAAATATTGGGCAATTTGGTCGTATTTGCGTAAATATAGTTCTACGACAATTTTGCTTGACTATAAATGGTGCTGCCTACGGTACACATAATCACATACATATACTCGTATGCATAGATAGAAAAATAGGTTACAAATTTGATTATACTGACGATATAGGTGGTCGTTTTGAACCCTAATAAACCTTGGAACAAACACATGCCAAAATATGTCTTGAACTTGTTTACAAAGCATTAAGGAAGCTTATTATGAAACTTCCTCATCCATAGGGTAGGTTCACACCAAAGCGTTTGAAAGTTTAATGAAACTCTGCTACAACTCTTTGAAATAGCTATTAAGCACTAGACGCGCTATTAGTGGTAAAGTAGTGCATTAAGTTGCTTTAACATGGCTGAGTAGGCATCAGCTTTTTTGAGGAGTAAAGATTCTAGGAGAGCTGAGAATCGGGTATTTTTTGGAAGTTGTTTATTACATAATGGTTGCCATTTGCCGACCCGCATGATTTTTTTGGGATAAGTCATAGACTCTGTCATACGAATAAATTTTCTTGAAATTAAAATGTCTAATAAATCTCCTTCTCTAGTAGCCCAGAAACTTCGAAATGTGAAGATAGATCAGGCGCCTGAAGCGGGAGTCAAAACAGCCCTGACAAAAACCCCGGCCAGCGTAGGTGCGGAAAACTGTATGGAATATTGTAGTGATTTAAGTCGTGAAAATGTTTTATTTCTTATTCTACCACAAGTCCAGATAAAATATTTGAAATACAAAGAAGCGCCAAGAACACCTATAAGGGTTATGGCTTACGCTGTCAAAGTAACCCTCATTCATAACTTTCAAGTAAAGTTTATATTGGCTCGCTTGAGTACCTGATATTGGCGTGTGAGTGAAGTTTTTGTATATGACGTAAAGGGTTAGATACATAGGTAACATACAACGACATTTTATAATCAAAATAATAAGTTTAGTTATTTTTAGGGTTCCGTACCTCAAAAGGAAAAAACGGAACCCTTATAGGATCACTTTGTTGTCCGTCTGTCTGTCTGTCTGTCTGTCTGTCTGTCTGTCTGTCTGTCTGTCTGTCAAGACCATTTTTCTCAGGAACGCGTGGAGGTATCAAGCTGAAATTTATACCACATACTCAGGTCTATTGCCCCTTGGAGCTGTGAAAAAATCAAACTCAAAAGCCAACGCAATCAAAAGATACAGTCGTTTATGCTGCAAATTTTAGTTTTTCGGCACTCGCAAAACCTACGGGGTACTTCCCGTGAACTCAGAAACTTGAAATTTGGCACGAAGCAGCGTCATATAGCATAGACAATGGAAAAATTACAAAAAGTAGACATTTTTATTAAAATCATACAAAAAAACATTTTTTAAATTTTAAACTTACTACTTTTTTTCTCGTAAACGCGTGGAGATATTAAATTGAAATTCATGTCAAATACTCAGGGCTATAGGACCTTTCAGATGTAGCAAAACCAAACTTTTATGTAAACGCAATCAAAAGAAATAGCAATTTAAGTCGCATATTTTGAAACTGAGTACTCGCAAGAAACTCAAAACCTACAGGGTACTTCCCGTAAACTCAGAAACTTGAAACTTGGCACGAAGAAACTTCATATAGTACAGACAAAGGAAAAATTACGAAAAGTAGACTTTTTTAGTAAAATCATACAATAAATATTTTTTTAAATTTTAAACTTACTACCTTTTTCCTCGTAAACGCGTAGAGGTATTAAATTGAAATTCATATCAAATACTCAGGTCTATAATACCTTTAAGTTGTAAAGGTTTGTACGGAACCCTCGGTGCGCGAGTCCGACTCGCACTTGGCCGGTTTTTTTTTAACTTTTGAACACTAATATAAATAAGTATTACTACATTCTTTGACAAAAAATCATACGTACAGCCTGACTGAACTCATCTTTCCACTCATTCAGACAATAATAACGAAACAAAACACTATAAGGTAACGTTGTCTTATATTTATCAGAGTTTCTATGGCTAACAACTGTCTCCATTTAGTGCCTTTACAAAGAAGCGATCAAAATTACTGAGGAATGCAGGATAAATGGCTAAGAGCCGTAAATGTATTATCTTATCATCTTGATAATATCATTAAAGTTGGTAAAATTTGGACATGTACGAGTATCATTAAAGATTCTCAAATGAGAAAGATAAAAAGTAAAGTGGGGTTATAATTCTATAATGCTGAGATCTTGAAGACATCAGGTGATACAAAGTTAATGTTTTAACATTAAGCCCTAAACTTAAATTGAATTGTATTGTAAGTACTGAGTAGGTACTTCAGTGTTTATTCGTAAGCTCGAGGCGCTTCGAATTACTTACGAGTATTGTGTTTTATACAAAAGAGCCGAAATTATTCATTAAATAGTTTCAGATGAAACTTTGCTTTAGCCAAACTCAAAATGTTCTGTTTAGCATCAAAGTGGAAATCCAAAATCCCTTAAGCCGAGTTAGAAAATTACCAAGTCGACTTTTGTCAGCCTACACGCAACAGTGCACCTTATCTCGTATGATATAAGGGTGTATTTTCATGCAAATGCACAGTTGTATTCAATGTAACTGTGAGCGAATAGCAACTTTATTTCCAGCGCGACAATTGGCCAACTAGGTTTTGGCAACTAATTGTTCAGATTAAAGTTTGGGTCGCTCACTAACTTTACGATTCCTCTATTTAAATTTTATCCGGTTTTAGGCTTAGCTACATTTGCATAATGCGTTTATTGTGATTACTTACATAAATGTAGTTTGCAATTTACTAAACAGCTTTGATAGAACATGTGTTTGTTTCCAGTTTATTCTATAAAGCATTATTTATTGATGAAACTCAATTCATATTTAAGTTAGGGAATTCAATCTTATATAGCTAAAATTAATTTCAAATTCAACAATTGTATAGGTATGAATAATTGTATAGTATATGCAACGAGTGTCAAATAAAATTAGATTGAGATCAATTTTTAAACTTTGGATACCGCACCTGTTACTTAATACCAAGAATTATGGTACCGTCATTTTTATATCTTTTATACAATTTTAGATAATGGAAACAAAACAAAATAAATACAAGACAAGAATGAGCGAGTGTACGCGTTTAATTGAGTAATATAAGTGTAGGTGAGACTATGTGTGTGGGATGGAGTGTGTAGAGAAAAACTTAAGTTATGCAGTTTAGTAAGATACATTTAGACCTGAAAAACAATATCCGACTGTGTATTAATTTAGGTAGATATATAATAAAACCTCAAAGCAAGAATTTAACTCGATATCGCACACGCGTACTACCGTAACGGATAGACATAGATTACGACAAAATCACTTCTAAAGCACAAAACTGAACAATTTACCATTGTTTTCCTTAGCCGACACAACTTTCTAAGAAAAATATTAGGTTTTCTCGTATAGTAGTAAACACAGAAATTCTTGAAGAACTCGCGAATTATAATTCGCGAGTTCTTCTCTGTGGTACCTATTAAAAGTGTAATACCATCCCGTTCGATCTTGGTATTGTTATTACCATGACAGGTCTATGGCTAGTATGTCTATGAATAAAACAATTAAAAGTACAGTATCCTATAATTAAAGTGAAAACCCAAAACTAAAGTCGAACACGTTCGGGACTCCTTGAAACTTACTCGTACAATACCAGTCGTAATTTCGTGTTACTTGCCAAAACTTTTTCCCTCACGATAAGAGTGAAACCGTATAAGTTTATAAATTAAATCGAGAAGTTACTGTGTCGCGGAATCAGGCGCTCTTGTGATCGACAAATATGGATATTACTTGGAGTTTTGCATCCGTAGGGAATATTCTAAAGTTAGAAGTTTAAGAATTGGTCTCAGGTCTTATAAATATACTATGCATAGGCGTCTTAAAGGTTTTGTATACGTACACATAAATAATGTTTCAGGGGTACTCGACGTAAATACATAGTTAATGAATAAACTGTTATTTCTGACGCAGGTAACTCAAGGGGAAATATAGGTTTCCTAATTAAATAAGTAAAATACACTTGCAAAAGTGAAGTATATTCGTAGGCACCTACAAAAAAAGTCTGTAACATTGTTCATGATTCATAATTCCCCAATAAATTCAATGATGTAACAGGATTTTGCAATATATTAAACATATTCGAAATTAAACCACAAAAGTTAAAGTTCAACTAAAGTAAGTTAAAAGTATCAATCTCATTTATGATGTCATAGGAGTGCTGTTAATTCAGGGACCGGAAAACCCCTTCATTTGATTAATCGTTTCGATAAGGTAACCCTATTAAAGTCTTACCCTAATGATAGGGTTACCCTATCATTGGGTTACCCTATCGATATGGAAATCATTTTGAATAGGCTTAACCCTTTTCAATGTGGTTTCCGAGTCGAATGGGGTAAAGATAGCTTTAATATTTACCGCTTACCCTATCATAGGGCTACCCTTTTCCTGTCTCTTTTCCACGCAGGCAGGCGGTTCTTTCTCATTTGAAATGGAACAGGAGAGGTGGCGGCGGAACAAATCGAGTAAATATAAGATTTGCTGTCGTTTATTCATTCTGGAAAAGTCACACTCACAGTCCAGTCCTCTGCTCGCGTACACAACTTTAAATTAAATAATTTCTGTTAAAGAAATGTGTCTTACCTTCAGTTTATTTTTGCATAGTTCGCACGTACTGATGAGTTGGGCAATAATTATTTTGAATAATAATAAAAACACAATTTTTATTCATATTCAAATCGATTTGACACACACCAATACATTCATCCTCCTAGCGTTTGTCCCGGCTTTTGCCACGTCTCAGTTGAGCCTGTGGTCCGCTTGGCAACCTAATCCCATGAATTGGCGTAGGGATTGGTAGTCGTTTTCAGCTAATTATGGGATATACGAGCGTTTTTGGGCACCCGATATTTCGGGTGCGAGGTAAATACCCCGTTTCGAATAATATTTATAATCAGGGGATGTAGATTTCAAAAAAATATTTCTGTTTTATTATCCAAGATGGCGGTTATATACTTTTTACTGAAAAATCGTCATGGTAGTTATTTTCGGTTAATTATTCGGGGTGCATAAATTATATCTGTTTTAAAATTCAATATGGACTGGTTTTTTTATTATTATTATTATACACGGTGAATCTGAGTAACCCGACAGATTTCAACCATAAATTCCTGAGGTCATAAGGAGTAATAAATGTTATATGAATTTAGGTCGATTTCGCCAAAAAAAAGTTTTTTTTTCTTTTTTAAGATTTTTTAAATGCTTTTGAACATAAAGACATAAATGTTATTGATAAAACTGTCGATTAAAATAAATTAGTACATTTTGGCTACGACCACCCTGTAAAGAGTGTAACGACAAAGCAGAAAAACTCCGAAACTAGGCTAATTCCAGAAAAGTTTATACGACATTTTAGTCTCAGTCAGTTATTTATCAGTCAATTATCAGGAATTTATGGTTAAAATCTGTCGTCGGGTTACTCAGATTCACCGTGTATATATATACAGGGTGGAAAGATAAGTCAGGCTCTGAAGGAGAAACTACCTTAAAACCTTGAGATAGCTCAATTCGCTCAAAGGAAACATTCTTTTATTTTTCCTACTACACTTTCCATTTTTTTCCATACTAATTGTATGAAAAATATTATTATTGTTATTTATAATAATTCGGGTTCTCTTGAGCCCTAAACTTGGTTGGTATTTAGAAGTTTTTATCCTCGTTGGAAACAGGATCGATTGGCATCAATTGTCATAAAAATTATTTATGGCAAACATTACAAAATAATTTTTTTTTTTGAAAACTGTACTCTTTTCCAAAAATTTGTAAATGCAGTTATGTCCCTTTAAAAAATTAAAGTATGTTTCCTTTCAGTGAATTGAGCTATCTCAACGTTTTAAGGTAGTTTTCCTCCAGGGCCCGACTTATCTTTCCACCCTGTATATTTTATATGAATTTTATTTTCAGTTTATATTCATTTGATTGTCGTTTGATTTTCATTTGATTTTCATTTGATTTTCATTTGATTTTCATTTGATTTTCATTTGATTTTCATTTGATTTTCATTTGATTTTCATTTGATTTTCATTTGACTTTCATTTGACTTTCATTTGATTTTCATTTGATTTTCATTTGATTTTCATTTGATTTTCATTTGATTTTAATTTGATTTTCATTTGATTTTAATTCGATTTTCATTTGATTTTCATTTGATTTTCATTTAATTTTCATTTGATTTTCATTTGATGTTTATTTGATTTTCATTTGATTTTCATTTGTTTTTCATTTGATTTTCATTTTATTTTCATTTGATTTTCATTTGATTTTCATTTGATTTTCATTTGATTTTCATTTGATTTTCATTTGATTTTCATTTGATTTTCATTTGATTTTCATTTGATTTTCATTTGATTTTCATTTGATTTTCATTTGATTTTCATTTAATTTTCATTTGATTTTCATTTGATGTTTATTTGATTTTCATTTGATTTTCATTTGTTTTTCATTTGATTTTCATTTTATTTTCATTTGATTTTCATTTGATTTTCATTTGATTTTCATTTGATTTTCATTTGATTTTCATTTGATTTTCATTTGATTTTCATTTGATTTTCATTTGATTTTCATTTGATTTTCATTTGATTTTCATTTGATTTTCATTTGATTTTCATTTGATTTTCATTTGATTTTCATTTGATTTTCATTTGATTTTCATTTGATTTTCATTGGGTAACTAATTTATTTCAACACAACAACACATAACAGTAAACATATAATAAACACTAAACAACTTAAAACTAGAGATAAAAAATTTGGCCCAGATCGCTGTCAACGGGCAGGGTGCCCAGAAGGCTGGCCGTATTGCCATGTTGAATGGCGATAGCTATACGTTGTGCAAAATAGTAGCCAGCCCTCTGGTCACCAGAGGCTTCTATTAGGCGCGCCGATAGATCTTTGTATAGTCGGCGCGCGCTTGGCCCCCACGGCCCCAAAGTTTCAACCCCAAACGCCGCAAATATGTAGCTACTTCCTAGAGCAACATACTTGCGGCGCTTGAGGTCTTCGGCCGAGGATGCCGCGGTGCCAGCATTGATTTTGGTGCCTGAAATACGGGACGGTGCCAAGGTATCAACGCAGGTAGCGTCCCAAACTAGCGGCCGTCCCATACTCCAAGGCACCAGTGTCATGCCGTCGGGCCTCTTGCCGTCGTCCCTGGCCAAACCGCTAGGTTCCAGGACTGCCGGCAGTTTAGCGCTGACAAGGGCCCTTCGGATGACGTCGTTAATGCTGGCGTGGCGGGAGATCCTCCCAGCACTTCGGACGCAAGATAGACCGTGGTGGCCTAGACTGTCCACCATGACGCCGCATTGACAGCGATGAGGTTGGTTTGTTGGTGCCCCCAAACGTAAGCAGGTTGCGAGGCGAAAGGTGGTGTTATCTAACAGTGTTCCAATATTGGGAGATGGTAGAGCTGTTAACCAGAGGCCAGACTCCCACTCTGCAGTAGCGAGGAGACGAGCGCGGTCCGTCGGACTAGGTGACGTATCTAAGAGATTTTTCCGTACTAGTCGACAGAGCGGCTCGTCCCATTGCCTCTGCGAGCAGGGATGGTCAGGTAAATCGGTGTTCGGGCAGGTTATAGACCAAACGTTCTTGGCCTCGGAGCAGTGTGCAGCCTCCAGGGACCCAATGGAAGGGGCCAGTATTTTTCCTATAAGGCTTTGAGCACCATGCACCGAGGACAAGAACGCAGGTAACGCCACGCAGGAGATTTTGCGGATACCCAGGCCACCGAACCTAATAGGTAAGCTAGCCTGGGTCCAAGTTCTGTCGTCAAAAGATATGTTGAAAATGGATGTCAGTGTTTCTACGACTAATGTATCTAATTTTGAAACCAAATCAGGGTATTTCCAAAGATGGGATCCGCGAAGAATGTATGTAAATTTTGGCACAAATAGGCAATGTTTTATGATTGAATAAGCGGAGTGAATGTTAATTTTTGATAAACGATGTGATGTTGCTTTGAAATTTTGAATTTTAGAATCTACAAAGATTTCAAATGACTGGTCCAAGACGGGACAGCCAAGGAGGTGAAGTGATTCTTTATTTATAATTTTTATACCAGGAGCTAGATTATTAAAAAGGTCTATTGTATTTTTCTTGTTTGGACAGGAATCGGTAATAAATAGTTCGCATTTTGAAAAATTTAGGGAGAGGCCAATTGTTTTCAAGTTTGTAGTTATCTTTTTAAAATCTTCGAGAACAGAAGTCGCTTCACCGCCGAGGGTCCCGTCATCCAGATACCACACGTTTAATTTAGAATTTAGTTCCTTAATGATGGGATGTATGGCGAGACTGAAAATTGCTAGGCCGAGGGGGTCGCCTTGTTGACATCCTACCGATGAATCCAGAACGTTTGTTTTATATAATAATTTAGACGGGGAGCTATAACACTGCCAAAGAAATTTGTATGTCAAGGGAATTTTTTCTTTTATTTGTGTCAACAAGGCGCCTCTATCTACAGAATTAAAAGCGTTACAAACATCCACCTTCAGTAGGACCTCTCCTGCCTCATGCTCAAGAAACGTTCGCACGGCATGCACGGCGGCTTCGCAGCCACTCTTGGAACCAAACCCCAGTTGGATTGGCTGAAGTTCTGAGCTGAGTTGTGAGAGAATGGAGCGACAAGCAATCTTGGCGGCAAGCCGACGAAGCGTGGTGCCAACGGCAATAGGCCGAATGCCGCCGTCTTTTTTTGTTAGGGCACAGAGGTTTGCACCATACAGGACGTCTCTGATATCTTCTGGGACCTGACCGGCTAGCATGATGTTCACCAGGGCTGTCAGGTCCTTTAAAATGTTTTCCCCAGTTTCTCCGCAGCCGTTGCACAGGTCTTTTAGGTGCTGGGGTGTCAAGCCATCCAGCCCGCCTGCGGAGCCATTGGGGAAAGACATGACTGCTCCAAAGACGTCCTGTGGAGTAGCGGTAAGATTTCGATCGGTCATTTGCGGGGGATCAGGGAGACAAATGTTTGTAGCTGGAGGTGGATGTTTGCTGTGGAGAGCTGTGAGTGTGTCAGAGTTGGAAGGGGCTACTGCATCGTCAGAGAAGAGCAAGCGAGCAGCACCACTAATGTCGCCGTCAGCAACTTTGCTTTCAACTATTTTAAATAAATTATTTTTGGAATTCCTGGAATTGTTGGGAGAGGGCCGAAATGATACATCTGTGCAACAGTTATCCTTAACTATTTTGGTAAGTGATTTTGAATTTTGATTTGAATCTACATGTAGTACTCTAAAGGTGAAAGTTAGCAAATTTTCCCAATTTCGTGTTGAATTATCAGAGAGGACGGCTTTGATGGTGTCGCTCAAGTATTTGGAAACGGATATCCGGGCACCACGCGGTATCCGTTTTAAAACTGGACGCGAATTTTTGAAATCACTCAGAGTTTGATGAAATGGTAAGTCCAATCCGATGTGGTCTGGTAACTGAGAGTGAGAGGAAACCGATACATTGGCCTGGGACGGTGTTGAAGGAGTAGGTTGTGTCTGACCTGAACGATGTTTTTTACCGATATGGATGTTAAGGCCTCTAGGGCCTTTAAAAAAACGTGGTTCAGAGCATTCTGGACAGCGTAGGTGGTTTTCGGACGATGCAGTAGCTCGTATAGGGCAAGAAAGGTTTAGGGGCATCAACAATACGATAAAAACCAATACTTACTTAAATAAAACTTAGAGTAAAAAGCACAAAAAGTAAACACTTAATTAAATAACTTATGTAGTAAAAAGGATAAAGACAAACAGTTTTCTTCAGGGGGGTACTCCAAGCACCTGCGCTTGAGAAGAGGGCAGGGCCTCTGTGGCTTCTGCTTTACAGAAGGGTTCTTTAGCATGGGCTCATTCGTCGCAAATATTTTTGTTTCACTTTGCTTTGTAATAGACCAACAGTTGGGAATGTATGGAGACACGGAGGGCGAGAAATCATAAGCACACACGACTGAAATTACTCGTCGAGTACAAATCGTGTCATGTAAATATTGATTTTTTCCGAAGTGACATTCTTGTCATTGATGTTGGGCCGCACATCGGCGCTTGTCTTAGGTTAGGCCTGCGGTCTGTGGCCTCCGCGGAGATTTAGTTTTTTACTTCCCGATACCTAAAAATGCTCGCTTTTAATTAACTGCAGGATTTGTGGTAGGTATTCAACGTAAATAAAATTTATTTTGGCGATAATTTTATCCGGTACGTGTTTACATCAATTTTCATTTGACTTTCATTTGATTTTCATTTGATTTTCATTTTATTTTAATTTTATTTTCATTTTATTTTCATACAACAAGTGCATCAAACGTACGATTACGTACGAAATGGGTTTTATGGACGAGGGTTACACTCTAATTTTCACTTCAATTGCGAGGAAATTATTTATCTTAATTATAAATATTACAATGAAAACAAATATGGTTCCCACCAATTAATTTTTTAATATATTTTTTTTGAATTTTCAACGTAAATTTAGTCATAGATACTTGTTTTCTGCCAAGTCATAAAACCATATCGGGGCACTTCTAAACTATTATCAACTCCTATTTTATTTGATTTCATTTAATTAATTATAGAAAACACGCAATTCAAATAATTATAGCAAGATTATAATAAAAGAACAAGTTTCAGTATTCTACGAAATTTTACTGCTCAATTAAATTGTGCAATATATTTTGCCTCTATTTGGCTGTTGAGCTACATTCTTAGTCTTAGAAGAAAATTTTACTTTATGCCCCAGAGCTTAAAATGCGATTTTATGTCGTCCACGCACGACTTAAAGTCGAACTTTACGAGCATGAGATGTGAAAAGAGTATATCTGCCTACCTTGGATTTTAAAACAGATATAACTTTTGCTGGGCATAAGGGAAACTACGCCTTATTGGGATTAGGTCCAGTTTCCACACGATGTTTTCTTACACCGAAAAACCCAGATTACATTATTATACGCGGAACATTATTTAAAATAAAAAGCATGAATAAATAATTCTGTTCAGAATAAATTATTTCTATTACATTTTATCGCATATGAATTAGTCCCGACAAAATTATTTTGAATCATTTTAACGGGAATAAAATCAACATAAGTTTATTCTTACGATATTTTTTTCAAGTAATGATTTTATTCTTGAGTGTCCAACACTGACTGATATTGATCGTTTCATTATAGTAGAAGTATCGGTGAACGGCGTCACATTTTGCTGGAGCCATTGAAACAAAGTACCTATAACTAGAATAACACAAAATTATATATTTTAACACTTCACAATATGCATTTGATTTTGGTTCCTATAAGCCTGGGTCTAAGATTGAATCGACACGAGCCGTCACGTTCGAATGGCAAAAACAAAAACACCGGCACCACACAACGATTTTTTAGCGCACTAACAAGCAATAATAGCGACTAGATCAAAGGCGTAAGTACGAAAACATATGCAAAAAGATTCTTGTTTGTTTGTAGGCTCGCTCGTGCCGCCATACCGGCAGCGCTTAGCTCGTAGGGTGCTCGAATAATAAATAAGCCAAATGTATTGGTCACAGAGTTTAAAATAGCTTAATCGCATTTGAAAAACCCTATCCGATAGGGAAACCATATGCTGGGTTGTAACCACTTACCCGAATTAACTGTATTGATATGGTTAGCCTTTCGTTCGGGTAAGTCAAACGATACGCTTACCGAATTGATAGGATTTTTAAAAACAACTCTATCAAATACCCAATCTCGTACCCCTTTATTGGTTACCGGTTCCGGTCCCTGTGTTAATTTCATACTTTTTTTTAATACCAATCCGACCAAATCTGAATTCATTTTAAACAGTTTGTTCTAAGGTACGACTTGGTCATCTTCTAAACATTATCTAGTTACTTAACCATTAAAACAGGTAAGTAATAGCATTTTTTTTAGAAATAAAGCAAAAGTAGAAAAATCCACGGAAGATTTTAATATTAACATTGTAGTATCGTTAGCAGACGCTCTGCTTAATAAATAAATAAAATAAATAAATATTATGGGACAATCTTACACAAATCAACCTATTATAGTCCACAGTATGCTCAGCTAAGGCTTGTATTGTGGGTACTAGATGACGATATATATAATAGATAGATAAATACTTATATACATAGAAAACATCCATAGCTCAGAATCAAATATATGTGATAAACACACAAATAAATGCCCTGACCAAGATTGGAACCCGGGACCCCCTGCTTCATAGGCAGAGTCACTGCCGACTTGGCTAGGAAGCCGTTCATAGGAAATTAATTATAATAAATACAATTTATAATATGGACAAACCAATTTATAATAAAGACAACGAAAAAAATCCATATAAGGTGGCCTATTTTCTTTGCGCCAGAGATATAGTCTGCTGCATACTCTGCATATAGGTTTTCAGTATACAGTATAAAATGGCTCTTCGTGATTTAGTCAGTTCAATGCTGTATAAAAAACCTTTTTACTATTTAGTATGGTTGTGCTGTATGTATCAATATTTAAGTAGTGTAGTATCGGAGATAGAAGACTTAGTTATGTTTCTGGTTTCACTGTACATTGTTTTTTTTATATTTTAGATCAATTTTCTGGTTTTACCCAAAAATAATAATAATAAATACTCTTTATTGCACACCTCATACAGTTACAAGCACAAATTTTACAATTAGATAAATTTAGGTAGAGGTAAAAACAGGCGGTCTTATCGCTAATGAGCGATTTCTTCCAGACAACCTTTGGGTAGTGGAGACTAGAGAAAAACAATAAGCAGTAGGTGGTGCATAGAAACAAAAGAGACGAAATAGATAACACAGCACATTCATATGAATATACATACTTAAATAAATACAAAATAAACATACATATACGTACATATATACATATATAATACACACAATAAGAAACAACAGTGTCAACTTAAAAACCTAAGGAAGAGATAAATAGTATTCCTTAAGTTGCGATTTAAAGCTACCAATAGATTGCGCGCGTTTAATGTTGAGAGGGAGAGAATTCCACAAACGAACGGCCTGGAACGTAAATGAGCAATTATAAAATTTGGAAGATGAAGATGGCACTTTTAGGAGCAATTTTTGAGAGGATCTAATAGAATTAAGATAAGAGAAACGCTCTTTGAGGTAGCGGGGAGTTGCAGGGTTAAAAAGTATAGAAAAGAGTAAAGAAAGTATGTGAGAGTTACGGCGGTGACGGATAGGGAGCCATTTGAGTTGAGAACGAAAACTAGAAACATGGTCGAATTTGCGTAATCCGAAAATGAACCGAATGCAGGCATTTTGAATACGCTCAAGCTTATTAAGTTGCTCCTCGGTTAGGTCTAAATAGGAGATATCTGCATAATCAAGAATGGGGAGAAGTAACGACTGAGCAAGCGCAATTTTAGTAGCAATTGGCAGGAAATTCCGGAGCCGTCTGAGAGACCCTATGGCAGCAAACATCTTCCTGCTCACTTCACTCACCTGAGGCACCCATGATAGACAACGATCCATGATTACGCCAAGATTTTTCACTTGGTTGGAAAAAGGAATTTGGATACCATCGAAGACTATCGGAGGGAGACTGAGAAAGTCAATTTTGGAGATTTGTTTAGCGCTACCCATCACAATTACCTGTGACTTTAGGGGGTTTACTTTTAAACCGTAATTTTGACTCCAATTTGATATGCGGAGCAGATCAAGATTCGTGGCTTCTATAACTGAATTGAAATCGCTATGCATACCCTGCGAATATATTTGAAGGTCGTCGGCATAGAGGTGATACGAAGAGGAGAGATCAAGAGTTATGGAATTAATGAAGATAGAAAATAAAAGAGGAGACAGCACACCACCCTGTGGAACACCAGCTGATGTGCTGCACCAGGAAGAACACGAAGAATCTAGTTTTATTCTTTGCCGAATATACTGATATATGTAGTAGAATCTATCTAGATTTGAGATTAAAAACCAATTCAGAATCATATTTCATAATTTCCTCAACTAATGCCTTTTCATCAATCATTTACATATAGGAAGCTCTTATGAACCTTAGCGTTATGTTTAACGCAACCCAAAAACGATAAACTCGTTTATACAACGCCACTATGTAAACATTCGATACATTATTAAGATTCGCTCACTGATTGGCTCGCTGAGCCTCACCAAAATTTGCCCTCTCCAGTATCTTTGCATAAAATTTGCATTATCGATCCTCGACGTATTCGAGCGTTAGTAACTTTCGAAGAGATTATGTGGGCTCGAAGATATTGCTGAAAAGGTAAAAGAGGATAGTCAATAAAATAACTAAGTATTTTACCGTAAAAAAATCGCTGAATGTTTTAATGATAAAACGAGAAACCACTATTATGCATGCTACACAAAATAAAAATCATTTTGTGGATGGACTAACAAAAATATAGCACAACCGTGCATAGGACCCATATACCTCTATTCTAGAACATTTGATCAGAATAGTACGAATCAAAGCTTTATACCGTAGCTATGTAAGTAAGATACATTGACCGACCGGGCGGCAGTTTAGCATCTCTTCAAAAAAAGGAAGGGTGCGAAAAAAACAATATTGTTTATTGTTATGAAAATAATTTGAAGGCCTCTAGATCACTTTACAGGCTATAAAAAGCCCATTTTACACGCAAATTGATGCATTCATTTAAGGTAACAGGTGACAAGCACACAGCTAAGACCGTTATCCAAAAACACCAGTGATTTCATCCCAATAATATATCATGTCGTGGCCAGCTAAACGTGATGTATAGGGCCTAGGTGTCCTGTAGTAGGATTAGCATAGAATTTATCGTCACGAGGTTAGTATTGTTTTGTAATGTGTATACATATATAAGGTAGATTCATTGAGGATTGCAATTAGAGGGTCATTAATTGTAAAGAATTAAAATAACTTAATTACTATTTTTATTTTTGAGTTAAGGCGGCTTGTTATAACATGTTTTTATTTAATAATTTGGATACACTTGCTAATTCTTTACATATTATTTTGACATTGAAAAAGGATAAATGCTAAAGGGCTAAACACTATCAATTATAAAATACCTCAGACAGCTCCGTGCCATAATAACAGCGAATGAAACTGTAGGTATACAGAATTCATCCTCACTTGTCTTACCATGTAAACAAACACTTTTCAAAAACATTATCACACTTTTCTCAGGAATCATTACCTAAAATATTGTTCTAAACTTTGAATAACTCACAAAGTATTGAATTCAACCAAGTAACCACTGAACAATATCATTCCTAATAAAGTTTTCTTTAATTATCAAAAGAACGAAAGAATAACCTCAAAAATAACTGACATAACGATGTCTTGATTAACAGACGTTTGTTTAAATGATAAGACAAATATAGATCAATTCCGTATACGTTATGCATCATGATAAATTTTGTGGTTAAGATAGCAGATCAAACCGTCTGATAAATTTCTAGGGTCATTTCATGTCACTACTCCTGTTTGACCGGCGTGTTAATCGCACTCGGCTGACTGACGATGCCTTTGGGCATGCCCGTTGTGAACGCTTGATTATCTAACAAGTAGTTTATGTAGTGATGGAATACTACTACATGCTATATTTGGGAGTAAGGCTCTACCATACAACGTAACAAAAACACTTAAAATATGCACAACAACAAAAAATGTTGATTCAAATAAACTTCAGCCAATACCAGCACAGCATAATTTTCCTACATGCCTATTTGAAAAAAACTAATCATATTATACTTACAAACGCTAAGTATAATTTAATAATCAACATTTTATTGGTATAGTTTGTCCGAAGACTTAAGGATAAATGCGCCATATTTTATGTATGGCACATTTATCCTTAAACTATAACGAAATATCTTAAAAACCTTACTGTAAAAGAACACGCAGGGTCCTAGGTTGGCGAATAAAACCATAAACATTTGGTCACGTAGGTACGTACATTGGTGTAATGTTTAAAGCTACCGCGCCGCGCCTCTTCGCATTCGCGTCACCCACCCACCTAGGATGACGCGAAAGCTTAGATAATGATACATGGCATTAGTCAGACTAAGAACAAAAGTATTTCTCAAATTAAAAACCTTGCGTTAATTTAAAGATTAGGTTGCCACTATGAACACGCTCCTTTAAAATGTAGTTAACTAGGTAGCTGGAAAGCGCTTTAATAAGAAGTTCAGACTTACACAATGCACTTCGAAACTGTCTATGACGTGCTTTGTGTAAAACAAAAGCTGGCCCAATTCGAGCATATCTTTGAATAAATAATGTCTTTCTAAAAGTGACACTTCACAGAGCAATATTAATGATAAGGATTGTACTCGGACAAGTAAAAAGATTAACGGCATAATCAGCAGTTGAAAGAAAACAAGAGGTCGGAATGTCCGGGATACAAATAACTGGCAAGAATAACACACGAGCTGGTCTGAACTCCCGGCATCTGCCGGCTGTTGACGATGTTAAGTCAATGGAAGCGGCAAACTAGCTGGGTACGCTATATTTTAATGATAATACGAGTATGTAGCCCGTCGAGTTTGATTGAGAACTTAGAGACCATTAAACCACAGTAATATGATGTAACTAGGGCCTTCAATTTGATAAGCATTTTCAACTGATATTTTCTGATTATTTTGTGATTAAATGCTAAGAATTATTCCAACTAGTGAATGCAATTACAAAAAAAAGTTTCAAGGGCCTCAAGCGATTATTATTACGTGGCATTTTGTTATGTGTATCAAGCCTCTTATACCAATAAGACACCAACAAAAGAGAAAATGAAATATATTGTGTAAACCACTGTGAAACTACTATAGTACTAGTAGACCTAGTAGTATAGTCTACCTTTTTGGATACCATTTGATGAGTGTGATCAGCGTCAATAGTATTGGTACGCGTAAATTAGGTAGGTAGGTAGAAAATATGTTTTCAACACATCTGCTCGTAACGAAGTTCTTATTCCACCGCTTTTATGCTCATAATCCTAGATATTAAACACGTGTGCATTTCACAATAATTATCAAACTTGTGGAATAATTTAATAATCCGATCAAGTGACGTTTGTACTCTAGTACCAAGTTGAACGTACGCAGACGAATCGTTGTAATTTAGTCGGGTATTACCTTTACTTTTTTTTAACTCTTTATGAGTTTACATTCTAAAAAAGTAAAAAAAAAGTAAATATATTAAAAATATACACATTTACGACAGAATACAAATTATACAATCCAGATTGTGAATAAGAATCATTTCAACTTATTATATTACTCGTAATACACAATGAATTACGTTTTAAACACGAATTATTGTCTGTTTTAATATTGGCTGTTTGGCATTATACGTCCGCGCCTTTGCCTCAAGCTGCACGTACGTCCAAAAAAGAAAATTGCGCGCCATTTATATTTTCAATAAATAAGTAGACAACTTTAGTGTTAATTTAACCTCTGGATATATTTCAAAATTGTGATATATACTAGTAAAATATCATCAGAAAAATCTAGTGAGCAATACGTAAGAAAAAAATACTATAATTTATTGCACAATAAATGTGAAGTCTTTAATTTTATGAAATGATTTGAAAAAGTGTTCCAGATACTCAATAACATCACAAAAACGGTTAGTTAAATTTAATTATCTTAGGTTCGTAAGTACCTCTATCCTGTAAACATTCTGACAATTAATGTATTTATCAAAAGTTATTAATTATACAATTCTGTTATTTCCTCGCAGGTGTGTTGAAAAACGTCGTATGAAACGCGTGTGCTTGATCATTACATAAGCTCAGCTTCCTTATGCGCACGAACGCACGTGAGTGCGCACAATATCGCTTCGTATGTAATGATCAACTTAGCACACTTGTATCATAATGTACTATTATGTGTTGATGATACTTAAGTGTTACTACATATTGGGGCTATCAAACATTTGTGTAACACTTACAGGTAATATACAAGATTAACTTAATGTTAAATATCTAGGGCTAGTGAGTTATTCTTCTGTTTCGTAGTGACTTCACGATTCTCTTAACCACAAAATGACTTTGTTTTTAGTGATACTCCTTAGTTAATGTTATAATAAAAACTGCACTGGTTCATAAAAGATAGTAAGTATAATGCAAAGAAACTATGATACATTGACAGAAAAAGACCAGAATGAAGCATAAAACAAAATCTATCAAAAAATAGAAAAAGTATAAAAAAGTAAAAATATGTGCCAAGAAGGTGCGTCAGGCACAACGTGTTTCGCAACTGGCACAGCATCTTCTAGTGATCTTTAGCTACGTTCCAAGGTATTGAAACGCTATAAATTAGCTGGCTTATCTCACTGACCATTCGCGGCACACGTTCCTGGATTACACTCTTGTAAGGCGAATCTTTTATTTATCAATCCGGCGATACAACTGAGCAGTCAACAGTATTGATAGTGCTTTTAAACAATATGCAAATAGTGTTTTAAAATTCTTCTAAAATTAAAGCATGATCATTAGCATTTAAACAATTTAAACATATAAACAAAAAAAATAGCAAAAAAAAACATAGATCCCGACGAATTAATAGCCTCCTCCTTCGAAATCTTGAAGTCGGTTGAAAACAAATCAGGACTATCGAATTGCGCAAAACGGTACTTATTAGAGTTTTTAATTACTTATTTAAATGCATGATGAAATAATGTTTTTTTTTTAGATTGAAAAGTCTACACTTTGTGATGTAAGTACAACTTATCATTAAACAGTGCTGTGGATATCGACTGTTAACATCAAAAATAACTACAGAAATAATGTGTATCGGACCGGTGTTCCAAAAGGTCGCAACTTCGAATCTTGCTGGACGCGATGAATTTTCCCATTTTTCTCTTAATTATAAAGATACAGGCTTTGTCTAGTGTGGATACCACTGTACCTTGTCTCTGTTAAACATAAAATTAGGAAACCTTCATTGTATGATGGTTGTAAACTATATTGAAATAAATTATTCTATTCTTCTATTCTTATAAAATTTAAATTTCGTTTGCAGACGTTTCTGCTTAGTAGGTACAAAAATTAAATAATTAAGTAGTTTAACTACTGCAGTTTCCTACTATACATCCGCGATGTGTTCTGTTTCTGAAAGTAGAAAGAGTGCAACTTGCTGTCGATAGTTCTAGACAGTGCCCAAATATACGAGCCGTGCGCATCTTACTAACTAGTTCAAGTTTGCAGGTAAGTAGTTAGTTCACTGGGCACTAAATAGATTATAATTTTAAGTGTATGTATTTGACAATTTAGGTACTTTTATAAGTACAAAACGTAATACCAACAGAAGTATGTTTGAACAGACAAATATATATGTTTGCTTTGGATTCGATGCATGTATTGTACAAATATGTCCAGTGGCCGTCCACTGGACATATCTGTACAATACCATATCCGCCAAATATTGACGGAGGTATTCGTATACATCCGTCAATATTTAGCGGGAATTAGACGTAATGGCCAATTCCGACCACACATAGGCAGATCCAACTGCCAGTCAGATTCAACGAAAAGATGGTACCTAAAATACCTAGATATGTACCTATTTATATTATCGATTTCAACATCTCTAGTAACCTAAATATGATTTTCTACTGCCGGTATAGTTTTTACATCTACATCTTACAGTTCATACATCTTAATATTTCGTAATTCGTAAATGTTATATAAATACGTTACTATTATTCAGTCGATATGATGTTATATTTGCAAATATTATTACCGAAAATAGAAGTAAATACAAATTTTCCGTATTGTGAATGTGATCAAGTCGTTACTTCTCCCAAATCCTCGTCGTCGGATGTTGACTCTCCGGGCGCGCTCAGGCAAACATAATTTGCATCAGAACTCCTCGCTATTGTAGTTTTTTATTTGATGACAATATTAAAAGCAAACGGTTTTTTATTTGTAATGGTTCCAAATCCAGTATTTCAAATAAATTTAATGCAGTAGTTATTTTGAATGGATACAGTGATAAGTCTATAGACTAAACTGATTTTTTTCTGCTGATAAAATAAATTATATACTTACATCTTTCTTACGCATATTTAATTTAAAAAGACATGGATGAAAGGTAATAGTACATTACTTACCTAGGGCTGTAAAAAAAAGAAAGCCCGAAATCGCAGGTATTTGGGACCCGAGCCGCAGGCGAGCATAAAGCTCTATAAATGGAGTACGCTTCGCCTCATCTTTCCAAACAAAAAAGTCTGCCAAAATCTGAGGGGGGCGAGGTAGCACGCATGTGAAGTTTTCTAGTCAAAGGTACATCATTGTCGGTTGTTAATACAGTTTATTTCTAAATGAATTTTTATGGCAGCAACGCTTTATTGACAACCGACAAAGATGTACCTTTAACTTGAAAACACCAAACATATTTGACATATTATTTTTATACTTCATAACACTAAATGGAGCAATAGATAGTCGACTGTACACGTGTTAACATATGGTTCATTATTGGATGCAGTCTTTGGAAATGTCAAACAAAAAAGCCAAGGATCATTTTTGATTGTATTTTCACACAAAATATAGAAGACAGCAATCCTTAAGCGCATTAAATATGGAGAAGTGTCAAACGTCAAATAGTTACTGCCCGTCAGAAAGAAAACGATTGTCTTTGAATCGATTCTGTAAACGAAGCTTGATTTTCGATTTAGGTTAAATCTTTTATTACGAAAGTAATGGTAAATAAAGTAAAACTGTACTTACATCTGAAATGGTATTTCATCTTTTTGTAAACTAGACGAAATATAACATTTTTTACATCCAAAAACAGCGCATAAGGGCATTTTCACGGAGCTTGTTATCCATCGACAGCGATGACGAAAATGGCGTGGCATCGATTATTGAAATAGTTTTTATAGATGTACTAGATTTTCCGCCAATACTTTTGACAGAGGGGAAATGATACTCAGGGCCTCTCCTGGTTTAGAACTCTCTGCAGGCGAGGGTTGTAAATATGCGATAGAGGGCTTTCTTTTTTACTGCCCGTGGTGAGTACACAATTTTACGTCCCCACCTGGCCATAATGCGAGTTTTACCGTAAGCGTAGCGAGCGGTAAAACTCACATTATGGCCAGGTGTGACGTAAATATTCTTATAGAATGAATGACTTGACTCGAATAGTAAGCACATGCAACATTTCAGTTTGAAAGCACAACTGGTGTGACAAAGTATATATACATAATTGTATCTCACTTAGTTAGGCTGACATATTAACGCCCTAGTCTGAGCCGCCTCAACCCATCTTGTAACACAGTATAATAAATACATAAATTTACTTTGTATTGAGCACATACTATATAAGTTTCTAAACAATGTTCGTATGTTATATGACCGCTGTATGGAGCTATAAACAAATTTTGTTTTTATTATTTCATATTTCTACCTGCGCCACCATAAGCCGTCCTCACCATAAAAATATCAACTAGTGCATCTCTTGATGGTACGTCAATACTAATATATAATATAATATTACCTTAAACTACTTGACCACGGACGTGGGCGAAATTGTTTCAAATCAAGCTATAAAAATGTATGAGATTTATGGCGTCATTATCACGGGACATCGTTGACACAACCCTGCTGGCGTGTGGGGCGAACAAAACGCAAACGTTTGACGGTAAAGAGAAGTCACTATTCCTACAATAGTGAGCATGTTCTGACGGAGTTTTATGCCATAGAATGCAACCTTGAGACAATAGGTGTGTCAATCTTCGAACAGTTCATAACCAAACAGTCTAGGTATTATTCTTGTAGACTTAGGTAACTGGAGTTTTAGACCTACTACGAGTATATAGATTCCTTACAAACTGTTAGTATTTAAATGAAGTCTACAGGAAAGTTATAACCATTCTGACATGGTTTATGATAATGTGTACAACTTTTAAACCTTGTCTGGTATGCTTCGGCCTCTTCCTCTTCATCACTTTCCCATAAAGCGTGCTATTTCATACAAGTGTAGCGGGAGACACGTCATTAACCCATAAGAACCAAAAAGGTTATACATAATTAAAATGAGTTTAAAATCATGCTATTATTGAGTTATACTTTTAAAATACTGACGTGTATCATTTAATGTTTTTGTTGATGATTAAAATAATGGAGAATGATGATTTTACTCAATTTTAACCGTGGTATGCCGAAGGTGACAATATGGCGGACGAATTTCTACAATTCTGTATTTAACGTTTATTTCGCTTAAAATTCAAGTTTTTATTCGAAAGTGTGATGGATTCGGGGGGTACTAATATTGCCAACAATCGCATTTGCTATATTTCGCCTATCCCCCTCGATGCACAATGTACTCTTAAGCAAATGCTCCCAAGTGACTGTACTGTTCTAATCTGTACCAAGAGGCTACAAAGTAAGGCCTTAGGCATGTTCAGAATAGAAATTGGGAGATTTCTCAGTTAAAGACAGATTATTGTCTGTACATAGTAGGTCAAACGGACGTTAGGACGTGATTGCACATTTATTACAGTGTTTAAGGTTTAGTTGTTGATGAAATCGCAAAAACTTTCGGGGCAATTTTTTTTTAGGTTTTTTTAACTGCATAAGCACCTACAAGTAGAGGTGTGCGCCGATGGCAAAATCATCGGCGGCGGCGTCCGATCGTTTTTTGACCGGCGGCGGCGGCGTGATCGGCGTGAAATCGGCGTGGTATATATTTTTAATATGCCTGGGGAAATTGACTGATTACCTTCTAAATTGAAGCGTTTTTACCTATACAGTTGTTATACTTTTTTTTCTTGTAAGAACACAAGTAATCGAATTGAGGTTTTGAAAATATATTTGGGGTATTCGAAAAATTTAAATTCGTTCCCGTATCGAAATAGCCCGAGCAGCATTTACGAACATACGAAACGTATTATGCAGTCGTCAAGTCTCCATCGACCTGAGAACTAGGCTCCTTCAATGCTACATCTGACCAGTTGTTCTGTATGGTTATGAAGCAAGGACTAAGAAAGCTGACCTCCGCAGAAAAGTTGAAGCTTTTGAAATGTGGTCTTACCGACGCATGCTTCGTGTTAGTTAGACGGACAAAGTGACAAATGTAGAGGTTCTACGCCGAATGGGAAAAATCCTTGTCCGTACCATAAAGCAAAGAAAGGTAGCCTATCTCGGACACATAGTGCTTCACGACCGGTATTCTCTCTTGCAGACTATAATGATGGGGAAAGTACCCGGAAAGCGCAAACCTGGATGACGCAAGATGTCTTGCCTCCATAATATCAGGGAATGGACGGGGATAAAGACCGTTGAGGAACTGTTCAGATTGGCACTCAACAAAGACAGTTTTAAGAAGCTGACTGCCAACCTTCAGTAATGGAGAGGCACCTGAAGAAGAAGATTATAAAAAATGCTCAAATTTAACGTTTCAAAACCGCAATATTTTTACAAAAATATTAGAAAATGATTACGGATTTGGTTGGTTGGTACGGTGTTGTTGTTGAACGTGTTTATTGAAGAAATTCAATTAAATATTTTTCACGCATGTTCCAAATTAACCTATGGGTCAAGTAACTAAGATGAAGAAATGTTCAATGCATCACTCTAAATGATTAACCAACGGAATTCAGATTTTTTCACTTATTTGTGTTACTTATTTCATCCAATCTTCCCCGCTGCGAGCGGCTTGCGAAGTTCTATTCTATGTTAATAGCAAAAACATGAGTGCTGAACATCGATGAACCACGATAAATCCATGCGCCTAACGCACGTCAGTAGCATCGGATAAAAAGAACGAGTAACTTTGAAACAAAATTGAACCATCTTTTCCAAATAGTTTAAGTTAACATCATTTTATAGTGTAGAAAGTGTGCAAGGTATTATAAAAACACGTAAATTACACTTTACTGGAGGTGTAACGTTACATAACTATACTTATCATTAACGTAAATATAAATATATCTCTCTCGATCCCAAAATCAAACTTGACCTACTGAGAATGGGCCATTTAAACAAAAAAAACCGGCCAAGAGCGTGTCGGACCACGCTCAGTGTAGGGTTCCGTAGTTTTCCGCCCGTCACAGTAAGTGTCCCCACTTAAGAGTTAAAATAACACCGCCATGTAGGATATGATATGAGCGTTCCACGTACAGCGACATCTATCGGCAAATTAAGTAAACTATTGCGCGCGAGCTTAAAGTATGGAAGATGATTTTTATGGGATAATTCTTTATTGCGTGAACCGATTTTCACCGTTATTACTTTATTTGAAAGCACGTCAGTTCATTGTGATTTTGTAGAAATTACAGGTACAATAAACTCCTGCTTATACGGTTAAATTACAAACTTACTTCAGAAATTATTTTGTATTTTTTTTTCAAAAACTATTTAACCTATCAAGTTCGAAATAATTTTCCTAGAAAGTTTTTATAAAGTTCTACTTTTGAGATTTTTTTCATATTTTTAAAACTTATGGTTCAAAAGTTAGAGGGGGGGGGACACATTTTTTTTAACTTCTGGAGCAATTATTTCCGAAAATATTTACCTTATCAAAAAATGATTTTAGTAAACCCCTATTCATTTTTAAATACCTATCCAACAATATATCACACGTTAGGGTTGAAATGAAAAAAAAATCACTCTCCACTTTACGTATAGGGGAGGTACCCTAATAAAACATTTTTTTCCACTTTTTATTTTACCACTTTGTCGGCGTGAATAATATTCATATTATTACCAAATTTCAGCATTCTAGTGCTAACGGTCACTGAGATTATCCGCGGACGGACGGACGGACGGACGGACGGGTAGACATGGCGAAACTATAAGGGTTCCTAGTTGACTACGGAACCCTAAAAACTAACCCAGTCGTCTTCGCGAAATGAAAACAACAAATGAGAACCTGCAGCTTTTTGGAGTCAGTAAAAAAAATTAAATTGTTACTTCACTCTTATTTTAGAGAAAATTAAAAGTAAATCAAAATGCATTCTATTCAAAAGCCGGAAAAAGCAAATTATATAAAAATATAAAGCTATCATTTAAAAACCAGACGTTGTCATAAATTATCGATAAGTCGTCAACGTAAATCTTACGATAGTATCGAAATGACAGCAAAAATAACGTTAGTTGGTACACCGGCAAGGAATAAGAAAGAAGAAAAGCATTCTTTTAAAAGAAGTAGAATACTGGCCACTCACTACCATTTCCGGGCATTAAAACATGATAAAAATTGCCACGCCGATTCTACGCCGGTCAAAATCATCGGCGGCGGCGGCGTGGAAAAATTGTCGGCGGCGGCGGCGCGGCGGCGCGGCGCACATGTCTACCTACAAGTCGATTTATCGCCGAAGACTACAGTATATATCAGTATATGCCTATTTATTCGTATATTTACGCAAAGTTGCAGTATCCTAGAGGGCAGGCAGCCGGATGGCTGGCGGTATTTGAGCTCCTGAAGTGCTGTGGAACTGCCCCGTGAGTCCCAAATTGAGCCAACTTGACCTGGGCCGAAAATGGGGGGGACATTATTTAATCACAAACAATTTTTTTAATTAAAACATTGGTTTCCTGAGGTGAGTGAGTGTAGTATCATTAAAAGGCGCCTATTTTGCAAAACAACTTGTAGACGTCTTTCTACGTTGTGATATCTAAGTATGTATAGTATGAATGAATGTGTTTACCTGCCTATAGTCGAACGTGCGATTCATCAAAATACTACATTTGTTGGGATGACACAAAACGTTTAAACCACCGATCAAATAATACTAGAGATACACAATTAGCCCAAAAAAAAGGCCCTACAATAGTGTCGCAAGAACGACTCGTGCGGTACATCTGTTTTTAGGGTTCCGTAGTCAACTAGGAACCCTTATAGTTTC
Organism: Pammene aurita; assembly: GCA_947086415.1. NCBI lineage: Eukaryota > Metazoa > Arthropoda > Insecta > Lepidoptera > Tortricidae > Pammene > Pammene aurita. The sequence goes on from OX352291.1 coordinate 19,211,930, forward strand.
GCCATGTCTGCCCCTCCGTCCGTCCGTCCACGGATAATCTCAGTGACCGTTAGGACTAGAAAGCTGAAATTTGGTACTAATATGTATATCAATCACGCCGACAAAGTGGTAAAATAAAAAGTGGAAATAAATGTTTTATTAAGGTACCCCTATACGTAAAGTGGGGAGTGATTTTTTTTTTCGTTTCAACCCTAACGTGTGATATATTGTTGGATAGGTATTTAATAATGAATAGGGGTTTACTAAAGTCATTTTTTGATAATGTAAATATTTTCGGAAATAATCGCTCCAGAAGTAAAAAAAAATGTGTCCCCCCTCTAACTTTTGAACCATCAGTTTCAAAAATATGAAAAAAATCTCAAAAGTAGAACTTTATAAAAACTTTCTAGGAAAATTATTTTAAACTTGATAGGTTGAATAGTTTTTGAAAAAAAATCACAAAATAATTTCTGAACTATGTTTGTAATTTAACCGTATAAGCAGGTGTTTATTGTACCTGTAAGTTCTACAAAATCACAAGAAAATGACGTGCTTTCAAATAAATTAAAAACGGTGAATATCGGTTCACGCAATAAATAATTATCCCATAAAAATCATATTCCATACTTTAAGCTCGCGCGCAATAGTTTACTTAATTTGCCGATAGATGTCGCTGTACGTGTAACGCTCATATCATATCCTACACGGCGGTGTTATTTTAACTCTTAAGTGGGGACACTTACTGTGACGGACGGAAAACTACGGAACCCTACACTGAGCGTGGCCCGACACGCTCTTGGCCGGTTTTTTTAATGACTAATTGACTATCTCCTAGTGAGTATTATATTCTTTGATTACATACATCAGAAATACATCAGTACGTGTGCAGGTAAGACGAACTTAGAAGTTGAAAAGAAATGAACAAATTTAAAAAGTTTTTGACATTTGACACTTTTTTATATTATAAAAGGAGAAAAACTTGTGGATGTAGAGTTTTCCTCAAAAGTTGCGAGTATATTGACTTAGGTCCAATTTCCCTATACAAATATTAAGTTAGGAGGAAATGAGATGAATCGTTGAATGTCGGGGTACGATAAGGGAATGGTGGATATAGGATATGCATAGTACCAACTTGTTAAGCCAATGTAAACTTAGTGTATCTATTAAAGTAGTATTTTTTTTTAATTTATGACGGGAGCTGTCAGATTACTGTCTTGAACTAAAAATACTACTTTAGACATTGAGTAACAGGAGATGACATCCCTAAGAAATTCTTTGTCCCAAAAGTTGTAGTGAAAATTACTACAAGTCTATACTACTCTTTGATTCTGTCATAGCTGTCAACCGCTAAAATGGCACACAAAATTTGTACTAGATGTCACATCTAATAGAATAAATACATTATAATTTTTTTTATACTACGACGGTGGCAAACAAGCATTCGGCCCGCCTGATGGTAAGCAGTTACCGTAGCCTCTGGACGCCTGCAACCCCAGAGGACTCACATGCGCGTTCCCAACTAGCAAAGTAGTCATATAAGATTGAGCTTATTCAGCTAATAAATCGTATAAAAGTCATGTAAACGCAAATTATACAGAACCGGTCATATAAAGCCAGCTTATGCAGCTTTTTAGTTACACAGCATAATAGTCATATTATTAACAATTTCTTATATGACTATAGAGTCATATAAGACATAGCTGAATAAGTCACGTTAAAACGAGGCTTATATGACTAATTACTCGAGTAACAGTGACTTATATAACTGTCTTACGACATGTCGAGTAAAAGTAATGTAGTTGCTATTATATGACCTCATGTAACTAACATATACAGCACAATAGCTATTGAACAATGACGCTACGTTTATCGTACGACATCTGTCGACTTTCTTTAGAACTTCCGTGTCTAAGGAAGGTCTAAGGCTAGGTCGCGGTTGATATATAAAAAAGCGTACATTGTGATTCACGGCATTACGGGTAGATGGCGCTTATATCAGTCCGCATTTTGTGATACACGACTGGCAGTAATAAAATTGAGATAATATTCGCGCTAATTTTGAATATGAATTTTTTGAGGTATTCCAGATTGTCAAAAAATAAAAAAAGTTGATTTTGATTTTGATTGGTAGTGTCAGATCGACGGAGAGATTTTTAAAGAAAAACACTGGAATTATCTGCAAATTGTCCTGTGCAAATCCTTTTTTGTTCCCGGAAAGTGTTTACCACAGTTGCTTAATTTTCTAGAAGAGGGTGGCCGTCGGTGTAGGTTTTCCAATACCCAGTGCTCCCCTTCGGCCGTATCTGAGGGTGCGGGTAGCGCCTGCCGAGGCCGCCAGTGGGACCGTCGGAGCCGGGAAGACTCCGGGAGGCGCTTGTGGGTGCCGAACTTGCGAGACGATCTGCAACCGCCGCGTGTTCCGCGTGGTTCTTCACCGTCGTCGGAGAATTAGAGCCCGCATCCAGCGTGGCTCTCCAAGTGCGACAGAGGGTTCAGCGAGCGGTTGGGTCCGCGTAAACCAAAGGGGGCGCCTGCCCACGAACTTTATTTAAATTCAGTTACAGTTTTGACCATTTCCTGACTTTCGAGAATATCATTTTATTTACATATTTTTTAAACGTAATAAATCCGATTCCTTTTTTTGTATCCAGTGTTTTTGGGCCATAATAGCTTTTATTGTTGTTTTGCCAAAATATTCCCAAAATTCTAATTGCCTCATTTGACGGGCGTACAAAGACCTGGCTCTTGAATTTAGGCTACGTTCAGCCAGCGAATCATCTGTCACCATCCATATCACCCGCCTCAGTTTTGCTAGTACTCCCTCTTTTTTATTTTCCTTTTGTGCGGAAAGTAGACGTTTACGATACTAAGGTAACTATTGAATGTGAATTATCTTTATATACATACCGTTATCGTAATTTTTATGTGAAGTGCTAATATTAAATATTCTGATTATTGTAATTTAATTACATTCTAACCACTAAGGAAGTTATTGAATGTGAAATATCTTTATATAGATACCGTTATCTTCACTTTTATGTGAAGTGCTAATATTAAATATTCTGATTATTGTAATTTAATTACATTCTAACCACTAAGGAAGTTATTGAATGTAAAATATCTTTATATAGATACCGTTATCGTCATTTTTTCGTGAAGTGCTAATTTTAAATAATCTGATTATTGTTGCTAATTTTAAATAATTTACTTTATCTTCAAAATTAAACGTGTTAATGCAATTATAGAAGTGTTTTACTGCAAATTGGCGCCCGATAAGGTAAAGAACTCTGGATTTACTTTTAATAATTGTAATTAAATTTTTTTTTTTGGATTTGTGAGACGGTGACCGTAGACCGGTCGCGGTTCTATTTACCTTAATTTTGGTTTGTTTCAGCCTGCTGCCTCCTTACGTCCCATCATTTACCCGAATTCCGTCATATTGAAATATTGCTTTTATTTATGTTAAAAAAAAACGAATTTATCTGTTGACCTTTACTTATGCCTTTTTCTCAATTACCCGTAACATATCCCGAATACCTTATTTCATAGTTTGAGTCCTATAGTTAGAGCCCATAGACGTTAGGGAATTCGCAGGTAAGTCAGACATAGAATGTATGATTTGCGTTTTGGTTTTTTTTCAGAAACTGAACTTTTTTTTTTTGAATTCGAACTCTAACTTAGCATTTAGACTTCGAGTGTTATTTTCTTTCTTTGTTTTAAGCGCTTGGTTTAGACCACTGATATACTCGAACTTCGGATTTTAATTTTGAGGTCGATTAACTTTATTTTTTGTTTGAACTTGCAACGCAAGACAACATTCGACTTTTCGCCATGTCACACTTAAGTAATGAAGGATCAATTGCTAAGACGCCTCATGTACACTCGTCTTTAAACTCGCACGATCCGAGGATTTTAGATCCAATGGCAAACGATGAACAGTTTTTTGATTCTGAACCACGACCCCAGGTGATGCATATGTCCGGACTTCCCCCGCCTTTTCCTTTCAAAGATAATTCACTTACGAAATGGAACTTGAACTTTTCCGGGGACACTTGTGTTTGCGAATTTTTCTTTCGAATCGAGGAAGAAGGTATGGCGCGTAACGTCAATCCTTCATATGTTGTCAGACGTTTCCATGAATTGTTGTCAGATAGTGCCTTGAAACATTTTAGGGCAATCAGATATCCGGGTCTGACTTACGCGGAATTAAAGTCTGAATTCGTTAAAACCTTCGACGTAGCCGATTTCGATTTCAAGCTTGAGAGCCAACTTCGCGCTTTATCGCAGAAGGACAACCAGTCAGTGGTTGATTTTGTTATTCAGGCGCGCGATCTAAACGCAAGCTTTGCGTTTACGAAGTTTGTGTACGAAGCTTCGTACACCGGTTTCCGAAGACAACCTGTTTAATATTATTAAATATGGAATGAATCCTAGATATCATCCTTGTCTTGCAACTAACGTGGTTAGGGATATTGATGGTTTGTTAGAAGTCGCGAAAAATTTTGAAGCCTTTTAAGGTTCACGTCCAGCACGTTTGGCTATTGCACCGATTAGTGCTCAAGTTGTAGGTCAACCCAGTTCTATAGTGTGTATGAAGTGTGATGCAACTGGTCACAACTATCGTAATTGTCCTTACGTTTCAGGGGCAGTGTGCTTCAAGTGTAAGCGTGTTGGTGCAATCACCCGCGATTGTCCTAGTTGTAATTCTGGTCCGTCAAATAACGAATTAGTGGCGCACTGAGAGGTCCATCGGTGTCGCCCGTTTATATTAATAATTCCCCGGATAATAGACTTTTTATTGATGCTTTAGTTGCTGGCTCTTCGGTAAGAGCTCTTTTGGACTCTGGTGCTCAGGTTTCACTAATTGATATATCCCTCCTGTAGGAGCTCGGTATAACATATCACGAGGATATCCGGCCTTATGTTGTCTCCGCCGACAATTCTCCTATTGAAATTCTAGGCGGTTTAGACGTCCCCATTATTTTTAGTGGCATTCGCGTTCTGCACCCCTGTCTAGTGAGCAGTAATCTTCCTACTGCATTTATTTTAGGAATTGAGTTTTGGAATGCTGTTGGTCTCATTGACATTTTAAAGAAGGCATTCCGTGATGGTTTGTCAGGTAAGCTTTACGTCGCTTCACATCATGTTCCTGTCGCAGTCCCACGAGTAGGTGAGGTTCGCTATGTCCACCCTCGTACGGTGCTTGCACCACTGCAGGAATCAAAACTCCAATCTATTATTGACGAGTTCGAAGAGATTTCTTCTGATAAAGCTTGATTAGGTTGTACTTCCGTTTTGGTTTTTTTTCAGAAACTGAACTTTTTTTTTTTTTTGAATTCGAACTCTAACTTAGCATTTAGACTTCGAGTGTTATTTTCTTTCTTTGTTTTAAGCGCTTGGTTTAGACCACTGATATACTCGAACTTCGGATTTTAATTTTGAGGTCGATTAACTTTATTTTTTGTTTGAACTTGCAACGCAAGACAACATTCGACTTTTCGCCATGTCACACTTAAGTAATGAAGGATCAATTGCTAAGACGCCTCATGTACACTCGTCTTTAAACTCGCACGATCCGAGGATTTTAGATCCAATGGCAAACGATGAACAGTTTTTTGATTCTGAACCACGACCCCAGGTGATGCATATGTCCGGACTTCCCCCGCCTTTTCCTTTCAAAGATAATTCACTTACGAAATGGAACTTGAACTTTTCCGGGGACACTTGTGTTTGCGAATTTTTCTTTCGAATCGAGGAAGAAGGTATGGCGCGTAACGTCAATCCTTCATATGTTGTCAGACGTTTCCATGAATTGTTGTCAGATAGTGCCTTGAAACATTTTAGGGCAATCAGATATCCGGGTCTGACTTACGCGGAATTAAAGTCTGAATTCGTTAAAACCTTCGACGTAGCCGATTTCGATTTCAAGCTTGAGAGCCAACTTCGCGCTTTATCGCAGAAGGACAACCAGTCAGTGGTTGATTTTGTTATTCAGGCGCGCGATCTAAACGCAAGCTTTGCGTTTACGAAGTTTGTGTACGAAGCTTCGTACACCGGTTTCCGAAGACAACCTGTTTAATATTATTAAATATGGAATGAATCCTAGATATCATCCTTGTCTTGCAACTAACGTGGTTAGGGATATTGATGGTTTGTTAGAAGTCGCGAAAAATTTTGAAGCCTTTCAAGGTTCACGTCCAGCACGTTTGGCTATTGCACCGATTAGTGCTCAAGTTGTAGGTCAACCCAGTTCTATAGTGTGTATGAAGTGTGATGCAACTGGTCACAACTATCGTAATTGTCCTTACGTTTCAGGGGCAGTGTGCTTCAAGTGTAAGCGTGTTGGTGCAATCACCCGCGATTATCCTAGTTGTAATTCTGGTCCGTCAAATAACGAATTAGTGGCGCACTGAGAGGTCCATCGGTGTCGCCCGTTTATATTAATAATTCCCCGGATAATAGACTTTTTATTGATGCTTTAGTTGCTGGCTCTTCGGTATGAGCTCTTTTGGACTCTGGTGCTCAGGTTTCACTAATTGATATATCCCTCCTGTAGGAGCTCGGTATAACATATCACGAGGATATCCGGCCTTATGTTGTCTCCGCCGACAATTCTCCTATTGAAATTCTAGGCGGTTTAGACGTCCCCATTATTTTTAGTGGCATTCGCGTTCTGCACCCCTGTCTAGTGAGCAGTAATCTTCCTACTGCATTTATTTTAGGAATTGAGTTTTGGAATGCTGTTGGTCTCATTGACATTTTAAAGAAGGCATTCCGTGATGGTTTGTCAGGTAAGCTTTACGTCGCTTCACATCATGTTCCTGTCGCAGTCCCACGAGTAGGTGAGGTTCGCTATGTCCACCCTCGTACGGTGCTTGCACCACTGCAGGAATCAAAACTCCAATCTATTATTGACGAGTTCGAAGAGATTTCTTCTGATAAAGCTTGATTAGGTTGTACTTCGTGGCTTTCGCATAAGATTGAGACTGTTGGTTCACCCATCCGCCAAAGTTACTATCCCTTATCTCCAGTCGAGCTCAAGATTCTTAACGAAGAGATCGACAAGATGTTAGAGTCAGGCGTCATTCGTCCCTCACGATCACCCTGGGCTTCCCCAGTGGTGATGGTTACCAGGAAAGATGGTAGTGTCAGGTTTTGCGTGGACAGTAGGAAGTTGAACAGCGTTACCATCAGGGATTCATTCCCTCTCCCGCGCGTCCAGGACATCCTTGATAACCTACGAGGTGCCAAATATCTAACTTCGTTGGATTTTAGGAGCGCCTTTTGGCAAATCCCCTTAGCTGATAAGGCCAGTTGTGAGAAAACGGCCTTTATTGTACCCCAAAGGGGCCTCTTTGAGTTCGTTCGTCTCCCTTTTGGTTTAACCAACGCTGCGTCCGAGATGCAGAGGCTTACTGACATGATTGTCAATTTTGAATATACCCCTGGGTCAGAGGATTTTATCTTCGGCTATGCTGATGATTTGATTTTGGTGTCTCGTGATTTTGACAGTCATATGCGGCTTATTCGTAAGGTTCGTGATAGGTTGAAAGAAGCTGGTCTTACGGTTAATTTAGATGAGTGCGAGTTTTGTAAGTCTGAATTGAAGTATCTCGGCTACATCGTCAATGAGCGTGGTTTTCAAACTGATCCGAAGAAATTAGAAGCTATTAGGGATTACCCTACCCCTTCTTCTGCCAAGTCTCTACGTGCTTTCATTGGTATGTGTTCGTATTTTCGCCGTTTCGTGGATGGTTTTTCTTCGATTATTGCTCCTCTGACGGCACTTTATCGGTAAGAGAAAGGGACGTGATCCCATCGATTGGAACGATAGTGCTAGTGAAGCTTTTTCTAAATTGAAGGATGCCTTGATGAGCGCTCCGTTGATGGCTTGCCCGGATTTTTCGAAACCTTTTATCCTTCAATGTGACGCTAGCCAGGTTGGCTTAGACTCGGTCCTGGCTCAAGAGTTGGACAGCGTTGAACATACAATTGCTTATTATTCTCGTTTATTCACTAAAGCTGAACGTGGATACGGGACAACCGAACATGAGCTTCTCGCTGTTGTTGATTCCATAAAGCATTTCCGCGGGTATCTCGATGGAATGAGGTTTAAGATCATTACTGACCATATTGCTCTTAAATGGTTGAACACCCTTGATAATCCTACCGGGCGCTTGGCTCGTTGGGCAACTTTGGTTTCCCAATATAACTTTGAGATTGAACATAGAAAAGGTGTCCTTAATGTTGTTCCTGACGCCTTGTCCCGCGCTCAGGTTGGGCTTATCTCATTTGCGCGTGGCGTGGCTCCTTCTGGAGATCCTTGGTATGAACGTATTTACCAGGGAGTTTTAGACAATCCTCAAATGTTTACAGCATTTGCTCTTCGGGATGGTGTCTTAATGCGCAGGGTATCTATCGAAAACCTTTTAGCACCTAATCCGTGGCGTATAGTTCTTCCTGCTTCAAGGACTAGAGAGGCGGTTGTTGAAATTCATAAAGGATTTCCCAACGTTCATCCTGGTGTTATGAAGACGTATTTAAAAGCTCGTGATGTATATTATTGGCCGAATATGTACCGTGATGTTACCAGGTTCCTTCTCGAATGTCAGGTCTGCAAGTCTTTTAAAATTGCAAATTCACAACCTCGTGGCCTTCGTTTGTTCCCTCGTCCTGTTGCAGCTCCAATGGATCTTCTTTGCATTGACTTAATTGGTCCATTACCTGGTAGCCGTAGTGGTTTTCGTTATATTTTGACTTTGGTTGACGTTTTTACCAAATTCGTTTGGTTGGTTCCGTTAAAGTTGGTGAATGCGAGATCAATATCGACGGCATTAGAGTCGGAGGTTATTTTGCGGTACGGTGTTCCTACTAACATTCTCTGTGACAACGCTACAGTTTTTCATAGTCGTCAATTTCTGGATTTCCTGGCGAGCTATAATATTCCAGGTCCGTGTTATACCCCATATTATTCGCCACAAGCGAATGTTGTGGAGAGATATAACCAGGTCGTGATTACTACTTTGAGCATTTTAGTTGAAAATGACCAACGCAGTTGGTCGGGTCATTTACATCGGGTCGCTCTCTATTTGAATTCTTGTATAAATTTGGCTACTGCTTATACACCGAATTTTTTGATGTACGGCCGCGAGTTGTCAATGATTCGTGAACGTGTTGAGAATCAGGTTGTGGACCAAGATGTGGAACTCAGCCGGATGGAACGCGCTTCGAATCTTCAGACGCTTCGTGAGGTGTACGATAAAGTTTCTGATTCGATGGCTTTGGCCTTTCATCGTAACGCCGCCAAGTTCAACACGAACCGTTCTTCGCCAAGAATCCTTGGTGACCAAATCGTTTGGCGTAGGAATTTCCAGCGTGGCTCCGCTGATCCTTTTCGAGGCGGTAAATTCGCTCCACGTTTCGTTCGGTGCCGTGTGGTTAGACGGGTGTCTCCACAGGTATATGTACTGGCTGATACCGATTCCGCGCACATCGGTACCTATCATATTAAGGATATCTTGAAATAGTTTCTTCTTTCGGCCCGTTCAGTTTTCTCAAAATTCTAAAATGCGCTTTAGTCCGCCCTTCCCTTATCGGTAATCCTTGCTTGATTCGTTTCTTATCGTTTTCGTTTAAGCGTTTCCTTGCTCCTTTTTCCAGATTTGACTTTTTTTACCGTTGGTGCTTAAGGCTTCGTTTATCTTTCCTGGTCTATGATAGCCTGGTTGTATAATTTGAGGACTCGATGTGAGGGATTAAGATCTGTGGCCAGGTGCAGTTTCTGTCCTATCCCGGCCGTCACGTCTTGGAACACGTGACGCGTTGGTTGGCGTTTTGTCATCTTGTTAATCTATTAGGTTAGTCTTTAGGGGTAATGTTAATAACTGGTTGGTTTTGTTTTTTTGGAATTCGTTTAGGGTTCTCTTGTTGTACCTTTTTTGGGCTTAGCATTAAGTTGTTTTTTTTTTGTTGCTTGGGGTTAGTTTTCTTGTGTTTTCTTGTGTTGTTGTGTGTTTGTTTCTTTGTTTGGTAGGGAGATGCTGTAGCATGACGCTACGTTTATCGTACGACATCTGTCGACTTTCTTTAGAACTTCCGTGTCTAAGGAAGGTCCAAGGCTAGGTCGCGGTTGATATATAAAAAAGCGTACATTGTGATTCACGGCATTACGGGTAGATGGCGCTTATATCAGTCCGCATTTTGTGATACACGACTGGCAGTTATAAAATTGAGATAATATTCGCGCTAATTTTGAATATGAATTTTTGAGGTATTCCAGATTGTCAAAAAAGAAAAAAGTTGATATTGATTTTGATTGGAAGTGTCAGATCGACGGAGAGATTTTTAACGAAAAACACAGGAATTATCTGCAAATTGTCCTGTGCAAATCCTTTTTTGTTCCCGGAAAGTGTTTACCACAGTTGCTTAATTCTCTAGAAGAGGGTGGCCGTCGGTGTAGGTTTTCCAATACCCAGTGCTCCCCTTCGGCCGTGTCTGAGGGTGCGGGTAGCGCCTGCCGAGGCCGCCAGTGGGACCGTCTGAGCCGGGAGGACTCCGGGAGGCGCTTGTGGGTGCCGGACTTGCGAGACGATCTGCAACCGCCGCGTGTTCCGCGTGGTTCTTCACCGTCGTCGGAGAATTAGAGCCCGCATCCAGCGTGGCTCTCCAAGTGAGACAGAGGGTTCAGCGAGCTGTTGGGTCCGCCTAAACCAAAGGGGGCGCCTGCCCACGAACTTTATTTAAATTCAGTTACAGTTTTGACCATTTCCTGACTTTCGAGAATATCATTTTATTTACATTTTTTTAAACGTTATAAATCCGATTCCTTTTTTTTGTATCCAGTATTTTTGTGCCATAATAGCTTTTCCTGTTGTTTTGCCAAATTATTCCCAAAATTCTAATTGCCCCATTTGACGGGCGTACAAAGACCTGGCTCTTGAATTTAGGCTACGTTCAGCCAGCGAATCATCTGTCACCATCCATATCACCCGCCTCATTAATCCATTATTTTCCCGCAGCCAAATTACCAGCCGAGTCTTTATTTGTACTTACTAGTTTTGCTAGCACTCCCTCTTTTTTATTTTCCTTTTGTGCGGAAAGTAGACGTTTACGATACTAAGGTAACTATTGAATGTGAAATATCTTTATATAGATACCGTTATCGTCATTTTTATGTGAAGTGCTTATATTAAATATTCTGATTATTGTAATTTAATTACATTCTAACCACTAAGGAAGTTATTGAATGTGAAATATCCTTATATAGATACCGTTATCTTCATTTTTATGTGAAGTGCTAATTTTAAATATTCTGATTATTGTAATTTAATTACATTCTAACCACTAAGGAAGTTATTGAATGTGAAATATCTTTATATAGATACCGTTATCTTCATTTTTATGTGAAGTGCTAATTTTAAATATTCTGATTATTGTAATTTAATTACATTTTAACCACTAAGGAAGTTATTGAATGTGAAATATCTTTATATAGATACCGTTATCTTCACTTTTATGTGAAGTGCTAATTTTAAATATTCTGATTATTGTAATTTAATTACATTCTAACCTCTAAGGAAGTTATTGAATGTGAAATATCTTTATATAGATACCGTTATCGTCATTTTTTCGTGAAGTGCTAATTTTAAATAATCTGATTATTGTTGCTAATTTTAAATAATTTACTTTATCTTCAAAATTAAACGTGTTAATGCAATTATAGAAGTGTTTTACTGCACTATATAAGTTTAATGATTTCATGTAAATGCGAATTATGGAACATGTTATTTATGAGCATCTTACTCGACTAAAGAGTCATATAAGTAATTGCTCAATAAGCTACCTCTACACTATGCTCATGTGACTATTCGGTCGAGTAATGACATATTATATGCCTTATATATCCGACAAAAGGTGTAATGGCGCTTGGACCGCTAAACTTGCTATATAAGAAGTGATTATATACCTTATTACTGGTATAAATGGCGTATAACCGTACCTTCAAGATAATCAAAAATATTTATTAAATTTATATATCATTAACTAAGAATTAAAGTGGGGCATTAAATATTTGCAATTAAGCCTAGTTTACTTCATCAGTAAACTGACCTTCGCAATACATTTCTACCATACACCGAAGTTATGAGCATTCATATCGTACGAGTTATAATGTAACATTATGGCTGATTAAAAAAAGAGTTACCTTCATTAATAGTTTTATTTTCATTTGACAACCAATCACTCTTATAGTATCGGCACATTTTAAAGTTCTACTGTTGTTTAGTAGCCTAGGATGCGAATTCTCCACTAATACATCACATATAAACTAATATATAAACTAATGTATAATATATACTGCCGTGTGGTGCCGGCTTAGAATTGCTCCACCCCAACTCTTCCCGTGGGTGTCGTAAGAGGCGACTAAGGGACATACCGGGGGGCGGGCAGCAGCGCCCCTGCAGAAAAATCCCACCACCAAACTGCGATCCCCAACCCGCATGCCCAGCGTGGGGATTATGGGCATTACCCCTTTATGATAAGTTCAGCCAAGAAATGGCCCCCAGTTCCCGGCCGCCTCGCTATTCCTGGCCATGGTAGCGGCCACGGTAACGGCGGGGCAGGGGGTGCTAGGAATCCCCGGGCTACAACAGGCTACCACACACTTCCTAAATTGACCCTGGCTACGTTCAACGGACGCACTCTGAGGCTTGACCATCATCTAGCGCAGTTGGAAGTGGAGTTAGAGAACATTAAATGGCATGTTCTTGGGTTATGTGAAGTCCGTAGAGAAGGGGAGGACACCGTAACCCTAGACTCAGGCCATCTTCTCTACTTTCGCGAGGGTGATAAAACATCCCAGGGTGGCGTAGGTTTTCTCGTCAATAAGGCCCTTTCTAGCAACGTTCAAGAAATCTCCAGTGTGTCGAACAGGGTAGCGTACCTGATCCTTCGGCTTTCCAAGCGGTATAGCGTGAAGGTAGTTCAGGTTTACGCACCGACCTCGGCACACTCGGATGATGAAGTGGAGGATATGTATGAAGACATATCCAAAGCCTTGCACAACACCACAAAGGCTCACTTCAACGTTGTTATGGGGGACTTTAACGGCAAGGTGGGAATCCGGACTGGCAACGAATCCCGAATAGGCCCGCATGGTTATGGAGTTAGGAATCACAGGGGGCAAATGCTTGTCAACTTCCTTGAGAAAGAGGAGCTATTCTTAATGAACTCCTTCTTTAAGAAACAGCCTCAAAGGAAGTGGACATGGCAGAGCCCCGACACTGCGACAAAAAATGAGATCGACTTCATCTTGACGGATAGCAAGCACATATTCAGAGATGTCTCAGTGATCAACAGGTTCAATACCGGATCTGATCACCGACTGCTCCGAGGCTCTCTGAATATCAACTTGAAGCTTGAAAGAAACCGTCTGATGAAGTCCACGCTCCGGCCTAACCAAATCCAAATCGTCGCGGGCACCGAGGAGTTTCAGCAACTTCTCGGGAATAGATTTGTTGCCTTGGAACCCACTGATGACGCCGACGAGACCCTACACAATCTGGTCGAAACGCTGAGGGACGAGGGTATCAAGTTCTGCAGAAAACAGCGTACTGGCAAGAAGTCCAAACTCTCGGATGAGACTCTGGGGCTGATGACAAGAAGACGGGAGACTACCCAAGCGACTTCGTCAGAGAGGTCAGACCTGAATAAGCGAATTGCGAAGATGGTACGGCGCGACCTTCGGAGCTCCAACACACGCCTTATTGAAGAGGCGATAGAGCGAAACCGAGGGTCCAAAGTATTCACTCAGCAGCTTAGCAGGAGCCACCTGACGAAGCTAAAAACGCACGACGGGAGGACCGTGTTGTCGAAGCCGGAGATCTCCGCCGAGATAGAGGATTTTTATGGCCGGCTGTACTCTGCACATGCCCCCCACTCCCGACGAGACGACCATGATTCAAGAGCCACCCTGACACGCCACTATACCGACGAACTGCCAGACATCAGTCAAGACGAGATCGTGTTAGCTCTGAGGCAGCTTAAAAATGGAAAAGCCCCCGGTGAGGATGGTATTACTTCAGAGCTTCTGAAGGCAGGAGGAGCTCCTGTTATACAGGAGCTGCAGAACCTCTTCAATACCGTCCTTCACAGTGGGAGAACTCCTAAGGCGTGGAGCGGGAGTTTGGTGGTGCTCTTTTTTAAGAAGGGTGATAAAACCCTCCTTAAAAACTACAGACCCATCACACTTCTGAGCCACGTCTATAAGCTTTTCTCACGAGTGGTCACGAATCGTCTCGCCAGAAGACTCGACGAGTTCCAGACACCGGAACAGGCTGGATTCCGCGGAGGATATGGCACCATAGACCACATTCACACAGTGAGGCAGATTATACAGAAGTCCGAAGAGTATAATCAGCCCCTGTGTCTCGCTTTTGTGGACTATGAGAAGGCCTTTGACTCCGTGGAAACTTGGGCTGTTCTGGAATCCTTACAGCGATGCCAAGTAGACTATCGTTATATTGAGGTGCTGAGATGTCTCTCCGAAGCCGCCACTATGAGTGTCCAAGTACAGGGCCAGCAGTCTAAACCCATCCAATTGCGCAGAGGGGTGAGACAGGGGGATGTCATATCCCCGAAACTGTTCACAAGCGCATTGGAAGACATGTTTAAGACGCTGGACTGGAAAGGTAAGGGCATAAACATAAACGGCGATTACATCTCACACCTGCGATTCGCTGATGACATAGTCGTAATGGCGGAGTCGCTAGAGGAGCTGACCCGGATGCTGGACGGCCTAGCTTCAGCCTCGCGACGCATCGGTCTTGGCATGAATTTGGATAAAACCAAAGTCATGATCAATGGCCACATTGATCCAGGACCGGTCGTCGTACATGGCCACCTTCTTGAAATTGTTTCTGAGTACACCTACCTTGGGCAGATCCTGCAGTTAGGTAAAAACAATTTCGAGAAGGAGGCCAAAAGGAGGATCCAGCTAGGCTGGGCAGCATTTGGGAAACTACGCCGAGTCTTCTCGTCATCCATACCGCAATGCTTGAAAACGAAAGTTTTTAATCAGTGCGTCCTACCCGTAATGACCTACGGAGCTGAGACGTGGACACTCACGGTAGGGCTGGTCCACCAGTTCAAAGTCGCTCAGCGAGCTATGGAAAGAGCTATGCTCGGAGTTTCTCTGAAGGATAAGATTCGTAACGAATACATCCGACAGAGAACCAAAGTTATCGACATAGCTCAAAGAATTAGCAAGCTGAAGTGGCAGTGGGCCGGCCATATCTCGCGAAGAACCGACAACCGCTGGGGTAAACGTGTTCTTGAGTGGAGACCGCGACTCGGCAAACGTAGTGTAGGACGCCCTCTGGCAAGGTGGGATGACGATCTGCGAAGACTGCAGGCAGATGCTGGATGCGGCAAGCTGAAGACAGGGCGCTATGGCGCTCATTGGGGGAGGCCTATGTCCAGCAGTGGACTAAAATAGGCTGATGATGATGATGATGACGTCACATAACTTTAAATAAAATATCAATTTAATTATATAAAAGTCATAAAAGTTGCTTTTATACACATAATTAGTCATAAGATAGTCACGTCAGTGATTATTATAAGATCAATAAGTGACCGAGGTTGTAGTTAAATAATTTTTATATAACTGAAATGCTGTATAAAATGGGCTCAAATCGCGTTATATAAACGTTTTGATTACGTTTATACGATTAATATTATGAGCTAAAAGTTTGCGTATGTTACGTTGCCGCAACCATTATATGACGAAATTTTGCTAGTTGGGTTGCCTACCCTTTAGGAATCTGTACACTCCTTTTTTGAAAAACTTCATACTGTAGCCCACTGGGAAAACCTCGGCAGGGAGTTCATTCCACAGCCGCAGCGTTCGTGGGAGGAAATTCCTCTTAAACCGTACTGTGCGCGACCCATTGGGCTCCAGAGTGTGGGGATGAAAGCCCTGCCGGCGGCGAGCGATGCGGTGATAAAAAGCTGCCGTGGGCATCATATCAAACAGTTCTTCAGAGCACAACCCATTGTACAAGCGATAGAACACGCATAAGGAGGCAAAGTCCCTCCTAAGACTCAAAGGTTCAATATCGCTCGTGAGTTTGGGATCGTCGACGATCCGCACAGCGCGCCTTTGCACCGAGTCAAAGGGCCCAAGCTGGTATCCAGGTGCTCCCGCCCAAAGGTGACAGCAGTACTCCATGTGGGGTCTGACTTGCGACTTGTATAGGAGCGGTCTGTGCCCCGGAGTGAAGTATCGCCTTGCTCTATTGAGCACACCGAGCTTTTTGGATGCCAGCTTGGCCTTCGCTTCAAGGTGACTACGGAATTGGACGTCACTGGAAATGTCGACACCGAGAATCCCAATAGTCCCTGACATTGTAAGGGTTGTGCCTTGGAACTGAGGGGCCACAGTAAATGGGGTTTTCTTAGCGATGAACGCGCAAACTTCGTCTTTGTGGGGTTGAATCGGACACAAGTTTCTGACAAAGAGTATTTTCGATATCGGACACAAGTTTTTCACGACTCTCTACCACAGCGGATCGAGGGATATTGGCACGGCCCGTGTAATAAGCATCCCCAGTACTGTCGTCCGCATAACAATGAATGTCGCCGATAGACAACATATCATTGATATGCAGCAAAAACAGCGTTGGGGATAGCACGGAGCCTTGCGGGACACCAGCGTTAATGCCCATGCTTTCGGAGCAACTTTCGTCGACTACGGCTCGTATGCTTCTGCCGGACAAAAACCTGGCAACCCATCTGCACAATCCCTCGGGCAGGCCGTAAGCTGCCAACTTCGACAGAAGACCTTCATGCCAGACCCGATCGAACGCCTTAGCTATATCAAGGCTGACTGCCAATGCCTCTCCCTGACTATCTATGGCTGAAGCCCAGCGGTGAGTGAGATACACTAGAAGGTCACCAGACGAGCGACCGTGACAAAAGCCATACTGGCGATCACTGACCAGGTCGTGCTCTTCTAGGTATCCCAGGAGCTTTGCATTGATTATGCGCTCCATAACCTTAGAGAAAAGAGAGGTTATAGCGATAGGCCTGTAATTCGACGGGTCCGAACTGTCGCCCTTTTTAGGCACAGGGTGCACGAGGGCAGTCTTCCATGAAGACGGCACTTGCCGTTTGTGGTAAGAGAGTGTGAAAAGGCGCGTTAGCACGGGACATAACTCAGGAGCACACTGTTTGAGCACAACTCCTGGTATGCCGTCTGGCCCGCTCGACTTGTGAACGTTTACGAGTAATGATAGCAGCTCTCGTCGGACATCACTTTGCTTGATGGTAATTTCCGGCATCGAGGACGCGCACCACGGGATGGAAGGCGGTACGGTGCTGCCATCATCGTTCAGGGTCGAGTTCGAGGCGAAGAGAGTACCAAGAAGATCGGCTTTCTCTTTTGCACTATGGGCCAGATTACCATCAGCATTTCGCAGTGGTGGTAAAGATGACCGACAAAAGTTTCCCTCGGCAGCTTTGGCAAGTGACCAGAAGGCACGACTCCTGGTGGGATAGCCCGCTAGCTTCTCACCAATTCTGCCGACGAAATCGAATTTGGCTCTGGCAATGGTTGTTTTACTGGACCTCGAGGCAGCGTTTAATTTGCGTTTCACATCAGATACGATGGGATCCTTATCAGTAACGACCTTGGTCCAAGTCCTGCAAGCAGGCGCTTGCGAATTATAGCTTCTCTACAGGACCGATTAAACCAAGGTCGTTTCTTTGCTCCTGCAGCTATTAGCGAGTTGGGAATGAAGCAATCCATTCCCGCCAGTATAGTCTCGGCGACTTCGGCTGTACAGGAGTCAGGATCATCTGATGTGAAACAGAGCTGCCTCCACGGGTATGATGCGTAGAATTCACGCAATCAATCCCAATGTGCTGACGTATACTGCCACACGCGTCGCGAGCTAGTTGGCCGCGGTGGATCAGGCCGCGCGCAAGGTGCCAGCGTCCGGACGAGGCAGTGATCGGACGAGCCGAGAGGTGCATTCACTGAGACGGAATATCCGTCCGGACGTGTGGTCAGCAGGAGGTCCAGTAAAGAGCTTGTATGGTCCTCGATGTCTGGTATTCTCGTGGAAGAACGTACCAATTGCGAGAGACCATAGGCCAGAGAAAATTCGTAAGCAGACCTCCCCGCGTAATCGGTGGACCGAGAATCTAGCCACTCAATGTGGTGGGCATTAAAATCCCCCAAAATCACCAATTCAGCGGATGGGTACTGCTCGAGAACTCTGTCGGTCGTCACTTGTAGGTGCTCGAAGAGCCGTTTTGTGTTCGTGTCACCGCTGTGAGACCTGTAAAGGCACGCGTAGACGCGGGTGTGGCCGCCGAATTCCACACGCACCCACAGCACTGACAGGTCCCTGTCTTCATAAGCATGGAAGCGGCGACAACAGACATCCTGCCGAGCGTACATACATACTCCGGCGCGCCTCACAAACCTGTGTTCTAGCATATAACCGGGGTATATTTAACAGGTATGATGTATCGGCCGGGCAGGATATCTGTGTCTCCGTTAGGAACAGAAGGGTCGGCTGCCCAGACTCAAGGTGGTGGTGTACTGCGTTTAGATTTGAATGCAGTCCCCTTATGTTGTAGTAGTCCACTTTTGTGGAAGGGGACTCCGCTGAAGAACTGTTCCTTTTTTTTGTTTTCTCGCCATGTTGTTTTAGAATTGTGTATAGAAAATAAATTAAGGAGGATTCACTGTGTCGACAGCAGAAAAGACAAGAGGACGAAACAAACCAACCGAGGAACGATGTGGGAGGTGCAGTTTGCAGGCGCGGCGTACGGAAGGGCCCCCGGTCCTCCCCTGTTGGAGTAGCCGGGTTCACTCCGGTCTCCTACACCGGCACGACTACTACACCAGGGATTTTTCGCAGGTTGGCGGTTCAGCCTTCCAGGGTGGAGATTAAGTGTCCCCTGGGTTCGGGAACCCTACTGACCTGCGGGCGGCCAGCGGACAGCCGTTTCACCGGGTCTCCTTGATAGCCGCACCTGGCACAAACACCAACGGTCGTATTATCGGTTCCGTGGGTCCCTTGCCGTCGTCGACACACTACATCCTCTTAGAGCTCACTGGCGACCTTACTCACCGGCAGGAACACAACACTATGAGTAGGGTCTAGTGCTATTTGGCTGTGGTTTTCTGTAAGGTGGAGGTACTTCCCCGTCGGGCTCTGCTCCAGATTTGAGCGAGATGACATTCGCTGAACGTGCCCTACCACACTTAGCAAGATGCCATTCGCAGTGCCCATACCTCTCTTTTTGGTGTAGTTTAATAAGGACATACCCAAGTCCGGACGTAGGTTAAGGACGTAGGGTCCAACAATAAATTAATGACTTTAGATAAGTTAAATTAAAGCATAGCTTATATTCAGTCAATAGGATATAAATAAAAAAGTGATATTCACAGTATCTAAGGCTGTATATACCCTTGTAGTTACACATTTCTAATAATATAAACTAGGTATGGTGCCTCTTTATTTTCAAGCCTAAGAAACATATTTTACTCATGTTTTCGTTACTAGATGCCCTAGGAAAGCAAATTTAATGCCGAGCACATATTTTTTGTACAATTGCGTTCTTTCCATCAGGCAATAAATAAACTATAACTTACTTAAGTCGTATTTATAAACGAAATTTGTCAGTTGCGTTACCAACTAATAGTATGTTCTAAAAAAATATATCAGCTATGAAATTATCCGCTAAATTATTAATTTTGAGTTATCAGAATTAGAAACTACCTCGCATGTTCGGTAATGCACTCAATAAACTACGAACTGATAAGTATTTAGTGCTAGTCGCTTTCAATATGTTACACACGTCCTAGTTCGTACGAAACCAATAATTCTAGCAGACGTTCGAGAGTACTGAACATGCGAATTCTCTCTAAAATTCAATCTAGGCATCATAACGCTAGCTTTTAGCCGCGGAAGTTCGACCCTAACTTTGCAAATGGGCAGTGCTGTTAAAATTCGACTATCTAATACGAAGTCAGATAGAGCAAAATGAAGTTATGAATTTAAGCGGAGCGTAGTTTAGCCCCTCGGGAGAGTTTGCTGAGGTCTCTGAATGTACTATAAAGAATGTGTGAAATTTGAAACTTTTGAATTGAATCTCCGACATACTTTATTGCTGGGCGTATTTAAGGTTTTTTTTATACCACGACGGTGGCAAACAAGCATACGGCCTGCCATGATAAGCAGCTACCGTAGCCTATGGACGCCTGCAATTCCAGATGTACCGACATGCGTGTCACATACACGTTGTCGACCCTATACAAAAAGGAGGATTTACTGTGTTGACGGCAAAAGGAACAAGAGGGTCCCGTCGTCGTCAACAGACTGGGTCCTCTTTGAGCTCTTTGGCAACCTTACTCACCAGTAGGAACACAACTCTATGAGTAGGGTCTAGTGCTATTTGGCTGTGGTTTTCTACAAGGTGGAGGTACTTCTCCAGAAGGGTTCTGCTCCGAATTGAGCGAGATACCTCACATAGCACGATGACATTCGCAGGAGCTACCCATACCACTCTTTTGGACGCAATTTAAGGACGTACCCGTGTCCGAACCTAGTTTAAGGATATACCCGGGTCCAAAAGGTATGTTATTAAGCTGGGCATGTTTCACAGCATTAAAGCTAATTTCTGTACAATTTAAAAAACGATTAAGTACCCATCGTTTTTCTCTAATTCTGTATATTCTAAAATACATTGGTGTTTGCCCTGACAAATATGTCCTAAGTACTCATAACTAATAAAATAAAATTGATTAGCTACGAAACTCAACTATTAAACAGCGAAGCTTCACTGTTTATCCGAATTACGTCTTATATATCAGTAAAACATTAGATATCGCAAATACCTAAGCAAACTATACAGTGTAGAATTAACTACCAACCTAATGCGCGCCGTAGAATGGAGTTGCTCAGTGGTCCGTGAAATCAACCCACCTAAACGTAAAACCAATACGCGATAGATATCTATTGGGCAAGGATTTGCGAGGGTTACGTAAACTAACCACAGATTATGGGATGTAAAACCGGATTTCCTTAAGATTTACCTGCTGGTAGAAAGTCAAATAAATCTTTTATTACATAATATGTATTTAGGTATCTAAAGTTACCTTTTTAACCCATCAATATCATTAAGAACTATATCATTAAAAATAAGTATTTTAATAATATATAAAGTAAATGCCCAGATCATTTATCAGTCTGGCTGTAATAGTCATTCATTTTCATCATTTCAGCGGTCGAAATAAGCATATTTTATAAACAAAGCCTGCAAGAAATTTGATAAATTGGTGCCCTTAGCCATTTCAAACGAGCTATTCGTTGATCTATCATATTATTCAACTTGTACTCAACTAGTATTTCAATGATGCATGAAACTAAGAGTCTTTGTTTTATATCCCCTCTATTATTCCTTTGAAAGCTGCAACGATTATATTTATTAAAACCTGTCGCTTCAAAAGTTAATTGAAACGAATATCTTTTTGTCGCGCAGAGTCCAGTCAAATTGAAATAAAATAATACCGAGAGGTTTTATTGTGTCCTATTTACAAAAAAAGGCTTACATATTTGGATAAAACGCTTGCGCTTGCTTAAGGCATGCGTTCTATGCCTAATGCACGGCCAAGACAAGTTTGGTCGGACAGACAGTTTTAATTGTGATTTGATTGTGTTTTACCGATATTTTACTTTTTGCATATAAGTTTATGTAGATATCTATAATCTTTATGTTTCTTTTAATTCTCTTTGTTTGCTTTTAGTTTTTTTTATCTTTTTTTGTGTTACCTTCCGTGAATTGTTTTCACCCGATGGTCTCATCGGAAGATCAGCGCTGGCAACCGCCAGCATCATGCCTGAAATGAGGCCATTTCGTGGCAGTTTCTCGTATTATGTTTTCTTTCCTTCTGTTTCTTTTATATGTATGTGTTTACGAATAAACTATTTCTATTTCTATTTCTTTGTATTCAGTAATAACCACATTTAAATCTATTGTTAACTTACTCATATAAACGGGGAAGTAATTACATTAAGTACAGAGATCACTTTTTATATTGCTATATAGTCATTATTTGTTGCTGATACTGTATTGAAATGTCAAAATACATGTTATTAGATTCTGACAACGGCAACGAAGATAGGGAAGCTAATCTTTACGTTTGTAGTGAGGAAAAATGTTTAATTAGGTAATTTCTAATCGTAGATTACCTACTTATAGTATAAATGCACATTATTTTACAAATGATTGACGCTTTTTAAATACATAAGTATACAGAATAGATACTAAGATTTTCAAAATAAAGTGTATACTCCTAGTTTTTATTTGCCCACTCTGAAGTAACTAGGTACTGAAATATTAAAAATACAGCTAAGAGCATGTCAGGATATGTAGGGTTCCGTAGTTGCCAGCCCGTCAAAATACATCCAATCAAAGGGCGTTTTTTATAGGATATTTTCCGGCACTTAAATCCTTTAAGTAAGAAAGGATAACTTTTTGCAAAAACTCTAAAACAGCTCAGCCATGAATTTTCATTCATTATTTCTTATATTAAGCTTATTCATTAATTTTCTCATTATTAAACTTTTGGAGCTATTATTTACGAAACTTTCAATTTTACCCAAAAAATGTTTTAGAAGACAAAAGATCTATCCTACGACACCGCGCACAATTCTACCCCACTTCTATTTTAATTTTATTTTTTCTGGTTACCACTTAGTCGGCGTGAATAATACTCATTCTCATACCAGATTTCAGCTTTCTAGCACAAACGATCACTTAACTAAACGGCAAACATAAGAGTTCCTTGACTACAGAACGATTTATTTTGTATAAAAATACTTTAATTTACAAATTGGTGTCTCTTCTAAATCAACTCCCTACCTCCGGGCAAACCAGAACCATATTATACCGGAACTTGTAATGGCTAATTCGGTAAACTTGTTATCGTAAAATATAAGGGAGGCTTATTTGTGATACGGGGCGAGCATCCCTTTCATCTCATATTGCGATGTCCGCGGCTCCTGCTGATCCATGCTGAGAGCTATACGAGACTCAGAAACAAGTAGAACGTCAAACTTTATGTGGACATTCAACTACTTACTTGCTTTGGTACGTGAGTATACAATACAAGGTTCACTGTCTAACAAACTTTAAAAAATAAAAATAAATAGTTGCCAAAACCCATTTTGTTACTTGTGATTTGTGATTAGAGACCTTTTTAACAAAGAGTTTAGTGCTAAAAACGAGAAATACCGAAATATTTTAGGGTTCTATAAATGAATGATCCTTTTGAAGGTACCTACCTATATAGGGGGCGTCCATTAATCGCGTCATACGTTTTTGGTTTGTTTTAGACCCCCCCCCTCCCCCATGGTGATCTTTGGTGATATTTTCAGGACCCCCCCCCCCCCTGTCCAATAAGACGTGTAATTTTTTGCTAACTAAAGTAAGTACAGTTTTCTAACACGTGAACCTACTTACGTAACGTACGTACAAGTAAAGGGTAAAAGAATGAAACTACATGTATACATATAAAATAAAATTATCTTTAATGGAAAAAAACCGGCCAAGTGCGTGTCGGACCACGCGGTTTCGTACCTACTATCGAAAAATTAATATCAAAAGGTCGTATCTGCGTATGAAATGAGTTTTTAGGAGATAACTCAATAAATCTTTAAGCAAATCAAATTATTTTGTTTTAATATTTTTTGATTTGCAATTTTTTTTTTTTAGTAGTTACACTACTATATATAAACTGAAAATAGGTGTCATATACTTCAGAAAAAGTGACCAAACCCTCCGGTGTCCGAGGCCAGATTTGAACTGGCGTCTTCAGCTTTCGCGGCTGACGTCCTGACCACTAGACCACCCGGTCACGGCGGAACTTGACAAATTTTCTCATGTATATGCAATCTCTGAATTTGAAACGGCTACGCGCCGTTGACCATACTCTAAGGGCATGCGTAGTACGTGCTTGCACCTCCTATCCGAATCTCAATAATTCCTAAACCGATAATGTTCTCAATTTTTTTCATATTTTTTTGGATCTCCGGTTCAAAAGACAAAGACACAAGTTTTTTAGACTTACGGGGTGATTTTTTCTTAAGATATTCACGAAAACCAAAAAAAAAAACAGACCTCAATGTTATTTTGAAAGACCTATCGAGTGATGTGAATCATGTCTATATGTTTTTGACAAATAATTACATGTATGGAGTAGTGCCCCTCCTTAAAATATCTTTTTCAGCAATTTTACTACAAAAACACACCTTATATTTAAATATTTATTAAGATACGTTTTATAGTTTCCGAGTGAAATGGCTGTGACATACGGACGGACAGACGGACATAACGAAACTATAAGGGTTACGTTTTTGTCACTTTGGCTATGGAACCCTAAAAACCTACTTCACAAAATAATATGTCAAATGCCATTAAAAATTCTTTAAAATCATAGTGACAGTGCAATTTTACTCTGCTTTTGACAGATTGATTCATTTAAAAGTTGATAATTTTTATTTTATTGACCATAATAAAGTATAGCACAAGGAACAAAAAAATTACACGTGATATGTGTCCAGACCCTCCTCCCCCCTGTGGTGATCATTGGTGATTTTTTCTTGACCCCCTCTCACCCCTATACAATATGACGCCATTAATGGACGCCCCCTTACTAAAAAAATCTGAGTAACTTTGTATTTTAATGACCAGAAAACTAGCCGCCAGATATACTTATTATGCAGTAAGGAGTGATTTTTTTTGATTTTATGTACCTATACACCAAACGTAAAAAAATTAAGCACCTGCTCACTTAACAACATCCATCACTCGTCAGTCTCTCCCAAGTCACTCGCAATGTTTATTTAGCTTATCATTTGGTCCAGTCCAAGGATTACTTGAACGACATTGTTCACCATTCGTTCCGCCAGTGAGCACAGCTCGCAGAACATAAAGCAAAACGCTCCTTTAGGTACCTAATAGAAATTCCGCACGCATATCGCCGATGTGCCAGGACCCTAATATCATCGCCGGGATACACTTTTATCCGGCCCCCGCGGGACGCCCGTACTGTATTACGAGGAACATTTTTATTGTTCTTTCGCGAAACCAGTTTAAGGCTCTTGCTTGATTTAGTAAAGGTTAGTTATGTCCTAGTTTTCCCTTAAGTACCTACTTCTAAGCAAAATTATGTTTTCGATCCTCTATCTTACCCTTTCCTAAGTAACATTGCAGTATTTATTTTAGGTAATCTTAAATTGGAAGACTTCAATTTAGTTGTGGTTGTGACATAGTATTCTGTGGTGGACTAAGGATACAACACAGACAGAAAATTATGTTAATACTTAACATAATTCACTTTTTATTATGTTGTTA
The DNA here is from genome assembly GCA_947086415.1 of Pammene aurita. Taxonomy (NCBI): domain Eukaryota; kingdom Metazoa; phylum Arthropoda; class Insecta; order Lepidoptera; family Tortricidae; genus Pammene; species Pammene aurita. Next base: position 19,237,340 of record OX352291.1, read on the forward strand.
TGTTAACTTTTTTAAGAAAGTTTAAATTCCTCGTATTACTTAAGATACATTTTTGCTGTTCTTTGGCAGTGAAACGTGGCAAGTCAACAGCAAGCAAGCCGGACTTCGTCAATAAGTCTTCCGCTTTTTATGGCCGAGAACCAAGCCTACCAGAAATTAGGACCTCTGGAATAAGTACCAGTGAGATAGAGATAGAAATAGACACAGAAATAGAGATGAATAATCCATACCATTGGTAAGGGGAGAAGTAAATAATGCGAGAGTCGGTTTCAATCGGAAACCATTGACTTGAGGCCGTGGCTCCGGGCGCCCTGTGCATTAATGGTGACGGCCAGTCGAGAGCGATACGAACCACGGAGCCAGGGGGTTTCACTGTCTCTCTCCATTGTACCCGTTTTTCCCGATTCGCTTGCAGTATTTGAGGGCTAATGAGGGAAGGGTTGGCACATCGCTTATCACCTTATGGATGGTGCGTTCGAAAATATGTGACGTTTTTAATTATTAGGTACATCATTGTCGGTCTCTAAATTATTTTTTATGGCAGTTAATAACGTCTTATTGATAAGATAATAACCGACAATGATGTATAGTTTTGATTAAAAATGTCACATATTATAATTTCAGCCAGTATTTATGACATGTCTCAAACCTGCACGGATATATGAAGCCCGTTGTAAAACCCTTTTTTTAAGAGCGCATGACAGTTAACGTTTTCATCTCTGTAGCTAGATGTCAAATTCAGGAAATCTTCTGTACTTCTACTATTACTTATTCTGTGCTCGAGCGAGGATTGAAGTGTCGCTGAAGATAAGAAGGTGTGGTGAGAGCTTGTAAAGGCCTTTTCTCTGCACCTCTAAGGTGCCTTAGGACAATAAAAACATGACACATTTTTAAAGTTAGATACATTTTACCTTTGAAGCAAATGGGTATTGAAAAGCATAAAATATTTTATTTATGAAATGTACTAAGCGCTTGTGTAAGTTTCCTGACTGATATTGTGACAAAAACGAAAACAAAAGAGTGAATACTGGTGCTCGTAACAGTTGATGCGCTTTTGTTATTTATATCGCGAGACCTCAGTAAATATTCTCGAACATAAAGTCCTATGATTTAACAACAACGCATCTAGCTCTGTTTTTGCCTCGTTTGAATTTTCCTTAGAACCACAGACCTAAAATGGCGCTTTGCTAAAAGACAAACGAAGTGCGCAAAAGAGAAGCCAACACGTATATGAACATTCTGCGAGTGCGAAAGAGATACATGATCAGTCTCCTAGCAGGACGACTTTTGACGTCTCTCTTTACACTTAAACACCTGCGTCGTGAGTGCTCATATTTAATCTTGAAAATATAATATTATCCGCTGTTCATTTACCTGGAATGAAACAAAAGAAGAATGGTGTCGTGTTGCGTCCCGGATTGCACAATTACACAAATAAAAAACCCAGGCAATCCCTCGTTTCACAGGTAAATATGATATTCCGATCGATGTTTTTGAAACCATATTTTATCAAATTAGCCAAATAAATCATGTAAATAACCGTTTGATACCATTAAATATTAATGTCTCTTTTACTGCATGTGAATATTTTATCATAATACATAGTTAATATTAAAGATTATTTTGTGTAAAAATCAAAATTGTCATTTTACGCTAGGGTTTGACAAAATATCGTAGGGACATAATATCGATAACTGTTCGATATGAAAATTATAATTATAGCTTCGAAAGAATTATAATAAATAAATAAATAAATCTCGTATTAACATTATGTCATTCATTACGTATAAATGTTAAATTGTGTTCTTATTGTATTTTTGTACCCGTTTTGAATCTTGCTTGATAGAGCCTATTCGGAAAGAGAAGTATCGTAGAATGGAGGAGCTCTCATATAAACCACGACGTTCTCTTTTCGGACAAACGATAAATAGTAAATTTTAACTGTAATACCCGATTTATGGGCTTATTTATTACATTTACCTATTTGTAAGACACGATCTATATCCTCTTATCTCTTTTTTGGGTTCAGTAGTCAAAATGGCAAAAATGGAATCCTTATAGCTTTGTCATGACTTTGTCCCTATATCACAGCCATATATAAATAAAGGCGTATATTGATGAAATTATACCGTTTTTATGTGCCGCTAATGGCCGCTACCCAGTTTTTTTAGCTAAAAAAATATTTTTAGGGGGAGGGGAATTACTATTAAAGACTGATTTATATTCATTTAAGAAATTGTTATAATAATTATTAAAGACTGATTTAAATTAAACTTTATTTCATTTAAATACGGCGCTAAACACACTTAGCGGAATTCAGCTACCATCAAAAAGCAGGCGAAAAACGGGATTCAGGCTGAATGTTGTCTATGTGCTCCATACAAAAATTCAGCCCCCATAGAGAAATTTCCGACTTCCGCTTACTTTTATCTATGAAAGCTAAATGCCACTCTTAAGTGTGTGCTGCGCCTACCACTTCGACTTCCACCCAACTTACACTCCACCAAGATTGCATTGATACAAGACTAATTTGCATGCTATTTTATAAGCGTCACAATTAATAACGCTATAATAAAGAAGTATGTAAAAAACAAACTATCACGTATATAAACACTCCACAAGTGCGAGACAAAAAAATGACAAATCTAAAGGCGTGCCAACATCTTAATTTCTGTAAAATAACATGAACCCGCTTTTTAACAGATCATATTTAATCGTGAAAATATAAAATAATTCTGAATAAATATATTTTAGTTTTCTAGAATTTTAATATGCCGTTTAGTATAAAACATGAATATAAATTTAACGTTGCAACTTATCGATAATAAAGTCAAATATCGATAGATAATTGACCTGTTGTACTTGGCACCACTATTTTTTACGCTCACATAGACAATTTACCCACACTGTAGCATTTCAGTTTTTGTCGCACTTTTGATATTTGTCAATCCATCTGTCTATACTAGATCTGTGCTTAGAACACATATTTAATAATAAAGTTGAAATTGTAGCTTAATAAAACCTCAGGTGTTTAAATATCTCTTTTTTAGGGTTCCGTAGTCAACTAGGAACCCTTATAGTTTCGCCATGTCTGCCCGTTCGTCCGTCCGTCCGCGGATAATCTCAGTGACCGTTAGCACTAGAAAGCTGAAATTTGGTACTAATATGAATATCAATCACGCCGACAATGTGGTAAAATAAAAAGTGGAAAAAATTGTTTTATTAGGGTACCTCCCCTATACGTAAAGTGGGGAGTGATTTTTTTTTACGCGTGATATATTGTTGGATAGGTATTTAAAAATGAATACGGGTTTCCTAAAATCAGTTTTTGATAATGTAAATATTTTCGGAAATAATCGCTCCAGAAGTAAAAAAAAATGTGTCCCCCACCTCTAACTTTTGAACCATAAGTTTTAAAAATATGAAAAAAAACTCAAAAGTGGAACTTTATAAAAACTTTCTAGGAAAATTATTTAGAACTTGATAGGTTGAATCGTTTTTGAAAAAAAAATACAAAATAATTTCTGAACTAAGTTTGTAATTTAACCGTATAAGCAGGTGTTTATTGTACATGTAATTTCTACAAAATCACAATGAAATGACGTGCTTTCAAATAAAGTAAAAACGGTGAAAATCGGTTCACGCAATAAAGAATTATCCCATAAAAATCATCTTCCATATTTTAAGCTCGCGCGCAATAGTTTACTTAATTTGCCGATAGATGTCGGTGTACGTAGAACGCTCATATCATATCCTACATGGCGGTGTTATTTTAACTCTTAAGTGGGGACACTTACTGTGACGGACGGAAAACTACGGAACCCTACACTGAGCGTGGCCCGACACGCTCTTGGCCGGTTTTTTATCTTCAAAATGGAAATAAATCCACCAAGCAACCTATATCAATGGTACTTCCAAAAAGTGAACATAAATATGTTAACTAGAGGATACAGCCGGGGCCAGAGGGCAGATAGCCGCAGATTCTGCTACGTAACCTTGGTTGAAGCGAGCGACTACATGGCTGACAACCAACCAACCGCTTCTGCCAATGGTGGGCAGGGCATGCCTAGCCACCAAGGGCGTTTAAAGGTCATGTAGAATTTGGCATCAACACAGGCTACATGGTTTAAAATCTCTGTTTTCTGCCAACGTCTCGTGGCAGAGGACTGTGATTGTATGCCTTCTGGCCCCAACTTTAGGTATACAACTATAAATTTGGAGATAACAAAGTAGGTACCCTTAACTCATAATATCTGGGGGCACGGGAGTGCCCCCGCCAAGTCGAGCAAAACAAACAACAAAGGCACGGCCATCCCGAAGCCATTCAGGCTATTTTCGACCCCTCTCTAATTCTGTTGTCGATAAAGCTAGAAGGCTGAAATTTCTGTGATCAAGAGGCCATAACACAAGGAAGATATATTACCAATATCATTTAATTTCAACGTATACTTTAAGAATTCTTGCAAGAAACAATTTCTTAATTTTGTCACTGACTCACTGACTCACTGTTCACGATCATCATATATCTAAGGTACTTCTAGCAGTTCCACAAGCCCCAAATTTTGAACACTTCTAGGGTTTAGGCTTTAAAGCCACTGAAAATTAAAACATACCACAATATCAGTCGGGTTGTCTAGTTTTACAAACCGCAAAGTTAACATTGTAATCCCATATAAATATATGCACAGATTACATAAGGAATCTGTGGCGTAACTCAGAAATTATTTTCTGTCGCGCCGATTTAATCTAATCTTTTATCTAATACAGCAACGGTCTGACAAAATGGAACTACTTGTATTTTAACATTTTTCATATATTTTTTTATTGTATTTTAATATTACTTATTTTTCTTTCGTCGCCAAATCAACTAGTTTCTGAAAAAAAAAATTAATCATCGTCAATTTAAATAATATATTTAGTAGCCCTATATACAATTTAATATGTCTGTCTGATGTTTTCTCTCTCACTTATAAGTATACAACGTTAAATAAAACGATCTGTATAGTACTTAATTCCATAGTAATAAGGTCGAGTACACATATTTGGCCAATAACTCGCATTCTTATTTTAGACCACATAATTAAGAAATCAATTTTACAGGTTACAAAAAAATAAATTAACTTTTACTGGACTTTAATATTATTATTTTAACAGAATATGTCACATCCCGTTTTTTGTAGGGTATTTCTTTAAACTTTATACTGGCCGATGTGAAACAACTAATTTGTCTCGAGGAAACCCTATTCCCTGTTCATGGAATAACTCCATTGCAATTTAATTAAATTACTACCGGGAGATGCCCAGGACCGCGCAAAGTGGAGGAAAGCGAGTAGGAAAGCGGACCCTGGCAATAGCCGGGATAACGCTAGGTAGAAGAAGAAGACTACCGGGAGGGGATGATGGCTCTACTGAAAATCAGTATAAACAAAGTACTTTATACTTATATATAAACTTTAAACTTTATAGTTTAGCTTAATTATAAGGTATTTTATTTGCCGTAACACATCTAACTTTTATCCGATGTAGGGTACTAAGTTAAGATTTGTTTAACGATGCTGTCTCAAGATGTTTTGATATGTCTTCTTATAGAACTACGCATTATTGAGATCTTTAAGATCTAATGTATTACTGTTTTGAGAAAATAAGTCCCGCCGAGTTTCTTGCCGGTCATAATACTTCTCTGGTCAGAGGTGTAGGGTTAGAACCGGTGGTAGTTTTTTTTCTTTGACGTTCATAAGTGCATTGTACTGTGCCTAAATTGAAGAATAAATATATTTTATCTTTTTTTAAATAAATAAAATAAACAGATTACCACAAAACCTGTGAACCCATAAACAATTCAGACAATAGGCGGGAAAATTGATTTGTACCATCAGTCCTATCCGCCAGACTAATACGACCATTACAAGGACAAATCAGTAGCGATCTGCCAGAGAATCGTATGTTTCTACATTGCTCGCGAATTAGCGGTAATGACCATAGTTTCGACTGATCGAGGGTTGTCGTTTGTGGTTTGGACGATTTCAAAATTAGGACGTTTGCGGAACAGATAAAAGATCAGGTTAATAGGAGGTAGATGTAGGGTAGGTTTACGGTGGGCAGTGAATGCGACAGGTATTTATGATAACGACGAAGGGCCGCCTTTTTTTACTACTTTGACTTTTTTCAGTAAATTATTTTCTCCTCATATTTATTTTTGATAGCCTTAGTTAATGTATTTTAGAAGACAGCTTCACTTTAAGTATAAGAACCGAATATTAGTTAATACCTATTAATGTCAGCCTGTCGTGCCTCAACACATCCAATAAAAACAGCCCACGTTTTAGCTTAAACAAGGTGACTACGGGAGTATTAGCAGGGAGGAAAGAGGGAAGTTTATTGACTTCTACGTAGAGAAAGTCGCGGGTACAGGTTAGTCTCATTATAAACACCTAAATGCAGAAGTTAATTGGCAGTACTATCCAGCATTAACTGTCTTAGTCGCCATCAGGTCTGTAATTGGGTTGTGACGTCGCAGTTCTTTTGCCTCGAGTTCATAAGGAAACGAGTTCTCAGCTCCAAGACAGTTTCGGCTGCACCATTTTTAGTTTAACCTTATTTGCCTTGTTTAATTAGCATCGAGTTGGTTGTCAGTGATTGAAGGCATTGACAAAGTAACTAAATTATCAATAAATAGCATGCTGCTCATACCATGATAATATTCGAACATACTATTATGGGCAACAACACAACTATACATTGTTTTCGTGTATCAAGCAGTTAACCTGACTTAATCAAATCACGACAACGCAGCGCATTGCACTCAGTATCTCGTTTATAATATTATAATCTCCATATATATTGTTTCCTTTGTGTGATCTACAGTTATCTTGACTTAATAATATAGTATAAATTATTTATGCTAACTAAATACATGTATTAACGCATGCGTTTAGTTTAGTTACTAGTTAGTTGGGCTTTTGTATCCAATTCCTGAATCCGTGTATACAAGAGGATCTCCTTGTTATGTATCAGTGTACTGTATAATTAGTCAGATCTAAATTCGATTTACAGTCGACGTCAAAGATATCCGTAACCCTTTGTAATAAGATGCAAAATGTAAACACATATCTTTGACGTCGCACTGTTTATAATTTTATTCTTTCTTACTGTAAAAACGCTACATCTCATTTTCATCTACAAGGTCAAGGTACTCGACCTTTAGTACCCAGTAAAAAGTCAATATACAAAACCCAATCCAAAGTTATTCCCAAGGCGCACGTAATATTTCATTTGCAAAGGTCCAAATACCTATCAATATGGTAGTGCCAGTGCCGTATTTTTTATTGAAATACTGATACCCGATCCTAGAAGCTGTCTGATTCAAATTTACTGACCGGACGTGGCGATACACTATCCCTAGGTTCTGCATTCAATATCAAACCGTATTTTCTACGACATAGATCTCATAATGGATGAAAACGTTATACAGAAACAGTTACTGAACTGATGTAGACCTTAATGCATTTAGAATATAGCTGAATTTCAATCCAACATTACTTCATGGCAACTTCAACGCGACGAAACATCTTGTCAAGATCGTAGAATATTCGCTTACAATGATATTCGGTATGAATTCTGATAACAATGGTCATTACTACTATTTCTGTTAAAATCGTTAATTTTTAACCGACTTCACGTCATGTCTGAACCGATTTTGTAAATTCTTTTTTGATTGTAAGTATATACATACAGATTGGTCCCGTTTTTGTTAAAACGCAGTTCTGATGATGGGATCCATGAGAAGTCGAGGGAACTGCACACATTTTAAAGGCATACATTAGTGATTTTAGTATTTTCATCAACAAATCAAGCATTTACATTTAAAGAAGTGGGATAATTTTATTCAAGTTGAATACTTTGTTACAATTAATTATAAAACATACTAATAATAAATCTTAAAATTAAATTAACTATAAATAAAACTACTTAAAAATAATAAATTAAAAATTTAACTGTAAATTTGGCCCTCTCGGTAAGGTGCCCATTATGCAGGCGGCATTCCCGCGCTGAATTGCGATAGCAAGTCTTTGCGCAAGAAAGCCGCCTGCACGAGGGTCACCTGTAGCCTCTCTGAGGCGTTTGCTGAGCGCCTTGTGGAGCCCTCGCGCCCCCCTCCCCCACGGACCAAGTGTCTCGACGCCAAATGCTACGAACTCGTAGTTGGCGCCGAGACAGCTATATTTATTATTTTTTACATTTTCTCGGGTGTCAGCCGCCGCCCCGGCACGCCTGCTAGTCGCTGGAAGATAGGACGCCGCCAGCGTGTCGGTACAGGTGGCATCCCACACCAGCGCGCGGCCCATCCTCCAGGGGATTAACGACATCCCGTCGGGGCGCTTGCCATCGTCCCGCACGATCTGGGGTTCCAAAGCGGCGGGGACGTTGGCGCTGACGAGCGCTCTCCTCAGGATGTCGTTTAGTGCCGCATGACGGGACAGGCGGCCGGCTCCCGAAGCACAACTGAGTCCGTGGTGGCCGAGGCCGTCTACGGGGGCCCCACATGAGGCACAGCTGTGGTCCACACATACTTCAGCCCCAACCCGGAGACCAATAGCTATACGGAGGGTTCCTGGGTCAATGTAGGTGCCAGTGTTGGGTGAAGGATACGCGTGGAGCCAGTGTCCAGACTCTGACCTTGAAACTGCCAGAAGCCTTGCGCGGTTTTTTTCTGAAGAAGTGTCTATAAGATATTTTAGAGTAGCAGCAGAAGCTATGGTATCCCAGGCCCTTTGCCTCTCGGGTCTGGATGGGAACTCTAGGCCCAAGGCAGTTAGCCAGGCATTCTTGGCTTCATTCAGGCACGCGATCTCGCAGTTTGTAGCCGATGGGGCTTTAAGGATTTTACCTGCGAGATCTGACGTGCCGTGAATTGAAGACAAAAATGCGGGCAGAGCCACACTTGAGATCTTGCGAGTTCCCAGACCGCCAAATCTTATTGGCAAGGAAGCCTGGGACCATGCTTCCTCATTAAATCGGACATTTAGGATTGTTTGTAATTGTGACTCGATGAGGTTATCTATGGGATGGATTAGATGACTGAATTTCCAGGCGGGGCAACAACGGAGTAAGTAAGTAAATTTGGGAACCAGTAAACAAAATTTTAAAATAAATAGGGCGGAGTGGCTACTAATTTTGATTAGGCGTTCCGAATTGTCACGAAATTTAGAAATTGATTTTGCTAAAACAGAGGGGATGGCCTCATCAAAGATGGGTGAGCCGAGAAGATGCAAATTGTCCTTTAAAGAAGTGATATTTGATGAAGTGGAACTGCTGATGATGATCAGAATCAGAACGGAACTCTTCAACGACGTATAGTATAGTTTACGTTTGGCGATTTGTCCTCCTCGCTGTGTTTGTTAAAAAAGTTATTTAATTGTACGGAATCTAAGAGTACTGCATCTACAATAATCTTTCACCAGCCTCCCTCATTGAAGTCGATTTTTTCTTAAAAATTATATTCAAATACTATTGTACTATATAAGGTGCTAACAAATTAGTCAAGGATATTTTTACCGCTGATAGTACTCAGTTCTTGGAGTATATTTAAGTATGAAACATCATGGGTTTTGTTATGTTTTTTTGGAGGAAACTAGAAAACAAGGGAGATCGTCAATTTTTGTTAGGTGATCTGGCCCAGATTATTTAGGACCGTTTAGGAATGGTTCTTACCTTTAAAGAATCGTCATAATTTCTAGATCAGGATGGTGGTAAAAATAATTGCGAAATCTAATGGGAAAACTGAAAAATCATGCATTTAAAACTTGAATCTGACAAGGACAATATTTGAAAGCATGCTTGCCTATGATTTATATATTAATGTAAAAAAGTACCAATTTTTTAAAGATAATGTACAAAAGCGGACTTGAAAATAAAACGGGAATCATGATGAAATAATAAAAAGTCATATTTTGATAGTATTTATAGTTCCTGTATTTCGGTAAACAAAGACGGCTGTCAAACCATCGTTGATACTATTAACTGAACATTCCTAACACCTATTGCGAAGGGATAAGGTTTGCCACCGTTAAGTGCGATAGCACTAGTATCTGACATTACAAAATTGAAAAAAAGATGCGTTTCGTTATCGAAGGAGCATGATATTATGCCATTATGAAACCCACTTTTAATATTCAAACTCCGATCAAAAATGCAAAAATACGCATTTTCAATCTTTAGGCGTTTTAATACAGTCGATTTCTAATTTAAACTTCCGTATTCGTAGGCTTAGATACTATTTTAATATTACAATGTTCTAACTTACCGAACAGTATCAAAACGCAGATTATGTAACGGTATACATTGACAGTGTCAAACCAAAAAACAATCCCGTTTCAGGCCAGGGTGAAGTTAAACTTTATGTCAATGCCATAAGGACGTTAACGACTTGTCTTGCTGTATTTTAATCGCGGAAAATCAACATAATGTTTATTTATTTAGTATTTCTAATTCCCGTTTCATTTTTTTGAAATATTTTGTTTACTTTAGTAATAAAATGAGTATTTATTTTACATTGCAGTACAAACTGTATACGGTTTATATCAGGTGGCCCAGAATTGACGATCTCCTTTCCTACGTTAAAACACCCTGTTAATAAGATAATTAAATGAGACCTCTTTAGACCCGCATCATAATGACATTTAAGAAAAAAAACTTTTGAAGTGACATGACAGACAGTGTTAAACATCTTGACAGGTGTAACTGTCAAGATGTTGTTATAGGGGATGGTTATTTTAAAAATTAATTATAATTTTTTTTTGGTCGGTAAATGAAAACAAAAAAAAATATATACAAAGGTTCCTTAATTACAGTTAAAGTTAATTGTTTTAATGGAATGTATTATCTCTTAAAATATCCGTGACTAATTTGTGAGCACCTTATACAAATATTATGTACTTTACAGATTGAATAATTGATGAATACAAATATTAACTGTAGTAATTACATCCGAAATGAATACCTGATCTTTTCATCTCTTAAAAGTTGTTTTAATGATGTTTTGATACCAAGACAATTATGATAGATAATTATGATGGTTGATAGATAATTATGATATATTTAATTATAGTATGTATCTTAAAATATTAAAATTTCAAAGTAACAGTATTTTAAACGTTCTTCCTAAAAAAATATTTCTTATTTTATATGAGATGATGCAATTAGCTACATATGAAAAATCTTTTATGTCACATCTTGCTTTTTTTACTTCATCGCCACTACATTGAATTTTATTTAATGAAGAGTTTTTAGAATCGAAGAAAAATAAGTAATTGTCAAAGGCAGCCTCTATTACGCAATATGCAACTCGCACGTTTAAAAACAAGATAAAGCAAGATACTCCGCAGCATCATTGGCAATATGTACCTACCAGAGAGTAATAGAGGTACACAGTCTGAGAACTTTTTGAGGCTCCTAGTCTGAAGCGCCATCTAATCGAGAGCAAACCAAGGTTATCAAATTGATAGCGTTGTATCGTTTCCCTACATTATGCGGTATCTTTGGTTTGCTCTCGTTCAGATGGCCCTTCAGACTTAGAGCCTCATAAAGTTCTTAGACTGTGCTGCTCCATTTACTACATACTCTCTTAACCTACTGAAGAACAGAACAATTGAACGTTACGTGTTTCTTTTTAAATAAATAATAAATTAATAAATATTATAGTACAATCTTACACAAATCGACCTAGGCCCACAGTAAGCTCAATAAGGCTTGTGATACGGGTACTAGACGACGATATATATAATAGATAAATACTTAAATACATAGAAAACATCCATAACTCAGGAACAAATATCTGTGATAAACGCACAAATAAATTCCATGACTGGGATTCGAACCCGGGACCTCCTGCTTCATAGGCAGGGTCACTACCGACTAGGCTAGGAGGCCGTTAAATTTGACATCCTTTTTTTTGTATTTTTACTTTCTAAAAAATCTCCTGAATTCCTGATTGTACAAAAAACATATTTTAAGCCAAAAAAAATGCACTAACAAACAAGGTTAAATAATTGCTACGAAACAGTACAAAAATGTACACTTCATTTTTGTACTGTTTCCTAGCAATTAATTAACGTACATTACTTATTAATAAGTTATTTTGAACAATGTAATTTATGGATAACTGTTATGTAACCATTTATATGTAATACTCTTATTAAAGGCTGTTGTTGTCCTGAACATCAATAAATAAATAATTGGATACCGTTTTATCAGGCAGGCGTCCGGTTCTTCATCCAATAGCCCAGTAGTTAGTCCATTCTTTTTACCCAATAGCCTAGTACATTTTAGCACATTCAGGGCCGAGAACCCGACTGTAGGGTTCTCTCTTCGTAGCTACTACGCGCTACATACGACGTATACGTAGCTACGGGCTACGAGCGTAGCACTAGGTGGCACTGAATGTGTTAGTCCATTAACTCTCAATAGTGTTTAGACTATGGCGGGTGCCGTCTCTGCGTGCGTCCCATGACACGGGTAGGCATGGTAGCATCCGCTTAGGGTACCCCTCACTTAAGGTTCAAACCATTTTTTAAATTCAGTTTATCAAATGGTAAAAAAAGTACCTAAATAAATTTCCGTATCTACGGTCTACGGTTATCATTTATTTTAATGTGACAAAACATGACTAATAAACAAAACTTATCATCCATACTAATATTTTAAATGGGAAAGTGTATTTGTGTGTTTGTTTGTTTGTTTGTCCGTCTTTCACGGCAAAACGGGGCGACGAATTGATGTGATTTACTAAGTGGAGATAGTTGAAGGGATGGAGAGTGACATGGGCTACTTTTTGTCTCTTTCTGGTTAGAAACATCCCCCACTTCCCTAAAATGGGGGGTGGAAGTTTGTATGGAGCATTCCGGGGGGCAATCAGGAAAGGGGAACCGTGTTACCCCGAATTTAGCGCGAGCGAGGCCGCGGGCAAAAGCTAGTAATTCCATAATTTGTTTAGCCATCTAATCTCTAATTTATTGTTCAACACTTGAAAATCTTTTCACCCCCCAAAATTGGCGTCAGTAAAAAATAATGGTATAATAAAGGAGGTCATGTATCCGAGCTGATTTGATGATGGTGGTGACGCTCTAGTGGTTAGCAGTAGACCACTCTAGGTTTAGGCACATATTATTCTTTGGCAATAAACGATTGTCTTTTCAAGAAGTGCATGCTCAACAGAAACATTTTTAAGAATTGCTTATTTTTAGCTCCCAATAGACTGAGAACAATAACTTTACACAGCCATCAAATAAACCAAAACGAAGGAAATCTTACTAAATCTACCTACTCTGGTTTTGTATTGAATGAAGTGTCTTGGCTATTCAATTAGTAATCTAGGACACTGTTTAATTAACCGAAGCCACAGATCCACTTCAAATTGAATTCTTTTCTACCCAACCGTATTCAGAAACTAAAATTTAATATCAGTTGTATACTTGTATAGGTAGGTCGGCTGGTACATGTCATTTAAGTGTATCCCAGTTGAACTTTAGAGCGAAGCGGAAGTACGCAACATACTAACGTTAATATGTATACGTTAAAAGGAAACGTTCAAGCAATGCAAGAGTAATGTTCTGATTAAAAAAAAATTAAATGGTTATGATCTACATGTGACGCGACCGCTAAATGGCTGGCGCATTATACCCTGGCCGTTGTATCATTTGGCATCTCGCGAGCGCTTTTAAATGCACTACGAGTCTTCTCAAAATCGTATCCTAACAATAGCAAAAAAACGATCGATCGTAATAAATATTTTTATTCACACGAGCTTTATAGTTAGTTAATAGCAAAATCAGTGTAAAAAGTAAATTTAAAATTGGAATTGGCTTCTAATTTCTCAAAATCGCAATATAACAACACCTGTACAGTCACCGGCAATAGTAGGTATCTTCCTACACGAAGGCCGCAAAAATATGTGACACGCTCTTATGACCCAGTACCTCTACCACAAGTCAGACAAATAAGCCCAATTCGGGATTCGATCACGAATCTGTAAATTATTTGTATGGAGAATTTGTGCAGAGCCTCTAGCGGTCACTTATAGAACTAAAAATTACTGCCATTGAGTTAAATTATCCTTTACGCAATTCGCTTACGAAAGCTCGATTGTTTGTTTCGTTTGTGTAGATTTCAAAACTTTACAAAGTGACGTGACGTGACAAACGTCACATCCTTCACACCAACCGAAACTGATTGTAGGTAAGCCAAAAAGGTTTTACTTCCTAAGTACATTTTATCTGAAGGTTTAGAACTGTAGTTAAATTATATGAGCAGTGAACAATAATAAGCATAGAAATCGTACCAGCTCTGAAAAATTACCCTACTACTATTTTGTGGGTGTTTAATACGCTTGCTAGGCCGTTAACCAGGAATAATTTCCGTTTGTCATCGTGTCCCAAGCGGTAAATTTTAAGTCGTTAAGGGCGGTCAATAATCAAGCTTCGTGATGGTCAGCTGCCGTTCCTTGAGTGGGTTGAGGAACGGCAGCCATTTTCTCACATAAAATACATAAAAACTTTTTACAAAAAAAAGATAAACCGACTTCAAAAAGGATAAAATAAATTATTATATTATTTATATGCGTTACAAACTGATATGTTTGAAGTCGGTGCCAAGCCAAAAAGTTACAATACCGGTCAAATCAGCTTCAAGTCTGAAAATCACAAAACAGTTAATATGAACGAGGCGTATTTGTTCAGTGATTTGTTCTTACTATAAAACTATTCTTATACGGTATTGACTGCACGTAGGTTTTCATTCAAGTATAGAAAGAAAGTATAATCATGCGTCTTATGATGTTTCTTAATAAACATTTTTACTAGTTTTCGGACTAACCATATCTCGAACGGAGCCCGTGCTTCGGTTTGAATTATTTATCCTACTTCATGTAAGGTGTAATATCGAAGTGTAAAGGAATTCAATGGCTAGATTGATCTTTCTATACTCAGACACACTGGGTGTGTGGGACCCACCTTTTCAGTAGAAAAAGGCGTGATATTTCAAATTTTCTATGGAAGGTCAACCATACATGTTTTTTTTTTTTATTTGCCGTCTTTTTATGATTATTGACAAAGTAGACGAGTATCAGAGTATATAGACATGGGTATCACATTTCATCAATATTGGATTAGTGGTTTAGACGTGAAAATGTAACAGACACACATTCACCTTTGCAATACAAGCAGGTATCGATATGTTTTGTGATTTTCAGACTTGAAGCTGATTTGACCGGTATTGTAACTTTTTGGCTTGGCACCGACTTCAAACATATCAGTTTGTAACGCATATAAATAATATAATAATTTATTTTATCCTTTTTGAAGTCGGTTTATCTTTTTTTTGTAAAAAGTTTTTATTTTTCCGTTTTTAGTGGTTATATAATTATCATAATCGGACAACGGATCTCGCAATAATCGGTGAAGATATTATAAGAAAAAGTTCATAATACCTACTCAATGTAAGGAAAGTTCCACATGTCATATGTGGTCTTTAGCATTAGGTCCGTTCCATCAAATTGGTGGTTTTCGAGAGGAAATTGCTTAAATTGCTTAAGAAAACACTCAAATCGCCATACATGTGCCTTTAAAGATTGAGGAGTTCCCTCAATTCCTCATGGATTCCATCATCAGAACAGCACTAGATTAATTTGGGACCACCTTGGAAGTACATCCTTTCAAACATAAAAAAAATTATTCAAATCGGACCACGGGTCTCGGAGTAATCGCTGAACATCCTACATTTAAAAAAATCATCATCATTATCATCAAAACAATCATCATTATCAGGTCCACTTCATCAAATTGGTGGTTTTCGAGAGAAAACTCTCGAGTGGCTTAAGAAAACACCCAAATCACCATACATATGCCTTTAAAAATTGAGGAGTTCCCTCAATTCCTCATAGATCCTATCATCAGAACAGCACCAGATTAATATGGGACCACCTTGGAAGTATATCCTTTTAAACAAAAAAAGAATTATTCAAATCGGACCACGCGTCTCGGAGTAATCGGTGAACATACATAAAAAAAAAAGCCCAAACCGAATACAGAACCTCCTCCTTCTATGAAATTGAAGTCGGTTAATAAAATAAAATTACCATCGCGTCCCAGTTGAAAACAGGTGATAGTTTATATGCTAACCATACTTACTCACTTACTAATATTATAAATGGGAAAGTGTGTGTGTTTGTTTGTTTGTCCGTCTTTCACGGCAAAACGGGGCGACGAATTGACGTGATTTTTTAAGTGGAGATAGTTGAAGGGATGGAGAGTGACATAGGCTACTTTTTGTCTCTTTCTAACCCCCCACTTCCCTAAAATGGGGGGTGGAAATTTGTATGGAGCATTACGGAGGGTAAAGGGGAACCGTGTTACCCCGAATTTAACGCGAGCGAAGCCGCGGGCAAAAGCTAGTTACAAATAAAATAAAAATCATCAGCCGTCTGTATACCACTGAAAAGACCGTAAACTAGTCACATAAATATATGGTATTTAGGGTATCAGCAGACGGTCTTTCTACCTCAATACAGCCGGCTGACGATTTTCCTGATAATAAGAGCATCAAATACTGACAGCTGATCTACGCGAGTCATCATTATACTTCGTCCTTAACCCGGCGAGCATGACCCAGGGTATGTCATACCCTGACATTATTAAAATGGGTCGGCATTTTTTAAATCTTTGCCTGGCAACACTAGCCCGCTCAGTAGCTGGAGGTAGGGATGTGCGGGAGGGGATACTGCCGTGACCGCAGTGCGACGCGAGGCGTCGGCCGGAATATTCGTGCACGGACCTGCTTCGGGTATGTCACACCCTGCGTCATTTTAGACTTATTTTTTTACGTAGATATTTATATATCTGTTTTTAATTATTCTTAGTTATTTTCAAGGTTTCAATGTATAGGCTTGGGTTTATTTGATTTGTTTAAGTTATTATTTTTTATTTATTTTTAGTTTTTCATCAAAATGGATTTTGAAAGGCAAGAATAAAGGATTCGTGCCATGTTAGAGGAGGTAGGATCAGATTTTTCTGATGAATCCAGTTCGGAACAAGAAACTGATCACTGCAGTGAGCACGAAGGGAAGTCTGAATCGGAGCAAGAGGCCGACCAGCCAGTTGATGTTCCTACCAATTCTAGACAGGACGAGACTGTAGACACCAGACAGCGACCCTGAAGATGATTTACCCTTGTCTCTACTCGCAACAAGAATGTCAACTACGCGACGAGTAAGTGGCCCTTTTTTTAAGTCTAAAGATGGTACTAAGTGGTTCAAGAATGCTCAGCGTCCAAATGTGAGGGTCCGTTCAGTAAACATCGTAACTGAGCAGGCTGGTGTAAGAGATATTGCAAGGGATGCTGCTTCAGAGTACGAATGCTGGAATATTTTTGTTACTTTGGACATGCTTGAGACAATTTTGATTCACACTAATTCCGAAATTCGCAGAACTCAAATCGAAAATGCCGCTAATAATGCGAGTGCTAATGCTGTTTACACGCATGAAACCACTTTATCTGAGTTGAAAGCGTTTATTGGTTTACTGTACTTAGCTGGTGTCGTCAAATCTAATCGTCAGTGTTTGAAAGATCTTTGGCGAACTGATGGAACTGGCGTTGATATATTTCGTACCACAATGTCACTGCAGAGATTCCAGTTTCTTCAAAATAATATGCGTTTCGACGACAAATCTACGAGAGAGGAGCGTAAAAAGACTGATAACATGGCAGCCTTTAGAAACATGTTTGACCAGTTTGTTCACTGCTGTCAGAATGCGTACTCTCCGAGTGAGTTTCTCACTATAGACGAGATGTTACTATCATTTAGAGGTCGGTGTTTATTCCGCGTCTATATTCCAAACAAGCCAGCCAAATATGGGTTAAAAATTTTGGCTCTAGTCGATGCTAAAAGCTTTTATGTTTTGAATTTGGAGGTATATGCAGGAAAGCAACCGCCGGGACCATATGCAGTCAGTAATAAGCCGTTTGATGTAGTAGAGAGACTCATCCAACCAGTTTCACGTTCGCACCGCAATGTGACATTTGACAATTGGTTCACGGGATACGAACTAGTGATGCATCTCCTAAATGAACATCGCCTTACATCTGTTGGGACAGTAAGGAAAAATAAAAGACAGATTCCTGAGTCATTCGTTAGAACTGGGAGACAACCTAACAGTTCACTCTTTGGGTTTCAAAAAGACGTCACACTTGTGTCCTACGCACCAAAAAAGAACAAAGTGGTGGTAGTTATGTCTACCATGCACCATGATAATTCAATAGATGAATCTACAGGAGATAAACAAAAACCTGAAATGATAACATTTTATAACTCAACAAAAGCTGGTGTTGATGTGGTTGATGAGCTGAGTGTAAGTTACAATGTTTCTCGCAACAGTAAAAGATGGCCTATGACTTTATTTTATGGTGTCCTGAACATGGCAGCTATCAACGCCTACATTATCTATCGAAAAAATCTAAATGTGACGATCAAAAGAACCGAATTCATTCGTAATTTGGGCTTGACAATGATATATGAACACTTGAATATAAGAAAATTGAAAAAAAATATTCCAACCTACATCCGACAGCGAATAGAAAAACAAATGGGCGAGCCTTCAACAAGTCAGGTCAATGTACCTGGACGCTATGTCAGATGCCAGGACTGTCCAAACAAGAAGGACAGAAAAACCAAATATTCCTGTAAAGCTTGCAGCAAGCCCATATGTATGGAGCATGCTAATTTCATGTGCGGAAATTGTTATGATGTCGATGGCAGCGATTAATCTTAATTTACAATAAAAAAAATATTGTTATGGCTTTTTAACGAGAGGATCTCATTATCTATTAGTTTAAAGTTGATTTTTATTCTAAAAACTGTTTATTTTGTTTTTTTGTTGATTTTTGTAAACCTCTAAAATTTTGTTCCTATAATTACATAGCATAAGGTAAACTCGAATAAATAAAGATAATTTCATGATTAAAATTTGAGTTTGATTTAAATCCATTAAATAATCCATTATTAAACAATATACATCACAAAAAAAATAAATGAAATTAATTAAAACTATTTAACGGTATATTACATTTCGGGCATGTCATACCCTGCCTCATGCTCGATGTAACTTTTTTTCACATCATGCTCGCCGGGTTAACCACTTCAAAAATTATCATCGCCTGGGACGCCTTGCGATTGGTCATGAAATTTGTTCCTTGCTTACGGTTCATGCCATCGGCATGACAGTAACCCTTTACCTTGTTTAAACGCGCATGACTTTGAACGCATAAAATGTTATAAACCGACTTCAAGAGTTCGAAGGAGGAGGTTCTCAATTCGTCAGGATCTTTATTTTCACTATTTTTTCCTAATGTTCACCGATTGCAACTTTTTTTTAAACAGGGAAATTACGTATTTCGTCATACATATTCAAAGCTAGGAAAAGGGGTGAAAACTGTCAGTACCTCATCCATCCATCCATATACTTATTTCGTCGTAGGATATAGGATTACCTAAGAAAACCAAATTGATGAAATTTCAAATGTACAAATAACACTACTAGTTTAAAACGTCCTAGAACTACGTCCATAGGTGATTCTTAATTTATTTGGTTATTTTGTCAACATGACAGTTCGACTTTTAGTGATCATAGTGGATCATAGGTTTATTTCTTATTATTTAGGTCTATTGTATAATCACAAAAGGATAAGTACCCTTTCAGAATGTTGTTGATTCTCTAAAGTATAGGCAGTGCGCTACTGTTACACATCCCACCTGCGTCGATGCCGACACGTTGGCCAAGTCCTTTAATTTATTTACCAGCGAACAAGCCGGAGCGGCGCCCGACATCCGAAATCACTAGAAGACTATTAAATATAGTTGTCGTTCGTAATGATGCAAAAGAATCTGTAAAAGATGTTTCAATATTATTTGTTATTTTTCACAGTTTAATTGTAATTATTATGATTGAAAATGAAAGTGTTTATAGCTATCATATCAAACTTCAACTACTTACCATTCATTTTAGGTTAGAGTTGGTATTTTTGTGTCGATTTCAAATCAGATTAATTGCCTATTAATACATGAATCTCACAATTATTCAGCACTTCTTGGGACTAGATTTCTTTTTAGGGTTCCGTAGTCAACTAGGTACCCTTATAGTTTCGCCATGTCTGCCCGTCCGTCCGTCCGTCCGCGGATAATCTCAGTGACCGTTAGCCCTAGAAAGCTGAAATTTAGTACTAATATGCAGAGCTCGGATTTTTCACGGCAAAACAAAACACTAGCGTAATTTAGCCAGTGCTTGAAATATTATTTTATCGACACCTATCGAGTCTTACTAGAGTATATGACAGGTATTGCCTCAGTACATTTTTTCTTTTTTTATTCGATGGTACACCTATCAGTGTGAATGTCAAAATTTAAAAACTAACAAACGTGCGAAAATTTCGAAAAACAGGAGACTTACTAGAGCTCAAAATCAATATTTTTGACCAGTCTAAGGTGACCTACTGGGGGTTAGAAGGTTGTGCATTAATTACCGGACATCCTGTATAAGTAATAAAATAACTTTTCATTTTAGCTTTGCCATAGTCGAGCAACAAAGAGGTAGGTCTGCATGTACAACTTAGAACGAAGTAACTATACCACCTCATTTAAAATGATAGAAACGACTGCAAATTTCATCTCACATGACATATGACATTCACACTTTAACTGTCATTTCATTACGTATAAAACGTAAATTGCATCTAGGTATTATTTATTTCGCAACGCATTGAATCCAACGTGTTGGATATACGTATAATAACTTAATATTGCAAGGTATCAATTAATACAAAAATGAGTAATGTACAAGATCGGATCAAAACGTGGATTGAAAATCACCCTGAGTTAGTCTATAATGAAGTGACCTCCACTATATACTGCTCTATGTGCGATATGCATCTAAAACTGAAGAAATGCAATATTGAGAATCATGTGAAAAGCAACCGCTACAATTACCGTTCGGGGCAACCAAATAGGAAACATCAATTTTATTTCGATTTCATTATTTTTCTTATTTCATGCAACATACCATGAGCAACAGTCAACAACAATAATTTTCGTCATTTTTTTAACAAGTATTTATGTTGCGACTGCTCTATGACTTCTTTACCGGACGAATCGACCCTGCGAAAAATTTATTTAAATCTCGTGTACAAAAAAACTATACAGGGTATAAGAGAGGTAAACAAAACCAATTATTTGTGGATATCTATAGACGAAACACCAGATTTCATGGGAAAATGTGTGACAAACGTGGTGATTCGGTCTTTGCAAAAAAATTGTTCTAAGCAATTTTATCTTTTGGGGTCGAAGGTTTTAGAGAAGGTAAATGGGGAAACAATACCAAACCTAATAATAAACCAATTAAAATTTTTGTTTCAAAATTCTTTCAATGACAACGTAAACAATTTGCTTTTACTTTGCACAGATAGTGCCGCATATATGCTTAAAGCCGGTCGTATTTTAAAAGCAACGTTTCCTCGTATGAAACACATTACGTGTTTAGCTCATGGTCTGCACCGGGTTGCCGAAGAAGTGCGAGATAATTTCAAAGGTGTGGATGGGTTGATATCGAATGTCAAAAAGATATTCCTAAAATCTCCAGAGCGTGTACGCCTTTTTAAGGCAAAATATCCGTCCATTCCCCTACCTCCCGAGCCAATTATCACCAGATGGGGAACTTGGATATCTGCTGCGGTATATTACGCTCAATACTATGAGCAAATACGTGATGTCGTCTCCATACTTGCTAATGACTCGGCAGCTATAAGAGCTGCAAAAAAATGTTTTCAAACACGCAAACTACGACCGGAGTTAAATTTCATTCGCGACAACTACGAAGTAATAGCCTCTTCAATAGAACAATTGCAATGTTCGAATCCATTGCGGAATCCTTCCTCATTCTGGATACTGTTCGTTGCTACGTAAACTGGAGTAAACTTTTACCAGTGATACGTAAATTTGAAGCCGTGCTCGAACGAAATCCTGATTACGAAATTTTAAGAGACATATCTGAAAATATTACCCGAACTGATAATGAATTCTATAAATTTGCTCCCTTGACGTCAACTGAAGTTGAACGTACATTTAGTGTACATAAATGGATTTATAGTGATAAACGCAACTGTTTACTCCCAGAGAATGTTGAAAAGATAATGATCATCTACTCCTATCACTATTACCCAAATAAAATGTCTTGTGCTGCTGTGTGTACTGACGTAGATTTTGAAGAAGAAATTGCGTCTGTTTCTAATATATAGTAACTTTATACAAATGTTTTTATTAGTTTTATTACATATTAATTTTATTTGGTGACTTTTATTTCTTCTAGTCTTGAATTATCGATATCGATAAAATAATATTTCAAGCACTGGCTAAATTACGCTAGTGTTTTGTTTTGCCGTGAAAAATCCGAGCTCTGTAATATGTATATCAATCACGCCGACAAAGTAAAACGGTACGACAGGTAAAATAAAAAGTGGAAAAAAATGTTTTATTAGGGTACCTCCCCTATACTTAAGTGGGGAGTGATTTTTTTTTCATTTCAACCCTAACGTGTGATATATTGTTGGATAGGTATTTAAAAATGAATAGGGGTTTAGCACAATCATTTTTTGATAATGTAAATATTTTCGGAAATAATCGCTCCAGAAGTAAAAAAAAATGTGTCCCCCCCCCCCTCTAACTTTTGAACCATAGTTTTAAAAATATGAAAAAAATCTCAAAAGTAGAACTTTATAAAAACTTTGTAGGAAAATTATATTGAACTTGATAGGTTGAATAGTTTTTGAAAAAAAATTACAAAATAATTTCTGAACTAAGTTTGTAATTTAACCGTATAAGCAGGTGTTTATTGTACCTGTAATTTCTACAAAATCACAATGAAATGACGTGCTTTCAAATTAAGTAAAAACGGTGAAAATCGATTCACGCAATAAAGAATTATCCCATAAAAATCATCTTCCATACTTTAAGCTCGCGCGCAATAGTTTACTTAATTTGCCGATAGATGTCGCTGTACGTGGAACGCTCATATCATATACTACATGGCGGTGTTATTTTAACTCTTAAGTGGGGACACTTACTGTGACGGATGGAAAACTACGGAACCCTACAATGAGCGTGGCCCGACACGCTCTTGGCCGGTTTTTTAAAATTATTCTTATTGTAGTGTTGATGTGGATATTTCTGTTTCTCATATCGGCTTGAAATTTACCGTTTCGTTTTCCAGTTCCAGTTATCATACTATGCAGTCTTATTAACAAATTATGCTTAATATAAGGCTTTGTCGATATTATTTCGTCAACTAATAATATATAAATATAACACAATAAATACGAATGGTTTTCACTTTCACCATGTTTTTGACATCTCACCTTATAATTTGATAGTGAAAGAGTTTTCTACAGTCGATACGGTATTTTTCGGTGACGTAAGTCAAATTAGTGTCTTATGGTAACGTTTTAATAAAACCTATCGATAACAAACTGTACTGACCTTCAGTGCGTTAACATGACAGATCACATTCGTCGTGCCGCATACATCCGTCTCGTTCTACTTATGAGACGGATGTATGCAGCGCACTAAACGTAATCCGACATGAAATGTCAGCATAGATCGTTTGTATGTGTTGCTGTCGAAACTGAAGGAAAACGATTCGGAGCCCGATTATTCGTTAATGCCTATAGAAAAATATTCAGAATTTTTTACGTGACTCGTGGTAGAGGTACATCATCAATGAGCACCAACCTCAGCAAGAATTGTCAATTTCGGCGGTAATAGATAATATAGAGTAGGT
This sequence comes from Pammene aurita, assembly GCA_947086415.1. Lineage (NCBI taxonomy): Eukaryota > Metazoa > Arthropoda > Insecta > Lepidoptera > Tortricidae > Pammene > Pammene aurita. The sequence continues at coordinate 19,261,210 of OX352291.1, forward strand.
ACAAGTAATATAAGTAATATAAAAACAATGTTAATAAATCTATTTTTCAGATTTAAGATTCCGTTGCAAAATAAGAAAAGTTGTTAAAATTATCTCTCTCACATAAATATTTCTAGTATCTACCGGTATTTATTGTACCTATACAAGTATTAGACATTATTGCCTGCCGTGTGCCCAGGCCAACCCACCGAAATTTCGCCACTTGAAAATATTGCAATGAGCACCAACCTCAGCAAGAATTGTCAATTTCGGCGGTAATAAATAATATAGAGTAGGTACAAGTAATATAAGTAATATAAAAACAATGTTAATAAATCTATTTTTCAGATTTAAGATTCCGTTGCAAAATAAGAAAAGTTGTTAAAATTATCTCTCTCACATAAATATTTCTAGTATCTACCGGTATTTATTGTACCTATACAAGTATTAGACATTATTGCCTGCCGTGTGCCCAGGCCAACCCACCGAAATTTCGCCACTTGAAAATATTGCAAAACGTCCGCTCCCCATGCAGTCGCTGCGCCATTATTCTTGTTGCACTTTTATTGGGCGAATTTTCTTTTCGCCACTCTATATTCGTACCGGAGACGTTAGGAAATAGACCAGGAGCTCGATTTTACAAATGGAATGATATGTTTTTTCCTAATTTACAGATTCTTTTTTAATTATTTTCAGTAAAGCTGAATTATGTTTTACAAAAATCTTCTCATTAAATCAAACGATTTTAATTTTAAATTAAGTCCTCTGAATAGTGTTTCCGAGAACGTTTGTAGAAAGCATAGTAGGTATAATGTTGAACAAGCATACGGGTAAGTAGGTTTTGATTCGATGCAAAACCCATTATGTATAGAAATAAAGGAAAAGTAGAAAAATCCACTGTCTTAGGCAACACTCGAACTCGCGACTCTGGGATACATGCCCATCGCTCTGACCAACTGAGCTACTGATACAAACCTGATGGCTGCGAATTTCTCCACTATATCCTTTATGCGTCTTGGGGGGACGCCAGTGAGTCAGTGGATTTTTCTACTTTTCCTTTATTTTTAAACATTGTGGTATCGTTAGCAGACGTTCTGCTTAATACAAAATTAAAATCCATTATATTTACAAGCGGCCATGTTATCGAAATTTAAGCAGCCGGCTCCTAAAGTACAGAAGGAGGAGTTTAGATACTTTATCACTGGTCTATCGGAAACCAAAGCAGTCAACGGTTGTGGCAGCAAGAGCTTTTGCTTGTAAACATGTTTTTAAAATATGTACCTTCTACAAGAGAATGAGTAAATGCCAATGCATATAAAATTTACGCTTAATTCTGTCTCTCAAACTGGAAATGTACATAATACATAGTTTGATATTTTTCGTCAATACCGGTCGTTGTAAAAAAAATGGCATCAAGTGACAATGCCTTCTAAATGCCAGATCACACCGGATACATATTTACCGTACTAGCTGTGCCCGCGGCTCCGCCCGCGTGGAATTCGGTCTGTGTCAGTAAGCGGCTAATTCCCCCCTAATTTCTCTCCCGCTTCCCTGGAGGCGGACCTTGAAGTAAAGTTGACAGATGGATACGCTAGAGGACAGTAGTCCTAATAAAATATTTTACAATTACCACTAAATGAAACTACCCTCAAAAATTAATACTTTTTTTTATAATTTTTTTTTTGGCATGATTTAAACGACATAGAGTAGTAGGTGTATATCGGACGATACAGGACCACTTTTGTATTTATACGTTCATGACCACGGCAAATGTCTTCCAAATCGATCCTCCCGTCAAATCAGTCTAAGCATGAAAGGTAAGAACAGGCGCGGTTGAAATTGGGGTAGGGGGGGGGGCACAAATGCAGAAATGTTTTTTTTCTATTTACGGTGCACTTAAAGGGGGGTCCATGACCCATACAAATTAAACTCAATCGAGTGTAGGGGCTACCCCCCACTTTTAGACGTTGAATTTTTATAGGCTACGTATAACCTGGCTGGGGATTTTCTTGAATTGGAATTAGTAATCTTTAAGGGGTGATTTTCGGGATAACAATGCAAAAAAAACCGGCCAAGAGCATGTCGGGCGGTACTCAGTGTAGAGTTTCGTAGATGCCGCCCTGTTACAAAGCATCCGTTCAAAAGGTGGTTTATTAAGGGATATTCGGCGGCGCCTACGTCATTTTGCTATTCGGCACTTCCTTTCAATATGCGTTTTTGACTGATAATTCAAAAACGGCTGAACCGATTTTATTCAATATAGTTTATATTGAACCTTCTTATCAGGCCTCACCAAATTTTAGCTTTCTAGTCCGAACGGTAACTGAGCTAGACCGCGGACAGACATGGCGAAACTATAAGGGTTCCTAGTTGACTACGGAACCCTAAAAAGAGATAAATAGTAGTTTATGTAACTGTTTCGTAATAAGGCCTAATTATGTACAGAAGCATACACCGCTTTACCTACACTCATATCCATTGAAAACATTAGAATGACCGCCATTACACCGCCATGACCAACCTTATTGCGCCGGCGGTCGGGGGGCGGATATTCATTACGTTACCGTAGGTAATGAATTTTCATACGTTTTTACCGCACTGTCACAGATAATACACTGATGTTACGTTACTGGTTGCAATAATGGTGGTAATTACATACGGTTCCGATAGAGGATTTATGATATTGGTATTGGTATAGATCAAGATATTTATTCTTCAATGTAAGCACATTACAATGCACTAATGAACGTCAGAGAAAAATAAAATACACGAGTGTCGTGAAACACGCGATTGGAACGAAGTTATGTTATTTTATTTTATATTATTATTGACTTTTTCGTAAATTTTGTAGTTTTAATTATTTTGAAATTTTGGAAATTTTGGAAATTTTTGAAGTTTTTGAAATTTTTGAAATTTAGAAATTTTGCCATTTTTGGCATTTTCGACATTTTTTACTTATAGGTTCTCGACTTTTATCACTTTGTCACTTCTCACTTTCACTTTTCACTACACTTCACTTCACTTCACTATATTCTATTTTATATATTTTTTATTTCATTCCATTTTACATGTTTCTCAATAGTATGGGTGTCGCGTTTTCGTGACGTGACGCTTTTTCGTGACGGTCACGTGACTTTTTTTCGCCTAGCCCCCCCCCCGTCCGCGAACCGTCCGATAAGGAACTTCGTTCCAAAACTACCACCGGTTCTAACCCTACACCTGAGCCCAAGAAGTATTATGACCGAAAAGAAACTCGACGGGACTTATTTTTTTCAAAACAGTAATACATTATTAGATCTTAAAGATACAAAATAGTGCGTAGTTCTTCAAGAAGGCATATCAAAACATCTTGAGAGACAGATAATGCACCCATTGTTTAATTATAAATAAAAATAAAATCCTAATCTGACTGCTTCACAAAACGTTTGATATGTTTTCCTACCTAAACGGTGTCCTATAAATGTTACATGATTTTGTAGTAGTTTTTTGGTTTGGGCCATGCAACTTTGTCCGTCATATATAGTCCTCGAACCTGCAATAACCCTTTGACATTCATGACATTTTCAAATATTTCTTAAGAGCGGGTAAAGGTAAATTTAAAGCATCGACGGGTAACATGTTATAAATATGCAGTAGCAACAACATTCTGAGGATGATTGCCGGTAGATTTGATTGCCCGATAGTCTACGGGTTTTTCAAACTGGTAAAGTCCAATTTAGAATATAAATTTTAGATGTTGTATGTTTTATTTTAAGTATGTTAATATGATTACTTACTAACAACTTAGAATGTATACTAACAAAATGGACCATGTTGTCTGAAATAAATATTTTTGAATTTGAATTTGAATTTGAAATATGAACACCTTGACCAAAAAATTACAAATTATTTCAATACCAAATTTCATCTAAATACGTACAGCGGTTATTTTTTGTTTCTTCCCCATGTAAACTTCCACCCCTTTTGCATCCGCTTAAGTGATAATTTCCGAGATAAAACTATTTTATTTCCTTTTCCAGAGCTCAAATTATCTCCATACCAAATTTTATCTAAATCGAGTCTGCGGTTAATAATTCCCTATACAAATTTCCAACTCCCTTTTCACCCCTTTAGGGTTGATTTTCGGGTTGAAAACTATCCTTTGTCCTTTCTCGAGACCCATACTATCTCTATACCAATTATCATCTAAATCAGTTCGGCGGTAAAAAAAATCTCATACCAACTTCCAACCCCCTTTTCACCCCCACAAGGGTTTGAAAACTATCCTATGACGTTTCTCGAGACTCAAATTATCTCCATACTCATTTCTATCTAAATCGTTTCAGCGGTTAAAAATTCTCCATACAAACTTTCAACCCCATTTTCACCCCCACCAGGGTTGATTTTCGGGATTAAAACTATATATTATCCTTTCCCGGGACTCAAACTATCTCTATACAAAATTTCATCAAAATCCGTTCAGCCATTTTCACGTGATGCGCGGTCAAATAAACAGACAAACAGATAAACAGATAAACAGACAAAAATTCTAAAAATTGTTGGAACGTATTCTGTTATCGATTCTAAGTATCCCCAGCCAACTTTTTTTCGATTATCTTCCATGTACAGACTTTCGACCCTCTTCAGCTTTATTATATGTATAGATAAGTAGATACATTGCGTGTCGGATTCGTTACGAGTACGAGACGAAATTCATAACTACGTTCATTTCTTTATATTTAAACATAATTCGGGTCTACTTACACTTGTGTAGTATTTTGGTAATAAGTACTTCTTATTTCTTATTCTTCTTTTTCTTTGTCGTTACACTCTTTTCAGAGTGGTCGTGGCCATTATGTTGTATTTTGAGTGACCCGTTTCACGACTCGCCGCCACTCTTCCCGTAATGCCGCTTTTCGGGAGCATTCGTTTAAGGTGATCGACGTGCTGGCTTTGATCTGGTCGGTCCACCTCTTTGGGGACCTGCCTCTACCTCTTGAACCTTCCCCTCTTCCCTGCACGACAAGACGCTCTATGGACGTTCCATCTCGCCGAGATACATGACCAAAGAAGTTGAGGATCCGAGTCTTCACATTAGAGAGCAGGCGCTGTTTGATTCCGAGCTCCTCAAGGATGGATAATGTTGGTACGAAATTCGGTCCATGATATGCCGAGAATTCTCCGCCAACACCACATATCTAGTGCATTTACCTTCTGCTTTCTTAAAACAGTCCTAGAAAATTTCTGCAAAAATGCGAGGCTCAGAATTTTTTTCTTAATATGATTTTTTTTTCATCTAGTGAATTATTATCACGATTTATTATTTATTTGCTACCATTATATAATATACTTCAGCCAATATATATGATTACAGTTTAGTTAGTTACTGAAAATCAAAAAAACAATAATTACACAAAATAGAATTGGAAGCCCATAATAACGTCAAATTGGGCGTATACAGACAGACACATCTCACATAACAATGGCAAATAGGCAATGGCTTATGTGTCCTGTTTTGTAATGTTCACCCACGTCAAAATCATTAACTAATATCGAAGATCGTTCTCCTCTGGTATCCCAGAACCGAGCGACGGGATTAACTACCCTGCCCTACACCGAAGTTACACTTTTTACACTGCAGCTTTTCCTATCCAGTCTTGTAGCAAGCGCTCGACAAACTGTCGTGAACACTCTTGCAGAGTAGCTTAAGGAACAAACCGAAAAACTTTAGCTAAAAGAGAAGTAAGTATATAAAATTGCACTTTTATAGCCATTCTAGTTAATGTTGTACATAAATGTGTTTCATACTATTTGCCATTAAGGTTAGTAGGGTAATTGTGCTCCTTTTCGTCCACTTATCGATTTTGCCAGCTTTGTGATGCAAAAAGAATATCTTAAAGTACCCTTACTTAAATGTATTATATTTCATTTTATAGCTTATATAGTCTAGTTTATGTTAATATTACGCGATAATTATCCATACTTGCGAGATTTTGTATAAAAAATATTATTTGAAAAAGTGGGGTATTCGTTAGTTTTCGTCCATAAATGTCAGTTTTCCGTCCTGGGCTCTGCTAGTTTTCGTCCACTGAGTAGGGCGATTAGTTCTGAAAATATCCACTTAATCAAAAAATGATAAAACAAACCTCAATGTTATTTTTAAAGTCCTATCGATTGATGTGCAACATGATGATTTTTGGTAAAAAAAATTGTTACATGTATGGAAAACCCCTTGTGGCTCCCCCCCTAAAAAAAATCTTTTCAGCAATTTTACTACAATACTAAGTAGGGGTATACAAAATACACCTTCTGTTATAATTTCATCAATATTAGTTATAGTCTCCAAATAAAAAATGGCCATGGCATACGTACGAACTACGGACATGACGAAACTATAAGGTTTCCGTTTTTGCCATTTTGGCTACGGAATCCTAAAAACGAATGATAGTAAGGATTAACACCGTGTCTCTTTATTTCCGCTAATATTAGCATACAGTTAGGTACGATTAAGGAAACGAAATGGCGTAGTTTTTAGAAATTTGTTTTTTCCATACAAGTATGTATTGTTAAATCGATGACGGTATTATATTTAACTCAACCAAACAATCGAATATTATAACTAAGGCATTTTATCACCAAACAATGATATTGTAGGCCTTTAATGTTAACCACTGCCACTGCTTGTACTATAAAGCCTTGGCCAAACAGCAAGCGTGGCGCAGCGCCGCACATGTTAACAGGTTAGCGACGTCAAACAGACTGCGTCCCGCCGGCGCCGCGCCCCGCTCCTGTCGCGCCCCGCGCCGCGCGGCCCCTGGCGTCCACGCGGCGCGTGCGCAACGCTGCGCGGCGGGACGCGGCGGCACGCTGCGCCGCGCTGGGTCATATCGTCGGACGTTAGGCAGCGCGGTGCGTCGTGCGAGCGTAGCAATATACTGTGATTGTGATTATGGATATAGAAAAAAATAATCTTGGCTTCGGAAGGAATGAGCGACCCTCCGCGCGCGCATGATGTATCGGGCGCGAGTCACGCCAGCATCGCGCACGGCCGCGCCGCGTTCGCTCGCGCGATGAGGGCGTGTTGAGAGCGCGAGGCCGGTGGGATCCTCGCGCGCCCTGTTTGAACAGTCATCGCGTCGGCGTCACGCGGCGCGGACGCGGCGCTGCGCCACGCTTGCTGTTTGACCAAGGCTTAATGCAATTGACACGACTAGCGTAGTCAACCGCGCATTGGATCGTTCATTATTGGGTCGTTCCTTAGAGAATTCAACCCGGAGTAGCCATGTCTGCCGTTTTCTTTACAAAGCAAGTCTGCCGATTTTTGCGGGGGAGGGGAACGTCAAATGTATTCTGTGGCTATTCGTACGTAACGTACAAATAGGTGTATGCATGACCACTGGTCATATGTTTTCGGCGAAGAGGGAACGCGTGTCAATGGCGACTCCGGTTGGTGGAATTCTCTAAGGGTCGTGCATTACCCGGAATCGCGCCGCCGAAGGTTTCCGATTGGTTCCGATCAGATCCGAAGGTTATGCGACTATTTAAAAAAGAAGCTTTTTTCATTAATCAGCTCAAAACACGAGACTTCCTTTTTTCGGATATTTGTTCAAATATTTAACAGAGCATGTTTTTGTTTGTTTGTTTTCGTGTGGTTTTAATTGCCGGTAAATAGATAAAGGTGATGTGATAGTGCTTTGTGAAAATAACGGATAATATTCATTGTGAAAGATGTACGGGTGTGTGTGCGTGTGTGTGTGTACGGACGATGGCAATGGCACGATCACAAAGCTTTCTTTTGAAGTGAAATAAGCAGAGCACGCCATAGTATGGAGGTTATATATAATTGTTATTCTACTACCATTTGGTCATTCTAATGTTAATTATAGTTTTGTCTACTCACAAATAACTCGTATATTAACGATAACAATGCAACAGAAGAGCTAGTTTTAGTCTTTGCTCAAGTCATTTAAATGTTTTATTTATTACTTTTATTTACGTAACATTATATGAGGAATGGACAGAAACAAGTGTGTAGGTAATCAAATATAATATTACCATACTACTATATACTATAATATTACGTATTAATTAAATATTTTGAAGTAAAATAACCATTAGAAATATTTACCTAGCTGTCCGGGTTTCCGGGATCAGGTGGTCGCAAAACTGAAATTTATACCAAATTGCTCTGCTAGTTTTGGTCCACAAAGTTTATATATTAATTATATTCTAAAACTTTAATCTCCAGTTAAAATATTGTACAATTAACTTTAAAATAGATAATTCGTGCCAAACATATTTAGTGCACTGCCTAAATCATTAATAAAACTCATCATAAAATTTTCCCGCCACAAGTTTTTTTCTTCATTGCGATGACATTTGCTAGGGCCGAATTCGAGGCGGCTATTAATATTTAATTTTTAAAGGCACTATTTGTCAAATTACTTTTTTATGATAGTAGAATTGTTTCTTAGATATTATGGATCGCAACAAGACCAAACTTCCGCAGGAAAAATCATTTACGTTCAAGTTTTCTCCATATATTTGTAGCAGAACCGTCAGGTGGACGGAAACTGACCATGGACGGGAAACGAGCACAATCACCCTATACAAATAACAATTAATTAAAAATGGTTCAAAGAACGGCAACTACACCCCGATTTTATAATTCTAGGCCAAAAAAGCTGTCTACAAACTTTCATCCTGCATTTATTTAAATCATATAATTTCAGATAAAAAAAAAACAAATAAGCGTGGCTAAACAAATATATGTATAATAAAAAGGACATTTACTTTACAAGAACTCAATAATCCAGCAGTGTACATTTTCACCTGGAAAGTAATCCGAACTCGACGGAATTTTAACAGGTTGTTTGGGGGAATACTAGGAAGATTCTCTTTATTTGTCGACCTTGAGAACCCTATGCTAACTTGAAGGGGGACAAAAACCTGAAAATTGTCTAACTTTTTTTATATACATATGTCATAAACTAAGCACTTTTTATGTACACGTTGTACGACAAAGTTCAATACATTTCAAACTAGATTTTCAGGGTAAATATTAACGAAGATATAGCCAATTTATTACTGAGGTTCCAATATGGCGGCAGAACCAACAATAATATTTTAACAATTCTGAAAGGTCATGACTTTTCAAGTTGACACTAGACAGTGTAATGAACAATAAAATGAAGACGGATTTAGTAAAATCGCCCACCTTTTCGATTTACAAAGACACTTAACTCTTTGACTAATATTTAGATATCGTATACGTATACTATATAGTTTTAGGAAGTACCTACTAATAACTCCATGTCGACAAAGTGGGACCTTTTTCCATAGACTGACACATAAATATCCATAGAGATTATATGTACTGCCCCAACCTGTAATTTTTGAACCGTAAGTCAGGAAATATGAAAAAATTGAGAAGATGTGCTTTATTACAAACTTTGTACGAAAATTGTTTTAAACATTATAGGTTCAGCCGTTTTTGAGTTATCTCCGAAAAACTTCTTTCATGGGCATCAGATACGACCTTTTGGTATTAGTTTGGTTCTTATGCCATTGAAGATACGGAACCCTCCATTATGCGTGGTCCGACACGCACTTAGCTGAGTTATGAACAAAATTAACATAGAAATTAATACAAAAAATAGTTCTGCTACATTCTACATTTTAATAAACTTTGTCTAACTTTGTTCCACTGTATCTTCGCTAATATTTGGCCTAAGAATCTGCTTTGAACTTTTAGCTCTTTAACTTTGTCAAGAAATGTTTAGATACACAAAATGTGCTTAATTTATGAGGTATAAGCGACATACTTACTGAAAAAAGTCAGATCATTTTGAGGTTGAGCCCCAAGGTTAGCACAATGTCCTCGAGATCGAAGGTTCGTAGTATACCCCTAAACTACCCGTGCAGTACTACCGCAGCTGCCCTTACCTATTCGACATAACTGCTGGATTAAAAGGCTCAAAATAAAAAAAAATCATTGAAAATTACTAATAAACTTAATAGACCAACGGAAGATATTAACTCAATGAACGGAAGAGGTGAGTGATTCATAACTGACGGTGACTTTTACAAAAACACTATTAAAAAAAACCGGCCAAGAGCGTGTCGGGCCACGCTCAGTGTAGGGTTCCGTAGTTTTCCCTCCGTCAAAATAAATGTCCCCACTTAAGAGTAAAATAATGGGCCCATGGTTGGGTTATTTGAAAGCACGTCATTTCATTGTGATTTTGTAGAAATTACAGGTACAATACACACCTGCTTATACGGTTAAATTACAAACTTAGTTCAGAAATTATTTTGTAATTTTTTCAAAACTTTATTTGAAAGTACGTCATTTCATTGTGATTTTGTAGAAATTACAGCTACAATAAACACCTGCTTATACGGTTAAATTACAAACTTAGTTCAGAAATTATTTTGTAATTTTATTTCAAAAACTATTCAACCTATCAAGTTCAAAATAATTTTCCTACAAAGTTTTTATAAAGTTCTACTTTTGAGATTTTTTTCATATTTTATAAACGTATGGTTCACAAGTTAGAGGGGGGGGGGGACAGATTTTTTTTTACTTCTGGAGCGATTATTTCCGAAAATTTTTACATTATCAAAAAATGATTGTACTAAACCCCTTATTCATTTTTAAATACCTATCCAACAATATATCACACGTTAGGGTTGAAATAAAAAAAATCACTCGCCACTTTACGTATACTGGGTAAAACATTTATAATAACAATAACATTATGTAATAAAACATTTTTTTCCACTTTTTATTTTACCACTTTGTCGGCGTGATTGATATACATATTAGTACCAAATTTCAGATTTCTAGTGCTAACGGTCACTGAGATTATCCGCGGACGTACGGACAGACATGGCGAAACTATAAGGGTTCCTAGTTGACTACGGAACCCTAAAAACCTAGTCCAACGAGCGGAGCGTAAGCGAAGCAAGTTCTTACAAACAACTACTGGCTAGTGGGGCGTCTCGGCATTTTGATGGCTTTTTGATTTTGAGAGTTTGTTTCGCGATAACTTTGGTAACGCTTTTCTGATCTTCATGAAATTTGTTGGGGTTATGGCAGAGATAAGTACATATAATTTGAGAGTTCGTATGTAAGCAGGATCTACCAAGCTAGAGGGCGCGAGAAAATTCGCAAGTTCTGAGTTCGAGGCGGACTACTATAAGTAGTTATCTAAGTATCGACTTCAAAAATAAATTTAGCTGTAGTTTCCAAGTTGATGTCATTCAGGAAGCATACGTCGCGCGTCGTCGATAATGATTACACAAGTACACAAGTATCTAGACAAAGTATATGTTCAAGATTAAAGCAATACGAGTGAGAGGTAAGGTAGGCTGCAAACACGTCATCAAGGTGAAGTGTTTTCTCGCTTCAACGGGCAGGGAAGCGTGCGGCGCTTTGAGCCCGCTGTCAAAAGTCACGCAGCCAAAGTCCTAACCCGGTCGATAAAAGTATTGCTGTTTTTAATGCAACTTAGCATAAAATCAGTAAGTTGGTGGTATCTACAATATAATTAAAGTGGGTGCAATTTTGAATATATTCTCATAGAATTTGAATATATATACAACAGTATTCCTGCCGGTGAGTAAGTTAGCCAGAGAGCTCAAAGATGATGCCAGTGTGTTGACTACGGAGAACCCTCTTATCCGTAGTAGTAGTAGTAGTAGTCTCGTAGTTTTCCTTGTTTAGCCGTAAACACAGTGAATTTCCTTTATATTAAAGGGTCGGTAACGTGCATGTGACACCTCTGGAGTTGCAGGCGTCCATAGGCTACGGCAGCTGCTTACCTTAAAAATAAACCTTTATATATAAATGCCTTTGTCCTGACTGACTGACTGACTGATTGACTGACTGACTGACTCACTGACAAATAAATGGCTAAAATATTCAATTTAATTATTTGATTATACCTAGAAAGTAGTCATGTGCCTACCCTTTGGAAGTATGTATTACCTATAGCTCAAGTCCTCAATGTATACATTCAAAATAGGTAATAAATAGAGGGAAAATTGCATACTACGGGTTCCATACAGATCAAAATTTTTATTATATATTTTTGTTAGCAATTTTTTTATGACAAATGCACTGGACTTTAACTTTTGATCACAGTTAAGCTCCTTGTTCCTTTGCTCGTCTTCGCACCTAAATCTTCTTAGGCTTATTTAAAAATACAAATTACTCAGAATTTTAAATTTTTTAAATATTTATTGCCATGGAAGATTCATGTGGAAAACGACCATTACCTAACCAACATGCATACCGGTCGCGCAGACAATTTTTTTTATACCACGACGGTGGCAAACAAGCATACGGCCCGCCTGATGGTAACTAAAAATGACCCTACGGTTTGTAAAACATTTTATTTAATTTTCTTAAGTACCCCCTTAAAGCACCAGGTGACATACAACCTACAAAATTTCAGCTCAATCGATCTAGCAATTTCGAAGCAAATAGACATTGTGACAAGACAGAGTAGTACATGCTTCCTTTTAAACCATTTTGGTACGGAACCTTAAAAATATTCCAGTTTCCTGAAAATTTTGTGCTCCGTAATTAAAATGATACCAGCAATTGATACCCAAAAATGGTTAATTAGGTAGAAACAAATAGCTGGCAACAAATATTTAAACCAAGCCTGCTTTGAATAATAGATGCCAAGTTAATATTTTTGTTGCCAACCTATTATTTCAAGTTCCCGGTTAATTTTTTGGTCAGCTATATATTGCTGCCGTTTTTCAATAATATGATGTCACATGTTTGAGGCTTATAAAAAAATATTGTTTTAAAATATAAATTCACGGCCAATTTATATTATTATACGCCTTAGAAAAGTTGCCGATTCATGTTTTAGATACCCGGAAAATTATAAGCCTTTTAAAAATAATACAAGTGATTTCAGCGTTTTATATAATTCCACCCCTGAGGGGGTTAAATAAGGGTGCAAAGTTTGTATGCGGGAAACTTATTTCTTTGAGTTAGAGACTTAAAACTTTGCAGGAATATTACTTATTAGAAATACAAAAAAGCACTTACAGCGTTTGAGTTAATTTCACCCCTGAGGGGGTTAAAATGGGGTGTAAAGTTTGTATGGGGGCAATTTATTTTTTAGAGCTAGAAACTTTTAACTTCCTAGGAAGATTACTCATTCAAATATAATAAAAAAAATTGAGCGTTTTGGATAATTGCATCCCTGAGGGGGTTAAATACGGGTGCAAAGTTTGTATGCGGAAAACTTATTTCTTTGAGTTAGAGACTTAAAACTTTGCAGGAATATTACTTATTAGAAATACAAAAAAGAACTTTCAGCGTTTGAGTTAATTTCACCCCTGAGGGGGTTAAAAAGGGGTGTAAAGTTTGTATGGGGGCATTTTATTTTTTAGAGCTAGAAGCTTTTAACTTCCTAGGAAGATTACTTATTCAAATATAATAAAAAAAACTTTAAGCGATTTGGATAATTTCACCTAATAATACAAGTTTCGCCTGAGGGGGTTAAAAAGGGTTGCAAAGTTTGTATAGGGTATATTTATTTTTTTGAGTTACACTTTTAACTTTGTAGGAAGATTACTTATTAAAATACAATAAAAGTACTTTCAGCGTTTTGGCAAATTCTACTCCTGAGAGGGTTAAATACACCCCTATTTAACCCTCTCAGGAGTAGAATTTGCCTAACTTTGTATGGCGGAAATTTCTTTTTTTAAACTAGAGATTTTAAACTCTGTGGGAAAATTACTTATTAATACACAATAAAACTATTTTCAGTGTTTTGGAAAATTCTACCTCTGAGGGGGTTAAATAGGGGTGCTAAGTTTGCATGAGGGAAATTACTTTTTTGAGCTAGAGACTTTTAAATTTGTGGGAAGATAACTTATTAAAATACAATAAAAGTCCCTTCAGCGTTATGGAAAATTCTACCCCTGAAGGGGTTAAATAGGGCTGCGAAGGTGCTATTATACGCGGACGAAGTCGCGGGGCGGAAAGCTAGTCGTTTATAAACTCGTAGGTAGGTACACCAGTTGAAGTAATCAAAAGTGGCCTGTTTCGTTGCAGCCCTATCTGAAAGAACGCAACTTCTCCTAACCTGTTAAAAGGCTGGTAACACCCGATTCAAATTGACTTTACTCAAACAGATTTAACTATAACGACATGTTTTGCGAAAGTAAAAAAAGGATAATTTTCATTATACTTGGAAGAACTTTACTCATTCTGATACACGGTTGGACGAAATCGGCTAGATATAAAATAATTCCAAAAAAGGATCTTAAAATTTGCATCAAACAGTTGTATGTCAATAGTTTCTTGACTTATACTGTCTGTAATTAAGGACAAAATTACACCACACTAATACTTAATACTTCATTGTTTTATATTTCTCAATTAATGCGTTGTTTTTTTTTTATTTCTGCGAGTATATGCGTCAAGGGGATGACAACAGCTAAACTCCATGCCTATTTTTTTCAATGATGAATTTTGCAAAATTTGCAATTAGCTTCCATACTAACCGTAACACAGTGTTTCTCTTTCACTCGCGATGAAAAAGATAGGCATGGAGTTTAGCTGTTGTCATCCCCTTGACGCATATACTCGCAGATCCGATTTGCAATTAGCTTCCATACTAACCGTAACACAGTGTTTCTCTTTCACTCGCGATGAAAAAGATAGGCATGGAGTTTAGCTGTTGTCATCCCCTTGACGCATATACTCGCAGATCCGGTATCAAAGTATGTAACGAATAACCAAAATAACGTTATCTTTATTCTTCTAGAACAATTTAACGTTTTAAATGTCAAAATATACAGTCTAATTCACCGAAAACATCCTCATTTGAAACCCTACGTAATCACTTAAAAGGCAAACGGAAGAGGCGAGTGCTTCATAGCAGGTAATGGGTGACGTTTTAAAATACGTATATGGGATATTTTCGTCATAAATTAACTTGCCGACGCGTTAAAGAGCCGTTCTGAATTTAATTTTCTAAAGTGTTGTTCGGCAGCTTACTGCTAGGTATTTTTGCGGTAATTATTATTGCATAAAATTTAAGCAGTACTTTTTTTTAATTAGGTACTTACTTTAAACGTGGTAAAAGGACCGAATCAGGAAAAAGAGCAACGACCATAAGAAAACCTCTGGATACAATACAACTCGTGCAAGTACCGTCCAGCTAGCCTAATATGGTCGGATTTTTATCTCCTGTCACCATAGCTATCACGTTCTAACAAGTATGTAAGTGCGAAAGTGATGCATGACGTGATAGGCGATAAAATGACGACCATGATACGCGTTCAGGTATCACAACATCACGATTATTGTCTTCTCTTGTAATCACGAACTTAACACAAAAGTAACGAGTATAAGGGAAAAGTGTGCGAGTTGATCCCCCAAGAGGTAAGTTGATCCTCTTGGATAGCAAGCACACAAGAAGCGCCATCTAGAATAATTCTATTACGTAGTACTTCACATCCCCGCGCCTCAGTCGAAGTGTCGTGGCGATATGAGCGTTGCATCGGATTTTACGAAAAAAAAATGTCAATTTAAGATAAGGCGGACTTTGAGCTTGTGTTACTTTTATTATATGCAGTTAATTGCAATGAGTGTTATGTTTGTGGCTTTCTAATACGTTAAAATTTCCTATGTCGGCAACGTAAAGATAGCGGTGTCCTTACCTATAGGTAATGTAAGAAAAATGTTACTGTTCACAGTCTATTTAGATTTTAAATGTTAAGTTCTAATAGTAATTTTATGAAAGTTTACCAATATTTCTTACAAGTTTTTTAGTCAAGCCAATGCCGCGTAAATATATAAAAAAATTACTCCCTCTATTATTCTAAATAACAACTTTACACAATCTTAGCAGATATTTAACTGTACAGACCTTAACATTGAAAATACAAGAGGTTACTCAAAATAATCACTGGAATCATCTTAACCATACCACAAGGATCATCTTAAACACCGGGGTGTATAAGATGATCATTTCATAGGGTTTAAAAAAACAAAAATTTAACTATGCATCCTTAATTAATTAAATATTTTGAGTAAGTATGCCAGATAAATCTGAAAGTAGTAAACGTCTTCATTTTTGCACTACACGGAAAAACAAATATTACGTCCATGATCGCTAAGGGGATCAACTCGTACACCTTTGCCCTAATGATTAAATATATGTCTCATGAATAAACTTATTGCTTGTGTGTTACAATGATGTCAAGCGATAAATAGTACATTTGAGAACATCACGATATTTACTCAGATTTACCCGTATCTCGTAACGAAAACTTAAAGCAACCGAAAGTAGGTTATTTACTCGAAAGTCTAAACACTGAAACGGCCCAAACTAATTTTATGACGTAATAAAACACGAAACATCATTATCAACAATCTAGAAAGGAATAATTGCTCTCGTATCTCCTGATAAAATTTTATAACAGACATAAAAATCTCTATAAAACCTCAGTAGTAAGTGATTACCCTGGATGGATACAGTGTTTTGTCGTTGGCTTGGAAGGCGATGATGTGCTTACAAGATCTGCCTTTTTGAAGCCAAATCTGTTTGGCAATTAAATTATAGTTCAGTTGAAAATATGCCAATGACTTTTTTGAATGTAATGTTTGTACTTATCGGTATCTTATACCTACTTCTCGTATTTAATTTCTATCGTTTTGCTTTGAAAACCACACTTCCCCTTTCTTATAACATCTATTATTATAATGTATTGTCCCTCATACAACTTTCGTAATGGTTACGAGATATTATAGTCAATGATTTTTTTATTGACTTTACCTACAAAAACTGACATTACATATTTCAAAAATGGTGTTGTGGATATTTGATAAGGGCATTATAAATTGAAGCACCTTGCCAAGGACTGGATTTATTTTCTTTTAGATTCGAGAAGTATTTCACTCGTTTTCAAAATAACGTCACTATTAGAAAGGTATTTATGATTATGTTTAGTATGTAAAAGTCTTTATAGCTTCTATTTATTTTAACTCACGTTATAGATTCTATTTATTAGGAACAACTTGGGAGGAGCCCATAAATTCGCCCCGGGTTAAGTAGGTTGTGCGCACTGTAATGAATCCAAGGGATCCATATAATGCCTATTTCAATGGACGGTAAAATTGTTCGATATTGTGACATTGCTATTAACGTTATGTAGGAGTTAATTTCATTTTTCAGTTTCAGGAAAATTTACGACTTTACGATTAAGCTTTAATGAAAAATTATACTGTAATATTAAAGTTCGAATTACAACTCACCTGGAAAATATGGAGTATCATAAAATCAATTAGTAGCTATGTCTTAATTTTCATAGCTTTGGTGCAGTTCGGGAAGGAGAAATTAGTGTTGAAATAAATACTGAAAACTAGCTTTATTTCAAGTGGCTTTTCTAAATAATATTCATTTTCGTTTAGATATTAAGATGGTAATTCATTTGGAATACAGATAATAGTATTTTCTAATAAATTTTGGTTCCTAAAAAACCTAACCTCGAATTTATAGATGTTAGTGTATGTAGCAGAAAACAAATGAAAACGTAAAATCTAATTCCTTGATCTAAATAGGCATTAAAAGTAACAATGTTTCTTGTGAGATCGAATAAAAATAATAGTTATTTAGGAAGATTTGGTTAAGAACAGTATTGTGTCATAAACACGTGATTATTTACTTCCGAGTACAAATAAATATTTTCATTCGATAAACAATATAGTCCTCTTAGCATTCCTATTGATATTTATTAGAAATATATGAGTTTTAATAATTATTGGTGAAAATTGACCATGCGGTTACATTGAATTTGCTTTCGTTTCCTGTAGAAACACTATTGTATGTATATTTCATTATCATATATATATTCCCTATATTATTAGCATATTTATCAAAAGGTAGTTTCTAAGTTTTATTCAGCAATTTACCAGAAAATCCTGAAATTGTAATTATAAATTAATAATTTTAAACAAATGCGGGTAGGAATAATCTTGCAGCGCGCGAGGTTAATCTTAACCCACCCGCATATTTGCTTAGATTTTCGCAGGCGATCGAGAAGCGGTGTGCAGACGACGAGTGAGGAGTTCATACGAATTTGAACCTTGTCTGTTAGACATTTATTTGGTTTTAGTATCTACAGGTTGGATCATCAACCTTATTATTTAGATAACTAGGTTCAATAGCGGAATCGGATGAGTAATCGGTAAGATTTTTAGAGAGGTGTTTGGATTAAAGCTACAAAGGGGAATGTAGGTGATTGCGGGAGACAGGGTACGGAAATTATAAAAGCGGGTGGTAAGGTTCGAACTTAACTTAGTCGGAACGAGATTTCAAGACATCAGCATCTCTCAGCCAAGATCGAGGTCTACAACTTTATGTAAGTCCTTTTAAATATTTCACTCTTATCTTAATTGTTTGTCGTGTACTAGCATTTTACAATATCTTTACTAGTGAAGCGTACGAATATTATAATAACGGTCAATACCTTTCTTTTATTAATTAGGTTATTTGGGGACTAATATTACAGGCGTTACGCTTATTTACCTGCAGTGAGTGTTAGAATAATGAGGGATATATTATTAATCCACATTTGTAAATATTTTAGCTGTGTTTGGGTTTACAATGAAGTAGGGGTCTACATTTAAGTATATTACGTACTATTTCAACTATTACTGAGTGAGCGAAGCGAAGCACTATTCCGCTGTGCCTAGAGCCGCCTGTATGTCTAAATAAGTACTTAAACATTTTAATTATTTATTGAGTGTGAAATTTTAATACAATCTTCGTCTTCTTTCAAAAACGATTCTTAAATCGTATGGACGTTTCAACATAGTTGAGTTATAGGTTGATATAGGGTATTATTCGACTTGGTTTTCAAACACATAATAACACAGCTAATAAATAATAGTATTTTATATTTACGTGGAACTCGTTCTCGTGAGGAAACCATTTAACAATTTAATGATATTCTACTTATTTACATTCAATTACTTATATAGGTTGATAGCGTATATTCTGTACAGGTTCTTCATAATATATCGCCTGTGTTTGTTGTTTTAACATTGAACCTTTTATATTCTCTATATACGTCTGGGTGTATTTATGTGTGCGTATATTATATTTACAATACCTAACTATTTAGGATACGTAATATTTATTCTCCATCGTAGTGTATATATTTACTGTTGACGTGTCGAATAGGTTCTATATGAAAGTACAAAGCCATATTTTATCTAAGTAGATTTTAATACAATATTCGGGTAACTGCGTTCCATCTGTTAACTATTTCTTTCTACCACCTTATAAATATATAGTTTTAATGTAACGGTCGAAATTGGTTGAACGTACTATAACCAAGATAGATTTCGATCTTCTAAATGTTAATTGTCGAGGTCGGTTAACTATTGGCCATGGTTAAACGATATCGCGTAATATGTACTTCCACGTAATACTTTAGTAATTATATAAGGGATAAGATGCTGGATTTCTAGCGTAGAAGATTATTCCATGTAGAATGCGTGTCTGTTGTAGTGCCTAGGTGGCAACGGACTCCCCTCGGGTTTGAGGCCAAAGCGTTCTGTATCACCCAATGATCTTGAACATGTGACATGAAAAATAGCATGTGCTTACAGAGGTTTATTACCATGTAGGTACGCCATTAGTGTATAAGGTCTTCTTAGCTAATTCCGTTCTCTTGCAGTGATGAATCGCGGGCGGTGAGGGTCTTACGCGCCTGGGTTACTGCACAGATAGTGCTTATTAGCGATGATAGGTACTTGCTATTTACTCCCTAAATTTATATACCATTCGTCATAAACGGTGGTTGGTGCTTGCTTACTTAATTATTAAATGTACCAGTCGTTATTTGCATATGTGGTGTGGAGGGATTGGCGGTTATCTGTCAACTATACATTGATGTATGAAGCGAGACTGTAGGCTACTGGCCCGGTCGCACACTTGGATCATTACAAATGCTCAGAACGCACAACCACCAGGTCTGTAGGCCACTGGCCGTGGACGACATATATTACCAGATCCATTAAGCTTCGAACCGTAGACCATTGGTCGTGGTTCCACCGTTGGAAGACGGAACTGTCAAAACTGACATGCCACATATTTTGTACTGGCGTACTTCGCCAACAATCACCACGTTGGGAGTCCAGCAAACCTCCTTATATATATTTTGTTGTAAATACAACTATTTAAGAAACAACGAAATATCTATTTAATCAATCATTATAATTCTAGTGTAATTTTAATATTCAATATTACTATTTATTAGTCTATTAATTAGGATATATTTTCACAATCTTATTATTTTATTTTTAACGTCAACAGTTCATATGCTAACCTACCATTGTCTATTGTATTTATATTCCGTTAGATTTAAGTTAGGAATTACGTGTATTTTAAATATTGCGGTTATTTCTCACCTTGTCGAAAAGGACTTGCGGTAACTACACACACAACGTTGGGTCTCCACTAGCTTTCATGATCATCTCGGCCAAACTGCGTATCAGAGCAAGCTACTGTATAGATAGTTTATTAATTAATGTATTTGATATTATAATTACGTTACTTATTTTACTGTAATACGGCGCGAAGGTTTTTTGCTTCGTTAGTTTCGTTTTTACCTTCGCAAAGCCTAGGAATCGGAAACTAACACCTAATGACGTCTGCAAAGGCAGCATTAGGGGTAATTAGTCAGTGTTTCGCTTTTCAATAACAAAAATCTAAAATTAAAACTTAAATAAATAATTTTCTTTTTAACCTTCAATCTTTTGTTTGATTTTCTTTCCCTGTAGTAAGTTCCTTTATGTAGGTATTTATATTTACAGAAATTTTCAGGCTAAAGCTTGAGGTAAGTAAGCTTAGTAGGTTCTAGTAAGCTTTAGTAAGCGTTTAGAAGCCTTTTTAGGGTTCCGTAGTCAACTAGGAACCCTTATAGTTTCGCCATGTCTGCCCGTCCGTCCGTCCGTCCGTCCGCGGATAATCTCAGTGACCGTTAGCACTAGAAAGCTGAAATTTGGTACTAATATGAATATCAATCACGCCGACAATGTGGTAAAATAAAAAGTGGAAAAAATTGTTTTATTAGGGTACCTCCCCTATACGTAAAGTGGGGAGTGATATTTTTTTACGCGTGATATATTGTTGGATAGGTATTTAAAAATGAATACGGGTTTCCTAAAATCAGTTTTTGATAATGTAAATATTTTCGGAAATAAACGCTCCAGAAGTAAAAAAAAATGTGTCCCCCCCCTCTAACTTTTGAACCATAAGTTTTAAAAATATGAAAAAAACTCAAAAGTGGAACTTTATAAAAACTTTCTAGGAAAATTATTTAGAACTTGATAGGTTGAATCGTTTTTGAAAAAAAAATACAAAATAATTTCTGAACTAAGTTTGTAATTTAACCGTATAAGCAGGTGTTTATTGTACATGTAATTTCTACAAAATCACAATGAAATGACGTGCTTTCAAATAAAGTAAAAACGGTGAAAATCGGTTCACGCAATAAAGAATTATTCCATAAAAATCATCTTCCATACTTTAAGCTCGCGCGCAATAGTTTACTTAATTTGCCGATAGATGTCGCTGTACGTGGAACTCTCATATCATATCCTACATGGCGGTGTTATTAACTCTTAAGTGGGGACGCTTACTGTGACGGACGGAAAACTACGGAACCCTACACTGAGCGTGGCCCGACACGCTCTTGGCCGGTTTTCGAATATTAAGCAAGTAGGTAGACATTACAATTTGGTGCCGTGACCAGGATAAGATTTAAAACTAGATTTTAATTTAACACATAGTAGCTTGCTCTGATTTAGGTTTCAAATACGTTTTCAATAGTAGCTTGCTCTGTCGGTTAAAATAGCTTATGTAGGTAACTTGTGTTTTAGTGGGTCGTTAGACCCACAATTTGTTGCCGTAAATGGATAGAAAGGTGAGAAATTTCAAAAATGCGTTTTATTATCTTTTGCGTCAAAGTAGTGCTAAGAGGTCTATATGCGGGGAGCAGCGCCATTAGTAAATGTATTTTTCATTTGTGATCTAATATCAACATGTAACAAAAATCGTAGGATATTTATCTTAACTTTTATATTTAAATTTCTTAAGAAACTTTCATGTGTTATGATATTTATTTTCTCAAAATATTTACATAATATATGAATAACTTACAGGGAAAAACATAATTTCATAATTTGCTTAAAACTATGTAAGAGAGGGTAGCATGCAAAACAGTTAGCGACTACTAACGAGTCGCCTCGTAGCGACATGAACTGTGCAGTCAATAACTAGAGGCCAGTTAAACTTAGATTTAAACGTTATTTAACTATCGGTGGTACGTGAGGGTTCAATTGTAACTGTAGGTTGTTAATAACTATGAGTACCTATTTTCTTAATTTAACTAACACGATAGACCGGTTAAAAGTTCAAAATGTGGGGAGCAGACTATCGTCTGGATTTATTTTTAGAGTCTCATATCTAAAAAGAATAAAAAACGGAACTCTGAAGGTTCGTGTCCGACTCTCACTTGACCGGTTTAATTTATGTTTAAAAGTTTATTCCTAAATCTGTCTTAATACCGTCAAAGTCTCGTATTCCATAGTATGTAATATCATTTTATGTTAGATACCAGCTTTACATTATCACTTTTAAACATATTTCAAAAAAAAAATTAAGAGAAAAAAATATATATTAAGTTGATTATATATAAAACCTTCAGGATATTTATTTCGTTGAGAAAACATACATATAATTATATAAAGTAACATTGTTTCTTGCCACGTGTAGCGACGCGGAATCTGCGAACGTTCATAGGCTACGAAGTTACTTCCTATTGATCTACCTGTTATCTTTGTTTAGTGACTTAAATACGGAATGTCGGAAGTACATATAAAATTAGTGTCACTTACGACCTTTTATTCTATCGACCGTTTAAAATCAATTCCCTAATCACCAACTGATTTCATTGCAATTCGTATCTAGTGTAACTTGACCCCGTGAGTCATAGAAGTTGTACGTAATAATTGATCAGGTTTATACTGGTCAAATTTTAGGCTAAGTTTGTGTAGGCGATAGTAATAAAACAATTCGTGGTAAAGTATAGATTAGGGTAAGGTCAATGACTTTTACCATGGATTGATACTCTAATATAATGAACACAAAATTATTTCATAACCTACCTACAGATTAAATTATATTTATCTAAATATATTGACGATCATTACATCTTTGTCATTCTTTTAATTTCGTTTAACAACGTTAAAAAAAAAAATTACAGTCTCTTTCTCGCGCGGGTGATAGGAACGGGTCCAAATTGTTTGAATTCACTCATTTTAAGAGCTTCACTCTTGAGTATGCATAACCCGCCTGTCATTATTATATATCATCATAGGGTAAAGTGAGGTAAGGTAAGGATAAGGAGCCTGCGACGTTGTAGCCACACGAGTTTAATAAAAATGTAATAAATATTTTTATTAATTGTAACACTAGTAGTCCGTCTCGAACAGAGAACTCTCAATTTCCTTGCAAACATGTTGACCAATATAACAAGACCCTTATGATAATTGTTACGCGTCTTCTCGCTCCATAACCCCTTGATCGATCCTGCACATATCATCATCATCATCAACATCTTCATCATCATCATTAATTTTACTAAAGTTATCGCGGAACAAACGCTCAAAATCAAAATCAATCTAAATGCCGAGACGTCCCAGTAGCCAGGTGACAACTGTGTCCGAAATTGTTTGTAAGAACTTCGCTTCGAATACGCTACGCTCGTTCCATAATTGTGCTAACTCTAAATTCTTAACAACGTAATGTTAAAAAACTGATGCAACAATATTATATGTCGGTACAATTCAATGTTCAAAACATTGCGGTTTGGAATTTTTTATCTACCTACATTTTTCGTAATTTTATTTAAGGTTTGTTAGTGGTATATTCTCGTACACTTTAAAGAATGGAAACGTGTCATTCACAGTTGTATTGTTTCGGTTATAAATTTTAGTTTCAAGTTGTTTTAAATATCTAAATAAATTTGATTTCACTTTACAATGTTAGCTATTTACGAATTCGGATTAGTCAAACCGTGATCACTTATTTAGCTTTATAATATACCTAATGTGGGTTTAGTTTGTATCTTTCATTTCATTGGACATTATAAAGTAGATTAGTCTAACATCAGGTTATTTTAAATTATTTAAGTTCTAGACACACGGCAGTGTGTCCGCCAAGTTCGAGCAAAAAAAAGCGACACACCGGCCGTGGGTTATATTACACGAACCATTTCGGGCCAATTTCGACCACCCTATAACTCAAAACATATTTTATCTACGCATATGAAATTTCGAGTGTCTGTTGACATCCCCTTAATTGTCAAGAATACAAAATTTCATTATTCTACCTATAGCAGTTCTTGAGATATTGACGTCAGAAAATCGCTATTTTTACTATACACTCACTCACTGACTCACTCACTGATTCACTGACTCATCAAAAACCTAGACCACTTCCAATGGTCGTACTGACTTGAAATTTGGCGTGGAGATAGGTCTTAAGGTCAAAGTAAAGGGAAAAATCTGAAAACGGCCAAGTGTGAGTCAGTTTTAAAAATAGCGAAGGTGTAACTTTGTTCTACTATGAAGTCATAATGAACTAAATGGGTATATCTTCCAATGGTCGTACCGAACTGAAATTTGGCTCGAAGGTTTGTCTTTAGGTCGAAATAAAGTAAAAATCTGAAAACGGCCAAGTGTGAGTCAGTTTCGAAAACAACGAATTTGTAATTTTGTTCTACTATAAGTAGGTATGGAGTGGAAATGAGATAAGACTTATTTAAATTTAGATACATACCAATTTAAGACAATACATGTTTGTCTTAAAGACAAGAACAATAAAATTGTTCACCACTCTGTGTGTGTCTGTTGCGGGAACCGAACCCACGATTTACGAAGTGCAAAGCAGGTCACTAGGTACCAGTGTTGGCCGATAATTTCAATTAAAATTGAAAATTGATCAATAAGATTGAAGATTAATTTCGTAACTAATCAATTACACTAACATCAATTTATACTAACGTTAGTTCGCATTGATTTTGTGACGTCGTCAATTACACTAACCGTCAATTAGAATTAACCTATTAGTTACACTAACGTCTCGAAAATTTAATAAGAATTACAGTTAATTAGATTAACGTTAGTGTAACTAAATTAATCCTGTCTTTCACTAATAATTAATTTTAAAACTGCATCTCGGGTTCGGAAGTCGGGACCAATATCACAAGATGGAGCTCATGCTGGACCCTAGGGCTACCTACTGGATCTCTGGTTTAGCGCATCATAGACTCATGCTGTTTGGGCTAATTCGACTTGTACTGATGAGCAGATGGTACCGGTATCAAAATCTGGAGCTCATGCTGGACCCTGGGGATCCCTACTGGATCTCGGGTTTGGCGCATCATAGACTCATGCTGTTTGGGCTCACTCGACTTGTACTGATGAGCAGATGGTACCGGTATCAAAATCTGGAGCTCATGCTGGACCCTGGGGATCCCTACTGGATCTCGGGTTTGGCGCATCATAGACTCTTGCTGTTTGGGCTCATTCGACTTGTACAGATGAGCAGATGGTACCGGTATCAAAATCTGGAGCTCATGCTGGACCCTGGGGATCCCTACTGGATCTCGGGTTTGGCGCATCATAGACTCATACTGTTTGGGCTCATTCGACCTGTACTGATGAGCAGATGGTACCGGTATCAAAATCTGGAGCTTCTTTTTACTTTTACTTTCTTTGTGTGAAAGTCAAAGTCAAAGTCAAATTCAAAGTCAAAGTCAAAGTGAAAGTGAAAGTCAAAGTCAAAGTGAAAGTGAAAGTCAGAGTGAAAGTCAAAGTCAAAGTGAAAGTTAAAGTCAAAGTGAAAGTCAAAGTGAAAGTCAAAGTGAAAGTCAAAGTGAAAGTCAAAGTGAAAGTCAAAGTGAAAGTGAAAGTCAAAGTCAAAGTGAAAGTCAAAGTGAAAGTCAAAGTGAAAGTCAAAGTGAAAGTCAAAGTCAAAGTGAAAGTCAAAGTGAAAGTCAAAGTGAAAGTGAAAGTTAAAGTCAAAGTGAAAGTCAAAGTCAAAGTGAATGTCAAAGTGAAATTGAAAGTCAAAGTGGAAGTGAAAGTCAAATTGAAAGTGAAAGTCAAAGTGAAAGTCAAAGTAAAAGTCAAAGTGAAAGTGAAAGTAAAAGTGAAAGTTAAAGAATGTGAAAGTAAAAGTGAAAGTCAAGGTCAAGGTCAAGGTCAAGGTCTAGGTAAAAGTAAAAGTAATCAAAACCTCGTAGCTTAACCTAAATTCGCGTTTAGTTAGGTAAATTATTAATGTCAATTACCAATTCAATCTACACTAAAAATTAAATTAATGTTTAAATTTTTGAGAAAGACTAAAAATTAAATATCTTCAATTATTAGTTATTCGCAAAGGCAAGTTTTAATAGAAAATTATATACTTGACACATTGCAGTCCAAAGGTGTCGATTCATTGCATTGAAAAGGTGTGTGGTGTGTGAAAACTTGCCAAGTAACATCATTAAAAAGTACTGAAAATAATAAATGTTATCAGGAAACTGCTAAAAAAACCGGTGTGCGTTTCTCTGACTATTATAATTTTAGGTATTTCTATGTAACGTGATACTTATTCAAAATGTACCTTAAAAACTGCTGGAAATCAAGTGTGCATTCCTATAACTATTTATGATTTGAGGTATTTTTATGGAACTTGGTACTTAGTCAGATCTCACTTCTTTTATAGGCGAAGCATTCCCATAGTATCGAACTTGGCAGCCTTTCACATTTATGTTTTGATGGGATCTATTTAAGTTACTACAGGATCCTACAGTTTAGTTAATTTTATTTTGGACATGGTTTATTAAATCCTGTTTAAAACTCTTTCAATATGAATAAAAAAATGGATTTCTATATGACTTGATATACATAAATAAATACTTGAATCTATAAGTACCTACTTAATTACTGATGGTGATATATATTTACCGAATTTCAAATTAGAATACAGATTAAAAGTTCGGATTTTTAGCTCGTTCAGTAAATTATTTAGTATCCAATTGTTAGAACTTACTACAAGTATCTTGTCATGGTAATAGTAGCTCATAAGTAAGTTTAGACGTTCATTAGGAATGAATACAAACAAATAAGGTGGATGATTGGTTCAACTCCGGTTGTAGTAAAATTACTGGATGTTTATTTAAATAGCATTTGCTAACATGTTTAGGTCAGTACTGGTTCAAATTTCAGTCTAATTAAATTCCAAGATGTTTAAAATTTTAAGTTACTCTAGATTCTGTCAATATTAAACTACTGGTTCAATTCTAGTGCTAATCCATTCACGATTAAATCTAAATTATAGGAAAGTAATGTAGGCATCGTAACTAAACGCGGGTCCAACACCAGTCTGTTACAGTATCAAGATGGTTCGTAATTAATACTCATATACTAGTGATATGTCAACTTATCAATTTACAACTAAATATCTGCTGATTAGAGTCCAGTGCAGTGAAAATTAATTTATGGTAAAGGTTATTATAGGATCGTAATCGAAAACTAAAGGTTGGTTCGAATCCAGCTTGACTTTACTTCTGGATATAAATAAATTCGTTGATGAAGAGGTTAAGATGCATTAACAACGGCAATGGTTTTGTTGTCAACACATTTGAGTAAAATATTAGTAGGTATGTGAAATGTTTCTTGGCGGATTATGAATTTACAATTTATGAGCATTATTTTAAAAGTAGGTAGGATAGTATTTTATAAAATTGTAACAATGATGTACAATTTATGAATTGATAAAATTTCACCGTAAATAGTTTTCTTACAGACACGATATACATGGAAAGTGCGTAATTAATACTACAGTTTCCTCATTGATGTTATCCTTTAAAAAAAAAAATGTTCTACTGACTTTTGTTGTAGGTACTTATACAAAATAATGTGATGACATAATTTAGCTCTTATAGCAGTTACACTTTGTATATCTTGGACTTATTCATACTCTCGTCATATCTCGTTATAAATGCAAAATTAGTAGAGCGAAGTAATTGAGAAGTAAAAGGAAATGATAAAAACACTATACCTTACGGATATATTTGGATTTAATTGTTTGGGTGATTCAGTTAGACAAGTATATTTCATTAAAGGGTTCGTTCATACAATAAGTAGGTAGATAACATATTGTTATACGAAGGAGAATTCAAAGGTAGCGTACGTCAATAAAAATAAAGTTCTTTTAACGCGTCGTAATAATCATTATTAAACATAACGGTTCTTACTAGTGGTTCAAAATCATCATCATCATCATCATAGTTAAGTACAAATTATACTCAAATAAGACATTCTAAGTTTTGTAACTGAAATGTTTCAACAATATCTGAGAGTAGTTATACACTATAGTTACTGTCTTTATAGGGATTAAAGATAAATATCTTTCAGCCTTCGTTAGTACGGTACTTCTACAGAGCTCAAAGAGGACCCAGTGTGTTGACGATGAGGGACTTTCTGGTTCCTTTAGCCGTCAACACAGTGAATCCTCCTTTTTGTAAAGGGTCGGCAACGCGCATGTGATTCCTTTGGAGTTGCAGGCGTCCATAGGTTACGGTAGGTGCTTACCACCAGGCGGGCCGTATGCTTGTTTGCCACCGTTGTGGTATATAAAAAAAAAAGATGAATTAAACACAAATAATACACGTTTAGGAAACTATTGAATTATAACTTAAAGCGATCTTGATTGTTAGTATTGGATTTCAAAATTCTCAACCAATACATAGATAAATAAAAATATACGGATACCTGTTAGGGTAGTGTAAACAATTTTTACGGTTCAGATGATAAATTAATTAAGAAAGACGCTTATTATAATTTACGTTAATACGAGTACTTCAGTTTGGTTAATTTAGATCAATATTATTTTAACTTGTCTTAGAATTTGATTATCAAATTCTGTTTGAATATTTATTACTTGTGACTGTATTGTTGGTCTT
The DNA here is from genome assembly GCA_947086415.1 of Pammene aurita. Lineage (NCBI taxonomy): Eukaryota > Metazoa > Arthropoda > Insecta > Lepidoptera > Tortricidae > Pammene > Pammene aurita. The sequence goes on from OX352291.1 coordinate 19,290,238, forward strand.
GAAAAATTGGGAAACTATGAGAGGGTGATGAATAGAGTGTGGTTCATGACTAAGTAACAGAGATGACATGACTAATTAGGAATAACATAACTAACGCTCGGGCCCGAGAAATGACTTAGGGTGTGACCATTGACAATGACTTTTTAGAGATGTGTGAGTGTGAGTTGATGAATGCGAGATAAGGGGAGGTTGAAGGAATGAGTATGCTTTCTCGATTGTTCGGGACAGGAACGCTGTCACAGGTTAAATGCAATTATTATGTGTTGTAAGATTAATTTAAAGTTTTCCTAAAACAATAAATACTACGTTCGAAATCGTAAATTTCTGCACTGCGTATTATTGGGAAGCAGAAATGTAATGAATCCAAGGGATCCATATAATGCCTATTTCAATGGACGGTAAAATTGTTCGATATTGTGACATTGCTATTAACGTTATGTAGGAGTTAATTTCATTTTTCAGTTTCAGGAAAATTTACGACTTTACGATTAAGCTTTAATGAAAAATTATACTGTAATATTAAAGTTCGAATTACAACTCGCCTGGAAAATATGGAGTATCATAAAATCAATTAGTAGCTATGTCTTAATTTTCATAGCTTTGGTGCAGTTCGGGAAGGAGAAATTAGTGTTGAAATAAATACTGAAAACTAGCTTTATTTCAAGTGGCTTTTCTAAATAATATTCATTTTCGTTTAGATATTAAGATGGTAATTCATTTGGAATACAGATAATAGTATTTTCTAATAAATATTGGTTCCTAAAAAACCTAACCTCGAATTTATAGATGTTAGTGTATGTAGCAGAAAACAAATGAAAACGTAAAATCTAATTCCTTGATCTAAATAGGCATTCAAAGTAACAATGTTTCTTGTGAGATCGAATAAAAATAATAGTTATTTAGGAAGATTTGGTTAAGAACAGTATTGTGTCATAAACACGTTATTATTTACTTCCGAGTACAAATAAATATTTTCATTCGATAAACAATATAGTCCTCTTAGCATTCCTATTGATATTTATTAGAAATATATGAGTTTTAATAATTATTGGTGAAAATTGACCATGCGGTTACATTGAATTTGCTTTCGTTTCCTGTAGAAACACTATTGTATCCCTTACAGCACCGGCTGATACGATCGTGCGTTCAACTTTAAAAAAATCTAGTTTGAAAAATAATCAAGTTTGCCGCTTCAGTACGGCATCGATCGATCGTGCGTTCGATTATTATTCATTTTAAACCCGCGTGCGTGTAGTTAGGGGGCCAGTCGTCGGCGCGGTGAGCGTCAAGCAGGTATGTGTACGAGACGGACGACCAGGTCAGAAGTAGGTATTCACGAAATTTTTTAATTTGTGATTTTTAAATGTGTTAAATTCGTTTTTTATTAAATTAAACGTCGTATAATGTAGATAATTAAAAGTTTAACCTGAAATTTTAGTTATTTTTTTGTGCATAAAGTTATAACGCACGATCGTGCGGGTCAGGACCGAAGTCGACAAATTTAAATTGTGTTGACTATGATAAATTGAAAATATGATCAATCAAAAGCGTTTTTTTTAATCATTTCATGTAAAACATGTAAGAAATCTAAAATTTCATTAATAAATGTTTATTAACTCCTTTGAACTCTGTAATTTACCCTTATATTTCAAAAAAAATAATAACAACTTTACTAGGGGTCGCAACGAAATGAAACGATCGTGCGGGTGGGTTTTCACAAAATTTTTGGGGGGGAGATTTTTTTTGTATTTTTATGGGCCTTAAATGCACCGAAAAATGCAACTTCAATCAAAAAATCAAAAAAAAAAATTCTCGTGCTGTAAGGGGTATGTATATTTCATTATCATATATATATTCCCTATATTATTAGCATATTTATCAAAAGGTAGTTTCTAAGTTTTATTCAGCAATTTACCAGAAAATCCTGAAATTGTAATTATAAATTAATAATTTTAAACAAATGCGGGTAGGAATAATCTTGCAGCGCGCGAGGTTAATCTTAACCCACCCGCATATTTGCTTAGATTTTCGCAGGCGATCGAGAAGCGGTGTGCAGACGACGAGTGAGGAGTTCATACGAATTTGAACCTTGTCTGTTAGACATTTATTTGGTTTTAGTATCTACAGGTTGGATCATCAACCTTATTATTTAGATAACTAGGTTCAATAGCGGAATCGGATGAGTAATCGGTAAGATTTTTAGAGAGGTGTTTGGATTAAAGCTACAAAGGGGAATGTAGGTGATTGCGGGAGACAGGGTACGGAAATTATAAAAGCGGGTGGTAAGGTTCGAACTTAACTTAGTCGGAACGAGATTTCAAGACATCAGCATCTCTCAGCCAAGATCGAGGTCTACAACTTTAGGTAAGTCCTTTTAAATATTTCACTCTTATCTTAATTGTTTGTCGTGTACTAGCATTTTACAATATCTTTACTAGTGAAGCGTACGAATATTATAATAACGGTCAATACCTTTCTTTTATTAATTGGGTTATTTGGGGACTAATATTACAGGCGTTACGCTTATTTACCTGCAGTGAGTGTTAGAATAATGAGGGATATATTATTAATCCACATTTGTAAATATTTTAGCTGTGTTTGGGTTTACAATGAAGTAGGGGTCTACATTTAAGTATATTACGTACTATTTCAACTATTACTGAGTGAGCGAAGCGAAGCACTATTCCGCTGTGCCTAGAGCCGCCTGTATGTCTAAATAAGTACTTAAACATTTTAATTATTTATTGAGTGTGAAATTTTAATACAATCTTCGTCTTCTTTCAAAAACGATTCTTAAATCGTATGGACGTTTCAACATAGTTGAGTTATAGGTTGATGTAGGGTATTATTCGACTTGGTTTTCAAACACATAATAACACAGCTAATAAATAATAGTATTTTATATTTACGTGGAACTCGTTCTCGTGAGGAAACCATTTAATAATTTAATGATATTCTACTTATTTACATTCAATTACTTATATAGGTTGATAGCGTATATTCTGTACAGGTTCTTCATAATATATCGCCTGTGTTTGTTGTTTTAACATTGAACCTTTTATATTCTCTATATACGTCTGGGTGTATTTATGTGTGCGTATATTATATTTACAATACCTAACTATTTAGGATACGTAATATTTATTCTCCATCGTAGTGTATATATTTACTGTTGACGTGTCGAATAGGTTCTATATGAAAGTACAAAGCCATATTTTATCTAAGTAGATTTTAATACAATATTCGGGTAACTGCGTTCCATCTGTTAACTATTTCTTTCTACCACCTTATAAATATATAGTTTTAATGTAACGGTCGAAATTGGTTGAACGTACTATAACCAAGATAGATTTCGATCTTCTAAATGTTAATTGTCGAGGTCGGTTAACTATTGGCCATGGTTAAACGATATCGCGTAATATGTACTTCCACGTAATACTTTAGTAATTATATAAGGGATAAGATGCTGGATTTCTAGCGTAGAAGATTATTCCATGTAGAATGCGTGTCTGTTGTAGTGCCTAGGTGGCAACGGACTCCCCTCGGGTTTGAGGCCAAAGCGTTCTGTATCACCCAATGATCTTGAACATGTGACATGAAAAATAGCATGTGCTTACAGAGGTTTATTGCCATGTAGGTACGCCATTAGTGTATAAGGTCTTCTTAGCTAATTCCGTTCTCTTGCAGTGATGAATCGCGGGCGGTGAGGGTCTTACGCGCCTGGGTTACTGCACAGATAGTGCTTATTAGCGATGATAGGTACTTGCTATTTACTCCCTAAATTTATATACCATTCGTCATAAACGGTGGTTGGTGCTTGCTTACTTAATTATTAAATGTACCAGTCGTTATTTGCATATGTGGTGTGGAGGGATTGGCGGTTATCTGTCAACTATACATTGATGTATGAAGCGAGACTGTAGGCTACTGGCCCGGTCGCACACTTGGATCATTACAAATGCTCAGAACGCACAACCACCAGGTCTGTAGGCCACTGGCCGTGGACGACATATATTACCAGATCCATTAAGCTTCGAACCGTAGACCATTGGTCGTGGTTCCACCGTTGGAAGACGGAACTGTCAAAACTGACATGCCACATATTTTGTACTGGCGTACTTCGCCAACAATCACCACGTTGGGAGTCCAGCAAACCTCCTTATATATATTTTGTTGTAAATACAACTATTTAAGAAACAACGAAATATCTATTTAATCAATCATTATAATTCTAGTGTAATTTTAATATTCAATATTACTATTTATTAGTCTATTAATTAGGATATATTTTCACAATCTTATTATTTTATTTTTAACGTCAACAGTTCATATGCTAACCTACCATTGTCTATTGTATTTATATTCCGTTAGATTTAAGTTAGGAATTACGTGTATTTTAAATATTGCGGTTATTTCTCACCTTGTCGAAAAGGACTTGCGGTAACTACACACACAACGTTGGGTCTCCACTAGCTTTCATGATCATCTCGGCCAAACTGCGTATCAGAGCAAGCTACTGTATAGATAGTTTATTAATTAATGTATTTGATATTATAATTACGTTACTTATTTTAATGTAATACGGCGCGAAGGTTTTTTGCTTCGTTAGTTTCGTTTTTACCTTCGCAAAGCCTAGGAATCGGAAACTAACACCTAATGACGTCTGCAAAGGCAGCATTAGGGGTAATTAGTCAGTGTTTCGCTTTTCAATAACAAAAATCTAAAATTAAAACTTAAATAAATAATTTTCTTTTTAACCTTCAATCTTTTGTTTGATTTTCTTTCCCTGTAGTAAGTTCCTTTATGTAGGTATTTATATTTACAGAAATTTTCAGGCTAAAGCTTGAGGTAAGTAAGCTTAGTAGGTTCTAGTAAGCTTTAGTAAGCGTTTAGAAGCCTTTTTCGAATATTAAGCAAGTAGGTAGACATTACAGCACTAAAGGTACTCACTCTCAATTGACCGGAATGCCGTCATGAAATGAAATTGTATTAGGCGCAATTCTACATTGTTACCGATACCATTCGTCATAACATTTTATAACATTTAAAACCATTACAATTTCCATTTCTATTACAATTTTTTAGGTTTTCGATACAATACTGCATTTAGATGTAAAAAAATATTACATGTAAATTAAAATTCTTCCTTCCCGCCTTCCTTTCCTCAGTCAGTATACAGCATACAAAATTTATCTTCTCCATCCCAACAATTTGGACTTACCTTTTTTAACTAAAGCCGTTAACACTTAGAAGGCCGCCTAACAAAGACTTGCCCGAGATTTGCCATTCGCCACACCAATAGATGGCACGAACTGCTCTTCGTGCTGGTACGTGATAATCTTTATGAAACGACCACCAGCCCTGCAAAGCGATCTCGTGTCCTTGCTGGAGCGAAATGGGAATCCGGTGCATGCCTTGCATGTACTGCCTTTCAAAAAGCCCCAGTCTGAGCCCAAAAAAGTGCGGCCCACAGACAGGCGCAAATATAACTTTTATAATGATGATTACGACAAAATAAGTTTAGAAATTAATTCAATCGATTATGTTACTGACTTTAACGGCTTACATCCAGATGCATGCGTCACTATATTCCACAATGACGTCAATACCATAATCGATAAATATATAAAAGAAAAAACTGACTGACTGACTGACTGATTGACTGACTGACTGACATATATTATCAACGCACAGCCCAAACCGCTGGTTCTAGAGATTCCAAATTTGGCACGTAGGTTCCATATAAGGTCTAGGGATGCACTAAGAAAGGATTTTTCAAAATTCACCCCCTAAGGGGGTAAAATGGGGGTCCAAATTTTGTATGGCGAATCAAGATTTGTTAGACTATTTAATTCGAAACTTCACAGGAGTATTCCTAACAATAAATGAGTAAAACGTGTTTCAGGTTTTTTAAAAATTCATCCCCTAAAAGGGGCAAATGTGGTCACAAAGTCTGAAAATTAACATAAGTATCGTATCCTTTTTGAGTACTTATAGTACGCGGGCGAAGCCGCGGGAAAAATCATAAGTTCCTCTTACCAAACTGCGCTCCTCGTGCTTTCCTATCTGGTTTTCAATGAGCTTAATAGCCACACTGAGAAGAAAGCACAAAGTTAGAATAAGGTGGAAAACGCACAAATCGCCCCGAGACTAGCAAGAGTTTAGCTTACTACGGTCTCGAGCCAAACTCTTATTACGTAACTGTTACAAAGAATACATAAGAAACACTGGTTCCCTGGAGGCTGGGGCGGACTCTGGTTGCCATAAACATGGAGCCGTTTGGGGTGGAGACGCTGGGACCATTGGGATCAGGAGCTCATGGCATCTACAAAGAGCTATCCAAGCGCCTGATAGATGCAATGGATGGCCAGAAGGCTGGGGCATACTTTGCCCAACGCATCGGCATTGCTGCCCATGCAGCGCGGCAATGCTGCTAGCCTTCTGGGCACCCTACCAGCTGGCACTGATCGAAATCCTAGCCTGAGCCTCTTTTAGTAGTAGTAGTAGTAGTAAAACACTTTATTGTACAAGAAAGCACAACGAAATACATATAACACAACATATACGTACAAAGGCGAACTTATCCCTTTAATGGATTTCTTCCAGTTAACCTTTGAGCCTTTTTTTTGTTCTTTTTTTATTTGTAAGTTTTCATTTTCTAGGTTTTAGTTTTTTAGGTTTAAGATTTGTTCGATGTAATTTATTTTTAGGTTTAATGTTAGTTTTTATTTATTTTATGTTATTAAAAAAAATCGGCAAATAAAATTAAATGATACAGTCCTATACATAATAACATTTTATCATTCATTTCATCGACAGAATAGTGACCGAGTAAAGTCACATTTTAAACTTTCGATCAAGTTTGGTTAGACCAACTCGATCCCAAATAGGATCTGTCTATCAACTAGTAGACAAAGTTTCTTTGTTTTCTCATATAAGCACAGAAATAGCCACTTCTGAATCGTGCGCGAATATCAGTTTCCTATGGGACAGAAGATTTTGAGCTTTATTATTTAATCATAAAGATGAGCCGACGTGTCATATAAGATTGGCTTTTTTGTCTCCACTAACGTTTGATTGGACACGACGGTAACAGAGTGGGGTCGGTAGTTGATTGCTTTACTGGAATTAGACCGGGAATCTTGTTTGGTATTAATAATAAATTAAGCTATTACACGAGCCCGGAGGCAGATGGTGGATTAGCGCCGGTGATGTCCTTATTTATGAGGTATACTGATTCTTATATACGCTTTTATGGAAATAGATTTTTCGAATAGGTACTTACGCAATTTTTCATCGCAATACTTGAATCGCTATTTTAATGTTGGTATAGAAAATAATACAGATACATAAACACTAACCTTCACGAACAATATTGGTAAAAGGTATTAGGAATTTTCATGCTCAACATTGATTGCCATCGTCTACTAAACTTTCGTCCACATTTACATCTATCTAATGGGTGAAACGCAACCTTTGAAGTCTCCACTACAGGTAAAATTTTAGATGCTCTTTATGGTTGGCTCAAAAATAAAGGTACAGAAAAATGGTCAGGAAATGAAATGCCACAGAACCCTCCGTGATCAAGTCTGACTCGCAATGGCCCGGTTTTTACAAACCGTTCCTTTTCCTCGAAGCCCTTTGAACCGGATAATCCTTCGCCGACCATGTCAGACACGGGCGCAAAACAAACATGCCCGCCATCCGCCATTAAAAGTGTTTGTTTAGGTTATGTTACACATTATTATAGTGTTATTTTTTGTTGACATCGCTGTTTACCCACGGGATAACAAATACCAGCGATTTGTTAGGAGGCTCCAAAGCTCCAATTTTTTGTTTAATAAGGGTTCCAATGACAAGTGACCGAGCAATTATTTTCACTCTGTCACCGCGCATGAAGCTATATACCGTGAAAACCCGCAACGAAGAGTTTCCAGTTACTCGATGAACTTTCATTGTTCAGAGTAAGGTTAGTAAGGCTTTCAACAAGTTTTCATAAATAAATAAAGTTAATTTATTTATGAAAACTACAAATATCGGATTATTTACTATGCGTCCCTGTCCGTCTATACCGATTAGGCTTTGCTGTGTCTGCTGTAAGCTGTAAAGTACTGTTATGAACCGTTGTATACTTTAAAAGATGTACGCACTTACGTATGTAGGACAAGGAAAAGTTGTCTATCTTAACACATAAATAGTCGTGACACCATTTCTAATACACATTTGTTGTATTTACTGATACTAATTAAGGTTAATTAAATCTTAATTACTTCCAGGTGCAAATTAGGGACATTAATTAACAATGTTGCCGTGTAGTTTGCTCTCATGTGTAGACGTTAGCACGTGTAGCTTCCGACAATTTTGCGACGCGTAGCGTATGATATGCATAAATAGATAATCAAATATAATATTACTGTTATTTGGGTTTGTAATTACACTTAACCCTACTATAAGTTACTTACAATTCTGGTTAACTTATGGTACATGATACACCCAGAGATGGTCCCTGCCAGGTGCAAAGACTATTGTAGTGCAATACATTGGTTGCGATGGGAACTCATGACCTTAGTTTTTATTCTGTTGAATGTTAGATGGACTGGATACTGGGTTATGGGAGGAGACTAGCGGACACCTATCGTGACAATCAGCCTCAAAATTGTTAAAAGGTAGGCGGTGATTCGCCAGCTCGCTGAGTGGGCCCCACAAACAGTCGCACGCACAGTGCGACAATGGAGCAATATCTCTTGAGCGGCTGTGAGGTTGTCGAGAGTGTGAGAGGTGTCTGAGTCAGCGCCAGCCAGATCCCAGTTTATTTTACCGGTGTGAAGTTAGCAGCCAAAGTTAGCAGCCGCCGATAACCCAGCAAAATTAAGGAGTCAAAATTTTATACCAAACAAATCGTCTTAAAAAGCCAGTGAAATAGCACGTGACACTTGTATTTACTATACTTACTTATAGCAAACATGATAAATTATTAAATAAGCACTCAGCGCATTCATCATGGTAGGCCGCCCCGGCCGCTAACTTTGTTGTTCAGCGGCCAAATTCGATCTTTGATGCTTATTTTATTTACACATAATAAATTATGGTAAAATGCACATAAACATAGATACATCAGCTGTATATACTACACACAGGTACTTGTCATAGCTATATCATATAAATAAAAACGATTACACTATAGTAAAACCTAGTAGGCGAAGCGTGGAAAGAATGCAGTTATCAAGGATTTACAACTCGAAGGACGGCAAGCAAGGGATATTTGACCACATAAAGAGTAAGATAGTAGTAAAGGCTAAAAACGTTTGCACAGTAATATTTACGATTGAGTCGTAAAGACAAGTGAAATTACCTACTGACAAAATTAAAAGTGAAAAAGGCAAACCGGCCAGCAAGAGGTTTATGAAACCTAATTCATACAGCTTGATACTCAAGCTGAATAGGTTCTGAGAGCAACAAGTGATACTCAACCGATAAACTGAGTGAAAAGGGGAGATCAAGGCAAAATGCACCCAAAATATTCTGAAAATTTTCAGTTTTTAATGATTCTTCCCATGACGGACGGCAAGTAAGGGATTTTCGACCTAAGTAACAGTTAGCTAGTGATATTACCTAAAACAAACGATGAGTCGCAAGTTGATACTAGATCGATAAGACTGGTCTAATATTGAAAAACTTAAAAAAAGAAGATATTCATATTGAAATGGCTGCTGACCGATACAAGTTATAAAACGGCCAGCAAGAGAGGTTTGAAACGTGATACATAAAGCATGATAATCAAGCTAAATTTACGCTATTACCAACAAATGATTCTCGACCATAAACTAAGTGAAAAGGGGAGATCAAACCAAAATGTACCTAAAACAATTATGAAAAATTTCAGTTTTTACTGATTCTTCCCATGACGGACGGCAAGTAAGGGATTTTCGACCTAAGTGGCAGTTAGCTAGTGATATTACCTAAAAATTTTGATGAATCGCAAGTTGATACTTGATCGATAAGACTGGTCTAATATTGAAAAACTTAAAAAATAAGATATTCATAGTCAAATGGCTGCTGAGCGATACAAGTTATAAAACGGCCAGCAAGAGATGTTTGAAACCTGATACATAAAGCATGATAATCAAGCTAAATTTATGCCATTAGCTACAAATGATACTCGACCATAAAGTGAGTGAAAAGGGGAGATCAAGCCAAAATGTACCCAAAATATTCTGAAAATTTTCAGTTTTTACTGATTCAGAGATCGTTGAAACCTGATACATAAAGCATGATAATCAAGCTAAATTTACGCTATTACCAACCTATGATTCTCGACCATAAACTAAGTGAAAAGGGGAGATCAAACCAAAATGTACCTAAAACTATTATGAAAAATTTCAGTTTTTACTGATTCTTCCCATGACGGACGGCAAGTAAGGGATTTTCGACCTAAGTGGCAGTTAGCTAGTGATATTACCTAAAAATTTGATGAATCGCAAGTTGATACTCGATCGATAAGACTGGTCTAATATTGAAAAACTTAAAAAATAAGATATTCATAGTCAAATGGCTGCTGAGCGATACAAGTTATAAAACGGCCAGCAAGAGATGTTTGAAACCTGATACATAAAGCATGATAATCAAGCTAAATTTATGCCATTAGCTACAAATGATACTCGACCATAAAGTGAGTGAAAATGGGAGATCAAGCCAAAATGTACACAAAATATTCTGAAAAATTTCAGTTTTTACTGATTCAGAGATGTTTGAAACCTGATGCATAAAGCATGATAATCAAGCTAAATTTATGCCATTAGCTGCAAATGATACTTGACCATAAAGTGAGTGAAAAAGGGAGATCAAGCCAAAATGTACCCAAAATATTCTGAAAAATTTCAGTTTTTACTGATTCTTCCCATGACGGCCGGCAAGTAAGGGATTTTCGACCTAAGTGGCAGTTAGCTAGTGATATTACCTAAAAATGTTGATGAATCGCAAGTTGATACTCGATCGATAAGACTGGTCTAATATTGAAAAACTTAAAAAATAAGATATTCATAGTCAAATGGCTGCTGAGCGATACAAGTTATAAAACGGCCAGCAAGAGATGTTTGAAACGTGATACATAAAGCATGATAATCAAGCTAAATTTACGCTATTACCTACAAATGATTCTCGACCATAAACTAAGTGAAAAGGGGAGATCAAACCAAAATGTACCTAAAACTATTATGAAAAATTTCAGTTTTTACTGATTTTTCCCATGACGGACGGCAAGTAAGGGATTTTCGACCTAAGTGGCAGTTAGCTAGTGATATTACCTAAAAATGTTGATGAATCGCAAGTTGATACTGGATCGATAAGACTGGTCTAATATTGAAAACTTAAAAAATTAAATATTCATAGTCAAATGGCTGCTGAGCGATACAAGTTATAAAACGGCCAGCAAGAGATGTTTGAAACCTGATACATAAAGCATGATAATCATGCTTAATTTATGCCATTAGCTACAAATGATACTCGACCATAAAATGAGTGAAAAGGGGAGATAAAGCCAAAATGTACCCAAAATATTCTGAAAAATTTCAGTTTTTACTGATTTTTCCCATGACGGACGGCAAGTAAGGGATTTTCGACCTAAGTGGCAGTTAGCTAGTGATATTACCTAAAAACGTTGATGAATCGCAAGTTGATACTGGATCGATAAGACTGGTCTAATATTGAAAACTTAAAAAATAAGATATTCATAGTCAAATGGTTGCTGAGCGATACAAGTTATAAAACGGCTAGCCAGAGATGTTTGAAACCTGATACATAAAGCATGATAATCAAGCTAAATTTATGCCACTAGCTACAAATGATACTCGACCATAAAGTGAGTGAAAAGGGGAGATAAAGCCAAAATGTACCTAAAACTATTATGAAAAATTTCAGTTTTTACTGATTCTTCCCATGACGGACGGCAAGTAAGGGATTTTCGACCTAAGTAGCAGTTAGCTAGTGATATTACCTAAAAATGTTGACGAATCGCAAGTTGATACTCGATCGATAAGACTGGTCTAATATTGAAAAACTTAAAAAATAAGATATTCATAGTCAAATGGCTGCTGAGCGATACAAGTTATAAAACGGCCAGCCAGAGATGTTTGAAACCTGATACATAAAGCATGATAATCAAGCTAAATTTATGCCATAAGCTACAAATGATACTCGACCATAAAGTGAGTGAAAAGGGGAGATCAAACCAAAATGTTCCCAAAATATTCTGAAAAATTTCAGTTTTTACTGATTCTCTCCATGACGGCCGGCAAGTAAGGGATTTTCGACCTAAGTGGCAGTTAGCTAGTGATATTACCTCAAAATGTTGATGAATCGCAAGTTGATACTCGATCGATAAGAGTGGTCTAATATTGAAAAACTTAAAAAATAAGATATTCATAGTCAAATGGCTGCTGAGCGATACAAGTTATAAAACGGCCAGCAAAAGATGTTTGAAACCTGATACATAAAGCATTATAATCAAGCTTAATTTATGCCATTAGCTACAAATGTTACTCGACCATAAAGTGAGTGAAAAGGGGAGATCAATCCAAAATGTCCCCTAAATATTCTGAAAAATTTCAGTTTTTACTGATTCTTCCCATGACGGACGGCAAGTAAGGGATTTTCGACCTAAGTGGCAGTTAGCTAGTGATATTACCTAAAAATGTTGATGAATCGCAAGTTGATACTCGATCGATAAAGCTGGTCTAATATCTGGTAGCTGGTCGCTCAGCAGCCATTTGACTATGAATATCTTATTTTTTAAGTTTTTCAATATAAGACCAGTCTTATCGATCCAGTATCAACTTGCGATTCATCAACATTTTTAGGTAATATCACTAGCTAACTGCCACTTAGGTCGAAAATCCCTTACTTGCCGTCCGTCATGGGAAGAATCAGTAAAAACTGAAATTTTTCATAATATTTTGGGTACATTTTGGATTGATCTCCCCTTTTCACTCACTTTATGGTCGAGTATCATTTGTAGCTAATGGCATAAATTAAGCTTGATTATAATGCTTTATGTATCAGGTTTCAAACATCTCTCGCTGGCCGTTTTATAACTTGTATCGCTCAGCAGCCATTTGACTATGAATATCTTATTTTTTAAGTTTTTCAATATAAAACCAGTCTTATCGATCGAGTATCAACTTGCGATTCATTAAAATTTTTAGGTAATATCACTAGCTAACTGCTACTTAGGTCGAAAATCCCTTACTTGCCGTCTGTCATGGGAAGAATCAGTAAAAACTGAAATTTTTCAGAATATTTTGGGTACATTTAAGCTTGATCTCCCCTTTTCACTCACTTTATGGTCAAGTATCATTTGCAGCTAATGGCATAAATTTAGCTCGATTATCATGCTTTATGTATCAGGTTTCAAACATCTCTGAATCAGTAAAAACTGAAATTATTCAGAATATTTTGGGTACATTTTGGCTTGATCTCCCCTTTTCACTCACTTTATGGTCGAGTATCATTTGTAGCTAATGGCATAAATTTAGCTTGATTATCATGCTTTATGTTTCAGATTTCAAACATCTCTTGCTGGCCGTTTTATAACTTGTATCGCTCAGCAGCCATTTGACTATGAATATCTTATTTTTTAAGTTTTTCAATATAAGACCAGTCTTATCGATCGAGTATCAACTCGCGATTCATCAACATTTTTAGGTAATATCACTAGCTAACTGCCACTTAGGTCGAAAATCCCTTACTTGCCGTCCGTCATGGGAAGAATCAGTAAAAACTGAAATTTTTCATAATATTTTGGGTACATTTTGGATTGATCTCCCCTTTTCACTCACTTTATGGTCGAGTATCATTTGTAGCTAATGGTATAAATTAAGCTTGATTATAATGCTTTATGTATCAGGTTTCAAACCTCTCTTGCTGGCCGTTTTATAACTTGTATCGGTCAGCAGCCATTTGACTATGAATATCTTATTTTTTAAGTTTTTCAATATTAGACCAGTCTTATCGATCGAGTATCAACTTGCGATTCATCAACATATTTAGGTAATATCACTAGCTAACTGCCCCTTAGGTAGAAAATCCCTTACTTGCCGTCCGTCATGGGAGGAATCAATAAAAACTAAAAATTTTCAGAATATTTTGGGTACATTTTGGATTGATCTCCCCTTTTCACTCACTTTATGGTCAAGTATCATTTGCAGCTAATGGCATAAATTTAGCTTGATTATCATGCTTTATGCATCAGGTTTCAAACATCTCTGAATCAGTAAAAACTGAAATTTTTCAGAATATTTTGGGTACATTTTGGTTTGATCTCCCCTTTTCACTCACTTTATGGTCGAGTATCATTTGTAGCTAATGGCATAAATTTAGCTTGATTATCATGCTTTATTTTTCATATTTCAAACATCTCTTGCTGGCCGTTTTATAACTTGTATCGCTTAGCAGCCATTTGGCTATGAATATCTTATTTTTTAAGTTTTTCAATATAAGACCAGTCTTATCGATCGAGTATCAACTTGCGATTCATCAACATTTTTAGGTAATATCACTAGCTAACTGCCACTTAGGTCGAAAATCCCTTACTTGCCGTCCGTCATGGGAAGAATCAGTATAAACTGAAATGTTTCATAATAGTTTTGGGTACATTTTGGTTTGATCTCCCCTTTTCACTCACTTTATGGTCGAGTATCATTTGTAGCTAATGGCATAAATTAAGCTTGATTATAATGCTTTATGTATCAGGTTTCAAACATCTCTTGCTGGCCGTTTTATAACTTGTATCGCTCAGCAGCCATTTGCCTATGAATATCTAATTTTTTAAGTTTTCAATATTAGACCAGTCTTATCGATCCAGTATCAACTTGCGATTCATCAACATTTTTAGGTAATATCACTAGCTAACTGCTACTTAGGTCGAAAATCCCTTACTTGCCGTCCGTCATGGGAAGAATCAGTAAAAACTGAAATTTTTCATAATAGTTTTAGGTACATTTTGGTTTGATCTCCCCTTTTCACTTAGTTTATGGTCGAGAATCATTTGTAGGTAATAGCGTAAATTTAGCTTGATTATCATGCTTTATGTATCACGTTTCAAACATCTCTTGCTGGCCGTTTTATAACTTGTATCGCTCAGCAGCCATTTGACTATGAATATCTTATTTTTTAAGTTTTTCAATATTAGACCAGTCTTATCGATCGAGTATCAACTTTCAATTCATCAACATTTTTAGGTAATATCACTAGCTAACTGCCACTTAGGTCGAAAATCCCTTACTTGCCGTCCGTCATGGGAAGAATCAGTAAAAACTGAAATTTTTCAGAATATTTTGGGAACATTTTGGTTTGATCTCCCCTTTTCACTCACTTTATGGTCGAGTATCATTTGTAGCTAGTGGCATAAATTTAGCTTGATTATCATGCTTTATGTGTCAGGTTTCAAACATCTCTGGCTGGCCGTTTTATAACTTGTATCGCTCAGCAGCCATTTGACTATGAATATCTTATTTTTTAAGTTTTTCAATATTAGACCAGTCTTATCGATCGAGTATCAACTTGCGATTCGTCAACATTTTTAGGTAATATCACTAGCTAACTGCTACTTAGGTCGAAAATCCCTTACTTGCCGTCCGTCATGGGAAGAATCAGTAAAAACTGAAATTTTTCATAATAGTTTTAGGTACATTTTGGTTTGATCTCCCCTTTTCACTTAGTTTATGGTCGAGAATCATTTGTAGGTAATAGCGTAAATTTAGCTTGATTATCATGCTTTATGTATCACGTTTCAAACATCTCTTGCTGGCCGTTTTATAACTTGTATCGCTCAGCAGCCATTTGACTATGAATATCTAATTTTTTAAGTTTTTCAATATTAGACCAGTATTTTCGATCGAGTATCAACTTGCGATTCATCAACATTTTTAGGTAATATCACTAGCTAACTGTCACATAGGTCGAAAATCCCTTACTTGCCGTCCGTCATGGAGAGAATCAGTAAAAACTGAAATTTTTCAGAATATTTGGGGTACATTTTGGCTTGATCTCCCCTTTTCACTCACTTTATGGTCGAGTATCATTTGTAGCTAATGGCATAAATTAAGCTTGATTATAATGCTTTATGTATCAGGTTTCAAACATCTCTTGCTGGCCGTTTTATAACTTGTATCGCTCAGCAGCCATTTGACTATGAATATCTTATTTTTTAAGTTTTTCAATATTAGACCAGTCTTATCGATCGAGTATCAACTTGCAATTCATCAACATTTTTAGGTAATATCACTAGCTAACTGCCACTCAGGTCGAAAATCCCTTACTTGCCGTCCGTCATGGGAAGAATCAGTAAAAACTGAAATTTTTCAGAATATTTTGGGTACATTTTGGATTGATCTCCCCTTTTTACTCACTTTATGGTCGAGTATCATTTGTAGCTAATGACATAAATTAAGCTTGATTATCATGCTTTATGTATCAGGTTTCAAACATCTCTTGCTGGCCGTTTTATAACTTGTATCGCTCAGCAGCCATTTGACTATGAATATCTAATTTTTTAAGTTTTCAATATTAGACCAGTCTTATCGATCCAGTATCAACTTGCGATTCATCAACATTTTGAGGTAATATCACTAGCTAACTGCCACTTAGGTCGAAAATCCCTTACTTGCCGGCCGTCATGGGAAGAATCAGTAAAAACTGAAATTTTTCAGAATATTTTGGGAACATTTTGGTTTGATCGCCCCTTTTCACTCACTTTATGGTCGAGTATCATTTGTAGCTAATGGCATAAATTTAGCTTGATTATCATGCTTTATGTATCAGGTTTCAAACATCTCTGGCTGGCCGGTTTATAACTTGTATCGCTCAGCAGCCATTTGACTATGAATATCTTATTTTTTAAGTTTTTCAATATTAGACCAATCTTATCGATCGAGTATCAACTTGCGATTCATAAAATTTTTTAGGTAATATCACTAGCTAACTGCCACTTAGGTCGAAAATCCCTTACTTGCCGTCCGTCATGGGAAGAATCAGTAAATACTGAAATTTTTCAGAATATTTTGGGTACATTTTGGCTTGATCTCCACTTTTCACTCACTTTATGGTCGAGTATCATTTGTAGCTAATGGCATAAATTAAGCTTGATTATCATGCTTTATGTATCAGGTTTCAATCATCTCTTGCTGGCCGTTTTATAACTTGTATCGCTCAGCAGCCATTTGACTATGAATATCTAATTTTTTAAGTTTTTCAATATTAGACCAGTCTTATCGATCGAGTATCAACTTGCGATTCATCAACATTTTTAGGTAATATCACTAGCTAACTGCTACTTAGGTCGAGAATCCCTTACTTGCCGTCCGTCATGGGAAGAATCAGTAAAAACTGAAATTTTTCATAATAGTTTTAGGTACATTTTGGTTTGATCTCCCCTTTTCACTTAGTTTATGGTCGAGAATCATTTGTAGGTAATAGCGTAAATTTAGCTTGATTATCATGCTTTATGTATCACGTTTCAAACCTCTCTTGCTGGCCGTTTTATAACTTGTATCGGTCAGCAGCCATTTGACTATGAATATTTTATTTTTTAAGTTTTTCAATATTAGACCAATCTTATCGATCGAGTATCAACTTGCGATTCATCAACATTTTTAGGTAATATCACTAGCTAACTGCCACTTAGGTCGAAAATCCCTTACTTGCCGTCCGTCATGGGAAGAATCAGTAAAAACTGAAATTTTTCAGAATATTTAGGGGACATTTTGGATTGATCTCCCCTTTTCACTCACTTTATGGTCGAGTATCATTTGTAGCTAATGGCATAAATTAAGCTTGATTATAATGCTTTATGTATCAGGTTTCAAACATCTCTTGCTGGCCGTTTTATAACTTGTATCGCTCAGCAGCCATTTGACTATGAATATCTAATTTTTTAAGTTTTTCAATATTAGACCAGTCTTTTCGATCGAGTATCAACTTGCGATTCATCTACATTTTTAGGTAATATCACTAGCTAACTGTCACTTAGGTCGAAAATCCCTTACTTGCCGTCCGTCATGGAGAGAATCAGTAAAAACTGAAATTTTTCAGAATATTTTGGGTACATTTTGGTTTGATCTCCCCTTTTCACTCACTTTATGGTCGAGTATCATTTGTAGCTAATGGCATAAATTAAGCTTGATTATAATGCTTTATGTATCAGGTTTCAAACATCTCTTGCTGGCCGTTTTATAACTTGTATCGCTCAGCAGCCATTTGACTATGAATATCTAATTTTTTAAGTTTTTCAATATTAGACCAGTCTTTTCGATCGAGTATCAACTTGCGAGCCATCAACATTTTTAGGTAATATCACTAGCTAACTGCTACTTAGGTCGAAAATCCCTTACTTGCCGTCCGTCATGGGAAGAATCAGTAAAAACTGAAATTTTTCAGAATATTTAGGGGACATTTTGGATTGATCTCCCCTTTTCACTCACTTTATGGTCGAGTATCATTTGTAGCTAATGGCATAAATTAAGCTTGATTATAATGCTTTATGTATCAGGTTTCAAACATCTCTTGCTGGCCGTTTTATAACTTGTATCGCTCAGCAGCCATTTGACTATGAATATCTAATTTTTTAAGTTTTCAATATTAGACCAGTCTTATCGATCCAGTATCAACTTGCGATTCATCAACATTTTGAGGTAATATCACTACCTAACTGCCACTTAGGTCGAAAATCCCTTACTTGCCGGCCGTCATGGGAAGAATCAGTAAAAACTGAAATTTTTCAGAATATTTTGGGAACATTTTGGTTTGATCGCCCCTTTTCACTCACTTTATGGTCGAGTATCATTTGTAGCTAATGGCATAAATTTAGCTTGATTATCATGCTTTATGTATCAGGTTTCAAACATCTCTGGCTGGCCGGTTTATAACTTGTATCGCTCAGCAGCCATTTGACTATGAATATCTTATTTTTTAAGTTTTTCAATATTAGACCAATCTTATCGATCGAGTATCAACTTGCGATTCATAAATTTTTTTAGGTAATATCACTAGCTAACTGCCACTTAGGTCGAAAATCCCTTACTTGCCGTCCGTCATGGGAAGAATCAGTAAATACTGAAATTTTTCAGAATATTTTGGGTACATTTTGGCTTGATCTCCCCTTTTCACTCACTTTATGGTCGAGTATCATTTGTAGCTAATGGCATAAATTAAGCTTGATTATCATGCTTTATGTATCGGGTTTCAATCATCTCTTGCTGGCCGTTTTATAACTTGTATCGCTCAGCAGCCATTTGACTATGAATATCTAATTTTTTAAGTTTTTCAATATTAGACCAGTCTTATCGATCGAGTATCAACTTGCGATTCATCAACATTTTTAGGTAATATCACTAGCTAACTGCTACTTAGGTCGAAAATCCCTTACTTGCCGTCCATCATGGGAAGAATCAGTAAAAACTGAAATTTTTCATAATAGTTTTAGGTACATTTTGGTTTGATCTCCCCTTTTCACTTAGTTTATGGTCGAGAATCATTTGTAGGTAATAGCGTAAATTTAGCTTGATTATCATGCTTTATGTATCACGTTTCAAACCTCTCTTGCTGGCCGTTTTATAACTTGTATCGGTCAGCAGCCATTTGACTATGAATATTTTATTTTTTAAGTTTTTCAATATTAGACCAATCTTATCGATCGAGTATCAACTTGCGATTCATCAACATTTTTAGGTAATATCACTAGCTAACTGCCACTTAGGTCGAAAATCCCTTACTTGCCGTCCGTCATGGGAAGAATCAGTAAAAACTGAAATTTTTCAGAATATTTAGGGGACATTTTGGATTGATCTCCCCTTTTCACTCACTTTATGGTCGAGTATCATTTGTAGCTAATGGCATAAATTAAGCTTGATTATAATGCTTTATGTATCAGGTTTCAAACATCTCTTGCTGGCCGTTTTATAACTTGTATCGCTCAGCAGCCATTTGACTATGAATATCTAATTTTTTAAGTTTTTCAATATTAGACCAGTCTTTTCGATCGAGTATCAACTTGCGATTCATCAACATTTTTAGGTAATATCACTAGCTAACTGTCACTTAGGTCGAAAATCCCTTACTTGCCGTCCGTCATGGAGAGAATCAGTAAAAACTGAAATTTTTCAGAATATTTTGGGTACATTTTGGTTTGATCTCCCCTTTTCACTCACTTTATGGTCGAGTATCATTTGTAGCTAATGGCATAAATTAAGCTTGATTATAATGCTTTATGTATCAGGTTTCAAACATCTCTTGCTGGCCGTTTTAGAACTTGTATCGCTCAGCAGCCATTTGACTATGAATATCTAATTTTTTAAGTTTTTCAATATTAGACCAGTCTTTTCGATCGAGTATCAACTTTCGAGCCATCAACATTTTTAGGTAATATCACTAGCTAACTGCTACTTAGGTCGAAAATCCCTTACTTGCCGTCCGTCATGGGAAGAATCAGTAAAAACTGAAATTTTTCAGAATATTTAGGGGACATTTTGGATTGATCTCCCCTTTTCACTCACTTTATGGTCGAGTAGCATTTGTAGCTAATGGCATAAATTAAGCTTGATTATAATGCTTTATGTATCAGGTTTCAAACATCTCTTGCTGGCCGTTTTATAACTTGTATCGCTCAGCAGCCATTTGACTATGAATATCTAATTTTTTAAGTTTTCAATATTAGACCAGTCTTATCGATCCAGTATCAACTTGCGATTCATCAACATTTTTAGGTAATATCACTAGCTAACTGCCACTTAGGTCGAAAATCCCTTACTTCCCGTCCGTCATGGGAAAAATCAGTAAAAACTGAAATTTTTCAGAATATTTTGGGTACATTTTGGCTTGATCTCCCCTTTTCACTCACTTTATGGTCGAGTATCATTTGTAGCTAATGGCATAAATTAAGCTTGATTATCATGCTTTATGTATCAGGTTTCAAACATCTCTTGCTGGCCGTTTTATAACTTGTATCGCTCAGCAGCCATTTGACTATGAATTTTTTAAGTTTTCAATATTAGACCAGTCTTATCGATCCAGTATCAACTTGCGATTCATCAACATTTTTAGGTAATATCACTAGCTAACTGCTACTTAGGTCGAAAATCCCTTACTTGCCGTCCGTCATGGGAAGAATCAGTAAAAACTGAAATTTTTCATAATAGTTTTAGGTACATTTTGGTTTGATCTCCCCTTTTCACTTAGTTTATGGTCGAGAATCATTTGTAGGTAATAGCGTAAATTTAGCTTGACTATCATGCTTTATGTATCACGTTTCAAACCTCTCTTGCTGGCCGTTTTATAACTTGTATCGGTCAGCAGCCATTTCAATATGAATATCTTTTTTTTTTAAGTTTTTCAATATTAGACCAGTCTTATCGATCTAGTATCAACTTGCGATTCATCGTTTGTTTTAGGTAATATCACTAGCTAACTGTTACTTAGGTCGAAAATCCCTTACTTGCCGTCCGTCATGGGAAGAATCATTAAAAACTGAAAATTTTCAGAATATTTTGGGTGCATTTTGCCTTGATCTCCCCTTTTCACTCAGTTTATCGGTTGAGTATCACTTGTTGCTCTCAGAACCTATTCAGCTTGAGTATCAAGCTGTATGAATTAGGTTTCATAAACCTCTTGCTGGCCGGTTTGGCTTTTTCACTTTTTATTTTGTCAGTAGGTAATTTTACTTGTCTTTACGACTCAATCGTAAATATTACTGTGTCATATGCAAACGTTTTTAGCCTTTACTACTATCTTACTCTTTATGTGGTCAAATATCCCTTGCTTGCCGTCCTTCGAGTTGTAAATCCTTGATAACTGCATTCTTTCCACGCTTCGCCTACTAGGTTTTACTATAGTGTAACCGTTTTTATTTATATGATATAGCTATGACAAGTACCTGTGTGTAGTATATACAGCTGATGTATCTATGTTTATGTGCATTTTTCCATAATTTATTATGTGAAAATAAAATAAGCATCAAAGATCGAATTTGGCCGCTGAACAACAAAGTTAGCGGCCGGGGCGGCCTACCATGATGAATGCGCTGAGTGCTTATTTAATAATTTATCATGTTTGCTATAAGTAAGTATAGTAAATACAAGTGTCACGTGCTATTTCACTGGCTATTTAAGACGATTTGTTTGATATAAAATTTTGACTCCTTAATTTGGCTGGGTTATCGGCGGCTGCTAACTTTGGCTGCTAACTTCACACCGGTGTTTATTTTAATCTTATTTAATTTATATTAAAAAAAAACTTATTTAATTTTTATTTCATGTTATTTTTATTCTCTTTTTATTACTTTTATAGACCAAAATATTTTTATTCGATTTTTATTCCTTTTTTTAAATACCTCTTTTTTTATCTTCAATTTGTAATTATTTTTTTATAGTAATTTTTTTACACTTTTCACTTGGTTTTAAGATTATATTATTTTATACTTGAAAGTTTCTAAAAATTCGTATCATCAATCATCAATGGCAATGTAACGTAATTCATATGATTTTGAAAACTTTGTTAAAATGTATTTATGCGTATCCTAAACCTTCCCTGTCTGTAGAAGGTATACGTTTTTACTTGTGAGGAGTTAGTTGCCTGTCAGTCCCTTCCTGCTAGTCGCTTTTCCCACGAGACAATTGACAAGTGTCTTTAGTTCCGTAGGAGTAAATAATATATAGTTTCTTATATTTTTTTTTAATATAGTTTCTTATAATTTTTTTGGAGAATGTTCGCTACGCCGACAGAAGCGTAATATTAAATCTCTCTCCTTAGCATGATTGTTTTTAGAAGCGAGGGTACTAGCGTAAAAAAGAGACAGTATGATTCTCGCTGTCTGTGCTTGAAGTAAAACAGACCCTGGCTATACTATACTTGAGTTTAAAATTTAAGAAAAGTTTTGCCGAGCGTATTTACAAGTCCAGGACTCAGAAAAGCTCTTGATCGGATTGAACGCATTGAAAAGGAAAGGCGCTTAGACGATATCATTATTATGATATCACACAATACTATAACTTACACAATACTGCGTGGTCCTAAAGCCATAAGCAGTTCCGCATTGCATAGGTACATCAGTTTTATTGAAAAGTCAACCAATTTTATTATTTTATTTTTATTGTAATTATTTTTATTTTATTTTTAAATAATACTGTGTTTTTTAAAATAATATTAAGCAAATATTTTTTAATTCTAACTTTGATGACATTTATTTTTAAAGATTGTATTTTTTTTTCTTTCATGCTAGTTTTGCTAAGTATTAATTTCTTATAATGACAGTTTAGATACATTTGGAGACTTTTTGTATAGATTCATACTAGTATATTGTCTTTTTTAGGGTTCCGTAGTCAACTAGGAACCCTTATAGTTTCGCCATGTCTATCCGTCCGTCCGTCCGCGGATAATCTCAGTGACCGTTAGCACTAGAAAGCTGAAATTTGGTCCTAATATGTATATCAATTACGCCGACAAAGTGGTAAAAAATGTTTTATTAGGGTACCTCCCCTATACGTAAAGCGGGTAGTGATTTTTTTTTCATTTCAACCCTAACGTGTGATATATTGTTGGATAGGTATTTAAAAATGAATAGGGGTTTACTGAAATCATTTTTTGATAATGTAAATACTTTCGGAAATAATCGCTCCAGAAGTTAAAAAAATGTGTCCCCCCCCCTCTAACTTTTGAACCATAATTTTTAAAAATATGAAAAAAATCTCAAAAGTAGAACTTTATAAAAACTTTCTAGTAAAATTATTTTGAACTTGATAGGTTGAGTAGTTTTTGAAAAAAAATAAGTTTGTAATGTAACCGTATAAGCAGGTGCTTATTGTACCTGTAATTTCTACAAAACCACAATGAAATGACGTGCTTTCAAATGAAGTAAAAAGGGTGAAAATCGGTTCACGCAATAAAGAATTATCCCATAAAAATCATCTTCCATACTTTAAGCTCGCTCGCAATAGTTTACTTAATTTGCCGATAGATGTCGCTGTACGTGGAACGCTCATATCATATCCTACATGGCGGTGTTATTTTAACTCTTAAGTGGGGACACACTGTGACGGACGGAAAACTACGGAACCCTACACTGAGCGTGGCCGGACACGCTCTTGGCCAGTTTTTATTTCTTGACATGACAAAACAATTACCTATCTGTTAATGTTTTTAATGTGAATTGCTTATGTTTTTTTTATACGGTGATTCTATAAATGACATGTGTCAATATTTAAAATTTATTTATATTCATGTTTGTAAATTAGTTTCAGTGTAGTTTAGCTAAGTGTAGTAACTTGATTTTTACTTAGTATAATTTATGTATTTGATGATACCTATTATATAATAATGAGTAGCCCCTCTAAATCTACCTGTCCTTATTGTCCTGGATCTCCAAAGCTCTACGTAGTACCGAGGGGCCTTAACGTGCACATTGCACGTGTCCATTGGGATATTTTAACTCCTGGTTCCAGCACCTTGGGGGTCCCAGGACCTGGTGCAACGCTTGGGTCACCTAGTAATGGCGGTTGGAATCAGGCAGGAGCCACTCGCCAAAATTGCCTTGACAAATTGGGCGAACTTAAAAGTAAAGTTAGTGTCCTAAAACACATCCCTAAGGGCGCAAGATGTTTGGCGGCGGAGAAACTGAGATCCATTATGGATAAGTGCGTGCAGTCTAACACCGTTGAGGATTGGTTTTCTTTGCTGTCGTTTTCTTTCTCTGCTCTGAGAGTTCCAGAAAGAGGTACAAAGAAGTCCTTGACTTCCAAGGTGAAGGAAAACGTGGGTAGTGCAACTTTATACTTCCCAGATAACTCATGGCGGAAGGCTGGGTCTTTGTATAAGAGTATAGAGGGGCAAGGTTTACGACGGTGACCTGAGAGGCGCGGTCCGGCTCCTTCTGTCTGACTCGTCGCTAGCTCCTTCAGACGGTGAAACTGTGGCTTCGCTCCGAGAGAAACACCCGTCACCATCCAGGCCTCTGGAGTTTCCGCCGGAACCAGATGTCTCGGGCCCTAGTTTGTCAGTGACACCAGCCGAAGTGGGGGAAGCGTTAGGTTCTTTTTACAACGGATCGGCGTCGGGGTTGGATGGTTTACGACCACAACATCTTAAAGAACTAACATCTTCTGCCGTTGCTAGTACCCGGGTGCTAGATTCGTTGACGAATCTTTGCAATTTCCTTTTAAAGGGGTCACTCAATCCACTTGTGGCTCCTTATTTGTATGGAGCTTCCCTGTGCGCCCTTACAAAAAACGATGGCGGTATTAGACCGATAGCCATAGGTTGCACAATTCGTCGTCTCGCTGCTAAACTGTGCTGCCGAGCAGTTAAGGAGCCTATGGCAGATTATCTCCAGTCAGTTCAAATATGCTTTGGTACCGCGCAGGGGTGCGAACCAGCTATTCATACCATTCGTGCTTTTGCACTAGCAAATAAGCATACGGATACTGTTATTTTGAAGATAGACATCAAGAACGCGTTCAATAGTGTAGAGAGGGACGCTATTCTTAGCGAAGTTGTGGACAAGGTACCCTCACTGTATCCGTTTCTTTACCAATGTTACCATGCTGATAGCAATTTATTATATAATGGCACTCTCATTACTTCGCGGGTGGGTGCTCAGCAGGGAGATCCATTGGGGCCCTTAATATTTTGTTTGGCCATACATAAGGTTATCTCGTCTCTGGATTCGCCTCTAAACGTATGGTACCTAGATGACGGCACGATCGGCGGTAGTCCTCGGACAGTCCTGGGCGATCTTAGTAAGCTTGTGCCAGCGTTGAAGGGAATCGGCTTAGAGATAAACCCTGGTAAGTGCGAGCTATATTGCGACGCCGGGGACATGAGTACTCTATCGGAATTTGAGTCATTGCTGCCAGGTTTGCGGCCCTTGCAAAAGTCAACCTTTTCTCTTTTGGGCGCTCCTGTTTTTCCGGAAGGAGTCAGTTCTGCATTGGAAGAGAAAAGGTTGGCTTTAGTTAAGGCCCAAGCACACTTGTTTAATTTGTCATCGCACGTCTCGCTGATTCTGCTTCGGAATTGCTTTGCAATGCCTCGGATGATGTACATTCTAAGAACCTCTCCTACTTGGATGTTTGAAGATCACGTATGTAAATTGGACGACACACTCAAATTAGCATTGAAGTCCATATTGAACGTACATCTGAACGAGGCGCAGTGGTGTCAGGCTGCTCTTCCAGTGCGTAACGGTGGGCTTGGGATACGTCGGTGTCGTGATGTAGGCGTGGTCGATCTTTTTGCCTCGCCTCATGGAACTTTGGGACTAGTCGCTCGGATATTGTCTGACCACGGCGGTAACTCCCAGATACCATTTGTTGCGGAGGCATTGGTCGAGAGGTCTACCATTTGTCAGGACAATGAGCGGCCAAAAAGTCCTGCTGCTCAAAGAGGCTGGGACGACATTTTGTGCAAGAAATTGTTGACGGATATGTTGGAAAAGGCAAGCGGCTCAGATTTAGCGCGTCTCAAGGCAGCCTCCAGGTGCGAATCAGGAGCATGGTTGCACGCGTTGCCGTCCCCCCAGTTAGGCACGATTCTAGACAATGACTCGTTAAGGATAGCGGTTGCCTTACGGTTGGGCTGCAAAGTGTGCGAGGTGCATCGGTGCGTTTGCGGGGGGTCATGGTGCAAGAGGATGGTCACCATGGCCTTAGCTGCCAGAAGTGTGCAGGGCGTTTTTCGCGTCACCATGCGATCAACGAGATAGTTCGCCGGGCTTTGGTTTCAGCCAACGTACCCTGTGTTCTGGAGCCTCCAGGGTTGTGCCGCTCGGATGGCAAGCGGCCTGATGGCCTTACGTTGGATTCGTGGCAGAAGGAGGCCATGGAGTTTATCAGGGGTTCGTCGACTCAGAGAAAGGAGTTGTGATCCTCGCTCCGGATCGTACCTGTTTCAACAAATTGCCATGGGGACGTTTGAGCCACCTACGGTCCGGAGTAGTCAGTGTTACTAAGGTTAAGGTTAATGTGTGTTTCAAATTGACAAAGCGTGTGGCGGATATTATCTTTGATTGTTATGTGACCGAACCTGGGGTTGATCTTTTTTGTGTAAACACCTGACGAAGCCTGCGTTGCGGATTATAAAATTGTAGTTAAAATAGTTATGTATGTTATAAATAAAATCATTTTGATTTTATTCCTATACTACGTTTTTTTTGAGATTAGAAAAATGTTGACAGAACGATGTACAGGGTTCTTTATTAGCCACGATAAATGTCACAACTGTCAAAGTGCTTACGCCGTCAATAAACATACATAAATATATTTGTATTTATAGTAAAGCCATGCCTACGTATTTGTAAATGTTATATTGAGTATTTAACAATATTTTGGTAGTTGTTATATGCACTAAATATTTTATTTTTTATCATTGTTAATGTTCTTGTGAATGTTGTACAATAAAATACCTAGAGAAGAACAGGTCCGCAACGGATGGTTCGATTTTTAAATATTTTCTCGCGTCATCTATCATTAGTATCTCTCAGCCATACATGGATAGTTTTTAATGTTTAAACCTTATTGTGACTCTTATCTAAGTATAGGTATTTGGTTGCTCTATTATTGTGCGTTTGGTTGGAGGATTACGGAGCAATCAGAGGCAGGCCCGAGTGGCATACAACAACAAAAGCCACCTAGTAGTCCAACAAATCTTTTACCGTCACCTAAGACAATTGTTTTATTATTTAGTATTATATAATAAAACTATTAAATAACGTTTAGATGCATTTTTATATACGAAAATTGATTAATAAGTGCATATTATGATTGTCAATGAAATAATTTTCGTTTCATAACAAAAACTGGATCTTAAGTTTTAGTTCTAGAACGTACGTGCGTTACTGTCAGGTCAGTTTTCATTTTTCACGTGTCTCTAACGTTGGCATACAAAATCTAAAACGAAATAGTGTTTTTATTGTTTTGATGGATTATTTAATCTGCAAATTGTTATTATTTATTCACAAATATGAACTCTTAATCATGTTAACAAATCCTCTGTTGGCATGCTTGCAGATTTAGAACAGGTTGGCAACTACTGAATTTCTAATCTCAAAAAAAATACGAAGTATAGACCCTATAAAACCTTGTAGCAGCTGCTCGTGGATGCATATGCATCGTGTCTTTATAGTTGATACTTATATAAGTAACGTCACGTATTCGCTACCAAACTAGTTACTCGTATTGTTAACTTGGGTTATTAGCTTTCATTCCATTCAAGATTCAAGATTCAAGATATTTATTCACGATGTACACAATATTACATACAAAATTACATACAAACAAAATAAAGACGTATAGGTGTAGCACCACGAAATGGACCCTGCTCAGCAAAATGCTAGCTAGTATGTCAGCTAGCGCTGGTCTTCCGTAGGGCCCACTTGGTGATGCCACGACAGATAACACAAACTGAAGACAAAAAAATAGATAACAAAGTTATACTTAACACAAACTCAATGAAAAAAAACTAGACATGTACAGGAGAATACAAAATACATATGGGATAGTATAAAAACACATAAGGGACATACACTACAGGTAAAAACATTAATTTATGTACTTATTTACTAAATGCAACTAGTGTCGTGACTCAAAGTTTCCTGCTTCTGCTGGTGATCGAAGATAATTTTTTTAAGTTTATTCCTAAAACAAACAACGTTTTGCAGGTTCCTAATTGGTGGTGGGATGTTATTCCAGCATTTAGTCGCTGCATAGCGGAAACTTCCACGAAAAGCAGCTGAAGCATGACTAGGTGGTAATAACTGTATAGTACACCGTCGACGTTCACGTAACTGGATGACAGTCAACTTTTGGAAGAGATATGCCGTATTGAACTTGAGGACTCCAAAAAGAAGACATGCTAAATGAAGTTTTCGTCGATGCTGCATTTTCAAAATGTTGTGGCTGTTCAGATATGGAGTGACATGCGATCTCCAAGGAATGTCAAAACAGAAGCGAGCACAGGCATTTTGAACGCGCTGAATAAGTTTTTTTGTTTTTGCAAGTAGTCTCGGACCGTACAAAGCATCAACATAGTTAAGTTTTGATAAAACTAATGATTCTACTAGTCTACATTCCAACTCCAACTCCAACTCCAACTCCAACTCCAACTCCAACTCCAACAGCAACTCGTTTCGTGACAGAAGGGCCGGTGCCTCTTATGGGGCGCTACATGCGTCAGTACCTTTGCCCCATCCTATCTGGGCCAAACCATAAGGGCTGCTGGGTCGGCTGCTGAGTATGCAGCTAAGCAAAAGCATGCATCTCACTCTGCCTTGGGGCCGACGTATGACTTCATACCGGTTGCGGTAGAGACTGCAGGGACATGGGGTGCGGAGGCCATGGATTTATCAGGGGCTTGGGTCGTCGACTCAGACAGAGGGATTGCGATCCTCGCTCCGGATCGTACCTGGTTTCAAATTGACAAAGCGTGTGGCGGATATCATCTTTGATTGTTATGTGACCAAACCTGGAGTTGATCTTTTTTGTGTATACACCTGACGAAGCCTGCGTTGCGGATTATAAAAATAAAACAACAAATTGTAGTTAAAATAGTATGTTATAAATTAAATAATTTTGATTTTATTCCTAGACACTATAAAACCTTGTAGCAGCTGCTCGTGGATGCACATGCATATCTTTATAGTTGATACTTATATAAGTAACGTCACGTATTCGCTACCAAACTAGCTATTGTTAATTAAGGTTGTTAAGCTTTCATTCCATCTCCAACTCCAACCCCAACCCCAACCCCAGCCCCAGCCCCAGCCCTAGCCCCAGCCCCAGCCCGTGATATCCGTATCCGTAATGTCTCCGAAAGCCATAGGCCGAGTACCGAGTAGGCCCAAGCCCGGAGTGTCGTAGCGAGAATTTATTCAGCACCAGCATGACAGAATCCGGACAAAACTCAATGGCGAAGAGTCTTAGCAAATGTAGAAAATGTTTATTATGTGGCCATGGGTCGAGTACCGCGTAGGCCCGGAGCGTCGCAGCGAGAATTTCTTCAGCAGCAGCGTGACAGCTAGCAGCTAGTAATTTCTAGATTCATGACTACCCTTTTTATTGCAATCAGTTGTTAAAGCGAGATCAAATATGTTGCTCTCACAAACGGTACAATTGTTGCTGTCGGGTAAATCGAAATGGATAAATCTTAAGTACCTGTTTTATTTGTTTTTACGTATATTGTAAGTAGGTTTCATGTATTGATAAATATATTATTTTTACGTTGAGAATAAAGTACCTCCAGGTATTAATGGATCACAATATATGTCCGGATACTTACAATTCGAAACTTCCAAAACGAAGTAACACGTTTTAAAAATATTTAACTCGCAATCCTTAAATTGGGAAAACATTTAAAAATCCATGGTTTAAACCTCGGCGGAACGCAACAGACCGAATTGCTTAATTTAATCTAAAGACGTCCTTAAATAATGTTTGTATACAATACAGTATACAGGGTACCTATACAGCGCCATCTGTGACCAATTTTGAGAACCATTTTTTTTATAAAATTATGTTTTTAATAAGCAGAATAAAAACTACCCTATATGTTGCTCTGGGATATAAACTGTTACTATACCAAATTTCGTAAAATTCTGTGCAGTAGTTTTTACGTAGTGCGCGGACAAATTCACAGACAGACAGACAAGAATTCCAAATATCACTGAAATGTATTCAGTCAACGTTTCTAAGACCCCCCGAATAAGTTTTTCTAAAATATCTTCAATGTACATTTTTTTTCTCCTTACGCGTTTATTATATGTATAGATAATTCTGGCTTTTAATTATACTGAAAAACCTTAAAGAACGTATTTAAATATCAAAACGCACCTGTTACTTCCACTCAAATTTCTCAATAAAGCCACAACACTAACGTAATGCATCGGACGTGAACTGCCGTCCTTGGCGCACAGAGCAGTGCAAATTACTCTAACGCTAAAAACGTAAGTGTACGCGATTAAGACCCGTTTTTATAAATAATAGTAAAAAACAATAGTTACTAAATATTCGTAAACACAAATTAGGTTTTACGATTCACGAAAACTCTAACTCCTATTGATTACATGCAATTGAATGTAACCAACTGATAAGAATTTTTATTTTTAAATCACATTTGGTGAAGTATAAACACACTGCCTGTATATTTAAAAATCAACTTTTCGATCACATAGGTACATGCATAATAATCAGAAGTATTAAAATCTTTCTGTTGGTGTCAGCCCTGTGGTGGCGATGTGGCGAAGATGCAATGTGTGCCCGCCAGGCAGGCTCTTTGGCGTGGCGTGTAGGTTTATAGCCACTGCCCGCCTAGCGGGCTTAGCCGGCATATGAGCAAACATTACGAGTGCCTACCAGGCGGGTTCTTGGTTGCGAAAGTGTTAAGTATTTAAAAGTTATTATTGGATCATCTGTATAAAAATCTTTTCAGACCGTCGATTGTCAATTATGAACTACTGTGTAACTCAATCATTATATTTTTTTTTTTAAAGTGTTAATTGACACATTTATTTGTGCTTGCTATTCATCTTCATGTTTTTTTTTATTACCTCAGTAATCTCAATACAGGTTGTGTAATACATCAGGTAAGTAGTACGTAAATTTTCCTAGTATTAAAAGGAACCATGAACGGAAGAAAAACTACATTTACG
Source organism: Pammene aurita (assembly GCA_947086415.1). Classification (NCBI taxonomy): domain Eukaryota; kingdom Metazoa; phylum Arthropoda; class Insecta; order Lepidoptera; family Tortricidae; genus Pammene; species Pammene aurita. The sequence goes on from OX352291.1 coordinate 19,321,916, forward strand.
ACAGTGTTTAAAAAGCTTGGACAATATGCTAATGATTTTTGAAAATTGATTTTTGAAGCTTCACATGTGTAATCCGAAATATATGTGAGATTTTTTATGAGCAAACATTGTAAAATCTTGCTGAAAAGAAAAGAAACCTTGTGAATAACTATTGTAGATCTTTGCTGTAATACAAACAATATGTTCTCTTACTATATATACCCTACCTACGCATCTAAACTTGCTTATATGTAAAATTGAGGTCAAAGATAAAATGTTGATACATTTGTACCTTATTATCTTTGACGTCGACTGTACATTAAAAGAATCTAATTGACTTCCTGTTCCTAATTAAGATAAGGGGATACTCCCAAGTTAATTAGAGCCAACAACCCCGTGTTTCCAAAGATCGCGTAAGTAAGAGCGTTGAACATAAACTGAATCAATAATATCACATTAAGCTACTCGCGTCGGAAAGAGAGCAACTCGATTTGGCAACTAAAGCGTACGTTTACACCAAACGACCTTTTCACAAACCGATACAATATACACACCGATAGGTACATGTAAACACAATATACTAAATATTGTGCGGGGTTATAACATTAGGTACCAAACAAAAGTATTGTATACAATAGTGACATAAATAAGCTTTTTAATTCGTACCATCGCCCACAATGTTAACTACCCATCGGTGGACCTTATGCTTTTTGTAATAAGGTCCACCGATGTACAGGTAAGTGTGAAGCTGTTTGTACCTTACTTTGGCTACTATTGTATAAAATACTATTTCACACGCGAGCACTTGACATAGTATTTATAGTATGATGGTGTGCCACCTGGAATACTGAAGGGGTAACAAAATATCAATTGAATCAAGGCTTTGTAACACACGACCTAGTAAATATTATAATTTATGCCTCTGTTTGGAATCTTAAATGCTATAGACAGACACGTCATGTTTATTACTAAACCGCGATTAGAATGGGATTGAGATAGCTGTCAATCCATATTAATGTTGACGTAAGTGTATGGCAAATCTGTCGAGTCTAATCCCATTCTCATCGCGGTTCAGTAATTACAGAATCGTCTTACGTCCGGGACTCAAAACGTTTCGTCCAGTATTAAGATACTCAGCTCTCCCTGGGGTATAGTCATCGGTCCTTAACGAAGTTAGATAAGAAAAAATCACATCGCAACTTTCAACAGTTTATGTATGTATGAGACGATCGCAAACTTCGCCTATCTCACCCCCTAAGTGAAATAGATTTCGATTTATTACACTGATGTTTTATTACATAGCTGACAGTTTAACAGAAGTCGCCGCGATGTTTTCGACCCCGGTGACTCGTAATGTTGTAGTTTGTTGAGCTCAAAGTTATTTATCACAGAGCGATAAAGCTACGTAAAAAAAGTAATAACTTTGAACTTTGTACATACATCGAACGGGTAGATATGCCTAATATGAGTTTCATTCCACCCTTCGTTTGATGTTGTTCAGTCTCAAACTAATTGTGTAGTTATTTTAATCATTTGATGTATTTACTGTCAGATTTCTCTGATTTTGAAAATAGATGTCATATACTTCAGAAAAAGTGAGTGAGTGAGTGAGTGAAGTGAAGTGAGTGAGTGAGAAGGCCAGATCTGGCCTCGGACACCGGAGGGTTTGGTCACTTTTTCTGAAGTATATGACATCTATTTTCAGTTTATATATAGTAGTGTCACTACTTAAAAAAAAAAAAAAAAAAATTGCAAATCAAAAAATATTAAACAAAATAATTTGATTTGCTTCAAGATTCTCTGATTTTGTTGAGATTACTTGGATTAAGTTTTGTAAGTTCAGACTTGTATTAACTTGGAAATTATAGAAAGTCGGTAAGATGGCTTTTTACAGGCGTTTAATTTAGAATTATACTTCATGTAATTGGAATGATTTATGTTATTAATGTAAAACCGGCCAAGTGCTTGTCGGACCACGCATAATGGAGGGTTCCGTATCTTCAATGGAATAAGAACCAAACTAACACCAAAAGGTCGTATCTGACGCCTACGGAAGAGGTTTTTCAGAGATAACTCAAAAATGGCTAAACCGATAATGTTCAAAACAATTTTCGTCGAAAGTATGTGATAAGGCGCATTTGTGAAAATATTCACTTAATCACAAAATGTTATAGAAACCTCAATGTAATTTTAAAAACCTCTCGATTGATGGGCAATATGTTTTTATCTGGTATTTTTCATTTTTTATTTATTTCATGTATGGAGCCTTTCCTAAAAATATTTTTTTCTGCAATTTAACTACATAACTAAATAGCGGCATACAAAACAAACCTTATGTCTAAATTTAATTAATAGTTTCCGTCTAACCATTTCCGAGTAAAATGGCTGTGACATACGGACGGACGGATGGATGGACGGACAAACGCTCATGACAAAACTATAAGGGTTCCGTCTTTACCATTTTGGTTACGGAACCCTAAAAAGTAGGTACTCGTAAGTGCAAGACTATCTCTAAGTATATATGTCATTTATCAAAATTGATGCATCCTAAAGGTACAAAGATATTCTTCTGCATTTATTTTATTCCAAAAAATTCCTACAAAAAATTGTATGTATTCACATGTACTGTTTTAAATCAGCTGAATATAATATTGCTAAGTATTCGAATTATTTATTTTAGTTTTATATTTAAGTTTATCGTAAGTTTATTTAGTTTATAAGTACTTAAATTTGTTATAGATAGTCTTTTTGTGTACCTACTTAACTTATAATATTATTACATTAGAGTGTCGATAATATCACTATAGTCAGTAGACACCCTTACTTTTATGTCTGTCTAGAAGTGAATCAAAATTTCTAACCTTGACAACATAATCAGATTAAAAGTATCCATTTGCCGAAAAATATTAAAATGATAAAAATCACCAAGCTGATAAAACAGAGTAGTGGCATTAACATGAATTAATGTTTTACATCGTCCATTACTCTAAATAGTTATTCATTAACAAATCAAACGACATAACAGGAACCGCAGTTACAGTAATTACCCTGCAAAAACCACAATCAAGTAATTAGTTTCAATATTTCCCGACCCACAATTACAGTGCAGTGGGACCCTCTTAATGAAGTTCCGACCATAGACTAATCGGGAAATAGAATATTGCTATAGGTAACAAACACGCATACACGAGAAAAACAAAAGTCCTGTTTCGGTTTTTTTTTTTAATACTACGACGGTGGCAAAGAAGCATACGGCCCGCCTGATGGTAAGCAGCTACCGTAACCTATGGACGCCTGCAACTCCAGAGGAGTCACATGCGCGTTGCCGACCCTTTACAAAAAGGAGGATTCACTGTGTTGACGGCTAAAGGAACAAGAGGGTCCCTCATCGTCAACACACTGGGTCCTCTTTGAGCTCTTTGGCAACCTTACTCACCAGCAGGAAAACAGCACTATGAGTAGGGTCTAGTGCTATTTGGCGGTGGTTTTTTGTAAGGTCGAGGTACTTCCCCAGTCGGGCTCTGCTCCAGATTTCAGCGAGATGACATTCGCTGAACGTGCCCTACCACACTTAGCGAGATGCCATTCGCAGTGCCCATACCTCTCTTTTTAACATAGTTTAAGTACATACCCAAGTCCGGACGTAGTTTAAGGACATACCCCGGGTCCGGGCCCGGGGTTTCTTGAAGCTGTAATAAACGAAGCTTCCTAATCAACGCAATGCCAATCCATTTGAGCCTTATTTTCTAACACTTCGCAGGGAAATCAAAACCTATAGGGTACTTCCCATAGATAGACTCATGATATTTGGCAAGAAGGAACATTCTACAGCACAGATAAAGGAAAAAGTCTAAAAATCATTAATTTGTTGACTAATAAAATTAAATAAATTGAGATTACAAAGGTATTTGCAGTGGAACAACTGATCGCGACCTTGGAGACAACAGTTTTTCATCGGCCAAGTCAAAGTTTGCCCTCAATCCAATTTTTCTCCTGGTTAACAGCAATGTTAGGTGATTGTTAAAATTGTGTGATGTATGGAACCCTCAAGGCGCGAGTCTGACTCACACTGAGCCGGGTTTTTTTTTTAATCCCGCATAAGGCAAATACAGTGTCTGTCACAACATTTCAATAAAAAGCAAGGATATACCATATTACAAATAAACTTCGATATCTATCTATTTTCTGGTCGTTAGTCTATGGCTGGCGGTCTCTAGTCTGCAAGAACACTAGACATCTCGGCGATAGCTCCGTCGGTATAATGCGCACATTAAAACCGCACCGCCATCTTCTGCTCTTTAAATTAACAAACGGTTCCGCGTGAACAGAGAGAAATTTAGTAGACAAAGAATATTATAATTAAACAAAATAGAAGTTGAATTTTGTGCGAGTATTAACCCTAATTTAATGGGTAAATGCTTTTCGTTATATATGCAGATAAAACGGGGCGTTTTTAATTTCGTAGTTACGAATTGGATGCGAATTTACCTTATTATTTATTGCGTTGATTTGGTTTTCTGTCCCTAATAACTATCAGCCTAAACTAGAAACTGAAAATCAATTCAATTCAATTTGGTTGATCGAAATGTCGTTTTATCAAAACGGGCATTATTTTAGATTACGTTACTAAAATTCTATTAGATTTGACTTTTTTATCTTTATTTTTTTATTAGCAATTTATATTTTACTTTAAATATTGATGAAATTTTTTTAAATATTAATTTTAATTATGACTTGTGTTAATTGATTTTTCTCAAACATGCTCGGAAATGTTCCTGTTACGTTAGTAATTAGAGACCAGTAGGGACTCTATTCCAAGGCAGGTTCAGCGCGACGTACGTAAAGGATTTTCATACAACATTAAATCACTCAGCCAGTAACTGAAGTTGTTTTAAATTTTTGATCAATCTTACTATGCCAAAGGCTCGAGTCATTCTGCCAGAAAAAAAAGGTCAGCAATATTTTTCTGTGTTTTCCGGTTTTTATGTAGGTACAAAAAGTAATACTTATAAATAAAACTATTATTAACACACCAAAAACTTTATTTTAAAACCGAATATGTTACAATAAATCGACAAAGACAGTTTAATCTCGAATAACCGGTAACAAGTTGAAAGAAAAATACGAACATAAAAAAAAAAAAAATTGGAGGGAAAATACATATATTTTATTGCATCGTTTTCTTTCATCGATAACGAATAATTTCATCTTGCTTGGATACTTGGATAGTATTAAAATTTTTAATAAAATGACTTCTGACGAAAACGACATGGAAATTGATGGGACCCCTCCGGAACTACGAGCCGAGGCGCAATTAGCTTTAAACAATTTGCTGCCAGCTAAATCAAAAGAGAGGTATATCACATGTTACGAAAGTTTCCTTAAATGGAGGGCAGATAAAAATGCACATAGCTTTTCGGAAACAGTTTTCCTGGCCTATTTCACAGAAATGGCTCAATCGAAAAAGCCATCATCATTATGGGCAATGTATTCCATGATGAAGGCTACAATGCAGCTGAAACATAATATTGACATGCAGAGTTTTTCAAACTTACGTGCTTGGTTAAAAAGGAATTCAGCTGGGTACAAGGCCAAGAAAGCAAGAATATTTAGCAGTGAAAACATAGAAACCTTCCTCAACTGCGCACCTGATGATACATATCTTGCTATAAAGGTAAGCAAATCTGACTATTTAATCATATTTTACATACCTACTTGCATAAAAATGAAGTAACTACATAATCTTGATAATTTACTGCTCTGTCCAGTGTCCTAGCAAAACCACATTTGCACTAATAAGATACAAAAAATAACAAAAAAAGTTTTGGTCTGACTATAATTTAATAAATAATAATGAATGTACCTACCTAACAAAAAACTTAACTAAAACTAATCAGGACACCAATAACATATTCTACATATTAATTTTATGACTGAATATTTACAAAAAAGTCTTAATTCATTTAATAAAAAAGCCTAGGTAATGAAATATATATCTACTATTATCTATTACAGGTAGCCATGATCTTGGGCATAACAGGAGCATGCAGAGGATTGGAATTAAGTATGATTACTACCAAAGACATTGAATTTCAAGGCGATATAATCGTAATCCAATTGAGAGACACTAAGACAAAAATAGATAGATCATTTGTGGTCCGGGATGAATTTAAAAATATTTTTCAAAAATATTATGACTTGCGGCCCAAGGACACAATTACTGATAGATTGTTTCTCAATTACAAGAATTCCAAATGCACTAAACAAGTAATTGGACGGCATACCATAGCTTCAATGCCTAAGAAAATTGCAACTTTTTTAAATTTAGATGACCCGCACTTATATACTGGACATAGTTTCCGACGTAGTTCAGCAACACTTCTGGCAGACTCTGGAGCCGACCTTCTAGCTCTTAAAAGGCATGGTGGCTGGAAGTCGGATAAGGTTGCAGAAGGTTACATTGAAGACTCCATAGGAAACAAGGACAAAATATCAAAAAACATTACAGAAAACATAAAATTAAGAAGTAGCACAAACACAGAAAATCAATACAACTCTTCGCATCAGAATTATGAATCTTTGTATGAAAATCCACAACCAGGCTGCTCCAAAGATCCTCCAGGTTTCATTCGGCAAAATGTAAAACAACCTCCATCCATTCAAGTTCAACCTTCATCTTCAAGTACATATTGCCAGGTTCAAAATTTGACAGATTGTCCACAACCATCACTGCATGAATCAAATCCCCAGCCACCGCCTTCTCATCAAGATGTTGGAAATAGCGAGCAGTCCACCGCACATATCGTACCATCACAAGCAGGTTCTTCAACAGATATACAACAAACCAACATTTCTGTTCCTGGAAAAACAATAAAAATATCTATAAGTAACTGTCCTAACATGTCCAATATCACATTCAACATAAATTAATAATAACTTTGACAAAGTTTTCACGTTATGATTGATTCTAAATGTATGATAAAGTACGTAATATAAGTAAGTGGTCATATCTTAGACACTAAGAATGTTTAGTGAGTATTAGTAAGACTTTGCATTTCAATCTTACCTGTAGGTAGTCCCCTCATGATTTCATTTTTATGAATGTTGTACTGTACAGTTAATGTAAATAGGTAGCCACTTTATGTTTGTTTGTTCCCTTATTCCCAACGAATATTGCGACGTCCGAGTTCCGATATGTTGAAAAAATATTAAAGGTTATTATAAATGTCAATTTCCATTGGGTCGTTGGGTCGTTCTCGTTGTGACATATCGTTCAGAAACTAGTATAATGATTTTCTAAATTATATTTTGTATTAAAGGTTGAGCTGAAAGATATGACGGTGTACCATGTTGCAGTGTCTATTGAATCGAAACTGGCAATAGCAGCCAACCTTTTGAAATGATTTATAATTAAAACTTTTAGGGGGCGTATGCACGATCAACTTATTTTCAGAGCGATTTATTTCTCTTTGTCGCAGTTTGCTACACTTTATGCGCATACAAAGAGAAGAGTCGTGAAATGTATGGGGCACCATACATTTCACAACTCTTCCTAGGTATGAAGGGCAAAATAGTAGCCGAGAAAAGTCTCTTGTGTGTGTGTGAGCCCTTAAATAGTTTAGTATAATTATGAACTATTATAGTAACTATAATGGGCTGATATATCTAATACAATAACTATATATCTACACTCAAGAGCAAAAGTAACGGGTCACTTTGTACTGATTTCTCATACAAAGTGACCTAATATTTTTGCTCTTGAGTTTATATAAAGACTTGTCTCTGCAACTATTTTGTATGTAATGTAAATAACCCTATGTTAATTTTAGCGATATACCTAATATGATAAAATAAATTTTTATACCCATATACCCCTGTGTTTTATTTTATTTTATTTCCTTACATGTTTGAGAAAAGCACTATACATGCTTCGACCGTAATCAGCTTTCCTGGCTTACTTACTGGTCTCTGCAGTAATGTACTAATATTTTATCCGCTGTTATTGTGATATTAGGCTAACGACAGTAAACCCTTAAATGTAAGTACATACTAACAACAATGATCCAAGTTGTTCCTTAAATAAATGAATATTAAATATAAGATTGTGCACATTTAGATCAAACGAGGTAAAACTTATAATTATGCACAAATTGTATAATATATACATTCCTAGGTAACGTCACACTTTTTGCTATGCATTAGGGTTTAAAATGCGTTCCAACGTCTTTTAACCATTTTGCGGAAGGCGCACGTTTCACGATATTTGATGATTTCGGAATTACACGCTTTGCAAAATTACCCAACGCACCCTACAGTCAACTGCAAAGAGATCAAGAATCAAGAATCAAGAATCAAGAATATTTATTGCATGGTTATGGGTATTTTACAATGGTCTTAAAAATGTTTCAAGTTCTCCATATCCTGCCTTACAAAGGCGTACAATATTGGTACGTTATCTTAGATAACTATGAGTAACTTACTTAATACTATACTTAAATATTACTAATTACATAACAAATTTAAGATACTAACTTTGTAAGAAGTCATTTATACTATAAAAACATTGTGTAACTAGCCAATCAAACAGTTTTTTTTTAAATGGTAGCGGTGGCAAACTTTTAAATTCTAAAGGTAATGCGTTGAAAATATGTCTACCCATACATATTATGCTTTTTGAAAGAAGTGCTGAATTTGAGTTACGAGGTAATATGTCATATATATATTTGGAGCGTGTTCTCTCAGTGTTATTTTTTACGGGAAACAAATCTGGATTACTTTTGACGAATATGCATACTTCATAGATGTATAGAGAACGAAAAGAAAGTATTCTGTTTTTAATAAAAAATGATCTACATGGTTCCATTTGATCGGCACCGAAAACAGATCGTAGACATCTCTTTTCTATTCTAAACATTCTGTCATCGCTGCAAGTATTTCCCCACAGTAATAATCCGTAACGAAGGTTTGACATTATGTATGAGTGGAATGCAAGTAGGGCTGTTTGCTCTGTTGAGATATTTTTTAATCTTCTTATAGGGTACACAAATTTAGTTAATTTTTTAAAAACATGTTCTGTATGGTAATGCCAGTTGCTATGTGAATCAATCATTATACCTAGGAATTTTAAACAGTTAACATTTTCTAGCTCACAACCATTATAACTGACTGTTGGTTGGATGCTGTTACCTTGTGGTGCGAAGAACTCCATGAACTTAGTTTTTTGTAAATTTACTCGCAAATTGTTGGCTTCCATCCAAACATTAATATCGTGAAAAACAGTATTAATTTCAGCCTCATAGTCTTGAGTCTCATCACTCCGTATAATTATAGAACAGTCATCAGCAAAGAGCAGTACTTTATGTTTTGTGATATTGGGTAAATCATTAATATAAATAAGGAAGAGAAACGGTCCAAGAATGCTGCCTTGTGGTACTCCATTTATTATTTTTTTATAATCTGACCTGTAGCTATTAAAGGTATTTATTTTAGGGCAATGTGCTTGTATTTCAGTACAGTGGTACCTATTTTCCAGATATGACATTAACCAGGAGTGGCAAGTACCTCTTATTCCATAAGCGTAAAGTTTGTCCATAAGCCTTGTATGACACACTCGGTCGAAGGCTTTGGACATATCCATAAAGATAGCGGATACAGGAATCGTAATATCTCTACATTGAGCGACAGTCTTAACTAGCTCGTATACAGCTAAAGCTGTAGTTTTATTTGCTCGAAAGCCGAATTGCGTCCTCGTTAGTATGTTATGTTTATTAAAGAATTCAGTTAATCTTTGGTATATAATTTTTTCAATTATCTTTGAAAATATAGGAATAAGAGCAATCGGCCTATAATTATCTATTTCAGAAGATTTACCCTTTTTCAGAATTGGTTTAATAATTGTCACTTTGAGTTTATCAGGAAAACATCCATCTCTTATTGATAAATTAATGATATGGTTTAGCGGATGTACCAGTAAGTCAGAATTTTCTTTTATAATTGAAGTTGGAATATTATCATAGCCTACAGAATTAGTATTGCGTAACTGCTTAATGACTCTATAAACTTCGGATGGATCTGTTGGTTTTAAATAGATACTAGAACATAAGGTATTACTTAGATACGAGTTTTCTTTTCTTCTATTATTATTAGTATTACTTACTTCATTGATAAACTTGTTGTTAAATTCAGTTGCGATTTTTTTGGGTGAAGAGATTAAATCACTATTGACCAAAACTGATTCTATTACTTTGGGTGGATCCTTGCCGCTAGTATTTTCTTTAATAATATTCCATGTTCCTGTAACAATATTACTACATTTTTCAATATATTTAGTATTTGAAATTTTATGAGATTTCATTATGCATTTTTTTAGCAATTTCGAGTATGTTTTATAGTTTTGTTTATTTTTTTCATTCGGAAAATGTATATATCTATTATACATATTTCTTTTGACCTTTGATGAAATCTTAATACCGGATGTTAGCCATTTTGTTTTTGTTGTGCGATGTATTTTTATTTTAACCATTGGAAAGCATAACTCGAAAAACAAAGTTATGAGATCATGGAATTCCGCGAATGCTTCGTTAGTATTATCTGCTTTAAATACATCACTAAATGACAGACTTTTTAGGCATTGTGTAAATTTTTGGCGGTTGTTTTGGTTCATATCACGTTTCCAAATATACCATGATTCTAATATTTTTTTATATGTGGCTGGTATTGTCACAGTTTGGGCAGTGTGGTCTGATAATTTCAAGTCATGAATGATTGCATTGTTTTTAGTTGTAAAATTTAAAGCAAAGTTATCAATGCAAGTACTTGTATTACTGGTTTTCCTTGTGGGTTCATGAATTTGGAGTTTGAAATTATACTCTAGCAAAAGAGACTCAAACGAAGTATTCAGTAGGTTTTGCTCATTACGATTAATATTAAAATCGCCACACAATACAATTTTATGATTGTATTTTTTTGTTAAACCATGCAACATTAAATCTAATTTTTCGAAGAACGAGTTAATACTAGAATTGGATGCCCTATAGATACAAACGATCATTACATTCGTTTCCTTTATCGCAACACCACAACATTCAAAACAAGACTCTACAGATAGATCGTTGACCCATTCAATTGCCTCTCCTTTTATTCCATTCCGCAGTAATATGCAGGATCCACCGCGACGTGAACTTTTTCGACAGTAATGCGTAACTAAATTATATCCTTGCAGTATTAAGTTACTTTCTTCGCCTCTTTTGATAAAATGTTCTGATAAACATATTATATCCATACAGTTTTGTTTATTCCTAAAATTATCAAGTACAATGGCTAAGTTATCAACTTTATTAAGAGCACCAGCAATGTTTTGATGAAATACGTTTAGAGTGTTAGTATTATCCACGAAAAAAAGTGTTTGAAGATTGTGTTGCGCTACTAATGTTTTGTTTGGAAGATAAATGACTTTTTATTGCTGAGCTACTGTTGTCTAATATATTCAGTTCAGATTGGGTATCTATTGTAAAATTGTGTGAGTTAAAAGAGTCTATTTCCCCTATAAGGGCATTTAAATCTGCAAGAATCGATTTCATCCCAGTTTTGTTAACATTTCCTGAAAAGCTCGAAAACATTTGGTTCGAGTAATTTAGATTCTTATTACTATCAAGTATATAGGCATAGTGGTGCTCAAGATTGTTCAGATAGATGAGATTATTTAATGCTTCTACACGCTTGTTAAATAAGTTCGCTTCTCTGTTTACCCTAAAGACTGGAAGGCATAGGACTATGTTTGTATGTTGAATAGTCCGTAATTTGTTATTTACATTCTCATAAAAAAATAGTTCTCAAAAGTGGTCACAGATGGCGCTGTATAGGTAGCCTGTATACTGTATACAAATATTATTTAAGGACGTCTTTAGATTAAATTAAGCGATTCCGTCTGTTGCGTTCCTCCGAGGTTTAAGCCATGGATTTTTAAAAGCTTTCCCAATTTAAGGATTGCGGGTTAAAATCATAAATCATAAATTTTATTCGAAATATGTACATACAAAAGTAGAAATAACAAGAATATTTAAACATTAAAAAAAGAGTTTGTTTCGAAATGGGCCCGCCTCAGCATAATGCTGACCGAAAGCCAGCGCTGATCTTCCGGCGAGACCATTTGTGGACCACGATGACAGCTGTACAACACGACCTTACTGTAGAAACTGAACGCAGCCACTCCCCGCCTGCGTTCAGCGACCTCTATTTTGCGTTAAATATTTTTAAAACGTATTACTTCGTTTTGGAAATTGTAAGTATCCGGACATATATTATGATCCATTAATACCTGGAGGTACTTCATTCTCAACGTAATTATAATATATTTATCAGTACATGAAACCTACTTACAATATTACGTAAAAACAAATAAAACAGGTAGTTAAGATTTATCCATTTCGATTTACCCGACAGCAAATATTGTACCGTTTGTGAGAGCAACATGTTTTATTTCGCTTTAACAGCTGATTGCAATAAAAACCGGCCAAGTGCGTGTCGGACCACGCATAATGGAGGGTTCCGTACCGGCTATAGAAAAAATTAATATCGCAAGGTCGTATCTCCTATGTACGTAGTTTTTTGGAGATATCTCCAAAACGTCTAACCCGATAATGTTCAAAATTATTTTGGTGGAAAGAATATGCAAAGATGTATCTTCGTGACTTTTTTCATAATTTTTGGACTTACGGTTCAAAAGTTACAGGGGGGGACACACAACTTTTTTGACTTTCGGAGTGATTATTTCTGAAATAATCTACTTAATCAAAAAAAAAATCAAACGAACTTCAATGTTATTTTTCAAGACCTATCGATTGATATGCATGTTGTTGATATTTGGTAGATTTTTTTTTTTGACAATTAGTTATATGTATGGAGTGCTCCCTAAAAAATTTTTTTCAGCTATTTTAGTACATAACTAAGTAGCGGCACACAAAATACACCTTATGTTAAAATTTGATAAAGATACGTCTCATAGTTCCCGAGTAAAATGGCTGTGACATACGGACGGACGGACAGACGGACATGAACGAAAATATAAGGGTTCCGTTTTTGCCATTTTGGCTACGGAACCCTAAAATTACTTGCTGCTAGCTGTCACGCTGCTGCTGAAGAAATTCTCACTGCGACGCTCCGGGCCTGGGCCTTACGCGGTACTCGGTCTATGGCTATCGCAGACATTGCCGCTCACCATCGGGCCTCCGGCCCTCAGATTTGTTAAGACTCGTCGCCATTGAGTTTTGTCCGGAATCTGTCATGTTGCTTCTGCTGGAGAAATTTTCACTGCGACGCTCCGGGCTTGGACCTACGCGGTACTCGGCATATGGCTTTCGCAGACATTGCCTCTCATCCTCGGTCCTTAAGACACTTCACCATTGAGATATGTCCGGTCCCCTATCATGGTACTGCTGCTGACCTGGGCCCTATACGGTAGGTACTCGGCCTTTGGATTTACCAGACGTTACCGCTCACCCTCGAGCCGCGGCCCTCGAGTTCGCTAAGACACTTCGCCTTTAAGTTATGTCTGGTCCCTGTCATGATGATGTTGAAGAAGCTCTCGCTGCGATGTTCCGAGGTTACGCGGTACTCGGCCTTTGACTTTCACATACATTTCCGCTCACCCTCGTGTCCGCAGTCCTCGAGTTCGCTAAAACACTTCGCCATTGAGTTATGTCCGGTCCCTGACATGCTACTTCTGCTTAAGCAATTCTTGCTGCGATCCTCTGGGCCTGGGCCCTGCGGCGTACTCGCTTTCGCGATATTGCCGCTCACCACGTCACGGCTTCGGCGGTCGGGTTCACCAAAAAAACTTAACCACTGAGTTTTGTAGGGTTTTCATGCTCCTGCTGAAACAATTCTTGCTGCCTTTGGCCTTATCAGATTTTGGCCTGCTGCTGAAAAAGCAGTTTTCGCTGAGACGTTGCGTTCACACGCTACCTCGCGCTCATACCTTTAGCGTTTGACCCTCTGTTCGAAGCATGTTCTCCTGCAGGAACTCGGCCATTAGCATTCGCAGGTCTCGACGCACGTCTTTTAGTTAGTTATCTTTGTCACGGATGAACTAGTAAATTTAGATAGATTTATATGTAGAACGCGTAAATTCTGCAATAATGGCCTGGATAGTTAATGAAAATGACAAAACCTCCCACACACGCGCGCGAAGCCGCGGGTACAGCTAGTTCATCATAAGGTCCTTATGTTGACAGGCGCTTACGTAACATGTTGCATTCTACAGATTCATTATAATTTTCACGCTATAGAGGGGTAAGCACCGGCCGCCATAAGGGCCCTTATGGCGGCCGGTGCTTACCCCTAAATCTCTTTATGTGAATAGACATTGTCTATTCACATAAAGAGATTTTCTGTCACGCAAAAACCATAACCCTGTTTTTGTTGTTGTGACGAGTGGCAACAGCAACAAAGGAAAATCTGTTCAAAACAGCCCCAGAATTCAAGTCACGTTAAGCTCAACATTAATGGACACAATTGTTTTTAGCGCGAATAAATTAGGTTTGCACTTTATAATTATAACAAATCATGCCAAACAACTTGACTTTCGAAATTTGAAGGTCTTTGTTGAGAACAATGTGCCTCAGTGAATAGACGTTGATTGTCAACGGCGAAGTTCAATTTATTCTAACTTTCGTTTGAGCTATAACAATGTTTGTAAATTAGATAAGAAAATTGAAGTAAGTGAATAAAAAGCGCCGGTGATTACATTATAAAACTTTCTAAAAGAGTTAAAAAAACCCTCAACGTCTCAAGTTGTGGCCAGACGGCATACAAACACAGCTCTCTGCCACAAGACCTTGGCAGAAAACAGAGATTTTAATCCGTCCGAGATGGAATCCGTCCGACAGATATCAAATACATAAATACGCAAATAACGCCTGTAATAAGACACCTAATTCGCATGTATAAAATATTCATCTTACCCAGATCACTTAAAAATAGGCACCATAAGACCGATCCATAAGAAAGGGACTTATAGCGATATAGATAACTATAGACCGATAACGATACTTTCTTGTATTGACAAAATCATTGAAAAGTACATAGGGGGTGAAATTAACGGATACCTTACTAAAAACAATATAATTCACAATAACCAATACGGTTTTCAAAAGGAAAGGAATACCTCGCACAACACTTAAACGATAAAAAATATGTATTGGTTATTTTCATTGATTTTAATAAGGCATTCGAAACCCTACGATATGACACACTTTTCTCGAAACTAAAGGAAAGCGGTAAACAGGGACCCCTTCTTGATTTTTTCAAAAATTACCATCTCAACCGTCACACTGCAGGAAAAATAAATAATGAACTCAGTAACCAAATTCCAACAGAAACAGGTACGCCTCAGGGGTCTATTTTTGCACCTACTGAATATTTGATGTACGTCAACGATATGTGTAATATATTTCACGAGGGTTCGGTATACCAATTCGCAGATGACACTTGCCTATTAGTGGCAGACAGGGACACAGAAAAGGCAAGAGATATCTTGCAAAATAACTTTGACCTTCTATGTAAATGGGCCCACGATGTGGGGCTCGTACTAAATTACAAAAAAAACTAAATTAATGAATATTCACTCACCCTATATGCCGTATCCACTATTGGACCATAGTACATACAACGCAATAAGGTGGAAAACGTGAATACATACAGTAAAGTAGTACTATTATAGCTAACTCTTCCAAGCGTAACGATTAGTTAGTAGGTACGTACCGTCTGCAATCTGATAACGTCCCTGCGGACCTAACGGGAGTACCGACCGTCATTACGTTGACATGTCAAAGGCCGACATCCGAGCTTAACATAGCTTTTATGAAATTCAATTTTCTATTATATTCCTCGATGAAAAATTGCTCTGATGCGCGAAGTCTATTGGGTACTTATTATCTTAATTTTCATCTATTTTTACGTTCTTTTAAAATAAAGACTTCATTTTTAACCCGTGACGATAGTTTTTACCAGATTTACGTTTTTTTATGGGAGTTTGACTCATATCAACTTAAGGATGATTCACTCTGTAACGTTCCGCGTCCTACACGACACTTCCAAAAGTATCCTTCATTTTGTATATAAAGCGTCACGTGATCTTCGGAGATCACTATTATATACAATAGTTGGAAGTGTCGTGTAGGGCACAGAACGATACAGCGTGAATCATCCTTTAAGTGTAGGTAGTTAACCGAATCAGGGCAGGAACCCTATTAGACATGGCAAACTGTGACATGTGTATATCACAGTTGGATCACTACTGGATAGTGATATTCATCTGTCCACGCGTGTCCACACCTAACTGTAAAATTTACAGAGTAGCCCCCTTATTTATAAACGTCTCTCAAGCCTCAATTAGCAAATTTATGTTTTCTCCTTATCTGTCACTTTGACAGTTGTGTTTGTTCGAAACAGACAAAATATAAGTGAACTAATTAAGGCCTGACTGAGAGACCTTATGAATAAAGGGGTAGGTCTGGCTAGAGTATTTTATTGATTTTAACGTAAGCGGATATCACTCTTTTGTGAATCCATAGCGATTTCGGCTGTCACAAAAGTGTAATATCATATATAGTTGTCTCACTAGCGACCGTCAGTTTTGCCATATTGAATGGGGTCCTGAATAAGTAAATTCAATTTATATAAATAATATTAGGTAATCTGGTATTCTTAAGTCAAGTCAGACCAACCCGATTCGTATCGGCTGTGCAAATTGGTTTATTCAAAGGCCAAACAAATGTTTATAACGTAAACCAAAGAATACCGTAGCTTCCAGGGTTTGTCTGCAATCAGAAACCTCGTAACTTGCAAAAAGAAGTGACGTACATGCCGGTATATTCATGGCGCACATGGCACTTGGTTATGTTGGGGCCAGACGGCAGATAGCCGCAGATTCTGCCACGTGACCTTGGTTGAAGCAAGTTGTTGAAGGGAGCGTCTACATGACTGACAACCAATCAACCGCTTCTGCCAATGGTTGGCAGAGCACGCCTAGCCACCAAGGGCGTTTAAAGGTCATGTAGAATTTGGCACCAACTACTGGCTACATGGTTTTTTTTTTTCTTTTAATTTTTTTATTAATTTTTTTTATTTATCAAACAAATGTTTATATAAGAAAAATACAATCGTACCAGCAAGCAAAGCTCTTTGGCTTAACTGCCGCTGGGTTCGGTCTAAGCTAAAGTATTCGTTAGTGATGAAAATTCGTAGTGACTTCTACAATAATTGCGTTACTTATTTATAAGTATTTATGGTCTGACTTGGTCTTCATCACTTCATCTACATACAATCGAGATCACTTATTTTTCTAGACTAAAATAAAGAGTTATGTTATAAGTAGGTAAGTATGATTTAAGTGTGTGCAATGGATGGGTCCGGTGGTTGTGCTTTTAAATATTCTGTTTTCATTATTTTCTAACATTTATGTGGGTTGTCACAGATATTCTTATAGGTTGCAGCTGGTAGTTCGTTGAGAATATTTGGTAGTAAATATTCCCAGCGTCTTTTTCCATAAATATTGGTACAACTTGGTAAGACAAAGCGCGGTAAGTAATCTAGCTTTCTTAAGTTATTGGGTCTATTTTATTTATTTATGGTTTCTAGGTTTCTGATCTCGTCACTAAGTATTGCTATTTTAATTCTATTGTATACACTAATGATTTGACAGTATTGGAATAGTTTTTCTTGATTATCAATTTTTTCCCTTATATTATTTGGTACAATTGTTTTTATTATACTTAACTGTAACTTATATGTTTTTTGAACATAGGTTTTAAAGGTTCTACCGTAACTACTTGACCCATAATCTATAACGGATTGGACCAATGATAAATATAACATTCTAATTGTTTGATACGGAACTTTAAATTTCAACACAGCGAATTTTGATAATACCGATCTTATATAATAGGCAAGGTGATTTTTTTTCATGTAGGTATGGTATCACTCGATTCGTTTTGCTGTGAGGATCAAATGTCTATATGGGGCCAATTGCGTTAAAGCAACACAAAAGTCAGAAATAAGACTTAAAGTCCGCGATTTGCATTTGTTTCTCAAAACGCTCCTAACAAAATGACGTGCAAAAGTGACGTCACGATCACATAGTCGCCCTGTTTAAAGTATGTAAAAAAATATGAAATTGCTATTTTTACAGTGAAATATTGCGTTTACGTATATGGTTGCTATACAATTTATTTTACAGTAAAATGTTAAAAATCTAATGGTATCATTGCTTTTTTTTAAATTTCGCACATAAAAAAATCGTAAAATTTAGAAACTTTGCAGCTTTGAGCCATTTCAACAGAATTTATAAATTTTCACTTTAATTGGATATATTGATCATTTTGCATCCTATCAACTAAATTTCATTGCATAATTCAACATGTGTCATCATGCCTATTAATATCCCCAGTTAAAGTTTTTATCTATGATTAGTCCGAGGTATGTGTGTTCCAAGGTATGGGTAACCAATTCCAATGAGTCACAGATGCAGGGTGTTTTATAACTTTTGTGTTTATGTGTAGGCATTGATGACTGTGTGCTATAATTACGGGATTAGGTATTTGAGGCATATAGGGTGAGTGAATATTCATTAATTTAGTTTTTTTTGTAATTTAGTACGAGCCCCACATCGTGGGCCCATTTACATAGAAGGTCAAAGTTATTTTGCAAGATATCTCTTGCCTTTTCTGTGTCCCTGTCTGCCACTAATAGGCAAGTGTCATCTGCGAATTGGTATACCGAACCCTCGTGAAATATATTACACATATCGTTGACGTACATCAAATATTCAGTAGGTGCAAAAATAGACCCCTGAGGCGTACCTGTTTCTGTTGGAATTTGGTTACTGAGTTCATTATTTATTTTTCCTGCAGTGTGACGGTTGAGATGGTAATTTTTGAAAAAATCAAGAAGGGGTCCCTGTTTACCGCTTTCCTTTAGTTTCGAGAAAAGTGTGTCATATCGTAGGGTTTCGAATGCCTTATTAAAATCAATGAAAATAACCAATACATATTTTTTATCGTTTAAGTGTTGTGCGAGGTATTCCTTTCCTTTTGAAAACCGTATTGGTTATTGTGAATTATATTGTTTTTAGTAAGGTATCCGTTAATTTCACCCCCTATGTACTTTTCAATGATTTTGTCAATACAAGAAAGTATCGTTATCGGTCTATAGTTATCTATATCGCTATAAGTCCCTTTCTTATGGATCGGTCTTATGGTGCCTATTTTTAAGTGATCTGGGTAAGATGAATATTTTATACATGCGAATTAGGTGTCTTATTACAGGCGTTATTTGCGTATTTATGTATTTGATATCTGTCGGACGGATTCCATCTCGGACGGATTAAAATCTCTGTTTTCTGCCAAGGTCTTGTGGCAGAGAGCTGTGTTTGTATGCCGTCTGGCCACAACTTGAGACGTTGAGGGTTTTTTTAACTCTTTTTGAAAGTTTTATAATGTAATCACCGGCGCTTTTTATTCACTTACTTCAATTTTCTTATCTAATTTACAAACATTGTTATAGCTCAAACGAAAGTTAGAATAAATTGAACTTCGCCGTTGACAATCAACGTCTATTCACTGAGGCACATTGTTCTCAACAAAGACCTTCAAATTTCGAAAGTCAAGTTGTTTGGCATGATTTGTTATAATTATAAAGTGCAAACCTAATTTATTCGCGCTAAAAACAATTATGTCCATTAATGTTGAGCTTAACGTGACTTGAATTCTGGGGCTGTTTTGAACAGATTTTCCTTTGTTGCTGTTGCCACTCGTCACAACAACAAAAACAGGGTTATGGTTTTTGCGTGACAGAAAATCTCTTTATGTGAATAGACAATGTCTATTCACATAAAGAGATTTAGGGGTAAGCACCGGCCGCCATAAGGGCCCTTATGGCGGCCGGTGCTTACCCCTCTATAGCGTGAAAATTATAATGAATCTGTAGAATGCAACATGTTACGTAAGCGCCTGTCAACATAAGGACCTTATGATGAACTAGCTGTACCCGCGGCTTCGCGCGCGTGTGTGGGAGGTTTTGTCATTTTCATTAACTATCCAGGCCATTATTGTAGAATTTACGCGTTCTACATATAAATCTATCTAAATTTACTAGTTCATCCGTGACAAAGATAACTAACTAAAAGACGTGCGTCGAGACCTGCGAATGCTAATGGCCGAGTTCCTGCAGGAGAACATGCTTCGAACAGAGGGTCAAACGCTAAAGGTATGAGCGCGAGGTAGCGTGTGAACGCAACGTCTCAGCGAAAACTGCTTTTTCAGCAGCAGGCCAAAATCTGATAAGGCCAAAGGCAGCAAGAATTGTTTCAGCAGGAGCATGAAAACCCTACAAAACTCAGTGGTTAAGTTTTTTTGGTGAACCCGAACGCCGAAGCCGTGACGTGGTGAGCGGCAATATCGCGAAAGCCATAGGGCGAGTACGCCGCAGGGCCCAGGCCCAGAGGATCGCAGCAAGAATTGCTTAAGCAGAAGTAGCATGTCAGGGACCGGACATAACTCAATGGCGAAGTGTCTTAGCGAACTCGAGGACTGCGGACACGAGGGTGAGCGGAAATGTATGTGAAAGTCAAAGGCCGAGTACCGCGTAACCTCGGAACATCGCAGCGAGAGCTTCTTCAACATCATCATGACAGGGACCAGACATAACTTAAAGGCGAAGTGTCTTAGCGAACTCGAGGGCCGCGGCTCGAGGGTGAGCGGTAACGTCTGGTAAATCCAAAGGCCGAGTACCTACCGTATAGGGCCCAGGTCAGCAGCAGTACCATGACAGGGGACCGGACATATCTCAATGGTGAAGTGTCTTAAGGACCGAGGATGAGAGGCAATGTCTGCGAAAGCCATAGGCCGAATACCGCGTAGGTCCAAGCCCGGAGCGTCGCAGTGAAAATTTCTCCAGCAGAAGCAACATGACAGAATCCGGACAAAACTCAATGGCGACGAGTCTTAACAAATCTGAGGGCCGGAGGCCCGATGGTGAGCGGCAATGTCTGCGATAGCCATAGACCGAGTACCGCGTAAGGCCCAGGCCCGGAGCGTCGCAGCGAGAATTTCTTCAGCAGCAGCGTGACAGCTAGCAGCAAGTAATTTTAGGGTTCCGTAGCCAAAATGGCAAAAACGGAACCCTTATATTTTCGTTCATGTCCGTCTGTCCGTCCGTCCGTATGTCACAGCCATTTTACTCGGGAACTATGAGACGTATCTTTATCAAATTTTAACATAAGGTGTATTTTGTGTGCCGCTACTTAGTTATGTACTAAAATAGCTGAAAAAAATTGTTTAGGGAGCACTCCATACATATAACTAATTGTCAAAAAAAAAAAATCTACCAAATATCAACAACATGCATATCAATCGATAGGTCTTGAAAAATAACATTGAAGTTCGTTTGATTTTTTTTTTGATTAAGTAGATTATTTCAGAAATAATCACTCCGAAAGTCAAAAAAGTTGTGTGTCCCCCCCTGTAACTTTTGAACCGTAAGTCCAAAAATTATGAAAAAAGTCACGAAGATACATCTTTGCATATTCTTTCCACCAAAATAATTTTGAACATTATCGGGTTAGACGTTTTGGAGATATCTCCAAAAAACTACGTACATAGGAGATACGACCTTGCGATATTAATTTTTTCTATAGCCGGTACGGAACCCTCCATTATGCGTGGTCCGACACGCACTTGGCCGGTTTTTATTGCAATCAGCTGTTAAAGCGAAATAAAACATGTTGCTCTCACAAACGGTACAATATTTGCTGTCGGGTAAATCGAAATGGATAAATCATAACTACCTGTTTTATTTGTTTTTACGTAATATTGTAAGTAGGTTTCATGTACTGATAAATATATTATAATTACGTTGAGAATGAAGTACCTCCAGGTATTAATGGATCATAATATATGTCCGGATACTTACAATTTCCAAAACGAAGTAATACGTTTTAAAAATATTTAACGCAAAATAGAGGTCGCTGAACGCAGGCGGGGAGTGGCTGCGTTCAGTTTTTACAGTAAGGCCGTGTTGTACAGCTGTCATCGTGGTCCACAAATGGTCTCGCCGGAAGATCAGCGCTGGCTTTCGGTCAGCATTATGCTGAGGCGGGCCCATTTCGAAACAAACTCTTTTTTTTTAATGTTTAAATATTCTTGTTATTTCTACTTTTGTATGTACATATTTCGAATAAAATTTATGATTTATGATTTTAACCCGCAATCCTTAAATTGGGAAAGCTTTTAAAAATCCATGGCTTAAACCTCGGAGGAACGCAACAGACGGAATCGCTTAATTTAATCTAAAGACGTCCTTAAATAATATTTGTATACAGTATACAGGCTACCTATACAGCGCCATTTGTGACCACTTTTGAGAACTATTTTTTTATGAAAATTTTGTTTTTAATAAGCAGAATAAAAACTACCCTATATGTTGCTCCGGGGTATAAACTGTTAGTATATAAAATTTCGTAAAATTCTGTGCAGTAGTTTTTACGTAGTGCGCGGACAAATTCACAGACAGACAGACAAGAATTCCAAAAATCACTGAAATGTATTCAGTCAACGTTTCTAAGACCCCCGAATAAGTTTTTCTAAAATATCTTCAATGTACATTTTTTTTCTCCTTACGCGTTTATTATATGTATACATTAAAATAAATTACTACATGTTTCTTGAGTTTCCTATCCATTTTAATAAATTCACATTTAAGAAATTAACTCGTGTATACGGCTACAGCAAAAAAAACTTTAGGACAATCTTATAAATCTACTTAGTATGTACCATAGACGTAGTTGTACCTACTAGTGCCATAGTCGTGTCGTAATAGTTATCTACTACGTACGACTATGGTAGGTACTAGAGTCGATTTATTGGATTCGAACTACATACACTTCCGGTCAATTCGTGAAATGTTAACCGAATGAATAGAGCAATATGTTATGATAGCACTTGGAATGATCTACACGTTAAGACTAAGAGCTGGCCCGTCAGACATTATACGAGAGCACTGAAACCCCTGTAGCTAGTTTGCTATACTATCATTATTGCTAGATTCGGGCATCTGGGATCATTCATTAGTGGAGGTCAGAGTAACTAGCAATGTTTTTCAGTTAAAAAATAATAATTAATTCTTACTAAAATTGGCAAAATTGTCGTTACACGGAACAGGACCTATATTTTAACATTAGACAAGGTCATAGTTACTGAAAATGTGTATCGGGTTAGGTTATCAACCAAGACTTAAAGTGATAGGTAGCACAAGTTCCAGTAAGTAGGTATTTGTTACAATAGAATAAACGTGACAAAGAGATAAATTTACCCTGCGGCTTGGAATTGATAATGATATTACTTTTTTCAAGCCACTGCTCGGAAATGTGGCAATAGATGGTCAAAACCTGAGCGAAAGTAAAGATTCATGTAAACACTAAACCACCAGTCCATATTTTTTTTCGTTAAATTACGTGATTGATAAAGCTTAATTGTCTGCACTATTGTCAGATACTATACATCTATATAGACAGCCACAGTCTAACAACTTTTTGAGCCTCCAAGTCTGAAGCGCCATCTGAACAAGACCAACCAAAGCTGCCGTATAATGTAGGGCAGAGTACTCTCTGCCCCTTAGCGCCATCTAGTAATTAACAGCGTTACTATTATTACGATATTTCTACGGCAATTTTGGGTTGGTCTCGTTCAGATGGCGCTTCAGAGTTGGGGGCCACAAAAAATGCATTTAGTTTTACATACACTTTATTTACTTTCCATATCTGAGTCCATACATATGGCACTAAATGTGTACAGCGGTACTACACGTTCCATCCTACATGTGACTCTACGACCGTTATGGTACTACATTATGGGTTTGTGGTCCGCAGTAGTTGTTAAAAGTATATGTAATACCTCGGCCGAAAGCCCTATAGATGGACTCTCAATTCCATAAACTCACTCGTCCATCTATACCCAGTTTTCCGGCCTCTGCAACAATGTACTATTGGTACATCACTATGAATTACGCCCTTATTTATACACCTTAAAATGCGTCTGTTAAATTCTTCACCTTATATTTCAAACTTGGCCTAACTTTCAAACTCGCAGACAATCACAAATATCAATGTACAGTGCGACTTTTTACTTCAATTAGTATATAAAACAATTAAGAGAAAAATTGCGTATTAGAAAGGCGAATTTTAACTATAAGTACTTAAAACACTATCGTAAAAACGTACAAATTCACCCTTTAGACTAGCTCTAGCTTTTTCAAAGTGTCGAATAATTTTAAAAGTTTTTTTCCGTTTGACATTCATCGCCATTAAATTTCACACGCCGCATTTCGTAGCATAGTGCTCATGTAACGTCGATCGGACTGCAGTGTTGATTGGTCAACGCCCGAGTTAGTGCGAGCGGAATGATTCCATCACGGCGTCACTACATATTGCCGTCCTCAATCGTAGCCGGCGCCGATCCGTTACGTTCAAGCGTTGCCAGTTTGGAATACGTCTCTCTCTCCTACGGTGTGAGTGACAGAAGGTTTTCCCTCAGCTGCTAGACTCTTAGGGCATCTATCTTTCGTGGCCATTCCTGTCCTTAACTTACATTAGTTCATCATCCTTATGCCTCTAGCGTTTTTCTGGACTTTTTGCTACGGCTCTATTGTACTTGGGCTCCGTTCGATAACCAAATCCCAATACTAACGAAACCGATTGCCATCTGACTCATCAATCCAAAGGATTTAATCCGATTATATTACTTCACGATGTTCTCCTATACGAAAAGCGACTGGTAAATACCAGGTGATATTATTATTTCGTACATAAATCGACGACAACAACGTATATGATTCTAATTGAGAAATGACAACTTTACAGGAGAGCAAAACAGAAGTAGAATCCTTATACTTTTTTTCGTGTAATAGTACATTACTGCAGAGACCAGTAAGTAAGCTTTCCTGGCTGAGTATTTAGTAGCCGTCCGAGTCGAAGACGAGGACGGCTATAATACGAAGCCAGGAAAGCTGATTACGGTCGAAGCATGTATAGTGCTTTTCTCAAACATGTAAGGAAATAAAATAAAATAAAACACAGGGGTATATGGGTATAAAAATTTATTTTATCATATTAGGTATATCGCTAAAATGAACACAGGGTTATTTACATTACATACAAAATAGTTGCAGAGACAAGTCTTTATATAAACTCAAGAGCAAAAATATTAGGTCACTTTGTATGAGAAATCAGTACAAAGTGACCCGTTACTTTTGCTCTTGAGTGTAGATATATAGTTATTGTATTAGATATATCAGCCCATTATAGTTACTATAATAGTTCATAATTATACTAAACTATTTAAGGGCTCACACACACACAAGAGACTTTTCTCGGCTACTATTTTGCCCTTCATACCTAGGAAGAGTTGTGAAATGTATGGTGCCCCATACATTTCACGACTCTTCTCTTTGTATGCGCATAAAGTGTAGCAAACTGCGACAAAGAGAAATAAATCGCTCTGAAAATAAGTTGATCGTGCATACGCCCCCTAAAAGTTTTAATTATAAATCATTTCAAAAGGTTGGCTGCTATTGCCAGTTTCGATTCAATAGACACTGCAACATGGTACACCGTCATATCTTTCAGCTCAACCTTTAATACAAAATATAATTTAGAAAATCATTATACTAGTTTCTGAACGATATGTCACAACGAGAACGACCCAACGACCCAATGGAAATTGACATTTATAATAACCTTTAATATTTTTTCAACATATCGGAACTCGGACGTCGCAATATTCGTTGGGAATAAGGGAACAAACAAACATAAAGTGGCTACCTATTTACATTAACTGTACAGTACAACATTCATAAAAATGAAATCATGAGGGGACTACCTACAGGTAAGATTGAAATGCAAAGTCTTACTAATACTCACTAAACATTCTTAGTGTCTAAGATATGACCACTTACTTATATTACGTACTTTATCATACATTTAGAATCAATCATAACGTGAAAACTTTGTCAAAGTTATTATTAATTTATGTTGAATGTGATATTGGACATGTTAGGACAGTTACTTATAGATATTTTTATTGTTTTTCCAGGAACAGAAATGTTGGTTTGTTGTATATCTGTTGAAGAACCTGCTTGTGATGGTACGATATGTGCGGTGGACTGCTCGCTATTTCCAACATCTTGATGAGAAGGCGGTCGCTGGGGATTTGATTCATGCAGTGATGGTTGTGGACAATCTGTCAAATTTTGAACCTGGCAATATGTACTTGAAGATGAAGGTTGAACTTGAATGGATGGAGGTTGTTTTACATTTTGCCGAATGAAACCTGGAGGATCTTTGGAGCAGCCTGGTTGTGGATTTTCATACAAAGATTCATAATTCTGATGCGAAGAGTTGTATTGATTTTCTGTGTTTGTGCTACTTCTTAATTTTATGTTTTCTGTAATGTTTTTTGATATTTTGTCCTTGTTTCCTATGGAGTCTTCAATGTAACCTTCTGCAACCTTATCCGACTTCCAGCCACCATGCCTTTTAAGAGCTAGAAGGTCGGCTCCAGAGTCTGCCAGAAGTGTTGCTGAACTACGTCGGAAACTATGTCCAGTATATAAGTGCGGGTCATCTAAATTTAAAAAAGTTGCAATTTTCTTAGGCATTGAAGCTATGGTATGCCGTCCAATTACTTGTTTAGTGCATTTGGAATTCTTGTAATTGAGAAACAATCTATCAGTAATTGTGTCCTTGGGCCGCAAGTCATAATATTTTTGAAAAATATTTTTAAATTCATCCCGGACCACAAATGATCTATCTATTTTTGTCTTAGTGTCTCTCAATTGGATTACGATTATATCGCCTTGAAATTCAATGTCTTTGGTAGTAATCATACTTAATTCCAATCCTCTGCATGCTCCTGTTATGCCCAAGATCATGGCTACCTGTAATAGATAATAGTAGATATATATTTCATTACCTAGGCTTTTTTATTAAATGAATTAAGACTTTTTTGTAAATATTCAGTCATAAAATTAATATGTAGAATATGTTATTGGTGTCCTGATTAGTTTTAGTTAAGTTTTTTGTTAGGTAGGTACATTCATTATTATTTATTAAATTATAGTCAGACCAAAACTTTTTTTGTTATTTTTTGTATCTTATTAGTGCAAATGTGGTTTTGCTAGGACACTGGACAGAGCAGTAAATTATCAAGATTATGTAGTTACTTCATTTTTATGCAAGTAGGTATGTAAAATATGATTAAATAGTCAGATTTGCTTACCTTTATAGCAAGATATGTATCATCAGGTGCGCAGTTGAGGAAGGTTTCTATGTTTTCACTGCTAAATATTCTTGCTTTCTTGGCCTTGTACCCAGCTGAATTCCTTTTTAACCAAGCACGTAAGTTTGAAAAACTCTGCATGTCAATATTATGTTTCAGCTGCATTGTAGCCTTCATCATGGAATACATTGCCCATAATGATGATGGCTTTTTCGATTGAGCCATTTCTGTGAAATAGGCCAGGAAAACTGTTTCCGAAAAGCTATGTGCATTTTTATCTGCCCTCCATTTAAGGAAACTTTCGTAACATGTGATATACCTCTCTTTTGATTTAGCTGGCAGCAAATTGTTTAAAGCTAATTGCGCCTCGGCTCGTAGTTCCGGAGGGGTCCCATCAATTTCCATGTCGTTTTCGTCAGAAGTCATTTTATTAAAAATTTTAATACTATCCAAGTATCCAAGCAAGATAAAATTATTCGTTATCGATGAAAGAAAACGATGCAATAAAATATATGTATTTTCCCTCCAATTTTTTTTTTTTTTATGTTCGTATTTTTCTTTCAACTTGTTACCGGTTATTCGAGATTAAACTGTCTTTGTCGATTTATTGTAACATATTCGGTTTTAAAATAAAGTTTTTGGTGTGTTAATAATAGTTTTAT
Source organism: Pammene aurita (assembly GCA_947086415.1). Taxonomy (NCBI): domain Eukaryota; kingdom Metazoa; phylum Arthropoda; class Insecta; order Lepidoptera; family Tortricidae; genus Pammene; species Pammene aurita. Next base: position 19,349,883 of record OX352291.1, read on the forward strand.
TTATAAGTATTACTTTTTGTACCTACATAAAAACCGGAAAACACAGAAAAATATTGCTGACCTTTTTTTTCTGGCAGAATGACTCGAGCCTTTGGCATAGTAAGATTGATCAAAAATTTAAAACAACTTCAGTTACTGGCTGAGTGATTTAATGTTGTATGAAAATCCTTTACGTACGTCGCGCTGAACCTGCCTTGGAATAGAGTCCCTACTGGTCTCTAATTACTAACGTAACAGGAACATTTCCGAGCATGTTTGAGAAAAAGATAATAAACTGAAACTTGGCACACATGATTATAATTTTATTTTATTGCTTATTTTATTTTCATATAACTCAATTTAATGGTAGTTTTCGAGAAAATGCAGATAGTCCACTAGATTAAGTTAGAACTATTGGCTTACCGTTGTGTATACTGTTCTATCTACCACTTAGAATATTATACTTGGTTACAATTTTATTTAAGAACTACGTAAGCAGGTCTATCTGGGACTTAGAACATTATACTTGGTTACAATTTTCTATAAAATCTACGTATGTAGGCCTATCTGGGACTTAGAATATTATACCTGTAAAAAAAGTATGCGACTCACTGTAAAAGATTCTATGTGTGAATTAAGTCATCAAATTTAACTCATTTATTTTGCTTATTTTTAAAATTATATACCATATTTTTAACGCACAATTTTATATTTTATTTTTGGGTGCATAAACATTCTGTATAAATCTGCATAATTATAATTTTGACACATTTTGCAGATAGAATCATATTCGACATTAGTTTTATAGTTCAATAATTATGTAGAAAGTACTAAATAAAAGTAAAAGTATATTAGATGTGTTATTTATTCAATAAAATGTAATAAAAATGTAAACCTGTTACTAAAACCTTACATATTAGTCTTAATCACGGCATTAGTCAGGAAAAAAGGAGTATTTTTTAACATTGTTCTTACTTCTAATTATTTTACTTGTTTTTTAAAGTGGGTATTCCACTCATACATTAGTATGTTATTTAATCAAATACAAACATTGAAACATTGAAAAAATAATCAACCCAGTTTGACTTGAACAAACATCGATAAGCCTTACCGGGGCTCGATATCGCTTTACCAATTAAGCTATGGGTTCAGTTACTGAGCTGACGAAATTCTCAATGCCTTCAATCATCTTTTTGCATTTATTTTTACATCGACTTAATAGCAGCCGTAAGCGACATCTAGGTGCCAACTACTACAGTTAGCTACCCTTCCCGCCGACTCTTTTACAAGTGTCACAACGGAAATAACAGATGGCGCCTGCTATCAACTCATAATTATTTTACTTGTTTTTTAAAGTGGGTATTCCACTCATACATTAGTATGTTATTTAATCAAATACAAACATTGAAACATTGAAAAAATAATCAACCCAGTTTGACTTGAACAAACATCGATACGCCTTACCGGGGCTCGATATCGCTTTACCAATTAAGCTATGGGTTCAGTTACTGAGCTGACGAAATTCTCAATGCCTTCAATCATCTGGACCCGGGGGATCTTTATTTGGACCCGGGGTATGTCCTTAAACTACGTCCGGACTTGGGTATGTCCTTAAACTATGCCAAAAAGAGAGGTATGGGCACTGCGAATGGCATCTCGCTTAGTGTGGTAGGGCACGTTCAGTGAATGTCATCTCGCTCAAATCTGGAGCAGAGCCCGACTGGGGAAGTACCTCCACCTTACAGAAAACCACAGCCAAATAGCACTAGACCCTACTCATAGTGTTGTGTTCCTGCTGGTGAGTAAGGTTGCCAAAGAGCTCAAAGAGGACCCAGTGTGTTGACGATGAGGGACCCTCTTGTTCCTTTAGCCGTCAACACAGGGAATCCTCCTTTTTGTAAAGGGTCGGCAACGCGCATGTGACTCCTGTGGAGTTACAGGCGTCCATAGGTTACGGTAGCTGCTTACCATCAGGCAGGCCGTATGCTTGTTTGCCACCGTCGTAGTATTAAAAAAAAAAAAAATATATATATATATATCATCTTTTGTTTGTTCAAGTCAAACTGGGTTGATTATTTTTTCAATGTTTCAATGTTTGTATTTGATTAAATAACATACTAATGTATGAGTGGAATACCCACTTTAAAAAACAAGTAAAATAATTATGAGTTGATAGCAGGCGCCATCTGTTATTTCCGTTGTGACACTTGTAAAAGAGTCGGCGGGAAGGGTAGCTAACTGTAGTAGTTGGCACCTAGATGTCGCTTACGGCTGCTATAAAGTCGATGTAAAAATAAATGCAAAAAGATGATTGAAGGCATTGAGAATTTCGTCAGCTCAGTAACTGAACCCATAGCTTAATTGGTAAAGCGATATCGAGCCCCGGTAAGGCGTATCGATGTTTGTTCAAGTCAAACTGGGTTGATTATTTTTTCAATGTTTCAATGTTTGTATTTGATTAAATAACATACTAATGTATGAGTGGAATACCCACTTTACAAAACAAGTAAAATAATTATGAGTTGATAGCAGGCGCCATCTGTTATTTCCGTTGTGACACTTGTAAAAGAGTCGGCGGGAAGGGTAGCTAACTGTAGTAGTTGGCACCTAGATGTCGCTTACGGCTGCTATAAAGTCGATGTAAAAATAAATGCAAAAAGATGATTGAAGGCATTGAGAATTTCGTCAGCTCAGTAACTGAACCCATAGCTTAATTGGTAAAGCGATATCGAGCCCCGGTAAGGCGTATCGATGTTTGTTCAAGTCAAACTGGGTTGATTATTTTTTCAATGTTTCAATGTTTGTATTTGATTAAATAACATTGTTCTTACTTATTTACCTTATGTTTTATTATTGATCGATCAATCTTCTTTAACAGCACATGATTTTATCAGTCTTTCTAACAAAATTACGTATTCAAACAAGTCTTTTCGCATGCAATAACATTAAAATTTTAAATGGTTTTCATAATTAGATATTTCCTTCTCAGATGTTCTCCGTAGATTTTTAAATTGATGACATAAATCACATTGGTCTTTTTTGGGATAAATTATCCAATATTCAAGTGTTTGTTTGTTATATCGCGGCATTGTCTGACTTGACTTGAGATTTGATTTTCAGATTGACTTGATATGCTTGTATTAGTGGAATGCGTATCTTCTGGCTCCTCCAACGCAGTTGTCAGTGCTCTATATAATTCCTCGGGTTACCCTTATCTGGTAGAATAATATTAGTCAGAAATACACTTGGCATAACATGTTTTGCAGAAACACTTTCGGTCGAATGGTAATTTGGCATAAAGCAAAACATTTTGCAGAACATTGTTTTGTAGAACATTACTTTGGCCGACTTTGGTTTAGCATAATTTAATGTACCATAATAATCCTATAGCATACTATTATAAAAGCATAATTATTTTCTGCTAGTAGGAAAGTAGGTTAAGTAAATTTTACGTAGTTGAATATAAGTCTCACCAAATTTGCTATGGCATAATAGGATTATTAGGTATCTTGCGTCCCCAACACACCCGACTCCCTACCAAAGAGGAAATACAGTCCCAGAGTATTCGTTAGGTACGACGACGAGCGAAACCAGAAAAGTGGGATAGGCTAGGTTAGAACTGTGACCCCCCACAGGAACGTACTGTTGCCAGAAAATTGGGTTAGGTTAGAACTGCGACCCCTGCGGCAACAAACTGTTGCCAGAAAAGTGGGTTAGGTTAGGTTACAACTGCGCCCCCCGCGGAAAAAACTTTATGTTCTTATGAGCAATACATCCAATCCCGCATGTCTTGTACAATATGATAAAACAATGAAGTCTATCTTGTAATCAAATTTATTATTATTTATTGACAACTTTATGCCGCCTAAATATTATGCAAAAAAAATATCTGCGAAAATACTATTCGTTTAGAAGACAGTTATGCCCATCAACATTATGCCAATATAAGATTCGATATTATAAAAATCTGTGATATGATTTATGCCAAAGCATATTTACTCTGCGTAAGGTGTTTCTGCCAAACTTCAGCTAAGTATCATTATGCAAAACAAATATATGTCAAAAAAGTTTCTGCAAGACAATAGTGAACCTTCTTCGTTTATCCTTAGAGACTCTGAAAGTCAAATACCATGCATATTAAAAGCAACAAATTAAGCTTTAACACTATGTGCATATACTTATGTGTAAAGCTGTATTACTGGTGCAAAGTAAACAGTGATCAAAATAAGGATTAGCTATACAACAAAACTGCCCGTATAAAACCTTAATCTGTGATAGTTATTTTATTACACATAGCATAGCATTATTTTACATTACATTATATTACGCTTACGCTTTTTAATATTTAAATTAGCACTTGCAATGACAGATATGACTATTTTGAGTGTGTCCAAAAACAAATTCAAAAACATAAAAAGTTCTAAGTGACTGATTAAATGGCGTAAACAATTCTAAGTAGCACATAGATTTACAAACTTTGTTAACTATAGCTACGATAATAACGTATACAGTTCTAAGTGACAGATAGTCCTGCGTACGTAGTTCTCTTAAATAATACTTTAAACGTATGTAGTTATATGTGTCACATCGAACACTTTACACATTTTTAAACATATAAATACAAAAATATAAGGAAAACGTAAATAAATATTACATACCTCCATAGAAAACGATCTAGTGTTCACAACTGTTGACTAGCTGGTCGGCCGCGAACTGAGTGCGATGTGGTAAATAGCGCTCCGTGCGCGCGAGTGAGAGAGATGGCATTCATCGAGTACGATTCGATGTGGCACTTGGAATCGTGTTCGTGTTAGTATACTAACTTTTGAGTCAGATGGCACTGTATGCGTCATTTAAAAATCTATACTAAGTGACATTTTAAGAAAATTTTTATACCAGGCGATAGGTTTCGACTTCTAGATCATTATGCTGCAGCTTACGTAGTTCGAACCTTTTAGCACTTTGCACCTTGTACGTTGTTGTCGTCGAAATAAGTTCCAAAAAACTCAGTAGTGAACACTGTCGAGGTTTGATTGAGCCCGAGACCTCCTGATTCAAAGTCTTACTACCAAGTTACTAGCGTTTTTCTCTTAGCTTTATTAATGATTAACTAATCAAACCATCGCTTGAGCTTCCGACTTGCACCCCAGCGCTGCAACGACCCTAAATCGACGTGCATTTGTCCATGTAACGCCTCTATTTATTTTAAAAAGAAGATCAGTTCAACCACGTATGGAAAGCATTTAAGATGGTTTTGAGAAACATAATTTATTTTATATAGGTTTCGATGAGTATATATGTATTTGGCTCAAGAGCATCTGATAAATACATAAATAAAACTGAATTAGGTTTAAATGCTGATTGATTACCTATGGTGATTATTTCACATAGAGGGTGATGATGAATCTCGAATGTTGCCATTTGAATTATTCTCAGCCGTTCAGTTTCAGTTTACGACGTAATTATCAAGTTGCTTCTCTTGCGTATAGGCATATTACGTGAGGTTTCATCGTTATTTAATATGGCATTGAAGACCAACAAGCGAAACAACTATATTGTATAGCTACAATAGCTTTAATCGGTTCATATCAGTAACGCGCACTGTTTGCATTGAGACTTTCATAGGTTTAACCTATGAAAGTCTTAATCATGCAAATCTGAACTCGTCTATAGCACTAAGTAAGAAGAGTAACGCCTGTCGCCTGCAGCGCTAAGATCGGAAACTTTTGCCTAGTCACACCCGCTGTCTCGACTACGTGAGTCTTGCAATACAAAACAAACACTACTGAAAAATGAGCAAAATTCAATAGTTTTGCATCTAAAATGAATTGAAATACCCGAGCTCTTTCGCACTAAAGAAAAGAAAAATGCGTAATAGAGTGACGCACTAACGAACTTATTGAATTTGAAGTACATTCTGATTGAATTAGCTATGTCTAAATTTATTCCCAGATTCAACTCAAACTGGGGCTAAGACGGATCGATTTTTAAGTATGTTTGTTTACTTTTTGATATCGACCCGGATCAGAGCAATGAGTTAAAATTTCCTGCTCACACGGATTACAACTGATTGGACATAATACGTGTTACAAAGAATTATCTATATCAGTAGGGTTTACAGTTAGTTGTTCGGAATATCAATAAGCATGTGCTTTGAGCAAAATAAGTAAAATAGTCAAGCAAAATGTTGGTAATTTTATTCGGCTTATGGATTTTTGCAAAGCTTTGCAATACTTAATTAAAAATCTACAGAACGTTAAAAATGGTGACAAAGCTTGTCTAAGTAAAGCCTATTAAGATACATATATTTGAAGAATAAAGACTAAGTGGCATTTTCGAAATAAGTAATATACACCATATTTCGATTTAGTTCAAATTTTCATGCATTTGAGATTGTCCCCTGTACCTTACAGACAAAATTGTAGGGAAACTTCAAAAGCTTATATATACCATCCAGATAGAAGGCGTACTAACCAAGTGTGAAAAACCGAGCTGCGTTCTACTCCGAGAGTTATATGATATTTTTTGCAAAAAAACTCAATATTCCGCTGATTTTTTGTATACAGCGTTTGGAAACGTTTTTAAAAACCCATATTTTTGAATCCTATGATTGCTTTTCAAACAATTGGATTTTTCAATTAATTTCATTTCAAAAATATTAGATATAATTATAAATTATAACAATGCAAACTGTAAATGTGAAAATTTTAATGATAGATTTTTGATTGAACCGAGTTATTATAACAGTACCCGTGTTCCTAAAACCAACCTAAAGACTTAAAGAGCTGATAGAACAGCAGCTGATGGGCTGGTTTTCGAGTTATGGGAACTTTTATACTTTTGCAATAAAGCTACAATAGTCATTAAGTATCTCGAATAAAAGCCATATTAATTGGGGCCGAATTTACTTAATCTGATAGCCCATTAGCTGTTTTATCAGTGCCTTAAGTCTTGACGTTGGTTTATTAAAAATATTTATAATAACGATTGATTGCATATCTTTAAGGACCCATTTAACTAAAAAGTATTTAAAAAATTGGATTTTTAAAAAATGCATCTGGTAAACGCGGAAAATGTGAACGCGGTACGCTATTACGCTCGCATCACGGTGTGATTAAGTGAATGGCGGTCCTAATAGGCTTGTCGTTGGGTCACGACCATTACGTATGTGCCATTGCGTTTTATGACCGTATTAAAATATTTTTAGTCAGTATTATGCAAGGGATTAGATAGTGTGTCAACGGAACATTAGGAAGCAATTTATGGAGAAATATCGTTCACAGAAAATATCACAACCGAATTCTCCCAGGCTATCACTAGAAACCAGATCTGTACTCGTACAGTAAACCCCAAACTTTTTTGATCTCCCCTGCATAATGTAGCAACGAACTCGGTGGTCAGTTCCCCGAGCGCATGGAATGCGGAAACTTGACAACCCGAGTGATCTGGAAATGCAATTGTTTTGCGTACTTACTACTACTCTGTTAGATAGTTCACTGTAACTAAGGACTGAATGTAGCGGCAGTAAAACTCCGACTTATCTTGCGATAAGTTTTAGTTTTGCTTAAAGGAAAAAGAAACATTGTAATGTAATTAACAAATTATAATGTACTAGCTTTCCGCCCGCGACTTCGTCCGCGTATATATAATACGGTTCCTCATACAGAGTTTCATATCCAATTTTATCTTCTTAACTAACTTTTGTTAATCCCCGAACCATCTTCTTAATCTATTTATACTTATAGCTATTTTGGCAAAAAAACGGGTAACGTAGAGTTACAAATAAGTGTTAATATGCAAATAATACAAAATGTACCCTATTATTTGCGTAACTTCTTTGTGTACTATATTGTGGTGGTTTTATTTGGCGATACTATGACCAAACTATTGTAAGAGCTCACTCTGGAACATGGAAATGGAACGGAAATAGGAACAATAATTCCTAGTAAATCTCAAACCAAAAAATTGGTAATTCTCTATACGAACTTTCAACCCCTTTTTAGCCCCGTTCTAGGTTGAATTTTGAAAAACGCTGAAATTGCGTTAAATTTTTTATTATTATTAGTAAACGTACGAAGTTTCAAATCTCTAAGGGGTTGAATTTTTCAAAATCGTTTCTTATTAGTTGTACAAGTTGTAAATTTAACTAGTCCTGCAAATTATAACTTTCTAGCTTCAGTAGTTACGGCCTCCCTTTAATACAAACTTTTCAACCTCGCTTCAACCCCTCTGAGGTGGAATTTTGAAAAGCGCTGAAATTAGTTTTTTTGTCTTGAAGTAAGTAGCTTACAAACGAACTTTCAAGTCTGTCACAAAAAAAATGAATCTCTATACAAACTTTCAACCCCTTTTTTACACTGTTAGAGGTTGAATTTTAAAAAAACGCTGAAATATTTTTTATTGTTTTTTAATTATTAGTAAACGTACGAAGTTTCAAATCTCTAACTCAAAATTTTAAACCCCATCCATACAAATTTTCAACCCCCTTTTTACCTCCTTAGGGGATTAATTTTGAAAAACCCCTTCTTAGTGGATACTAACGTTATAAAACCTACCTATTGTGAAAAAATCAGCTCTCTAGGTTCAACGGTTCGGGCTGGGCGTTGATTTAAGTGAGTCAGTCAGTAAGTCAGTCAGTCAGTCAGGACTTTTACGTTTATATATATAGATTATACCTACATTTTATTAGTTCTACAAGTACTAGCAAAAAGAGAAGAAATCGCGAGCGATACTTGTATTAATTAGATAATTACGAATATGCTTTTAGAATATCAAACTGACATAACTTTTTCGAACCCCGCTTACTGCGAAAGACGATTTTGTTTCCAATTACGAACGAGGCAAAGGGAACTCGAATCTGAGTTCAAACAAAACTTTCTACTTCTGAAGTCATCAGAACTGCAAAGGGCAAACCAAGGGGAAAGTTGTATTACTTTACATATATAAAGGGAGCAGATATCGAGATGTATTAATGCGAAGGAAAATATTTGTCTTGTTCGTATCCTATTCATGATGTGAGCAAAGTTTTTCTTTAAGTTACGAAGTATCTTTAACTTATACAAGAAGTCTATTGTTTATGAGCCTTAGATATGTAATACGCTTTTATCTACACTCATACTGTAAGTACTCTAAAATGCGTTCAAAAACCGTAGACAATGACAAGCATTACAACAAACGATTTAACTATGATAAGTTTCTTATCTGCGGCAGTAACGTAATTTTAACTATGCATGCTCAAATATTGTTAAGCAATGAGTTTCAAATTTGGAACATCGAATTTGATAACATAATGTTACCGCCATGGCCAACTCGATTGGTCCCGCGCGAGCGCCGGCACAATCGAGTAGGCCATGACGGTACAATGGCGGTCATTCTATGGTTTCCGAACAATTAATTTAATGTATATAATATGAGTGTAGATAAAGCAGTGTATGCAACTGTACGTAATTAGGCCTTAAAACACTCGTGTGATCTTATTATGAAATTCGCCTGCGGCTCATTTCATAAAACCACACTCATGTTTTAAGGACCCTTATTACGTAACAGTTACATAAACTACTATATTGTTTTACAGAAGACGATACAAATTAAGGACTGACACACAAATTCATTGTTGCGGGACACCTTAGTGGGAAATAATTTATTCATCATCTGGGTATATTATGGCTGGATAGTTGTCATCCGGTCAATACGGTCAATTTTGTAATATCTGGGTATAGTATGGCTGGATAGTTGTCATCCGGTCAATACGGTCAATCCATACTAATATTATAAATGGGAAAGTGTATGTGTGTGTTTGTTTGTCCGTCTTTCACGGCAAAACGGGGCAACGAATTGACGTGATTTTTTAAGTGGAGATAATTGAAGGGATGGACAGTGACATAGGCTACTTTTTGTCTCTTTCTAACCCCCCACTTTCCTAAAATGGGGGGTGGAAGTTTGTATGGAGCATTCCGCAATTTTCAAGGTAGAAAGCTAAAAATTGGTATGCGGACTATTTGTAACTAACAAAAAAATCGTGCATAAGCTATAAAGACAAATTATATCGTCTACAGTAGCGTATTAAAATAATATTCTGTTCCGAGTTCTCTTCTGTGTTTTAAATCAGGAAATGGGAACCGTGTTACCCCGAATTTAACGCGAGCGAAGCCGCGGGCAAAAGCTAGTTTTGTAATATTTACTACCACATTCAATTTCTATGTAAGTCATTCCGCAAATAGACATCATACAAAGCATACCTATACAATTATATCCCGTCTAATCCCTCGACTCTTTGTTTACCCGAGAACCTATTTATATGAAATTGAACAGGTTAATTCCCTTTACGGGCGGGATACCCAATAAAGGTTTACTGGGAAGCAATATATTTCGTAGCGGGGTTAGACTCCTAGTAAAAATGTTGCCCGCCGATATTAGGCGGGCTTTAGTAATGGAATCGATGATGGGGAGTCAATTTGAAACGTTTGGATAGGCATAAGATTCATCGGCGCGTAATAGAAGCAGGATCATAAACGGTTTGCAATATTAAATGCTCAGAAAGTTTTAAGTGTTATTACGCAATTGAAAATATTTGTTTCATGGACCAAATACGAGTTTTCACGAGTGACGAGGTTTTAATATATTTCTTTCTTCGTTTTTCAAATAAAACCAGCCAAGTGCGAGCTGAATTCGCGCCCTTGAGTGTTACCGTAGTACATTTCTGAGCAACGACTCACGCTTCACCCGTTTTTATTAAACGTTGATATGGAGTACTTTTTATTTTCATTAAAACAGATAGTTTGATATTAGTATAGTTACCGTAAAACGGGGTGAGTAGGCATTGCGTGGAGAGTTGGTTTATAAATGGGGAAGAAGGGATGCCAGGGGGTAAGATGGTTTTTAAAGCCTACTGCTACCTAAATAATGTATTCATATTACAAATAGAATTATAGTGATATTCATAAGACAAAAAATTCCAAATGTTTCAAAATCACCTTTGTATGAAATCCCATCTCACCTCAACTACGAGGTACTACGGGGTGCGGAGGGATTTTGTGTTTATCGGTAAAGTTATGAAATGGAACTACCCAAAATCATTAAAAAAAACTAAAATACAAACGTCCGGAACATTTATTTTATTATATATACCATTCAGTTAACATATGTAAAAATAAAATGTTATCGAGGTTTGAATGTCAGTTTTCTCCCTACTCACCCCATTTTACGGTATTTAAACCGTTTTATAGAAATTGAAGCAAAAATCAATCAAGATTTTTTGGGTTACATTTTTGCTACTCTAATAGCTCACTGAAAGATATCTTGTACAACAGTTTTTAGGGTTCCGTCGCCAAATGGCAAAAAACGGAACCCTTATGGATTCGTCATGTCTGTCTGTCTGTCAGCCCGTCTGTATGTCACAGCCATTTTACTCGGAAACTATACGATGTATCTAAATAAAATGTACACATAAGGTGTATTTTGTATGCCGCTACTTAGTTATGTAGTTAAATTTAAAAAAAAAAATATTTCGGGGGGGCGCTCCATACATGTAACTGAATTTAAAAAAAAAATGAACTAAATATCAATGTGACACATAAATCGACAGGTCTTTAAAAATAACATTGAAGTTTCCTTGGCCATTTTGTGATTAACTAAGTGAATATTTTCTGAAATAATCGCTTCGAAAGTTGTGAGAAAATTGTGCCCCCCCCCCCCTCCCCGTAACTTTTGAACCGTAAATCGAACAAATATTATTCCATTAATCCAACAAATAAAGATTAAATCTGACCATGATGTTGCTTTAGTTCAAGCTGATCTAAATCGTTTAGGCTTATACTGTAGAGAAAATAAGCTTGATCTTAACCCTTCTAAATGTCAGGTTGTTACTTTCACACGTCAGCGATCACCAATTTCTGTTTATGCTATAAATAATCAATATTTAGTAAGAGTATCTTTCCTAAGAGATCTTGGCGTAATACATGATTCTAAATTATTATTTGACTCTCATGTTGATAGCATTGTGGCGAGTGCTTCTAAGTCCCTTGGATTCATAATGCGCAGCTCTTCTGATTTTACGCAGACTAAAACCTTTAAGATCCTATATTGTTCATTTGTAAGGAGCAAACTTGAGTACGCCTCCCAGATCTGGAACCCTTGTTACAACGTCTATATAGATAGGATTGAGCGGATACAAAGAAAATGTATTAAGTTTCTTTGTTTTAAATTACATGTCCCATACAATTCATTAAATTATATTAGTGTATGCAAAAAACACCATCTATTGCCCTTGTCACAGCGTCGGGAAATTGCTGACATTGTATACTTTTTAAAAATTACTAATGGCAGCATTGACTGTCCAGAACTGCTTAGTAGTATTAAGTTCAATACTCCCATGAGGGTTAAAAGGTATTATCCCCCTATTTCTGTTCCCTTTGCATCCTCAAATTACAGACGTAACAGCTTCCTGATTCGCGCGGGTAGTTCAATTAACAGGCTGTCAAGAGAGCATGATATTGATGTGTTTAATATAAATACACAATCTATACGGAGTAATCTAACGCGTAAATTCTTTGAGTGAGCTTGCCCATGCTAATTAGTTTTTCACGATTTATCATGATTGTTGTCTTCATTACTTTTCTTCATTGTAATTTTTGTTTTTCTTTCTATTAATGATGTATGTACTTGCTAAGTCTACGCATATTTGTACACTATATTAATATTTAATGAAGTTAATTTATATAAGATTTCTATCTGTGAGAACCTATAATTGGCCTCCAATTTCTATATCTGTTGTCAACATGTCGTATGTGCTGTTGGTTTTCCAATAAATAAAATAATAAATAAATATGAAAAAAATTGAGGAGATGCGCCTTATCATATACTTTCTACGAAAATTCTTTTGAACATTATCGGTTCAGCCATTTTTGAGTTATCTCCAAAAAAGTTCTTCCTTAGGCATCAGATACGACCTTTTGCTATTAGTTTGGTACTTATTCCATTGAAGGTACGGAACCCTCCTATGCGTGGTCCGACACGCACTTGGCCGGTTTTTTGATTTTAAGATATATCAGTCTTTCATTAAATTCTGTTTTTTTTTTTATATTTCTTTAATAGCGGATGTCGCAGATAGCTTAAAATTACTGTTGTTTTTGTGTAACTAGATCTAAGTCAATCATTTTCTCTATTTATACCCATTTGTTTATGATTTGTAATTTAATAAAGTGTATAAATATCGTGTCTACATGTCTAGTTCTTAAGTACTGATTTATGTCTTAATTTTATTGATATCATGTCATAATACGCAAAATGTCTAGATTATAAGAATTTTGTACTAATTTATGAAGAAATGTCCCATATAAATATCTATTTTAACCCTCCTACCAACGTGTAATACTGTAAGCTTATTCGTGAATAAATATCTAATTTATACGGCACATACCAGCCACTAGTACGAGCACGCTAGAAAACCCATAAAAGAGGTCAGCACTCGTACTCGTTGCTCATTCACTTCTCACCGCTCACTTCTACAACTACTCCCAGCGGGGAAACACCTGCAACTACACTGCTCAAATGTTTTACAATTCTAAATAAGTGTTTTTATTCATCTCCCTACATGACCTGGTAAATGGTACAGCGGGTCAGCGCTGCTTGGTTCGACGTGGTAATCCGGTCTGCACACAACAGCTGGTCCTTCGAGCTCCGGATATCAGAAAACTGCGGCCAATTGAAGAAAGAAACAAGTACGCGCTGAGCTGGATTAATTTCGCTCAGAATCTTCATACGGTGTCCGGCTTAACCGCTGATACACCTGCCCGCTTTCGCGGAAGAGCCCTGTGCTATTTACCAGCTTGCTGGATGGACCGCTCGTGTAGAGGCCATACTCCACGTTCGTGTCCTGGCAACTTTCGTTGCAACGTCACATGGTTGACGTCTTCACACTGCTTTCGGACGCTCTGGCACTTGCACTTAGCCTTTGCGCGAGATTCAGTGCATCAGGGATTAACGCCCACGAGTAAGTAAAGTGAACGTAGGGCCGCTTTCACTGCACTAGGCAGTGTCAGCCATTAGGTATTAGGTAGGTAAGGTTAGGGAACCCCACGTGCGTCAAGAAGAAAGAAGAAGATGTCCGACCATACAATCAAGATGTCTCTTCGCTCACACAAGGGACAACCTGCCAGAGCCATTACCCCGCCGTCTGGTAAAACAACCTCCGGCGAAACTAGTACATGGGACATAGGCACCAGCGGCAACCATAACGACGGCCATATCGTCGAGCCGCCGCCGGCACAGGCGCCGGCGCCCGCGTATTCGGATATATCGGGAGACGAAGTAGGAAAAACGCCAGATAGGAGTCCTCCGGGGACATTGTGTAAAGTTAACACGTCCGTCCGTGAAAAGGACCGCGTTTCTCAGTGCCGCGACCGCGTTAATAGTGAAGTGCGCGAAAATCGTAGTGCGAGTAGTGTAAAGTGCGACGAAAAGTTAGCTTTGTTACTAGCGGAACTCGAGGTTCATAAAGCCGCTCTCGCCGTTGCTAATAAACAGTCGGAAACTGCCAAGTTAAGGCTACAGATTGCCCAGCAGGAGGCGCAATCTGTTAGCGGTAAGACCGAATCTGTAGTCGATAAAGACGAGCAACGTGTGAGAGAATTGGGTAGAACGACAGTCCCAGCTAGATCAAAGCAATTATATAACTAAAATTGAAGCGTCCGCCGCACACGCTACGCGTAATTTCGCGCCCCGCGAGTCGCATATAAGCACACGTCTGCCGCCCGAGCGGCTGGAAGTTCCAACTCATTACGCTCCCATTTTGCATAGGCCCCCAGAATTACCCACTTTCGACGGTAATATCACCGAGTGGATCGCATTCCGTGCCGAATTTGAAGATACCGCGCCGATGTTTAGTCACGTGAATAACGTCAGTAGGCTTAGGCGCGCGTTAAAAGGCGAGGCGCGTACCGCGGTAAAATCCATCGTGTATACCGTCAAGGACCCGTACGAAATAATGGAAGCCTTAGAAAGGCAGTTCGGGGATCCTGAAGAGATCGTGTTGACTGAGCTACATAATGTTAAACGCATGCCGCGCCTAGCTGAAGATATCAGCAATATTGTGTCTTTTGCCGCGCACGTCGCAAATGCAGTAGCGACGATAAAATCATTAAAACAAGAAAAATATTTGTATGCGCCAGAGCTAGTCAACAAGATCGTCGATAAATTGAACCTCATTGTTAGGTACGAATGGGGCAAGTTCAAACAAGCTAATTTGGACTCGCCCGATTTAGTCGCGATCTCAGAATTTCTGTTAGAAATCAGTTCCGCGGTTAAAAGAACGAATCGAAGTAGATATACGAAGTCACGCGTAAACTCGATATCCTTTGAGCCGGAAAGCAGGTCAGGACGTCGTGACGCCCCCGCCCACGCTCCCGCTCCCGTGTTTCCCCGCGATTCTTCGAGCGATTCGGACTCAAATTATAGCTACCAGAGCACTCGCCCGCGAAGCGATGAAGTCGAAGCTCGCGCGTCGGAGTATAGGTCGCCGACGGTAGCTCAAACAAAGCCCCGCGAGGCTAAAGAGCCCGCGTATATGGGAACGAAGCCCAAACAACATTCGGTGCCAGCACGGTTTACGTCTCGCAATAAGTGTTTAATATGTCATAATCACGAACACAAAGTAGAAGCGTGTACTAAATTTTTGAATGCATCGGTAGCCGAACGTTGGGATTGGGTTAAAAATGTAAAGTTGTGTTATAAGTGTCTGGACGCGTCGCACTATGGTCGCTTCAAGTGCAAATACGTAGCTTGTGGCGTCAAGGGATGCGAAGCTGGGCACCATAAATTGCTACACGGTTTGAACGCAACTGCGCCCGTGGAAAATATTACTAGCAATATTAACACAATTGCCATCCCGCCTACGTACGTGAAGTAGGCAGAGCGCCGGGATGGGGGTTTGGTGAAGAAACTCGGACTCTTGGTTTCCACGTGTTTAATGTTGTAGGACGTACGTACAATCTCTCCCCCTATGTCTAAGTTTCTTACGCTATATATATAATTCCAATACGTGTTTAGGAGAGGAAATCCCTTATCAAGTGGAGGCGCAAGATCTAATCGATGTGCTGATCACTCAATATGCACAGACGTGCCCATATGAGTGTCTGCCTATCACACCTCCCCTGAAAAGGTAGGGGTTTCCTCCCCCTGAAAGAGAACACTATTTGTAAAATAACTTAACTCTATTCTTATGTACTAAGTAATCTTTACCATCTTTACTTAATTTTAAATTTGATCCTTAAAATCGACAACATTAGATTTACAGTCATATTTTAATTTCCTTATATTTTTGCACTGTATCAAATTGTCCCTGGCATCCAAATGTGCTCTTTGCAGTCTATATTTTAGTTCTAACGGATAATTATTATATACATACAGTGGTTCTACTCTGCTGACAAGATTTTTTGGTACGTTACAAGGTTTCCCGAACACTAATTCGTAGGGTGAATATTTTGTACTTGTATTTACCGAAGTATTGTAAGCAAAGCACCAGTACTGTACCCATGAGCTCCAATTTGATGACAAATTCTTGGTTTGTATTCTTAGATAACTGCCTAAATGTTTATGCCAATTCTCTAATGAACCTATACTTTCATGATGATATGGTGCCGAATTTACTTTCTCAACTTTCAACAATTTACAATTACATGATTATTCGCCCCATAAGACAATATTTCCACACATACACCGTTAGTCTCGAAAAAACTCTGTTTCGTTATGAAGATTATCTGAGTCACTCGCTACATCTGTTGATTGAACAACATTGACATTCCGTGCGTTCGACTCAGCAAAATTGCCCGCTCCGCGCTGACTCGGGAAATTTATCCGACCCCGACCTTGCCCAGCTGTATTGCGACTATAGCTGAGGTGTGCGGAATTATGTTTATAGTTGCTATTATTGACACACGCCGGTCGGTGACCGTAACGCGCCCTATAATTATTACCCGAATAACCCCTATTTTGATTGTAAAACCGCCTGGAGAAGTGTAAACAATTTGCCGCCGGTTTTTGGATCACCTCTGATTCATCCACCGCTACCGTTATCGCTTCCCTAATCGACTCAATAGCCCGGGACGCTATAATTATCCCTATCCTGTCACTGTTTAAGCCTTCCGCAAAACGCCTAGTTGCAGTTTTTTCATTTATCGGCCTAAGAATATCGTGCGCTACCGAATTCCCATCTGCCTGAGCTATAGTTAAATTAGTAAATAACTGCTCTATTTCACTCCCGAAAACTTCTATACTCCTATTTCCCTGCGTACACCTTTGTAGCTGCGACAGGATGGCAGTATATGATTTTTTAGGTAACAAGTACTTCCTAATATCGCCAACCAAATCCGGCACGGTCGAGTACTCATTTTTAATTTTTAATTTCGCTTTACTCGACAACCGCGTTTTTACAACAAAATTTATTAAAACGGGATGATCTTTTTCCTTCAATGTACTACTATAAAATTGCAATCCATCGATTAATTGGTTAATTTGACCTTCCTCCACATCTACCACAGGCAATAGCGAAAGAGCCGTCTTTAAATCAAAATCCGCCATTTTTGATATTACTTCCGAGGTGACTAGCCTCTGAACTTCCAGAAATAAACACTCAAAATCTTCTGCAGTCTTCAAAGCAATATCGAGATCCACAGCTGCAACATCTTTTTTACATATCTCCTCAATTAATAGATCAAACTTAGTTTTAATATTCCGCGCTAACAATAACTTGTTGTTACCCTGCACAGTCCGACGTGCAACCTTACTTAATTTAACGATACTGTCTCTTACAACCCGTAACTCATCTAATAAACTGACAAGGCTAGCCATAAAATATACACAATAATAAAAATAACACAGTCATAACACTAATAAAAATAATAACTAAAAACACGCCCACACAGCCAATCAAACATCTTCACCCCTAATGGCTCGTCGTGCCGCTTGTTGCTCCCAGCTGCTGTACAGATGGGCCCTCAGTCGCTCGCACACCCGGGATAAAGCGTATGCAGTCATATACACCACAACGGCAATCATTAGCACCTCCGTCAACTCCCAGCTCGCCGACGACGCCAGAGATGCGGTATTATTAGTAGGCGCGGTCACGATGACATTGTCCTTGGACTGCTGACCTCCCATTTCCAAACAACAGATTAACCAGCTTGCTTCAGTAGTCAATCAGATTTCAAAATTTAATTTACTGATGTCAACGGACCCTTGACACTGCTATCCTCCACCCACGATCGTCTTCCTCAGCTTGCCTCGTTAGGTCCGAACTTCATTCCGCCTTTGTCACACTATCACGGTCGCCATTAAGTAGGCAGAGCGCCGAGATGGGGGTTTGGTGAAGAAACTCGGACTCTTGGTTTCCACGTGTTTAATGTTGTAGGACGTACGTACAATCTCTCCCCCTATGTCTAAGTTTCTTACGCTATATATATAATTCCAATACGTGTTTAGGAGAGGAAATCCCTTATCAAGTGGAGGCGCAAGATCTAATCGATGTGCTGATCACTCAATATGCACAGACGTGCCCATATGAGTGTCTGCCTATCACAATTTGGGGGAAGTGTCCATAGATGCGACACGTCCGCTAGATACACCACATCAATCGTCGGATCCGACTGTAGCGTTCGTAGGCTACATGGTGCCGCGAACGACGGACGACGAAGTCCTAGCTCCCGTAAACGAGCAGGATATAAAATCAGACATAGTTAGAAACGGATTCGCCTCCGACAACCCGAACGTAATCTCGGACGTAAGTTTAGTCCAGTGTAAAGAGGGTACGTCCCTCAGCGGGGGAGGCGAAAGCGAACGTACAATAGGTTTGCCGCCAGTAGAATCTGTAGAACCCGTCGCGAAAACGGGCACAGAACGCGTCAACAAACCGGTTTGTTCCGTATATAACGTGCAAAAAAGGTCAGAATACCTACCCGACGTAAGTAGGTTTTCGAAATATACGAGGTTAGTCCGCGCTACGGCCCGAGTTTTGGTTGCCGCCGAGGTTTTCAAAGCCAGATTGTCTGTTAGAAATCCAGATACAGAAATGAACGACAATCACATAAGTTTGGAAGAAACTTTATTGATCAAACGGAGCCAGAATGAATCGTACGCCGATGAAATACGACGGCTGGAAGTCGGGCGCGCGCTGCCTGAGAAGTCTTCACTACATCGAGTCGACGTGAAATTGGATAGAGATGGCGTGATAGTGACAGACAGAGACGGAACACATATACCCGTCCTGCATGCTGAAGATGGATTCACAAAATTATTGATCCGCCATTTCCACGAAGTGTCCAACCATGACGATCACGCGACCATTTTCGACGAGTTGAAGCAAAAATACTGCATTGTCAGACTGCGCGGTAGCATTCGTTATCTGACGAATAAGTGCCAAAGGTGTCGGACCTGTAACGGGGCCAACCTCACGGTTCCCGTAGGCGACTTACCGCAAGAGAGGCTCATAGCGAATCAACCGCCGCTTACCGCCGCAGCTGAAAATGACGGCCACCGCAGAGAAAAGCGAGGGAACGTACTGTACACACGTCTCATCACACGAGCGATGTACCTAGAGCCCGCCGCCTCCTTATCGGCGCCCTCTACCTCCCTACCGCTACGTAAAATGATATCTCAGAGCCGTGCGCTTACCGTTCTAAATTCAGACGATGCCACGAAACTTTTTGGCACAGAACGGGAGCTATCCGAGGCAATTAACTCTCTGCCCGATAGTCTCACACATCCAATGACAGAACGGCGCTTGATCCAGAAGAAGATCCCGCCTGACGACCACGTATGGAAGCGCTGGATACGAGAATATCGCCTCAACTTGATGCAGCGATCCAGTGCTCAACAAAGGTCTACGAAGCTACGCGTAGGCGACATAGCCGCCGGTACTACGCCACGAGTTACATGGTCTAGAGGCGAAATCGCACAACTCTTTCCCGGTCCCGATGACCAATAAGAGTAGCCATTGTACATATATAAACTCACGTAGAAGATGTCCGCCGCCCGGCTTCCAAACTCATTCTCATCTGCTCCACACCAATCGACGGTTCTGACGCACGTGGGGGAGAATTGTCGCAGATAGCTTAAAATTACTGTTGTTTTTGTGTAACTAGATCTAAGTCAATCATTTTCTCTATTTATACCCATTTGTTTATGATTTGTAATTTAATAAAGTGTATAAATATCGTGTCTACATGTCTAGTTCTTAAGTACTGATTTATGTCTTAATTTTATTGCCCTCTGCGCTTGGAATCGCCACGGCCGCCGAGTCGCCTGGCTGCGCCGGGCTCGCCCGCGCCCGCGCCGCGCGCCACGCTGCTGGCGCGCGTCTCCGGCGCGACCACTCCGCGTCGCCAGCCCGAGCCTGACCTTAGCCTGGACGTCCGGGAGTCGTCGCTGGGTCCTTCACAGTCATGCCCTGGATTGGATGTCGCACTGGATTTATCCCTGCCCTGCCCAGTGGAACCAACTCCACCGTTATCGTGCCCAGGCGAGGCGGGTCCACCGCCGCCATGCACTGTCGAGCCGGGCCCATCGCCGCCATGCACTATCGAGCGGGGCCCATCGCCGTCGTGCCCAGTGGCACTGGATCTATCGCCGTCGCGCTCAGTCCAACACACTCCATCGCTATCGTGCCCTGTCGAGCTGGTTCCGCCGCCGCCGTGCCCGGTGGAGGCGCCACTCTCGCGCGCGCGCCCCGCCCCGCTGGTCCCCGCGCTCGTGCCCGCGCCTGCGCCTGCGCCCGCACCCGCACCCGCGCCCGCGCCCGCACCTGCGCCCGGCCGCACCGTTCTATATACAGACGAGGTGGGCGCCGGGCTCGGCGCGCTGCTGGCGGAGCGCTTGTCGCGAGGCGTCCTTAACAACTGTCACCCGGGCGCCTCCTTCGATCGTCTGATCAAATGTATATCGGTCGGCGAGTATGACCGCGATTCCACGCTTGTAGTGTTTTTAGGAAATAGTATAGATTGCACTAAACGAGATATCTTGAGATTATCCGAGACCCTGTCAGATATTGGCCAGCGAGATTCTGTAAAAATAATTATCTGTGCCTTACCATACAGAATGTCGAGTCATATAAATAAGAGGGTATATTCTTACAACTCCGTATTTTATAATCTTTCTTTGTACAGTAGTACGATTTCGTATTTTGATACAAATAAATTTATTGAGGATTTTATTATGCCCCATGATAGGACTTACCTTCCGAGAAGATGTCTTATAGATTGTGCTAACCTGTTAGCATACAATATTGTAGACCCCGTCGTGACTAGCACGGCGGATGATAGTTTTATTAAGACGAATCCCGATTCATACTGCAGGGGCTCAGATTTAGAGAGGCAGCCGTCTGGTGATATCAATTTAAACTGACTGCTACGACAACGAGTGCACCAGCCGGCTCCGTTCCTAAACATAACTGTGATGCTAGCATAAGTAGTAAAACTGATGTATTGTACTTAGTTCACCAAAATATTCAAGGGTTTACCAGTAAACAACTGGAAATTGATTTATTTGTACAACACTCGAACATTGATATCCTCTGTATAACGGAGCACTGGCTAAAAGGTCATGAATTTATGTTTAATTTCCACAATCATAGTGTAGTAAGTAAATTTTTTAGAAAATCCTGCATTCGCGGCGGGTCATTAATAATGGTAAAACATGATATAAAAAGTAAGGAGCGGAAAGACATTGTTGAATTGTCTGTGGAACGCCATATTGAACTTTCTTGTGTCGAGTTAGAAGAATTTATAATTATATGCGTGTACAGGCCTCCATTGGCAAACTATAACACATTTGAGTCAGTGATAGATGAAGTTCTTACAAGTGTTTTTTGTAGTAATAAAAGTGTTATTGTGTGTGGTGATTTTAATATCAACTTACTTGAAGATTCATCCATGTGTGTAAGGTTACTTAGTACTTTCAAATCCTACAATTTAGTAAATTTATTTTGTGAGCCTACACGAATCACAGCAACCAGTGCTACATGTATAGATAACATTTTCAGTAACAAGGATGCGACTAGTAAATCTATAATAAACAACTTAAGTTCTGACCACTGTGGACAAAAAGCCTCTTTTAGCGGAAAAACTAAGGATATTCCACAAGTCACTATGTGCAGACCAATTTCCGAAAGACGATTAGATTTATTCAGTCGGAATATCACGAAACAATTATGTTATGTTCCATTTACCCAGGAAAACCCTAACCGTATGAGTATTGAGTTGTTTAACTGTATTAAAAGGGAATTTGATGCCTGTTTCATTCCGAAGAAGGTGCAAGGCAAGGTCAAGACGAAATTTAGCGACTGGGCTACGCCGGATATTCATGAGAAAAGACGACGGCTCTATGATTTATATGACTTGAGAAGAATTAATAAAAGTCCGGAATTCCTAGATTATGTCAGGAACTTTTCTAAATCTTTTAAGATGATGTGTGCCGCTGCTAAAGCTGATTATCTGTCCAGAAAGATCCAAAATTCCAAGGATAAAGTAAAAACTGTTTGGCAAGTAATCAACGATGAAACTGGGAAACGTAAAATCAAAGATCCGCACTACAACCTACGTATTAATAATAATTTAGTGAGTTCGGACCTTGAAGTTGCGGATCATTTTGAGCAGTTCTTCTCTAATATACCGGTAGAAACAACAAAGTCTCTTCATTCATCGCCTGACGTCGCTGAGGCAATACTGAAAACAAACATAGCAGAGTGTACAGATTTCTTTAAATTTTCATATGTTACTCCGAACTTAGTTATTAAAACATTTAAATCCCTAAATTTAAAGAAAACTGAAGATCTTTGGGGCCTATCTGTTAAAGTTCTACATTCCATTGTTGAATCGATTGCACCACATTTAGCTGATATATTTAACAAATGTATTGATACAGGAATATTTCCAGACATAATGAAGCACAGCAAAGTCATCCCCTTGTTCAAATCAGGATCGAGAACAGAACCAAGCAATTTCAGACCAATTTCAATACTGCCGGCACTGAGCAAAGTTTTCGAGAAACTAATTCTAAATCAACTTGTGTCACATTTTAACCGAAACGAATTGTTCGCCAGAAATCAATTTGGTTTTACCAGAGGTCGCTCGACTACTGACGCAGGTGCTGTTCTTCTTGAGCACATCTTTGCCGCTTGGGAAAAAAAACAAGATGCTGTTGGAATATTCTGTGACCTATCGAAGGCATTTGATTGCGTTGATCACGAAAATCTAAAGAGAAAACTAAGCCATTACGGGATCAAAGCTGGTGCCCTTAACCTCGTCTCATCATACCTATCGGATAGAACACAACGAGTGGTTATTAATGGAACTCAATCTTCTGGGTCCCCTGTGGCACTCGGAGTGCCTCAAGGCTCAATACTTGGTCCTTTCCTGTTTTTGGTGTACATTAATGACCTACCTAAAATTGTGCAAGATAAACATGATATAGTGTTATTTGCTGATGACACATCTCTGATATTTAAAGTGGACAGAAAAGAAAACAGCTTCGATAGTATTAACAGTGCACTCTCCAAAGTAGTAAATTGGTTTACGGCTAATAACCTACTTTTGAACGCCAAGAAAACGAAGTGCATCAAATTTACACTTCCCAACGTCAAGCAGATTAACAGCAGCAAGATTATAATAAATGATGAAATAATGGAATTCGAAAATCAAACTGTTTTCTTAGGAGTCACTTTAGACTCGAAATTACAATGGCATCCACATATAGCTACCCTAGCTGGGAAACTTAGCTCTGCAGCCTATGCCGTGAGGCGAATCAGCCATCTAACAAACAGTGAAACTGCCAGGCTGGTATACTTCAGTTACTTTCACAGTGTTATGTCGTATGGAATTCTGTTGTGGGGTAAAGCAGCTGATATTGGGACCATATTTGTGCTACAAAAACGAGCTGTACGTGGCATTTATAAAATGCGCGGTCGAGCATCCGTAAGAGGAAAATTTGAAGAGGCAAATATTCTTACCGTAGCATCTCAATACGTACTTGAAAACATTATGTATGTGCGGAAAAACATCCATAAATTCAAGCTCAACAGTGATATCCATAACTATAACACTAGAAATAAAGATAAGATTGCTGAGCCTGGCCACCGCCTCGGTAAGGTTCGTACGTCTTTTACTGGGAACTGTACACGTTTTTATAACAAAGTCCCCGCTGATGTAGTGAATTTGCCACTAAATAAATTCAAGTCTTATGTTAAGCGCTATTTGTTGAGGAGAGAGTACTATACTTTAAAGGAATTCATTGAGGATAACGATGCCTTTAAGCCTGTAGCTTGATATAGTTAGTACAATACAAATTGAGAAATTATTAGGTACATTACTCTATGAAGCAGCTTTACTAGTGTCCAGTATTACCTGTTTTTCATTTTTATTTTATTTTGTTTTTATTTAGTATTTGGACACTTAGAGACGTTATACATCTCTAAGTCTTGCATTCGCAAATATTTATATGTATAGATATATATTTAATGATCCTGACGCTTAGAGACATGTACATCTCTATGTCACTTTTATATTGTAATTTAGTTCACGCATGTAAAATACGAGCACAGAATATTGTTTCTCACCAGACTAAACATGGCTAGTTTTTATTAATTAATACTTTTTATTAATCATATTTAATTTTAGTTTAATTGGCTTTAGACACAACATTCGGTGCTTGATTATCCATATTTTTTTATTATATAGAATATATAGATCAAGACACTTGGAGACCTTATACATCTCTAAGTATAATTTAGAAATAGTATGTTTATTGTATACTAGAATCACTTAAGTACTTTTTTTATATTATTTAAATTCAAAGTTTATTTCTAACTGTTGATGATGGATTATTATAATTTGGAAATTTATGTAGAAGACACAGTTCAGGTAAGAAAGTATATCAAACTTGTATGTAATTTATTTTCAATAGTCAGATTTGGACTCATCTTTTTTCTTTGGTATTTTTCTTAAACTATAACCTATTGTTGGTTAATCTAACCTTGGTTTGATATGTTTTCTTATAGAACAACGCACTTATATGTATTGTTTAGTTTTGATGTACTGTTGTTTTGAAAAAATAAGTCCCGCCGAGTTTCTTGCCGGACATAATTCTTCTCGGGTCAGAGGTGTAGGGTTAGAACCGGTGTAGTTTGATTTTTTTCTCTCTCTTTTACTTTGACGTGTAAAAGTGCCCTTGTGGCCTACTTACTGAATAAATGTTTGAGTTTGAGTTTGAGTTTGAGTTTGATTGATATCATGTCATAATACGCAAAATGTCTAGATTATAAGAATTTTGTACTAATTTATGAAGAAATGTCCCATATAAATATCAATTTTAACCCTCCTACCAACATGTAATACCGTAAGCTTATTCGTATTCTGTAATTTACACGGCACATACCAGCCACTAGTACGAGCACGCTAGAAAACCCATAAAAGAGGTCAGCACTCGTACTCGTTGCTACCTCTCGAAAGTATTCGAGAGGTTGCTGCTCCGGCATCTCACACCGCACATTGCTCCTAGGCCGGAGCAACACGGGTTCAGAGCCCAGCACTCGACCACCACGCAGCTAACGCGAGTGCTACATCACATGGGACAAGCCACCAACAAAAAGGAACACACCGTGGCAGTGTTTCTAGACATGGAGAAAGCTTTCGACAGAGTCTGGCACGACGGTCTAATCTACAAACTTTCTCTGTCCACAGCTCCCCGACGCATCGTGAGAACATTGGCATCCTTCCTGGCAGACCGACGCTTCCACGTCCAAGTGGAGGGCGCCCACTCCCTTGAACGCCCCATCAGAGCGGGCGTTCCACAAGGGAGCTGCCTGTCACCGGCCTGCTACGCTCGCTACACCGACGACATACCAGTCGTTGGCGACGCCAAGCTCGCCCTCTTCGCGGACGATGCCGCCTACTACACGTCGTCATTCAAGATTGCACACGCAGTCCAGAAGATCCAGCCGACGCTCGACGCCCTTCCTGACTGGCTCTCCAAATGGAGACTATCAGTCAACGTGGGCAAGACGCAAGCCATTATTATTACTAATGCCATTAAACTGCCTCCTCCTCCTTCTCTCTTAGGTCAGCCTCTTGTGTGGTCGCCCACAGTGAAATATCTGGGGGTCACCATCGACAAAAGGCTCACGATGACGCAGCACGCCGCGGAAACACGCCGCCGAGCCCTGACCGCCCGCACGAAATTATACCCCGTGTTCAACAGTAAGCTCCCTGTACGGACCAAACTCGGACTGTACAAAGCTTACGTTCGAACACGACTTACCTACGCCGCACCTGCCTGGTGTTCTTTCTGTTGCAGGACAAACAAGGAGAAGCTAAGACGGCAAGAGACGATGGCGCTACGCATCCTCACCAAGGCACCGAGACGCAAGAGGAACGCCACCATCGCCGAAGAACTACAGTGGGAGGGCCTGGAGCAGTTCGTAGTCAGACTCGCGCGGGTCATGTTTGACCGCGCGGATAACTCTGGCTACGAACACCTCCAGAACATCGCGCCCCACTACATCAGGCCTCCCGAGCCCAGGGCCCGGGCTCTACCACGGGCCCTGCTACACCTCGGATAGCAGCAGACGCCAGCACCACGGCTGGGCCATCGGGCCCGCCGCGGACACCGCCGCCGCGGCCCGGCCATCGGGCCCGCCGCGGCTCGCCGGGACTAGAAGCAGATGACATCACCGCGGCTGGGCCACTAGGCTCGCCGCGGACACCGCCGCCGCGGCTGGGCCATCGGGCCTGCCGCGGCACGCCGGGACTCGCGTCGAAGCAGATGACATCACCGCGGCTGGGCCATCGGGCCCGCCGCGGCTGGGCCACCGGGCCCGCCGCGGCACGCCAGGGCTAAGACACGAAGCAGATGACATCACCGCGGCAGGGCCATCGAGTCCGCCGCGGACCGCACCTGACACCACCGCTGCGGCAGGGCCATCGGGCCGCCGCGGCCACACCAGACGTCAAGTCGTCCTCAAAACGACGACGAGCGACCATCCCACCGCAGTGGGATGCGACATGACACAGGAGTCATAGCAGAAATGCGGGCACTCCAACCCCTGCCCCCATCATAAGAGGAGCAGCGGACGACACCACACACGTACTCGTTGCTCATTCACTTCTCACCGCTCACTTCTACAACTACTCCCAGCGGGGAAACACCTGCAACTACACTGCTCAAATGTTTTACAATTCTAAATAAGTGTTTTTATTCATCTCCCTACATGACCTGGTAAATGGTATAGCGGGTCAGCGCTGCTTGGTTCGACGTGGTAATCCGGTCTGCACACAACAGCGGATATAAAACAATAAGCTTCATGAAATTTCAACTGTCTACGTACGCTACGACACGTGTCACGGTTCTAGGACTCCGCAAACAGACAGGCGAGCAAATCTGTTTACCAACACCGTTTTGAATCGAGTACAGAACCCTGACAAGCAAGAATACTCAAAATAAGGTTTATCTTTTATGAAGATTTTACGTATAAATAGCTACGTTGTATATAAAACCTACCATGAGCAGCATTACTAAGACTTAATCCACTTAATCCTACACCAATTTATGACCTACCTTCACACCAAACTCACTATTTGTATTGCTAGATCCGGGCATCTGGCAGAATTTAATGCGTGGAACTCAGAGTAACAGACTAGCAAAATTTTTAATTGGAAAATAGTAATACTAAAATAGGTAAAAACTGCTGCAGTTGTCTCAGTTACAATAAAGGACAGGGCCTATATTTTCATATGAGAACAAAAAACATTGCGTATTATTACGGAAACAAAAACAGTAGGCGACATACTATGAATTAAAATATACGTCGTTTGGCACTACTCTCCCTCAACAGAAACTTTAGGATATGATACCTTTAATCTAATTATTTATCTACACTCACATTGTAAGTCCTCTCAAACGTGTTCAAAAACGGTAGGCAATGTAGCCATTACCACAACCGATTTTACTATGATAAGCTTTTTATGTGTGGCAGTAACGTAATTTTAACTTAACATGCTCAAATATTGATGTGTTATGAGACTTATGAGTTTTGATAACATAATGTACACCTGCACGCGCCCGCGCGACCGTCGGCACAATCAAGTTGGCCATGGCAGTGCAATGGCGGCCATTCTATGGTTTCGGAATACGGCATTTAGGATAAATAATATGAGTGTAGATAAAGCAGTGTATGCAACTGTACGTAATTAGGCCTTAAAACACTCGTGTGATCTTATTATGAAACTCGCCTGCGGCCCTTCTTACGCCCTTATTGTGACCAAGGACTCTTATTACGTAACAGTTACATAAACTACTATTATCTACACTCACATTGTAAGTCCTCTAAAACGTGTTCAAAAACGGTAGGCAATGGCTAGCATTACAACAACCGATTTTACTATGACAAGCTTTTTATCTGTGGCAGTAACGTAATTTTAACTTTACATGCTCATATATTGATACGTTATGAGTTTAAAATTCCGAACATCGAATTTGATAACATAATGTAAATCCTCTCCTCCTTCCTGACCAACGGCACGCGCCCGCGCGACCGCCGTCACAATCGAGTTGGCCATGGCGGTGCAATGGCGGTCATTCTATGATTTCCGAACAATTCATTTAGAATATATAATATGAGTGTAGATAAAGCAGTGTATGCAACTGTACGTAATTAGGCCTTAAAACGTAACAGTTACATAAACTACTATTATATAGGTATAATTTCTCAAAATATGGTATTAAACCCAGTACTCAAGGATGTGTTATCTTGAAGTGGTTTGTATTCTTTGACCTCCACTACTTTACAGCTGCCAGATGTCCAGATCTATAAATAAGCATAGTAAAGCAAACTGACCAGAGGGGTTTCGTTGCTCTCATTATTGTGTCATATCTGACGTGGCTAGCTCTCCGTCTAATATTTTTAATTCATATGAGTGAAAATTACAAGCGTATTTTATAATCACACTTAAATATCTATAATTATAGCAACATCGGTATTTAAGAAAAATGTTAATTAAGTAATTGCTTAAATTATAAGTTGTATGTTTATCTTGTTATTCTACATATTTTAATATTTGTAAAAGAATACGCCCTTCAGACAGATCCTTCGACCTTAACAAGGTTACTAGTCAAAGTACTTGACTACCGTAGGCAAAAAAAAAATTAAACGTGGCGTCGCCTGGTGCTTACATTCCACATATTAATAACATATCACATAAAAAGCAATTTGTCTTTGAAATATATACGACACTGAGTTCCCACTCCTTACTAATCGCGCTGAATCGATTGAGATGAAATTAATCTGAAGAACTTTTTGAACTGGTGCCATCGTCACCATCGCACCTCTCGCAGGAACAAAGTTCATCCTCAGTTTCTAGACACATGGTATACCAAAAATAAACAGGCATCTCGCTCGTTTCTGCCTAGAACGTGCGGAATGTGGAATGAGCTGCCTCCCGAGGTGTTTCCATTGCGCTTTGACATGGGGTTCTTCAAGAAGCGGGCGTACAGGGCTCTCAAAGGTCGGCAACGCTCCTGATATTGCTTATGTCCATGGGCGACGTTGACCGCTTCCCATCAGGCGGCTCGCTGCTCGTTTGCTACTAGTTTCATTAAAAAAAATTAGGTATGGAGATAGTTTAAGTACCGGTTGTGATGCCGATTGACAGCACCGTAATATAAGGGAGTGCAACAGCGGCGGATACTGTATCACAGCGTAAGTCAAACGTGGAAAACCCTGCAACCGTGTAACTGGGAATTTGAGTCCCGGGAAAGACAGGATGATTTTCATCACGCAAATATTCTCTTAAAGGGGTGAAAAGAGGGAAGGAATTTTATGTGCGTACTCCATGCGTACTCTAATTGAATATTTGCCATCACATTTTCTTTACAGCGTACCTATAAAGAAAAGCTACTTCAAGATAAAGTTACGCTTAGCAATAGCAACACGTGACAATGACACTGACTGGCCTTAGAACACGATACGCAGGCACTTGGGCAAGATGTATGGCACAATCTACGGTAGCAAATGTAAACAATACTAAATTGTCCCGCGACGTGTCACGGCCAACTCGCGACTTGTCGGTTAGGCGCAGTCAACTGTTTTGTTGCAGTACGCGTATCTTCGAAAAAGGCTTTTAAATATTGGGGCCTCGACCTCCAATGCCACTCTGTTATTAGACTTCCTAGTTTTAGTTTTTAATATATTTAAATTAGTTTTGAGCTATAGGTTATATATAGGTAGTTAGGTATTATTTTATTGTTTTTGTGTTGTTTTTATTGTTCCTCAATAAAATACAGAGTAATGTAACTATTTAGTGTTGTTCGAGCGGTGAGCAGCATTCAAACTTTCATCATGTGATCCTCATTTGGTAATGATTTGGCATTACTTTTATTACATATCGCTCGTACCAATAATACAAGTCTAAGCGAGTTTAATCAGATTTTAATATCATATAATATTTT
Organism: Pammene aurita; assembly: GCA_947086415.1. Taxonomy (NCBI): domain Eukaryota; kingdom Metazoa; phylum Arthropoda; class Insecta; order Lepidoptera; family Tortricidae; genus Pammene; species Pammene aurita. The sequence goes on from OX352291.1 coordinate 19,380,345, forward strand.
AGTGATAGCGAATACTTCCAAAAAGTGCCTTAAGTTTGAACCTCACCGTTTCTTACTTAGTGGCTTACAGAACATTAACTATTAGTCAAAAAGTTAAACTAAATCGCCGACAGTTGCGACACTTAGCTCCAAGCGTTTTACGCCTGCTTCAAGAAAACGCGCATTAGAGCGTTTTTCTGTGAACGTGAGCTCTTACGTTTGTTTCATACACTCGCCGCTGACAGTGTTAAGCTCCGAGCGATATCGCACGGTGCGTTTTATTCTTTTCGGGAAACAGGCATTAGGATACTGTTTAAATTCTACGACTGTACCGTGTCGGCTGTCTCGCGCAATTCTATCTCGTGAATTGTGTCGCGCGAGATTATCTCCAATGTACACGTCCCGCAAATTGTCAAAAGAGTTTTGCCGCGATACGTATAAATTGCTGGCCTATTTCGTATGATGCGGTTTCTGATACGCAGGACCAGGATTTTGATTGCGTACGGCGTATATACTTACTGGGAAATAGTAGTAAATTATTATTACTAACCGAAGCATAAGAAGGGGGTTGTACAGTGAGAGTTCTTCGAATTGAAAAGCAGAAGGTAAGAAGCACTGAATTCATGGATGCTTTGATACCCCTGTATTAGTTTATGACTGTCGTTATTATAACTATGGGAGAACTGAATTATTACTTAAATACAGTACTTATTTACTATCATTTTTAAAATGAAAGCCAACCATCTATTCTATACATATAATAAAGCTGAAGAGGGTCGAAAGTCTGTACATGGAAGATAATCGAAAAAAAGTTGGCCGGGGATACTTAGAATCGATAACAGAACACGTTCCAACAATTTTTAGAATTTTTGTCTGTTTATCTGTTTGTCTGTTTATCTGTTTATCTGTTTATCTGTTTATCTGTTTGTCTGTTTATTTGACCGCGCCTCACGTGAAAACGGCTGACCGGATTTTACTGAAATTTTGTATAGAGATAGTTTGAGTCCCGGGAAAGGATAATATATAGTTCTAATCTCGAAAATCAACCCTGGTGGGGGTGAAAATGGGGTTGAAAGTTTGTATGGAGAATTTTTAACCGCTGAAACGATTTAGATAGAAATGAGTATGAAGATAATTTGAGTCTCGAGAAACGTCATAGGATAGTTTTCAAACCCTTGTGGGGGTGAAAAGGGGGTTGGAAGTTGGTATGAGGAATTTTTTACCGCTGAACTGATTTAGATGAAAATTGGTATAGAGATAGTATGGGTCTCGAGAAAGGACAAAGGATAGTTTCATCTTCAAACCCCCCCCCCCCCATCTTACTTTGGAACCGTAGGTCCAAAAAAATGAAAAAAATAATGGAATTGAAGCCTGAAACGTACTTTCAATAAAAAATATCAATACATATAATAAAGCTGAAGAGGGTCGAAAGTCTGTTCATGAAATATATTCGAAAAAAAGTTGGCTGGGGATACTTAGAATCGATTACAGAACACGTTCCAACAATTTTTTGAATTTTTGTCTGTTTATCTGTTTATCTCGGAAATGATCCCTTAAGCGGATGCAAAAGGGGTGGAAGTTTACGTGGGGAAGAAACAACCAATAACCGCTGTACGTATTTAGATGAAATTTGGTATTAAAATAATTTGTAATTTTTTGGTCAAGGTGTTCATATTTATAACATACTAGCTTTTGCCCGCGGCTTCACTCGCGTTAAATTCGGGGTCACACGGTTCCCCTTTGCCCCCCGGAATGCTCCATACAAACTTCCACCCCCCATTTTAGGGAAGTGGGGGGTTAGAAAGAGACAAAAAGTAGCCTATGTAGTGACATAGGCCTATATAGTGAGAGTGCTCCATCCCTTCAACTATCTCCACTTAAAAAATCACGTCAATTCATCGCCCCGTTTTGCCGTGAAAGACGGACAAACAAACAAACAAACAAACACACACACTTTCCCATTTATAATATTAGTATGGATTACCCGTCGATGCTTTAAATTTACCTTTACCTTAAGAAATATTTGAAAATGTCATGAATGTCAAAGGGTTATTGCAGGTTCGAGGACTATATATGACGGACAAATATGCATGACCCAAACCAGAAACTAGTACAAAATCATCTAACATTTATAGGACACCGTTTAGGTAGAAAACATATCAAACGTTTTGTGAAGCAGTCAGATTAGGATTTATTTTTCTTTATAATTAAACAATACGAGTAGGTACATTATCTGTCTTTCAAGCTGTTTTGATATGTCTTCTTGAAGAAGAGTTTCTTTTCGGTCATAATACTCATAATTCATAATACTTCTTGGGCCAGAGGTGTAGGGTTAGAACCGGTGGTAGTTTTGGAACAAAGTTCCTTCTCGGACGGTTCGCGGATGGGGGGCTAGGCGAAAAAGCGTCACGTCACGAAAACGCGACACCCATACGATTGAGAAACATGTAAATAAAATAGAATCGGTTTATAAAATAGAATAAAGTGAAGTGAAGTGAAGTGTAGTGAAAGTGAGAAGTGACAAAGTGATAAAAGTGAAAAGAGTCGAGAACCTAAAAGTAAAAAATGTCAAAAATGTCGATAATGTCAAAAATGGCAAAATTACCAAAATTTCAAAAACTTCCAAAATTTCAATAATTTAATTTAAATTTTCCTAAATTTCCTAAATTTTCTAAATTTCCTAAATTTCCTAAATTTACTAAATGTCCAAAAAATACAAAAAAAACTAAAACTACAAAATTTACCAAAAAGTCAAAAATTATATAACATAACTTCGTTCCAATCGAGTGTTCCACGACACGCGTATTTTATTATACTCTGACGTTCATTAGTGCATTGTAATGTACTTACATTGAAGAATAGATATCTTGATCTACACCAATATCATAAATCCTCTATTCCGCGTTCAGAACCGTATGTAATTACCACCATTATTTCAACCAGTAACGTAACATCAGTGTATTATCTGTGACAGTGTGGTAAAAACGTATGAAAATTCATTACCTACGGTAACGTAATGAAAATCCGCCCCCCCGACTACTATTTATCTCTTTATAGGGTTCCGTAGTCAACTAGGAACCTTTATAGTTTCGCCATGTCCGTCCGTCTGTCCGCGGTCTAGCTCAGTTACCGTTCGCACTAGAAAGTTGAAATTTGGTGAGGCCTGATAAGAACTTTCAATAAAAACTATCTATACATATAATAAAGCTGAAGAGGGTCGAAAGTCTGTACATGGAAGATAATCGAAAAAAAGTTGGCCGGGGATACTTAGAATCGATAAAGAACACGTTCCAATAATTTTTAGAATTTTTGTCTGTTTATCTGTTTGTCTGTTTATCTGTTTATCTGTTTGTCTGTTTATTTGACCGCGCATCACGTGAAAACGGCTGACCGGATTTTGATGAAATTTTGTATAGAGATAGTTTGAGTCCCGGGAAAGGATAATATATAGTTTTAATCCCGAAAATCAACCCTGGTGGGGGTGAAAATGGGATTGAAAATTTGTATGGAGAAATTTTAACCGCTGAAACGATTTAGATAGAAATGAGTATGGAGATAATTTGAGTCTCGAGAATTGTCATAGGATAGTTTTCAAACCCTTGTGGGGGTGAAAAGGGGGTTGGAAGTTGGTATGAGGAATTTTTTACCGCTGCACTGATTTAGATGAAAATTGGTATAGAGATAGTATGGGTCTCGAGAAAGGACAAAGGATAGTTTCATCTTCAACCCCCCCCCCCCCATCTTACTTTGGAACCGTAGGTCCAAAAAAATAGAAAAAAATAATGGAAGTGAAGCCTGAAAGGTACTTTCAATAAAAAATATCTATACATATAATAAAGCTGAAGAGGGTCGAAAGTCTGTTCATGGAATATATTCGAAAAAAAGTTGGCTGGGGATACTTAGAATCGATTACAGAACACGTTCCAACAATTTTTTGAATTTTTGCCTGTTTATCTGTTTATCTCGGAAATGATCCCTTAAGCGGATGCAAAAGGGGTGGAAGTTTACGTGGGGAAGAAACAACCAATAGCCGCTGTACGTATTTAGATGAAATTTGGTATTAAAATAATTTGTAATTTTTTGGTCAAGGTGTTCATATTTATAACATACTAGCTTTTGCCCGCGGCTTCGCTCGCGTTAAATTCAGGGTAACACGGTTCCCCTTTGCCCCCCGGAATGCTCCATACAAACTTCCACCCCCCATTTTAGGGAAGTGGGGGGTTAGAAAGAGACAAAAAGTAGCCTATGTAGTGACATAGGCCTATATAGTGAGAGTGCTCCATCCCTTCAACTATCTCCACTTAAAAAATCACGTCAATTCGTCGCCCCGTTTTGCCGTGAAAGACGGACAAACAAACAAACAAACACACACACTTTCCCATTTATTTCCCATTTATAGTATTAGTATGGATATGGATAAAGTATTCATTTTTGAGTTTAGTTTCATTTAGTGGTAATTGTAAAATATTTTATTAGGACTACTGTCCTCTAGCGTATCCATCTGTCAACTTTACTTCAAGTTCCGCCTCCAGGGTAGCGGGAGAGAAATTAGGGGTGAATTAGCCGCTTACTGACACATACCAAATTCCAAGCGGGCGGAGCCGCGGGCACAGCTATAGTGTATAAAACGTTTCCACCCTAGAAAATATAACGGAAAAGTGTAAAAATAAAATACGTGGGGCAGCTACATAAACGGATGCGGGTGAACTAAACGCAGGTTGACAGCACGCGCTTGCTTTGCGACTTTAAATCGTAATATAACATAAAACGGTTAAATTCAATATGATAGCTCAGCTTCACAAGAATAAACTAAACGCGACAACACAGCAGCAGTAGCTTACCGCTTAAAGGAAATTCCACTTTGGTAGTACGATATAAGGTCTAACCTAATATCTAGTCGATGTAGAATCGGCAGCATCAGATGCCGTGAGTGTGAATAACTTTTAGTGCCGTAACAAAACGTAAGCATTATTGCACGCAATGTTGCATTTGTTATTTATATTTGTAAATTTTAATTTGGAATTTATAATTATATTATAGTTACTTGAACATTTTTTTATCTTGGCGTTAAGATAATTTTATTAAAACAATATTAAAAATATATTTTTTGAAGTGTTGGTATGCTTGACGAAATATCATTTGACAACGATAGCATAACATAACTAAACAGTTTTTTTTACGTACCCATATAAGATAAGTTTTTTTTTTACTTTTCTACAAAAGGTACTCCATAGTAATACTCTCCATCTGAATTTATGACCTGTACAAAAAGGTTTATTGCTGTAACCACAGGTCGCGCGGCTCGGCGACCTTAGGCTGTTTTTCGCCAAATAACCTTATATTTCGCGCACCATAAACAAATTCAGTTTATTAGGGCAGCTAATAAAGGCGGCGCAAAAATAGTGGTCGACCGCAAGGGACCGGCCTAATAGAAACAACCCTCCGTCGTCCTACAACCTACAAACTTTAATATAGTCACTGATAATGGAAGTGCCTGTATCATATTGTCGACGCAATTTTGGCTTCGAACATGACATTAACTAGCTATTACAATTCTGAGGTTATATGTAAATGTAAGTGTAAATCTCATTATAATCAATTATGGAAGTATCTTTTATTGGTACATTAGTCGCAGATCTGGCATTAGTTGTAAGATCAGAAGAGGTAAGGGAAACGTAGTTTATTTTTTCCCGGGAAAGATAAACCGTATATAAATTCCATACATTTGTTCCCCTTACCCTGGTGTTCCACTTATCCCGCTTGCCCTTACCTAAAATGAGTTTAAATACGAAAACCACTTTAATGTTTGATCTACGAGCTGTGCCGTAGTATACTGTAGCGCGTAGCATTCTTGAAATTGAGGTGCAATTCGACTTAAACTATACTTGCATCTACAAGAACTTTTCGAAGCACAACCATCAGGACCACCTCTCCTGAATTTTCATCTATTTTGTATAACTATGTACTAGTTTTAAATAAAAAAATATGTAAGTACTTATATATCATACGTATAACAATTATCTATTGCACAATAATAATGTTAATTAGGTTACAATTTTCTCAAGTACAAGCACGATATAAAATTAATGTGAATTAATAGCAGATAAAAACGGCTCCAAAACGTAGGTACAGTCAGCATCAAATAGATAGTGACAGGGAATACTTCCAAATTTACCGCAACATCTACAATAACCATTAATACCGGTTCGTCCAGAGTGATCAAATTCTTCGGGCCATCCGACGACTACAAATATACCGGAGCACGCACAATGCCTAATACTTGGTTACTTCCAATCCGCTGTTAGCACTGGAACACCCACAACACCATCGGTATCGTAGCATTCAAAGTATCCAAAATTACGGGACACGCTAGAATTTAACTTTAGTTTTAATGACATAGAGCTCAAAAACATATTGATGTCAGTAAGTACAACGTATCTAATGTAAGTGACAAAATGAACGATCAAAATTTAAAGTTCTAAGAAGTTTAAGCTACGTAACCGTTATAAGCCTTATTGTACCGGTATTATTGCCGGCTTGACTGTTGTCAAGTATTAGGATTTGTGAGTGCTCCTGTATATTTGTAAACGGTAAATGGTCTGAAGAATTAGATTACTTTGTTTGAGTTATTATTAATTACTACTCTGGATGTGACAATATATTTGGGTATCTTAACGGCCACGGTATATATGATGCTGACTGTACCCCTAACATTAACTTTACCAATAGTTGGATTGAAATACTGTTCCCGCAATATTTGGTTGCAATAACGATCAAGCATATCCCAAACTCACCGATCACGAGGGTAATTCAGGACTTCCTAGCACAACCGGGAATGTTCTCGAACGCGCTCCAAATAATTAAACTCGTCACCTACATTGTTCTGGGTACGGTTTCGTGCTCATGACATGAAGCATTGTAAAGGATCGAATACACGTAGGTGTTACAAGTATTTAGAAATACGTATACGTATCATTCCGCTCGGCAACCTAACGCTTATAAGTGTAAAGTTTTTAGTTCGTAGTTTGATTTAAAGGCTTTGTACTTCGTAATTCATTTGTTTCTATTATTTTGTCCCAAACAGGCTGACGATGATCAAGAGAACTAAATCGTCGAAATCAATTTAAAAGCTTGCAGATAACATTTTTAAATTTAACCTAAACCTAAACAAACAAACCTAAAATAATGAGGTAAACTTTGGTATTTTGCGAAGAATGTTTAGAAAGTCTTTGAAAAGTTTATAAGAAAAAATAGGGGCATCGGGCATTGTAATTTTAAAAGTATAATACATATAAAACACGTGACCTACGTGTGTGGCCAATGACACAATTTTAACGATACAAAAGTTGACATGTCCACATGACTAAGTGGTGTAGCGAGATTTTGTTTCTTGACATTCTTATAAAAATGCATATAGCATAGACTGTAGTTAATGAATGGTTGTTGAGTTTGAGAAAAAAATAAGAACTTAGGTAAATAAAAGATGGAAACTCGATGTGCACTACGCTTTATCCTGGCGTATCTCAAGATACGCGTATATTACATGACATAAGAGTCGTGTCTGATGCAAGTCTAGCTGCATGCAAATATTAATCTAACTCGCGATATTGTTCACTCCTAATGGCTTCTAGGGCCCATTCCATGAAAGCTATACAGTAATATTGTTATAGTGTTGTCTTTGAAACCAATTCCATTTAACATGTCGTGGGTTAATATTTAAGTTCGAGAAGTAGGACACAACTGTTTGCTTCTAGCAACAAGGAAGAACAGATCTAGACACACGGCAGTGTGTCCGCCAAGTTTGAGCAAAAAAAAGCGACACACCGGCCGTGGGTTATATTACACGAACCATTTCGGGCCAATTTCGACCACCCTATAACTCAAAACATATTTTATCTACGCATATGAAATTTCGAGTGTCTGTTGACATCCCCTTAATTGTCTAGAATACAAAATTGCATTATTCTACCTATAGCAGTTCTTGAGATATAGACGTCAGAAAATCGCTATTTTTACTATACACTCACTCACTGACTCACTGACTCATCAAAAACCTAGACCACTTCCAATGGTCGTACTGACTTGAAATTTGGCATGGAGATAGGTCTTAAGGTCAAAGTAAAGGGAAAAATCTGAAAACGGCCAAGTATGAGTCAGTTTTAAAAATAGCGAAGGTGTAACTTTGTTCTACTATGAAGTCATAATGAACTAAATGGGTCTATCTTCCAATGGTCGTACCGACCTGAAATTTGGCTCGAAGGTTTGTCTTTAGATCGAAATAAAGTAAAAATCTGAAAACGGCCAAGTGTGAGTCAGTTTCGAAAACAACGAATGTGTAATTTTGTTCTACTATAAGTAGGTAGGGAGTGGAAATGAGATAAGACTTATTTAAATTTAGATACATACCAATTTAAGACAATACATGTTTGTCTTAAAGACAAGAACAATAAAATTGTTCACCACTCTGTGTGTGTCTGTTGCGGGAACCGAACCCACGATTTACGAAGTGTAAAGCAGGTCACTAGGTACACTAGGTGCGCTAAATCAGTCAAACAAAAATGAAAAGACTATTTTTTCTCGCATAGTCTAAACTAGCTGTGCCCGCGGCTCCGCCCGCGTGGAATTCGGTCTGTGTCAGAAAGCGGCTAATTCACCCCTAATTTCTCTCCCGCTACCCTGGAGGCGGAACTTGAAGTAAAGTTGACAGATGGATACGCTAGAGGACAGTAGTCCTAATAAAATATTTTACAATTACCACTAAATGAAACTACACTCAACAATTAATACTTTTTTTTATCATATTAATTTTTTTGGCATGATTTAAACGACATAGAGCAGTAGGTGTATATCGGACGATACAGGACCACTTTTGTATTTATACGTTCATGTCCACGGCAAATATCATCCATATCGATCCTCCCGTCAAATCAGTCTAAGCCTGAAAGGTAAGAACAGGCGCGGTTGAAATTGGGGAAGGGGGGGGGGGTCACAAATGCAGAAATGTTTTTTTTTATTTGAGGTGCACTTGGAGGGGTGGGGGGAGGGTCCACGACCCATACAAATTTAACTCAATCGAGTGTAGTGGCTACCACCCCCTTTTAGACGTTGCATTTTTATAGGCTACGTATAACCTGGCTGAGGATTTTCTTGAATTGGAATTAGTAATCCTTAAGGGGTGATCTCCGGGATAACAATGCAAAAAAAACCGGCCAAGAGCATGTCGGGCGATGCTCAGTGTAGAGTTTCGTAGATGCCGCCCTGTTACAAAACATCCGTTCAAAAGGTCTTTTATTAAGGGATATTTGGCAGCGCTTACGTCATTTTACTCTTCGACACTTCCTTTCACTATGCGTATTTGACTGATAATTCAAAAACGGCTGAACCGATTTTATTCAATATAGTTTTTATTGAAAGTTCTTATCAGGCCTCACCAGATTTCAGCTTTCTAGTGCGAACGGTAACTGAGCTAGACCGCGGACAGACGGACCAAACTTATTGCGCCGGCGGTCGTGGGGGGCGGATTTTCATTACGTTACCGTAGGTAATGAATTTTCATACGTTTTTACCACACTGTCACAGATAATACACTGATGTTACGTTACTGGTTGCAATAATGGTGGTAAATACATACGGTTCCGAACGCGAAATAGAAGATTTATGATATTGGTGTAGGATCAAGATATTCTTTAATGTAATCACATCACAATGCACTACTGAACGTAAGTGAAATTTTTGAAAATTTTGAAATTATTGAAATTTTTGAAATCATTGAAATTTTTGAAATCATTGAAATCTTTCAAATTTTCCAAATTTTTGAAAATTTTTAAAATTTTTTAAATTTGTTAAATTTTTGATATTTTTGATATTTTTGAAATTTTTGATATTTTTGAAATTTTTGAAATTTTTGGAATTTTTGAAATTTTTGGAATTTTTGAAATTTTTGAAATTTTTGATATTAGCCCACCATCCGCGAACCGTCCGATAAGGAAGTTCGTTCCAAAACTACCACCGGTTCTAACCGTATACCTCTGGCCCAAGAAGTATTATGTTATGACCGAAAAGAAACTCGACGGGACTTATTTTTTTCAAAACAGTAATATATTATTAGATCTTAAAGATACAAAATAATGCGTAGTTCTTCAAGAAGACATATCAAAAGAGCTTGAGAGACATAATGTACCCATTGTTTAATTATAAAGAAAAATAAATCCTAATCTGACTGCTTCACAAAACGTTTGCTATGTTTTCCTACCTAAACGGTGTCCTATAAATGTTAGATGATTTTGTAGCAGTTTTTTGGTTTGGGCCATGCATCTTTGTCCGTCATATATAGTTTGAAAACTATCCTATGATGTTTCGAGACTCAAATTATCTCCATACTCATTTCTATCTAAATCGTTTCAGCAGTTAAAAATTCTCTATACAAGCTTTCAACCCCATTTTCACCCCCACCAGGGTTGATTTTTGGGATCAAAACTATATATTATCCTTTCCCGGGACTCAAACTATCTCTATAGAAAATTTCATCAAAATCCGTTCAGCCGTTTCCAAGTGATGCGCGGTCAAATAAACAGACAAACAGATAAACAGACAAAAATTCTAAAAATTGTTGGAACGTGTTCTGTTATCGATTCTAAGTATCCCCAGCCAACTTTTTTTCGATTATCTTCCATGTACCGCCTTTCGACCCTCTTCAACTTTATTATATGTATAGAAGAAGATAGATAGATGAACAGACTTTCGACCCTCTTCAGCTTTATTATATGTATAGATAGTTTTTATTGAAAGTCCCTTTCAGGCTTCACTTCCATTATTTTTTTTCAAATTTTTTGGACCTAGGGTTCTAAAGTAAGATGGGGGGGGGGGGCTTTTTTGAAGATGAAACTATCCTTTGTCCTTTCTCGAGACCCATACTATCTCTATACAAATTTTCATCTAAATCAGTTCAGCGGTAAAAAATTCCTCACACCAACTTCCAACCCCCTTTTCACCCCCACAAGGGTTTGAAAACTATCCTATGACGTTTCTCGAGACTCAAATTATCTCCATACTCATTTCTATCTAAATCGTTTTAGCGGTTAAAAATTCTCCATACAAACTTTCAACCCCATTTTCACCCCCACCAGAGTTGAATTTCGGGATTAAAACTATATATTATCCTTTCCCGGGACTTAAACTATCTCTATAAAAAATTTCATCAAAATCCGTTCAGCCGTTTTCACGTGATGCGCGGTCAAATAAACAGACAAACATATAAACAGACAAAAATTCTAAAAATTGATGGAACGTGTTCTGTTAACGATTCTAAGTATCCCCAGCCAACTTTTTTTCAATTATCTTCCATGTACAGACTTTCGACCCTCTTCAGCTTTATTATATGTATAGATAGATAGATAATTTCTAATTTTACAACTAATAAAATCGCAGATTCAAGAACATGGAAATCATATATACTCTAAGATGGAATTATATATACCTACTACTGCCCATCTCACCCTCCGATACGCCACGGGATGAGATGGGATAATAAAATAGAATTAGACGCTTAGTATAAAGGGTTATAGTATAAAGTACATACCTAAGTGGAATGAGACATTTCCTAAACCAAAAGTGATAAAAAAATAATAAAGAACCTACACCTAACAAAAATAAATGAAATCCCATCAAAAACATAAATGTGAAAGGCTGCCAAGTTCGATACTATGGGAATGCTTCGCCTATAAAAGAAGTGAGATCTGAATAAGTACCAAGTTCCATAAAAATACCTCAAATCATAAATAGTTATAGGAATGCACACTTGATTTCCAGCAGTTTTTAAGGTACATTTTGAATAAGTATCACGTTACATAGAAATACCTAAAATTATAATAGTCAGAGAAACGCACACCGGTTTTTTTAGCAGTTTCCTGATAACATTTATTATTTTCAGTACTTTTTAATGATGTAACTTGGCAAGTTTTAATAGAAAATTATATACTTGACACATTGCAGTCCAAAGGTGTCGATTCATTGCATTGAAAAGGTGTGTAATATGTGAAAACTTGCCAAGTAACATCATTAAAAAGTACTGAAAATAATAAATGTGATCAGGAAACTGCTAAAAAAAACCGGTGTGCGTTTCTCTGACTATTATAATTTTAGATATTTCTATGTAACGTGATACTTATTCAAAATGTACCTTAAAAACTGCTGGAAATCAAGTGTGCATTCCTATAACTATTTATGATTTGAGGTATTTTTATGGAACTTGGTACTTATTCAGATCTCACTTCTTTTATAGGCGAAGCATTCCCATAGTATCGAACTTGGCAGCCTTTCACATTTATGTTTTTGATGGGATAATATTATCTCAACTATATTTGCTAGATCCAACTAATATTATAAATGAAAATATCAATGTTTGTTACTAATACACGCGAAAACAACTTAATGGGTTGGAACGAGTTAAAACCTGAACGAGAAATTAAGTCACAGCCTACCTATACACGACTCACTTAGATTAGGGTCAGGGAGGGAACAGTCGCTAGGATTTTTTCAACAGGCTGTTGCATGAAAAATATAAATCCCTGAACCAATTGTTGCAAGCACAGAGCACCGTGCATTATTACACTTTCATATGTAGCAAATATATTTGCTGTTACTTTCACCAAAAAAGATATATCCATTCTTTTTTGGAAATTGGGAATCGAGCCGCTGTGTACCGGTTGCTGTACACAGTGACTAGGACCCGCTAGTACACAGTGGTTCTAACAGTACACAGTGGCTCGAGTCACTGTATACTACGCCCTGTAAACAGTAGTTCTAACAGTACACAATTGCTAGGTACGTAGGAATCGAACCTAAATTATATAACAAATAACATTTTTGTTGAATAAAACGGTAATTAGAATAGGTAAGCACAACCCCCGGAATAATCGTTCCTGATTTCATTCTTGATTTAAAGTAGGTACCTACCTAAATGCATGATTTATTCACTTTCATTTTATTTAAAAAAAAGAGCATGAATTACTTTTAATAATCACAGAATTTTTATTCTTATTCATATTCAAGTAAATTTTAGTCCAACTCTGTAAGGTGCACAGTGGTTCGCGAGCCACCGTGTACTTTTCTAAAACGAACGTCTGTTGACCTTGGCATCAATTTGTATTTTAGTTCAAATTAAAAACACAAACAAACACCTAGGGCCTTGAATTATCAGCCAATACTAAGTAGATTAGACACACTCTTCGATAATAACATAAGTAATTGAAAATCTCGTACGAGTTAAGAAAAAAGAGGAGTGAAACTGATCTGGAAATGTAATTTTGATAGCATTAAACACAAAAACGCACCATAACACATTCGCATGGTGCCGGAGCGCCTCACTAACTAGTTCGTACGTGGTCGGGTACGGAACGGTTCCGATTGATGTAGAGGACAGACATAAAGCTCTTTCTGTTTCTCGCACAGCACATTCGAGTCACTGTTCCCACCGAGCGACTGTTCCCTCCCTGACCCTACTTGTAAATAAACTAACAAAAGAAATAATTACCTGCTGAAATTTTTAATAGGCATACATTATGTAAAGTTGTAGTCGTTGAGAAAAATTTGCTTAAGAAAAATATTACTAAAATGATTAAATGAAATTTAAATTAAAATGTTTAGTGAGAATTAAATAAACTTTGTTTCTCCTAGGTGTAAATTAAACAAATTAGTAGAAAATTAAGACACTAGAACAAGCAACATTAAACAAAAGAAAACATTAAAATGAAAGGAAGTTTGTTATGATTTAAATTATTTAACATACACTTCATTCAGATGTGTGTTAGTTACTAAAGAAAAGAAACTACAAGGCACAAGTCACTTATGTTTTCAAATTGTAAAAGAATCTGCCGCATTCCTAAGCAAATATTCGAACCACATTTCTATACCTTTTCAAAAAACCTACTTTGTATTTGTACCCCGGTCGGTCCATAAACCGTAGCCTTTATGTGATCTACGGGACTTCGCACAATACGGACGGTGACAGAGAAAGACATAAATGAACGTTCAAGTATAAAGGCACTTAAGACTTTTCAATACAGCAGGACAAGATAGGGCGAGATCTGAATTCTTATGAGGCCCGTCTTGAATACTGAGCGTCAAGTGTCAGTTAGTTCGGGACATGGTAATAATATTTTATTTTCGGCAATATGACAGCAAGGCGATTATTAGGTTAGTCTGTTCATGGTGCGAGAACGGAGCACTCGGCGAGTCAAAGTTATTTTGGTCTTATTTCGTGTTCCAGGCGACATAATTTAATCTAGAGGAGAGTTTTACATCAATAATTTTTACACGTGCTCTCGATAAAATAAAGACTAAAAATTTTATAAAAGGTGGTAACAAATTAGGCACCAATATTAATTAAGTTTATGTCAATTTTGAAGAAAATGTAAGTAAACAACTTTGTCACGTACGTAAAACACCCAGTAGAACAAAAGGGACACCGACGGTTAATCATTATGATATAAATATATTGTTTGTTTTCAAACAGAAATATTTAAATGTTATGGTAAATAGAAATATGTATATTTGACTGTAATAAAAAAACTATACCTACCCATTATTACGACATTATCTACACAAGGAAATTCTTACACAGTACCTATGTAAAAACCCGACAAGCAGCAAGTTTTATCACGTTAATACCTTAGTTACGTTTTAACGTTCAACTAAATAGTGAGTAGTTCTGATTCCTGAAGTACCTATTAAGCTTTATCTCGGATTACAAAGATAAGATCGGTTAGTTCAATGCTTTTGCTGCTTTTATGTTACATGATATTATATTTTGTACCCATTATATTGTTTTGATAAATTATTTAATAAAAACAATGGGTACGAAATAGCTACTAGTTAGACAGCGAGTCTTCTTACGTCCGTTATGGATCCAGTGCTTGATTATTTTGCGTCAGGAACATGAACATTTATAATATATGATCTACAATACAGTCAAATGTGACCTATAATCAGATTTAACTGTTTCGAATTTTTTATTGAAACGACTTTTAATTGTGTGTATAAATATTATGTATAGTTACGTAATATAAATACTATTTCAGTTAATTTATAGAAGCATAAACTATTATTACCACCAAACCATATACCTATACTATAACCAATAGTAAGTAGGTATAGATAAGTGAACGTAAATCAGCTTAAATAAGGCCCTGTTTGTCTTAAATCCGTTGCTCTATATAATCCATACAAATTGCTTGTTTTCGTTAACGGCGTGCGAAGCACTCCCAATACACTCGTTGTGTGTTACCGTGCTATCAATTCACGGCGTAGGGTCGCCAGGCAAACCGAGAAGGAAGGAGAAATACTCTTCTTTGTAAAAATTTTCACTTTTTTAAAGACTTTTTTAAGAAAACCTTAGTTAAACTATCCAGGAAGATAATAAATAATAATTGATTTTTCACTTCAGTTCAGTACTTCCCTATGCATATATAACAAGAATTATACCGTATCGCATCACCGCCTACCTATAATAAATCAAACTGTATGAAACAGTCGCGTCACCTAAAGACTGACTGACAATGCACAACCTAAACCGTTAGATGTACACGGTAGAATTTCAATTTGAAACATACGTTCTTCAAATATCATGGACCTTAACTAAGCGACTTTTTTTATTTTATTAAACCGCTTACCGGTGAAAATAGGGTTGAAAGATTTCATTAAATTCCATATTCATTACTCATATCATAACCTATCCATACAAGTATTGTGACAAAGGCAATGCTCTCGACAAAGCTTTGTTTTACGTTATCTATCATAACACATATTAGAGGGAAATATCCCAAAACTAATAAATTATTGGTGACCGTATCTGTTCCATAGCCCTCATGGGACCAATGTCTACGCGGATGTATAAGTCTGCCGTGACGTGTAGTCTCCCTACATTGATTACAAAAATAATCAAAACAAATTTGATATTATTACCAAGCTTTACGGTCGGAAATGAAGTGCATTGCTTGGAAGGTTTTCTAGGATATCTAAAATTCTGTATTCTGTTTCTAGATCGCTTTAAGAATCCGATGTGAGTAATGTGCTGTATTTGGTGTCGGATTAAGACGAATAGATTTCAACATAATATTTACAAGTACGCTAAGAATTGAATGCAATTGCTTTAGTTGTTTAAAAAAATGTAACAGTTGGAATATTTTATACAAAGTGCGAATTGGATTTGAATAAATGAAGTACAAAATTGTTACAACATTATGTCCTGCATAAAAACAATTGGCTACTTTCCTAAAAAAATATATTTAGTTCGTCAGTTAGATTATCATAAAATATTGGACACGTATTTTTTATTTTGTCAATCAAACAAAAATTGGTAAAAATATAGCCCGTTAAAGTTCCGTGTGACGTCACATTTCAGTACAATTTTTAGTATAATGTGACGTCACGCGGAACTTTAACGGGCTATATCTTCACCAATTTTTGATTGATTGACAAAATAAAAAATACGTGTCCAATATTTTTTGATAATCTTACTGACAGACTAAATAGAATTATATTTTTTTTACCCAGGAAAGTACCCAAGTAGGTAGAGGACTTTCTGTACAATCCTTCGGCAAAACTGGTTACCTATTAAATACTATGTAATTGGTAATC
The DNA here is from genome assembly GCA_947086415.1 of Pammene aurita. NCBI lineage: Eukaryota > Metazoa > Arthropoda > Insecta > Lepidoptera > Tortricidae > Pammene > Pammene aurita. The sequence goes on from OX352291.1 coordinate 19,396,959, forward strand.
AATGGTATGAAAATAAGTCTTGACATATTTCACAATATATTCCCATTACTGATATTATATCAGTAATGAATGGATGAATGTGGAATGTAGAATTAGGATACGGTTATCCGTATCCTAATTCTACACAAGGTACGGTTTTCTGACCGGAAAACTGTTTAAAATGAACGTATTTAATTTTTTCGGCCCTGCCTGTGTCAAGTAACTTTTTTCTGTACGATGTAATTACGTGAAATACTAAAAAATACATTATGATAATGTAAGTAGTAAAAGATAATGTAATGTGTACCTATTTAAAATTATTACATTCCTAATTTGTATATACATATACCTACCTACTTGAAATACTGATTAACTGAACTAATACATATATTGGCCTAGCACGGCAGTATTTAACATGAATATTTGGATAGCAGATTGTATCATTAAATTTTTAACGGCATCCTAGTCTAGTCGGTGGTGACCCTGCTTACAAATCAAGGGGTCTCGGGTTCAAATTCTGGTAAGGGCATTTATTTGTTTGTTTATCACGAATATTTGTTCCCGAGTTATAGATGTTTTCTACGTACCTTTTAACACACTGTACCAGTAAATACACTACAGAAAATCCTAAATATTACCTAACGTCGTCTTTTTCGTCAATATAGCTTACGAGTAAATGTCACTCGTACCAGTCGTACCTAAGTGCTATAAATTAGAACACTTCGAGCTACTATGTACTTAGCTAGGTACTCGTACTTATCGTTTCTCGTCGAACCTATAATAGGTACTTACAGGTACTTTTTAGGGTTCCGTAGCCAAAATGGCAAAAACGGAATCCTTATAGTTTCGTCATGTCCGTCTGGCCGTCCGTATGTCACAGCCATTTTACTCGGAAACTATATGACGTATCTTAATAAAATTTGCCGCTATTTAGTTATGTAATGAAATTGCAGAAAAAAATATTTTCAGGGGGGGCGCTCCATACATGTAACTAACTTTTTTTTTTAATTTTACCAAATATCAACATGTTGCACATTAATCGATAACTCCTGAAAAATAACATTGAGGTTTCCTTGAACATTTTGTGATTAAGTGAAAAGTTTTAGAAATAATCACTCCCCCAAGTCAGAAAAATTGTGTCAGCCCCCCCTGTAACTTTTGAACCGTAAGTCCAAAAGATATGAAAAAATTGTAGAAGATGCGCCTTATCACATACTTTCTAAGCAAATTTTTTTGAACATTATCAGTTCAGTGATTTTTGAGTTATCTCCAAAAAACTTCTTCCATAGGCATCAGATAGGTACGACCTTTTGGTATTAGGTTGGTTCTTATTCCATTGAAAGTACGGAACCCTCCATTATGCGTGGTCCGACACGCCCTTAGCCTGTTTTTTACCTCATATTTAATTGATAATATTTTCACCGCTATCATAAATAACAACATAAAACGCGCTATCGCACCAGACGGTCAAAATGGCTATGATCTACGCTGCAAGTTTGTCGTTGCTCTGTACCGTAACTTTGTATCATGTCCATTGCATTTTCAGAGCGAACACAACCATGAAGCCTTGAATTTGCTATTACTGCATTCAACAATGAATTCTATTTCCAACAACTTATGGTCTTTCGGAGTGCATTGAAACATCTCATGTTATTACTTCGCAACGTTAACGTTGGCTCTGAAACAAACGATATTAAACTCTACGTTTGGAAGGACTTGGAACAATACCTTGGTTTTGGTGAACTAGTCCTCCACATGACTGACCGCATTTCATCATACATGAAATGTTACGTTTTCATTTCAAAAGTATTTGCTCTCGAGTTTTCAACATACCTTTCCTTGTTTGTCTTTAATTGAACACGATAAGAGGTTAGTTACATAGAAAAATATTCAGAACCTACGGCTAAATAAAGTAAGTAACCAAATTATTTTACAGCTTGATATAATGCTGAAACATAATATCAAAACATATTACATCCAGTCAGACACTAATTTCGCCAACTTTCTTATCTGTCTGTGAGAGATTTCTCCTCAAAATTGAAACACGAAGCAAATTGAGCGAAGAATCTGAGCGACATTTTATTATTATTATTAGTTGATGTTATTTTACAAGCGCTTTATATTTCCCAGTGTCATAAATCATAATGTCATTGGTAGATTTATGAGAATTATGAATTCACAAAAAAATGCTAGAGTACCTACAAAGTTGTCCACTAGGGTGGTCCATGAATGTATGGAGAAAAAAAAGTATAATAAATCTTATCTTCAACAGGCTTCTTTGGTTCTATTATGAAAATACAATATTATATCCTAAATTTGAGCTCATTTGATGACAATTTACTAGTTGCTATGAATTTCATATTTCCTAAGAAATCAAACTGATCCTAAAATGAAAATTTAAAGCGCTATATTATTAATTCAGTTATAACAAGTTGAAATTATGTATCAAATCTATCGAAAACATATCAAATTAAGAATTATTAAATAATTAATTTTCCTTCATACATTCTTGTACTGCGAAATTGTGTCATTTATAGCGACCTCTAAATAACGTTTAATTTGTCTGAAATTAGGTGTAGGTTTATGAGTATTGAAACTAAAAGAACCTGGGCCGCAATTCAAAAAATAAACACACACTGGACAGACACATTGGTCCAATGTGTGACCAATGTGTGACCAATGTGAGACCAATGTGAGACCAATGTTGAATGAAAATCTGTTCGAATTGCAAATGTCAATGTCGTTATAGCGTGAGTTGAGTTGGGTTGAGTTGGGTTGGAGCTGTGTCTGTCCAGTATGTGTGTTTATTTTTCGAATCGCAGCCCTCGTGGAGATAAAAAAATCACAACTTTATATTTTTGTACCACCCGATTGTCCACGTTATTTTGCAGAGGTGCTAGTCTAATAGTAACATTGAACTTCAGTCAAGACCATGGGCCGTATTCTAACTTTAAAACACGTTTCGACACGATCCAACTTCAATACTCCAATGCAACGCAATACAGCGACTGCCTAAGAAGGTGTACTGCCTTTTTGCCGAATTATGTTTCGTCAAATTTCATTTAGCAACCAACTCCTCTTTGGCATAATTTTACTACGTAATTTTTTTATTTCGCTACATTTTTATATTGCAAAATTTTATTACGTCAAATTTTATGTGGTAAATAATTGTGTAGCAAATGATTTGCTAAGGCAAATAACATATTGTCAAATAATTATGAAGCATATGATTTGCTTACTTGAATAACGATTCATCAAAACTGCTCCCAGACATAGGTAGGTTAGGGTTATTTTTTTATGACCCTAAAAACGAACCAGCTCCCAGAGATAGGTAGGTTAGGGTTATTTTTTTATGACCCTAAAAACGAAACTGCTCCCAGAGATAGGTAGGTTAGGGTAATTTTTTTATGACCCTAAAAACGAAACTGCTCCCAGAGATAGGTAGGTTAGGATTTTTTTTATGACCCAAAAAACTAAACTGCTCCCAGAGATAGGTAGGTTAGGGTTATTTTTTTATGACCCTAAAAACGAAAATGCTCCCAGAGATAGGTAGGTTAGGGTTTTTTTATGACCCTAAAAACGAGACTGCTCCCAGAGATAGGTAGGTTAGGATTTTATTTTTATGACCCAAAAAACGAAAATGCTCCCAGAGATAGGTAGGTTAGGGTTTTTTTATGACCCTAAAAACGAGACTGCTCCCAGAGATAGGTAGGTTAGGATTTTATTTTTATGACCCTAAAAACGAAACAGATCCCAGAGATAGGTAGGTTAGGGTTATTTATTTTTATGACCCAAAAAACGAAACTGCTCCCAGAGATAGGTAGGTTAGGGTTATTTTTTATGACCCTAAAAACGAAACTGCTCCCAGAGATAGGTAGGTTAGGGTTATTTTTTTATGACCCTAAAAACAAAACTGCTCCCAGAGATAGGTAGGTTAGAACTAGGTTAGATTTCATTATGCCATTCAATATGTTGCTAAATCAAGCTATGCCGATCAATACATTTGACGAAAACTTAATTGACATCTTAAAAAAATCCCAGGTAATAATTTGTCTAACAATAATTTATCAAATCATTAGTTGGGAAATGATGTCAGTGCGAAACGTTGAGTTGGGAAATAAAAATTTGCCCAAATAAAAATATGGGATACGTAGTTTGGGGAGTTAAAAATTTGCTAAATAATTTTCGTCGAAACATTAGTAAACCAGAATGCTGTTTCATTTCGATTATCTTCAGCGAAAATATTGTTTATAATTATGAAGAACAAATGACTTATCTTGCATAAACCATAATAGGAAGAAATAAGAAATAACTGGTCTGGATTTTATCCCACTAAGTATATGTATAGATATAGAAGCATTATAACTACTAATAGAAATTAAGACAGCATTTATCTTTTGAAGTACCTGATATTTTGGCATAGTTGCATGTGCCATCATCACTAAGACAAGGATAATATGTAGGGTAATTGTGCTAGTTTCCCGTCCAGGTCCAGGTTACCGCCCATTTGATTAAACTGCTGCAAATAAATGGGAAAAACTTTTTATGGTCAACAAATTTTGTATTTATAGTTTATACTTTAGTAGATTTTTTAATTTTTAGCTTTTATTTCGGGAAAAAATTTAATATAAACATATAAATAAGTATGGACGGAAAACTGACAAGAATGGACGAAAACTAGCACAATCACCCTACATGGTAAATATCCCGTTCCTAGTAGTAATATAAACACATAGTACAAACGTTATACTCGTAGAATAACGAAGGTAAAATTTAAAATTAAATCTTTTGTTATAAAATATTCTAGCTAGCGTATGTGACTTAAAGGTCCAAGATGGTGGCCGTTACGTACCAAAGTTATCCATTGAAAGAAGACATGAAAGTAAAAGCCTTCTATCTCTTTAGACTTATCATAAAACTGAAGACTGTAACAATTTCGACCTTATACTTGAGCGTGTAAAGAAGTATATTTTGATTGGGCGTAAATGTACTTACCTAATAGACATAAAAGTTAATGCGTTGTATCGTAACTGGGATTTTTACGTAATTTTAAGTAAAGTTTTTACGACTCTTTGCGCCGCCCAATTTAAGTTTGTCGATCGCTGATTCGTTTTTAAAATGAGTTTTGTTTTACTTAGGGTGGGAAAAACATTTTAACTAAACTTTAGTGGGAGTTTAGAGTTACTTAAATTTCAAATAAATTTAGTTTATTACGCCTGTACCTAAGCTACGCTCGTGGTGAATAATTTGCATGGAAACATGACAACAGTTTGTCGTGATTAGCTCTTCAGGTCAATGATGGCAATCGTTAATTAATATATTTATGCTAATGCTATATTTAAGCTGGTTCTTGAGTGGAGACCGTATGATAGCACACGCAGTGCTTGGCGCCCTGCAGCAAGGTGGAGCGACGATATCCGTAAGGTGGCGGGTACAGATTGGAAGAGGAGAGCTGAAGATCGAGCTCAGTGGCGTGCCACGGGAGAGGCCTATGTCCGGCAGTGGACTGATACAGGCTGATGATGATGCTAATGTTAGCATAAATATATTAATTCCACATGGACATGTGTCCGTCCCCGTCAGATCTCGATGCGGACGTGTTAGCACACTCAAGTCTGAGGACAGATGCCAAAGCTTCATTAAAAGAAATTCAGGATAATAAATAGCTACCAATAGCTTAATACCTGAGTCTGATAAAGATAAACACTTTTTATTTGTGGGAATTTTAATATTTATTTCGTAAGTATTTAGTTTTATTTAACCACTAAGTCTCGTCTACACGACAATGATAAACCCCCAACGTTTGGTGACGTCACCTATGCCGGATAGAACCAATTCCGATATAGCTTCAATCATTTACAATGTTTATTTTAATGCCGTCCTCGGAAGTGGACAATTTCCACAGCATGTTACAGTTGCGACGGAGACCTGAAGTGCTTGGTACAAGATACGGAAGGGAAGGGAACTGGTGCCCGTTTCTCAAAAGTTTGTAGCTTGTGGAAAAATCGTAGTGTACTTAAATAAGTAACATTATTTAAGAAATAAATAACAAATCTTTATTTTGAACCAAATTTTCCAGAATAAAAACAAACAATACGAGTAAGTAATAAATATTTGAGATAGTACAATTTTTGTTTTTATACAATTTACTTTTGCTTGACAATGTATATGCAAGAGTTTTATAAATTCTAAACTATAATATAAATTCAACAAAAAATTCTAAAGTCAAACTTCTCTCAACTAAACTAAAGTCAAACTTACTCAAGCATAAATGTGATGGACTGAATATGAAGCTGTTGTCACGACTTAGATGTACTCGCTGTTGAGAATGCGATTGGTACCGCTTTTTTTATTTGACTTTCTGAGTCGGGCGGTTTATCGCCTTTAAACTCCTTGACAGGACTGGTTGCGACTGCTGCGACAGTTATCGAGGTGATGAAAGTGCTGGAGATCGGTATCGCTTAAACCTTAACCCAGCTCGCAGACTGCAGCGTTACCATAAAGAGACCGCTTTATGGTCCCACTTCCGCAGCTCCGGTACAGTACACATATAAACTCGGTACATCGCGCCGAATGTAGTGTTGACTCCGCACACGTGCGTTCAGCTAAGAGAGAACAGTTGATTGGATGCAATTTATGAAAGGTACGGGAACTTTAAGGAAGCTGATTATCTCTCTTATTCTTGATTTAAAGCGAGCCTTGCATTAGTTGCGCAAATTGGGCGAGCCGCATACACACATGCCCAAATATTCATGTCATATTTACTGAGGGATATGAAAGAGACAACAAGAATACATAGTAATATACCATGTATGTACGCAGCCTATATAAAGGTGGTATTTATTATCTTTGATAAAGGTTAGTAATGCCGCGAGTGCAACGCACCATCGACACATTTGCGGCGGATACCTAAGAGGCAGTCTGGGCGCAACTTAAAAAAAATAGGCGCTTTATCATTACTACTTCGATAATCAGCCCCATACCTACCGGCCATTTTATCGTTTACGTAGGCACGTGTATAAAAAGTAATTGAAAACCAAGGACAAACAATTCAGTCCCGAAAATAAAAATAACAATATACATACTAAACGTGGAAGTGAAATGTCGGTATTTAATTTTAAAATCGACGAATCTAGTATTGAGCTAGATCTACAGTTTAAAATGTACGTGCTATGTTGTTGAAACTTGTGAAAATGAATAAGAAAACTCAGATTAGCTGGCTTTCTATTTCTAAGTTTATGGAATACAGAGCTCTCTGGGGGAGTGTTTTGTTTGAGCTCAAATATAGGCGAGTAAAAATGCCAGCAGTTCTAGTTTTCAATTTAACTCTGAGTCTAAATTACTTTTTCACGTGATTAAACATTATTAGTGCAAAAGATATTTTTCGTTTACCTTTTACAATAAATAAAAACAGCCAAGCGCGAGTTGGACTCGTGCCCTTATACACAGGACTTAAAGGTTACTGTTGCACGTCCACCTTTGGTTCGCCGACTTACATAATGTGTACAGCATTTCAGATCAATAGGTCCAGTAATTTCGGAGCAAAATGAATCTGTGACAGACAGAGTTGCACCATTACGGTTCGGAACCCCAAATAAAGATCGATTTGATGATAAATTCAACAAAATCAAGTACTTATGTATTTTATATTGGTTCATCTTTTTAGCATGTTAATGACATCTGGACTATCTGCTGTTTTTTATGATTTCCAGGGTCAGTCATTATAATTTACTTCCTATTTATTACTATAATTTGCAAACATACTTATATATAGGGTAATTGTGCTAGTTTCCCGTCCCAGTCCTGTTTACCGTCCAATTAATTAAACTGCTGCAAATAAATGGGAAAAACTTTTTAAGGTCAACATAGTTTATATTTATAGTTTATTATTTAGTAGATTGTTTACTTCTAAGCTATTATTTTGGGAAAAGCTTCAAGACAAACATATGAATAAGTATGGACGGAAAACTGACAAGAGTGGACGGAAACTAGCACAATCAATGATAGGTTTATTGTTTTAGATTTTTCTAATAACACCTTACAATACACCACCTGGCTAAGACAGTATTTGGAGTAAAAAATTAAGAATCGTAGTATTTGAAATAAGAGCTTAATATACATTAGCAATGTGAAAACACGTATCTACATCCTTTTGTGTAGTTTGTTCGTCCCAGCGAATCTAAATCGTCGCGCTAGCTATTCGTTCAACCGGTCATTCGTTCACGGTCTTTCGTTCAATCGGCTCATTGGACCGGTGCTGCTGAGTCGCCAGTGTTTGTCTTCATTCAATCGGTTGTCGCTTGTTCATTCCGTGCCGTTCCGTGATTGGAAATAGAGTTTCGATGCTTAGTAAATTAGTTCACAATTTCAGATGTTGTGTATTATTAGGTAGCAAGGACGTAACGTTTTTGCAAATAATGTATACTTTGCTTTTTTTTTTCATCATTTACAATAAAAAAATCGTAGGTTAATAAGTCCTTAACAAAATCATAAATAATTTACACTAATTAATAAATATAATACCCCTTGAATGTTTTTAGGGTTCCGTAGTCAACTAGGAACCCTTATAGTTTCGCCATGTCTGCCCGTCCGTCCGTCCGTCCGCGGATAATCTCAGTGACCGTTAGCACTAGAAAGCTGAAATTTGGTACTAATATGTATATCAATCACGCCGACAAAGTGGTAAAATAAAAAGTGGAAAATAGTAGTTTATGCAACTGTTACGTAATAAGGGTCCTTAAAACATGAGTGTGGTTTTATGAAATGAGCCGCAGGCGAATTTCATAATAAGATCACACGAGTGTTTTAAGGCCTAATTACGTACAGTTGCATACATTACTTTATCTACACACATATTGTAAGTACTCTAAGATGTGTTCAGAAGCCGAAGGCAAATGACCTGCATTACTAGTTAATAGTGCTGTAATATAACATACCCACAGTTGTAAGATTAATGAAAGAAATAAACTAGAACAGATAAGATAACTTTTATTTATTGTAATAGTTATAGTACACATTAACATTTTCACAATGAGAAATGTTTAACGGTGCTTGTGTTGTAGCAGGTGGATCCGGGTTTGCCGAAGAAGTGCATGGCATATTTATATTTATTACTTCTTTATTTTGTATCGAGTTTAGTATGTGGTTAGACATCTTAACTTTATTTTGAATTGATTCATCTATGTAGCCTTCAGCAACTGTTGTTGACTTCCAGCCCCCGTGGCGTTTTAAGGTTGTGATATCACCGCCTGCATCGACCAACAAAGTGGCCGACGTCCTGCGAAAGCAGTGTCCTGTATAATTTTTAGCATCCGGGAGATTCAAAAAACTTGCAACTGTTTTTCCAAGGCCTCCAAACTTATTGATGCCTATTTTGTTGTTTGGTGCATTTCCCAGCAGAGTAATAGAGAAAAAAGTTGGGTTCGGAGCATTCACCGGGGCGTAATTTCATGTATTTTTTGCAGAGATCACTGTAGCTGCCAGTTATTGTGAATGTGCGGTTAGTCTTCGTTTTGGTATTCCGTATTATGTAGTTACCAAAATTATGTTCTCAAGAATTTTTACATCATTGAATTTCAGATTATATAGTTCTTGTCTGCGACAAGCTCCCATTACTCCAAAAATAAGGCCCACCTGAAACAATATCAAAGAAAGTAAAATTTAGTATTTACTAATGCCTAGGAAACTAAATACTTTCAAGCATAGATACGTGAAATGCTTTAAAATTTCATTGAATACTTATACAAATATTGTGATAAGTTACCTTTGACTGAAGATAAAATGTGTCTGGTGCTTCATTCAAAAACTTATTTATTTGTTCGGGTGAAAATATTTTAGCTTTTTTTGGTTTATAGCCTTCGGATTTTCGTTTTAGTAAAGCAGTTAACTTGCAATATTTTGCTAAATCCACTTCGTGCTTGATATTAAGCGTACTTTTAACCATCGAGTAAATATCCCACAAGGTAGCAGGATTGAATTTCTGGGATAACTCTTCGAAGTACGCTAATAATACGTTTTCGGACATCGACGTAGTGCGTTTGTTCATCTGCCATTCTATAAAATTTTTATAGGCTTTCTCATATTTGGACCGTGATTTTTCTGGCAATAGGTTATTTGCGGCAATCGTAGCTGTATTTACGATATCGGGTGGAGTGTTAATTTCGTTTTCGGTATCACTTTCAATACTCATTTTCGGTCTATTAATTTTATTTTAACAACTGCAAAATATCTTCTACAAACAAACAACTGACAAGTTGACAACAGTAATGGCGGGCGTAAAATCCCTGTCGCGAGTTTTTTTTTGTCATAGACAAATGAACGAAAGTCCGTATTCTCATATCATTCGAGATCAAAAAGTCGGGTGATTTACGTTAAAAAGGTATCGAACTGACGTTTCGTATCGCCAAAATTTTAATATCTATGGAAACTAGAATAGGGACCCATTTAAATTTTGATGGTTTTGACAGCGGTTCCAAATTTGAAACTCATTGCTTAACAATATTTGAGCATACAACGTTAAAATTACGTTACTGCCGCAGATAAGAAACTTATCATAGTTAAATCGTTTGTTGTAATGCTTGTCATTGTCTACGGTTTTTGAACGCATTTTAGAGTACTTACAGTATGAGTGTAGATAAAAATGTTTTATTAGGGTACCTCCCCTATACGTAAAGAGGGGAGTGATTTTTTTTTTCATTCCAACCCTAACGTGTGATATATTGTTAGATAGGTATTTAAAAATGAATAGGGGTTTGCTAAAATCATTTTATGATAATGTAAATATTTTCGGAAATAATCGCTCCAGAAGTAAAAAAAAATGTGTCCCCCCCCCCTCTAACTTTTGAACCATAAGTTTTAAAAATATGAAAAAAATCTCAAAAGTAGAACTTTATAAAAACTTTCTAGGAAAATTATTTTGAACTTGATAGGTTGAATAGTTTTTGAAAAAAAATTACAAAATAATTTCTGAACTAAGTTTGTAATTTAACCGTATAAGCAGGTGATTATTGTACCTGTAATTTCTACAAAATCACAATGAAATGACGTGCTTTCAAATAAAGTAAAAACGGTGAAAATCGGTTCACGCAATAAAGAATTATCCCATAAAAATCATCTTCCATACTTTAAGCTCGCGCGCAATAGTTTACTTAATTTGCCGATAGATGTCGCTGTACGTGGAACGCTCATATCATATCCTACATGGCGGTGTTATTTTAACTCTTAAGTGGGGACACTAACTGTGACGGACGGAAAACTACGGAACCCTACACTGAGCGTGGCCCGACACGCTCTTGGCCGGTTTTTTTTATTAAGGTTCCCTAACAATTGTTGACATCGATACGTTGTTCAAAAACTTACAAGCTGACATTTTTCGGGAATGATGGCACAATTACTTACTTATAAGTAAATACCGCATGCAAACCATTTTGGACATACTTAGGTAGACTATAACATTGCATAAAGATTATATTTAAAAAAATTAACAACTATAACAAACAACTAAGAGCTATTGAGTATACTTATAATAGTACTTTTTTTATAAACACTACTACGTAAAAGGTAATTTGACTTAATTATTATTAATCGTATGGCTTTATTCCTGTCAATGAATTACAATTCTGTGAACAGATACGAAAGTATTAAAGTTTAACATCTAAATTAAGTAGCCAATCCCGTGCTTCCGGTGTTAGTGTTAATAAGTCTTGCATGCCTCCCGCAAAACGTCTTCTGGGGCACATTTCTACGATGTGTTGCACAGTTTGTATTGGCTCCCCACAGTCACATTCTGCTGTCGGTGACAGGCCCCATCTGTGTAGGTGGTAGTTACGACGGCCTACTCCCGTCCGGATGCGGTTTATGGTGACCCAAATCTTGCGTTGCTCCTTAAAGCCAGGTGGCAGTTTAGTGGGATCCATTTCAGAGGCACCATCCTGTTCTTGCCACTGCTTTTTCCACTCTGCGGAGACGTTGAACGGTACTTGCCCTTGTAGTTGACAGTCGGACCAGATAGGTTTACGAGACTGTAGGCGCGGTTGGGGTAGATGGTCCAGAGTGTCTCTGATCGGTAACGATCGCGTTGTCGCCTTAATCCACTCCCGCGCAGCAGCCTGAGTTCGTCTGATATCCGGTGGGGCTATATGTGATAAAGCGGGAAGCCATCTCGTAGGGGTAGGCAGCAAGCTGCCAGATATGGTTCGCATGGCGCGGTTCAGTTGTAAGTCTACTCTGCTGGTATGGGCGCTCTTATACCACACTGGTGCACAATATTCTGCGGGAGAATATACGAGAGCCATGGAAGAAGTTCGCAGCACGTCAGCTCGAGCACCCCACGAAGTTCCAGCCAGCTTATTTATGAGGTTCACCCGGGTCTTTACTTTTTGGGCTAAGTTTTCTATGTGGGCCTTATATGTAAGTGACCGATCTAACGTGACACCCAGATATTTGGGGTTAGAGTTGTGACAGATTTTCTGACCGCAAAAAGTAACGTCCACCTCTTTTTTTGCTAGGCTGTTTATTAGGTGGAAGGCGGTTACCTCCGTTTTTGATGGATTCGGGCAAAGTCTCCATTTGACGTAGTACCGATTTAAGGCGTCAAGATCTCGCATAAGCACGGCTTCGCCAGCCTCATAGGTCTTAGTCTGAATCGTGAGTGCGATATCATCAGCGTACAGGAATTTGTGGCATTCAGTAGAAGGCATGTCGCTGGTATATATGTTAAATAGAAGTGGGGCTAGGACTGAGCCCTGCGGAAGTCCGTTCTTTAGCAATCTGTATTTGCTGGATTTATCATCCAACAGAACCGTGATCTTTCGTGGCCCCATCATGTTCCCGAGGAGACGAAGGATTTTTGCAGATGGAATTATCTTGCCTACCTTATGAATTAGACCGCTAATCCAGACAGTGTCATACGCTGCTCTCAGGTCTACGAAGGCAGCCAGAGTTTTTTGGCCTCGCTGGAATGCTAAGTGCTAAGACCTGATCACAGCAACTTCTACCGGCCCGGAAGCCTGCCTGCTCAGTGGGGATATTGTTGTCCACGTGCAAATCATTTGGTATAAATAATATATTTTCGCACACATTTTATAAATTTACTAAGCGGTTCAAAGTCTGCACAATGTTTTGACAATGTATTAGGCTAATTAACAAAAGTGGTAATATTATTCACTTAGCAACTGCAATTAGTGGTCTTTGTACTCAAATTATTCGACAAAATCAAACAATGCCCGGCGGTAACCCTAACAAAAGAGTAAATGCAGGTCATATTAACCGAAACCTTTATTCAAATTCAGCCATCGAATTCAGCTCTCATCTTTGTAAGCGTTTCATTATTCATTTAGAAATAAATCTCACTTCAGAGGGAAGTTTGAAGCGGGTCATCAATAAAATAAACAGTAAGTATCCTCAGCCGTCGATGCCCGGGCTTCGGAATTACGCATTAATGGCAAAATGGCCTGACCAGAGTTCAGAATGTATAAGACTACGTTCTGTCTCACTCTGGAAACGGCGTGTCTGGGTTTTGAAAAATGGTTGTTGGAATTTTATTAAGTCAATATTATAACATAATAATTAAGACATAATTATTTTTAGTAATCTTACCGTATACATACATATACGGTAAAAATATTTAAAACTAAAAAATAAAAGAAAAAAGCCTCGAGTTTGACAACCACAAGCATTACCAGTGGCGTTTACGCTACATTGCGCAGGTGCAGAGTAGGTAGGGTGATTGTGCTAGTTTTCGTCACAATACTAACAAATATACTATGAAATACCTACTTCTTATTTTTTCATTAACATTATTCCGGTAAAAACCCTATCTCTAGGATTTTTTTTATCTCTGTCCCTTAATATTTTTAGGCTACTATTCTTAACATTTATTTTACTTCTATTTAGTTCTACTTTTGTAGTTGGTGAATTTTTGTAGTTATTCGCAAAATTTCTCAGACTGCAACTGATATATTCCATGCATGAACTTTCGAAAGGGAAGCGACAGATTGCGATAACAGTGTGCAATAGACTTCGAGCCTATTCATGCCTGCGTCACAGAGGAGAGTTGAAAAACAGAGGAATTAAGAGCGATCGCTAACAGATTTTTGCAGCGATGGAGTCCTAACGAAACTCCGTTCTTTATCCACTGTCAAACGAAACAAATATCATCCGTCTACCGAACATTGTTGAATCGGTGCAAAGTTCACACCTTTTTGTTGCAGTTGTCATGATTTACGATGCGGTTCGAAACGGACGTCTGTTTAAAATTCACACATTATCATAAATAATCATAAAAACCAGCACCTCCTCCAAAGTACAGACAGCCTGTGTACGCCATGGATTTATATGAAATGGATCTAATTCTTCAAAGTGAGGCTGAAAGAGAAGGTTATCTAGTGGACTGTGTCTCGTTTTGACTAAGGAGGTAATAACGTCATCAGACAGTCAAAATGTCAATATGTGTCAAATGTGACAATTTTGTAACGAGTGCGAGTGAGATATCGCCCCCTACATTATGCTATCTATCGGACAATTTGTACTACTTTTTACTAGTCACCTATGAACGACTGTTTTACTCGGTAATAAGGTTCAACTGTGGTTAGGGAAAAAGTGTAAGAATTAGATCCACTTCATATAAATCCATGGTGTACCCTTAAACAACTGTTAGGGCACAACCATAATGATTATATTACGTACATGGTATCTTCAAATGAACAATATCAATATTACTGAAGAACTCGAAATATTTTGATTTGTTTAGTTTAAGTAAGACACACTTCTTCTTCTGAACTTACTTAAACTAATATTGTCTTCGGTTGCCGCGATAGTTATTCATGAAATAAAACAATTAAAAACGGATTTTATCGCGTGTACTGAGCTTAATTTACATCCCGACGTTTCGAACACTTTACAGCGTTCGTGGTCCCCCCGACCCGTCCCGTGGTCGACCCGTTGACCACGAACGCTGTAAAGTGTTCGAAACGTCGGGATGTAATTTAAGCTCGGTACACGCGATAAAATCCGTTTTTAATTGTTTTATTTCATTACTTAAACTAAACAAATCAAAATATTCTATATTGACATCTACCTATATAGATGTCATATACAAGGGAAAAAGTAAGCTAGGCCTCCGATACCCAGGGCTGGGACCGACCCAGCGTCTTCTGCATTCCCAGCAGATTTTAAATATCAATATTAAATGCGCTGGTAAGTAAACTCTAGGGTACAACAGCTACATGATACAATTAGTATTAGGTATATATTTACCTACTTACAACGTTAAATAAACGAGCCAATTAAATACGATACGTACCTACATGCTTACCTTAAAGCGAGTATTGGGCTCGGTACTTATTATTACTTTTTGAATTTAGTTATCAAGGTAGGTGAGAACCTGTGAACAAGCGAACAGCAAGTGTTAGGCACTTAGGTAGGTAGTCATGACTCAGACGTTTTTCGCTTCTCGTTTCCTGTAATATTTTATTTATTTCATATCTCAAATAGACGGATTTTTATCCAATATCGGCTTATGCTTGAAGTATTTGGATTCATATAATAGATATTTCGGTATTATCTTCAGACTTCAGACAGAAGGATTAAACATAGTCAGCGATCCATGATTTGAAGAATTAAATGTTACCTATTACCTAAAAATCATAACATACTAGTAAGAATAACAAGTAAAGCGTCGGATAAAAAATCTAATTGTAATTTTAATACCTATAAAAATACATCATTCATATACAACCTGTTACTTGAGCCACTAAAAACCCCAGACACCCCAAATGATTTTTATTATTGCTAATTAATCTAGAGTATTTCTTTTTCAATCGGTTAATTATTTCGAAAGATAATCGTATGTTTATTTTTCCTTGCAATTCTATTCAATTGTTAACTCTACATTGGTTGCGTTGTTGTCGCATCTCTACATGTGTCATATCATGTCAACCTATCAACTTACTTTGACAATTTGTATAACATGACATAAGATGACATACTGTAAGCATCACATTACTTTATATATGTATGTGGCCTTATATGGATAGTTACCTATTTGTGGTATGTACCAGGTTTTATACTCGTTGGTTGTTGTCTATGGTCATTGTTTAGTTTTTTTTAGAGGACTGTGAGATATGACTTTTGTGGGGAACAGACACAGATGAACAATTGGAAAAACGGATACTAAATAACTAGTGGTTTTGTTATATTTAATTATTAATAAACAATAGTTAAACTCAGCTACGTCGTTTGTTTCTATAATACTTAGACAAAGAAAAACAAATTTGTCAAAGCTGCCAGCCATTATTAAATATTCAACCTCTATCTCCTAACCTCTCAATAGATTGATAAACTGTAGTACTTATTAGAAACTTTTAGACTCGACACGTAAAAAATTGGAAAATTAACGAAAAAGTATACCCATGTTAAGATATACTACAATCGATTCCACTCTCGATTCCGAATAAACAGTTTTCAGGTTTTTAGTCTTGGAAGTGACACGTTGTATATTCTAATATATATTTTCTCAATAGGTATTATTTCATAGCATAATAAACAACGAGTAACAATGTAAAGGAGTTACAGACTCAAACAAGATTTACTGAAAATATGGCTCGTGAAAATTTATAACCGACCAGTCTTATACCGTAATAAGACTGTCAAAGAAAGTACCGCACGAGTCGTTCTTGCGGTACTATTGTGGGGCCATTTTTTTGGGCTGATTGTGTATCCCTAGTATTATTTGATCGGTGATAATAAACAATACATCTCATCCAGATTATAAACTTACAATACTGTTTCACTTCTAAATGCTACTCTCGAATCTAGGTCGCTATTCTCGCCTGAATGGAAGAACGGGACAAAACGTTTCTTTATTTCATTAGAATGCATTCACGGGGAGTCTATTGTGAAGGTGTAAGTATCGTATCGTCTGATGACCTAGTGCCAAGAAAATGACATTTAGGAATAAACATTTACTTAAGAATTTTAATTTTTAAGTATACTTTTAATTAAAGAAGACTCATTAAGTCTCACTTTGCGTAATGTCCTAGCTATAACAGCGATACAAAGCGTCGCAATACTTTTTACATTTACCGATACGACCATCAAGAAAAGAGCGTATCATATTCTAATTTCAAAATATTTAAACAATACGTTAAAAACTAATATATCTCAAGTATAACTCCAACACACAACAAATAATCTACCAATATTTAAGTTGTTTGGAGTTGCATCCGAATATTTTTTTAATCACCAATAATGCGTATCTTCCTATTTTCGTACAAGTCACAAAAAAAAAGTGTGTGTAGTGTGTAAGTAAAATAATAAAAAGGTGTATAACATATACGTGTATATTATATTACCTACTATTGTTATGAGCGAAGTTTTCCAGCATTCTTTTATGTAGGTACTTATGTCGCGGAATGGCAATATAAGTACCGAAATAGCTGAGAACATCTCGTGATTCGTAATATCACATTCATATTTATACCCATACTGGGTATACGAATTCTACTCACCATAACTACATATTTACGACCTCCTAGCCTAACTATTCGGTAGTGACTGCCTATGATGCAGGAGGTCCGGGTTCAAATCCTGGTCAGGGCATTTATTTGTGTGTTTATCATGGATATTTGTTTGTTGTATTTACTTGAATACATAGATAACATCCATAACTCAGGACGATATATAAAATAGACGACGAATAGTTTTGTATGGGAGCGAATACGCCGCGAGTTCGCCGCGTACGAGTTTTGTATAGAAATCGCTTTTAAATCGCTCAAGTGTGATAAGGCCCTAAGACGTTTATGTTACAAATAAAATAAAGTCCGATAGAGTTATCCAACGCTATAATATCTACCCGTAGAGTTGGTACACAGGCATCGCATCTTCACTATAGCGACAAAACAAAAGAAGTCACAAAACAAAATAAACAACTTCAAAGTTCCCAACGGAGCAAGATCCAGACTTATTCTTTGAGCTCTACAATAACTATTTTCATTGATAAATTTATAACTTTTATAACCGTCTGCTGTATACTGTATCTGTGGTTGAAACGTTTTATTTATTCAAAAGCAATAGAAACTTTATTTTCTCCTCCACTCGAAACGACCTGCTTTGAAAACTTTGTAAAATACGTATCTGAGAAATGAATTTTACTCGATATTTTCTTCGTAGGTAAGTACCTGACCAAGATATTCGTACAGTCATGGACTGTAATTAGGGAATGCAAACCGGTAAATAATTGCATAGAAATTACCGGTTAACCGGTAAATTACCGGTAATTCTCATACAAAATATTAACCGGTTGCATTCCCTAACTGTAATTGTTAAACCAATTACGGTTCAAGCTATTTTCTTTACTTACTGCATGAAATGTCCAATGTAAAGTGACCCCTAAATGGCTCAACAATTAAAGATCGTATAACACTGGGTACCGGTAACTAAAACACCTAATCACTTTGAGATCAACAATTGTTTATTCCAATCACAGTTACAGTGTGAAAACATATGATATATCCAACAATTCTCATCACCCGAAAAACCGCCAAAAGGAGCTGACCCTTGACAGCCTAAACGTCAGAGCAATGACAGCTTCTTTCTTTTTTTTAGGCCCAAAACGAACTGTCATATCTTTACAACAAATTTAGCCAAAGTTATTAATTTTAATCGGTAAAAACAAACATATATTCTAAATAATTCGTCCAAATTAATGAAATTACATATTTTGGATGACTTCTTCGGCTAGAACCTTACACTCGTGACCCTTACACAGTCCAGAATCAGATAAAGACACTGGGCTTATTTATAGGTATCTAGTGTTATGACCTATGAGGGTAGCCCAGACCAGGAGGGTTGCGACCATTGATCATGAATGAATGGGTAAGTAACAATAATAATGAATAGGTAGAATGTTTACAAATAAAGGAAAAGTGGAAAAATCCACAGCCTCAAGGTGAGACTCGAACTAGCGACTCCGGGATACATTCCCGGCGCTCTGACCAACTGAGCTACTGACACTTACCCGATAGCTGCGAATTTCTCCACCTTATCCTTTATTAAAAAATGCGTGCGTAAAAGTGTGCTTTATGCGTCTTAGGGGGAAGCCTAGCGACATCTGCCGAAGTTCATCAACTTCTCAACCGGCCATTGGAGTCCCAAGTTGTATTGAGAATTCACCGATAACAATTAATGCTAGTGCATTAATACCTACTACAATGTTAGGGTTATAAAATTTTTAGACATGGTCAAGTTTGGTGCCTAATTATCTCGCTATAATAATAATAATAAATATTATTTATTGTGCACCACATGCGTAAAGAGGAATAATATACAGCGCTATGTGATTAATGTTCCATTATTTAGTTGGTATTAAATACATGCAGTACCTATCTTCACATATCGCCATGATCATAGAATTTTTTTCAGCTTATGTTCGAGTTACGTATTAATGGTAGCACGTAGGTAGGTACATATATGTATGCAATACCTAGGTACATTACATTTATCATAATCTATCTAAAATATGATAGATAGAAGCATAAAAAACAACATAGGTTAGCACATTAGTAATCGGAATAAACACAGAAATACATAATTTACTTATTTTGTAGTGGTAGCGGAGCGGCCCGAAGACCTATAAAAAGCCATTGAATATCAGTGTTTTTCCGGTCTCACAGTTCTATACTTAGTGATATCCCTTATGATACCAAAGAAAATACACACTCACGCCGCGAACGCGATAACGCTAACTCAACTTATGTCATCATCGGTAATTATTGACTAGATACAAACTAAATACTGGCACTTGCAAATATTATAACACAACATAACATAACATAAATACTCTTTATTGCACACCTCAAATAATAGACACAAAGTATACACAAGACACAAACAAAAAAGCAGAGGCAAAACAATTTGCGGTCTTATCGCTAAAGAGCGATCTCTTCCAGACAACCTTTGGGAAGCGGAAACCTTTGTAAATTAAAAGAAAAGTAGGTGTTGCAAAGCAAATAAACCAAACATTAATAAACTTACACATATAAAAGAAAGAAAAATATATAAATAAAAAATAAATAAACTTACATATAGGGTTGCCAGATCGACTGACCCTATTATCGGGAGAATAAAAGGAATTTTCGGGATTTTGGGACTTTAGTCGGGAGAAACAAAAAAAATCAAATTAAGGTAAATACAGTAAAAACAACAACATTTAACATTATTATTACATAGTGCGCTACCGATAGAAATGTCTACATAATTAAATACTAATAAAAAAATCGGCAAAGTGCGTGTCGGACCACGCATAATGGAGGGTTCCGTAGCTTCAATGGTATAAGAAAAAAACTAATACCAAAAGGTCGTATCTGCTTATGGAAGAAGTTTTTTAGATATAACTCAAAAACGGTTTAACCGATAATTTTCAAAATAATTTACATTGAAAGAATATAGAAAGATGTATCTTTTTTCTTGATTTATTTTGGACTAACGATACAAAAGTTAGAGTTGAGGGGATATATTTTTTTAGACTATAAGAAATTATTTTGAAAATTTTTACATAATCAAAAAAAGTTTTAGAAAACCTCAAAGTTATTTTGAAAGCCCTATCGATTGATGTGCAACAAGTTGATATTTGTGAAAAAAAAGTTGATATTTAGTTACATTTAGTGCCCCCTTTACTACAAAACTAAGTAGCGGCATACAAAACATACCTCTTGATAACATACGGACGGATAGACAGAAAGACATGTTTTTGCCACTTTGGCTGCGAACGGAATCCTAAAAAATTACAATACGAGTATTTAACCAAATATAAAAAGTACCTAATTTATTTTTAGCTTGCCACATGTATTTTGTGTTGCTTTTCACAGATTTAACTACATTTTGTTCTTTTTCACTATTTATAGAAGACTCGAAATTCAAACAATTTTCCTCAAAATTGAGTCAAATTATTAACTCTGCTTTTATTAATTCCATGCATGTTCGGTTCCTTTCGTTTTTTAGGGTTCCGTAGCAAAAATGGCAAAAACGGAACCCTTATAGTTTCGTCATGCCCGTCTGTCCGTCCGTCTGTCCGTATGTCACAGTATGTCCATTTTACTCGAAAACTATAAGACGTATCTTAATAAAGTTTAGGCATAAGGTGTATTTTTGATGCCTCTATTTAGTTATGTAGTTAAATTGCAGAAAAAAGTATTTTGTGGCGCTCCATAAATATAACTATATTTAAAAATATTTTTTAAATCATATATCAACATGTTGTACATCAATCGGTCTTTTAAAATAACATAGATGTTTCTTTGAACATTTTGTAATTATGTAAGTGAATATTTTCAGAAATAATCGCTTCGAAAGTCAGAAAAATTGTCTTTAACTTTTGAACCGTAAATCCAAAAAATATGAAAAAAATTGAGGAGATGCAACTCATCACATACTTTCCACGAAAATTTTTTTGAACATTATCGTTTTAGCCAATTTTGAGTTATCTTCAAAAAACTTCTTCCATAGGCATCAGATACGAACTTTTGGTATTAGTTTGGTTCTTATTCCATTGAAGGTGCGTGCGGTGAATTGAACCCTCCATTATGCGTGGTCCGACACGCACTTGGCCGGCCGGTTTTTTTGTATACAATTGTTCAGTAAACTAAACATTCTTTCACAATACATAAGAATTGCTTACTGGAATGGATAGCACGAAACACATGCCCCGGGAATTCGGAACTAACTTAATTATTGTTTCGATACCTTAAGAACAACTGTAAAAAAGTAATGAAATAAACGCATTGGTATTTTTTTTTAATGAAGTTGTTTTTCCGGGAGATATTTTAGTTTGTCGGGAGTCGGGAGGACATACAAAAATTCGGGAGAATCCCGCCAAATCCCGACCGTTTGGCAACCCTACTTACATAGCTCATACATACATACATACATATATATTTAATAAATATAATAAAATAAGAAAATATAAACTAGGACCACACACACTACATGCCACAGGTTGTTATGTGTAATAAATAAATATTTGATTGATTGTGTGTAATTGTAGGTACAAAATTACAGCTCAATCGGTCATGTAAAGTACAATTTTCAATTGAGCGAAGGAGTTTGACAGGAAGTAGGTACGACATTAAAGAGTGACGCACGTGCCGTGCGGTCGTGAACAGGCCCAGTAACTTCTTAACAAAAGTGTGTCCTTCTTAAATTGCATATAGTTCAGCATTTGAAATGAATTACCGATTTTTAATACTTATATATGACTTTCTAAATAAAATTAATATTCAGAGTGTTTTTCTACTCCGCAAATAATTATTTTGGATTTAATTTTTTTTAATTTCAAAATGAATTTAATCAATTTTAATATCATTGTGGCGCCATCAGTTTATCGCCTTTTGACGGACACTTTTGTAACATAGAGATTTATATCCTTCTTGTACCATCCATAATTTAAACATATGTTTTTAGATATAGCAACATTTAGAACCGAATTTAAACGATATTATACTTTGCAATTTCTCGGGCCTAAACAGTTTTGCACCCTGCCTTGCTTCACTCCTTCGACTCCCTCTGTTTCCTATCATTTATTACATCTCTCTAACTGACATATCGGGCCCGAGAAATTGTAAAGTATAGTACTGGTTGTTGTCTATGCTGTCTATGGATTATGCTGTCAATCACAGCTAAATTCAAAACAAGTATCTACTAAGTTATGGATGGTATAGGAATATATCTTGTACCATCCATATACTACCAATAAGTAGTCTGTGATTCAAAATAAATATGTCATGTAAAAAAAATTAGTTTCGTTTTGGCTTTTGCTTTAGTTATAGCGTACCTACTTGAAATGTATTTGGTTAAATATATTGTATAGGTAATATTAAGTGCCGTCCGCAACCGTTGAAATTAGGAAAAATAGCGCTACTACCACTTTGCCTATGCCCGGGGAGTACCAAAGGGAGAAGCAGCAATGAAGATTATTTATTTTACTTAAATTTCATCATTTTCTACTACGATAACCACAAATATTTTAAGGTAAGAATAAGAAATATATTTCATGCATTTTTATCATAATATTATTACCTGTTCCGGAAAATTTAACTTATTTACATAATTATATTATTACCTTAATATTATATTATAATAAACATTTATATTATTATCTTAATCATGAACTAAACGCACATAATTATAGAGGATACCTTTATCACCAGCCACAACAGTAAATAAATTGTTACCTCAAAGTCAGGGGTACCTGCAGTAGTGATACCGAAAGAAGGGAAGGCAAGGTAGGGAAAGGTAAAAAGGGAACTAGTAAGCATGTATACTAGCAGAATATATTATGTATGCAGTAACGCGTTGTACTTAACACATTTGGCAGAGACAAGCAAACAAGAGACAAGCAAGCAGAGGATAACGACGTAAAAGGATATCAATATTATGTTTCTGTTGAAGAAGAATTAAGGATGCATTAAGTGAAGCAATGCCACCTGGGCAGTAACTATAGCGGCTGCAACTTCAGGGAACTTATCTGCGTGATGACTGATGAACGGTTGAACGCAACATGCGTCCATAGTGTCCCTACACATCTCCAGTACCATTTTACACTGTAGAAAACCAATAAATGAATATCTATCTATACCATATACTAAATATCTCTATACTCCGCTTAGCGCGTTATTTCTTTGAAACCAAAGCTGCCAAAACCGAGGGGTGCGGGAGGGGAACCGAGCGATTGCATGCAATGCTAGACAGGGAACGCGCGATTGTTCCGTGGTGCATAAGAGAGAGACAAACATTAATGGGTGCCATGGTAACACACTTGTTTACTGTCACATCAAATAATTACAATTATATTTAGAGTCTGTCCGGAAAGACAAGTGTCGTAGAATGTATGAGCTTCCTTATAAACTACGACACTTCTCTTTCCGGACAAATTTTAATGGGTAATTAAGATAAAAAACCGGCCAAGAGCGTGTCGGGCCACGCTCAGTGTAGGGTTCCGTAGTTTTCCGTCCGTCACAGTAAGTGTCCCCACTTAAGAGTTAAAATAACACCGCCATGTAGGATATGATATGAGCATTCCACGTACAGCGACATCTATCGGCAAATTAAGTAAACTATTGCGCGCGAGCTTAAAGTATGGAAGATGATTTTTATGGGATAATTCTTTATTGCGTGAACCGATTTTCACCGTTTTTACTTTATTTGAAAGCACGTCATTTCATTGTGATTTTGTAGAAATTACAGGTACAATAAACACCTGCTTATACGGTTAAATTACAAACTTAGTTCAGAAATTATTTTGTAATTTTTTTTCAAAAACTATTCAACCTATCAAGTTCAAAATAATTTTCCTAGAAAGTTTTTATAAAGTTCTACTTTTGAGATTTTTTTAATATTTTTAAAACTTATGGTTCAAAAGTTAGAGGGGGGGGGACACATGTTTTTTTACTTCTGGAGCGATTATTTCCGAAAATATTTACATTATCAAAAAATGATTTTAGTAAACCCCTATTCATTTTTAAATACCTATCCAACAATATATCACACGTTAGGGTTGAAATGAAAAAAAAAATCACCCCCCACTTTACGTATAGGGGAGGTACCCTAATAAAACATTTTTTTCCACTTTTTATTTTACCACTTTGTCGGCGTGATTGATATACATATTAGTACCAAATTTCAGCTTTCTAGTGCTAACGGTCACTGAGATTATCCGCGGACGGACGGACGGACGGACGGACGGGCAGACATGGCGAAACTATAAGGGTTCCTAGTTGACTACGGAACCCTAAAAACGGTTTACCAGTGAAATTAAATGCCAAAATTTTGCAGACCAGATGTTATAGTGTTTCTGCGTCACAATTAAATGCAACAATAATGCGTTTTAATGCCGCAAGCAAGCGATGTTACATACAGGACTGAAATAAAAGACAACTTTCTCTCTCACACCGTCGAGTGAAGCGACTGTATGCGTGGCAGCGGGGTTCGCCCGGCTATGCGGCGTCTTGGGTTATTAGTCTATGATCTATACATATAATAAACGCGTAAGGAGAAAAAAATGTACATTGAAGATATTTTAGAAAAACTTATTCGGGGGGTCTTAGAAACGTTGACTGAATACATTTCAGTGATTTTTGGAATTCTTGTCTGTCTGTCTGTCTGTGAATTTGTCCGCGCACTACGTAAAAACTACTGTACAGAATTTTACGAAATTTTGTATAGTAACAGTTTATACCTCGGAGCAACATATTAAAAACATAATTTTCATAAAAAAATTGTTCTCAAAAGTGGTCACAGATGGCGCTGTGTAGGTACCCTGTAAACTGTATACAAACATTATTTAAAGGACGTCTTTAAATTAAATTAAGCGATCCGGTCTGTTGCGTTCTGCCGAGGTTTATACCATGGATTTTTAAATAGTCCCGTCCCACTGGCAATATTTTGAGGGTTAAGTTTAGAAAATTCTAAAGTCACTTTTATTGAAGTTGGAAATACAGTGTGTACATGAGAATCTTTCAGTGCGTTTTGTGTCATATTCAATTGGTGCTTTTTTTGTAATTCAATAATAAAAGTAAAAAATGTAATTCAGTAAAAGAATATTAGAGTTACAAAATATAACTGTTTTGTATTTAGAACAGTTTTATTGTTGCACAAAACCAGTTTGTGTCATTTACGTCGAGTGCAATTTGATATAGTATGACAACGCTAAAAAACTTCGTATAAAAAATTAGAGTTAATAAAATAAGGATTAACTATATCATCACCTTAAAATACGTAAATAAAATCAATATGTTTGACACATATTGATTTTATTTACGTATTATATTAAGCAATGAAAATTTAAGTTTCTTGGTAAATTCGTTTTTTTAGGCTGTGATCGTTTCAATAAATTATTAAAGTCACCAGAGTTCACATTATAATAATCACAAAGGGATTTTAAAGTAGATATTTCAATTTGTGTCACTTTCATCAATGATATTTCGACAAAAATTAAACAGAAACAATATTTGCGTTCAGACTAAGTCCTAACTATAGCGCGTGACCTTCATGGCAAGCCTGTTCGGCGTGTTTCTGTAGTGACTACTAGAAGTAGACCCCCGGCTCGCTTCTTAATAAGTTAAACCATGGGTCAACCAGGCGCTGGAATCTTAGCAGTTACGATGTAGGTACTTGCTCACGGAGGCGCGCGCGGGGTGATCTAGCTGACATACTCGACAAAGGAACTGAGCGGTGGAGCGGGGCGCGGGTAGCCGGGGAGTGGGGCAATGAACTCGTGCTTGTCTCGCCCCGACGTACCTTTTAAGCGGTAGCTTACTGTTTGTTTGTGTTTTGACTAGATTTTTGAGTACATTTTCGAAGATTTCAAGCATCGTGAAGTATGGGTAGAAAACGCAACGTATATTCTTTGTTTTAGTTTCGTTTTATTTTTGTTAATATTTTGTTATTATTTTGTCTTTATTTTGTTTTTATTTTGTTTTCATTTTGTTTTTATTCTGTTTTTATTTTGTTTTATTTTATTCTTTTTTTTATACCATGACGGTGGCAAACAAGCATACGGCCTGCCAGATAGTAAGCCGTAGCCTATGGATGCCTACAACTCCAGAGGTGTCACATGCGCGTTGCCGACCCCATTACAAAAAGGAGGAGAATATCTCGGCCATTTTTATTTTAGAGAAAAGTTTTTCAGATAAAACACGCTTATTTTAGCGTTTTCTATACGGAAAAATCATAAAAAGTACATGGTATAATGACGTCCCGTCGATGGTTTTTTTTTCGAAAACCAAATTATACAGGGTGTTTGGTAATTCGACCTATTCCTTGAAAGGAGTTATTCTAGAGGTCATTTACAATATCTTTAGCCCAGTCAACCAGGGTTCTAAATTCAGTGGTTTTCTAGTTATTCGAGGTTTTAGTGTTTTTCAAAAAAACGCAATCTTCCGGCCTTAAAATGGCATTTGTATAAAAACTACATGAATAAGAATGGTTAATTATTTATTGTCTAGTAGCCAATGAACAAAAGGTTACTCCGAACAAAAAAAAACATGTCATAAAAATTAAGACTTAGAAATAAAAGGTAATAAATCACAAGCCATCTTACGTGTTTTATTTTTTTTCAAAATCAAAGACGATTATATATAGACGAAATACTTCCCAAGGGCAACCTGTTATGGACCTGGACCCTCAAAAGATAAAAGTCAAGATAAGATGAAAGATAAGGTAAACCAAGCACACAAAGAGAAACAAAAGTGACACAAACAAACTGCTTTCGGGTCTGGTACGCTTCCAGTACACCCGCTACCTGCTCTGTTATTATTATTATTATTTTCAATAATTTAGTGAATCATGTCAACATATGTACTTTTTCGGAAAGGTTATGAATTGAGGAATCCATTTCAGTTATTTTTACGCGAAGTGTCATACACATTTTTTATGGTATTCGTCTTTGATTTATAATTTTTTTTAAAGTACGATAGCTATTGATTTATTACCTGTTATGTCTAAAGTCTTAATTGTTTGACATGATTTTTTTTTAAAGAACCTTCTGTTCACTGGATGCCAGTAAAGAAATAATTAACCATCCTAATTCATGTAGTTTTTTTTTATTGCCATTTTAAGGCCGGAAGATGGCGTTTTTTTGAAAAACACTAAAAACTCGAATAACTCGAAAACCACTTAATTTAGACCCCTGGTTGACTGGGCTAAAAACATTGTAAATAACCTCTAGAATAAACCCCTTTCCAGGAATAGGTCGAATTACCAGTCACCCTGTATACAAGTTCAGAGTCCATTATCTCGGCCATTTGTGATTTTAGAGAAAAGTTTTTCGAATAAAACAAGCTTAGTTTAGCGTATTCTATAAGGAAAAATCATAAAAAGTACATGTTATAATGACGTCCCGTCGATGGTTTTTTCTTTGAATTCCAAATTATATACAAGTTCAAAGTCCATTATCTAGGCCATTTTTGATTTTAGAGAAAACTTTTTAAAATAAAACACGCTTAGTTTAGCATATTCTATACGGAATAATCATAAAAAGTACACGTTATAATGTAGTCCCGTCGATGATTTTTTTTTCAAAGTCCAAATTATATACAAGTTCAGAGTCTATTATCTCAGCCATTTTTGATTTTAGAGAAAAGTTTCTCAAATAAAACACGCTTATTTTAGCGTATTCTCTACGGAAAAATCATAAAAAGTACTCGTTAAAATGATACCCCGTCGCCATTTTATTATTTAAGTCCAAATTTTACTCCATGTAGTTAATCTTCAAAGTAAGGTAACTTAAAAGTTTTTGAGTTAAAAAAATGTTTCTAATAAAACTTGCTTATTTGAGTACATTATACACAATAAGACAAAAAAAAGTATGTCATAATGACACCATTTCAACCAACCCCATAACTTTCAAAACTATTGAGTTAAAAAAAAATGTTAAAGAAAAGTTGCTTATTTGTATGTATTTTATACAATAAGTTAATAAAAACATAGCGTTATTATGACATCTGATGAAAAAATTATTAAGCCCAGCCCGGCTCTTTGCTAGTCCAACCGAGAGGCAGATAACGAAATTTCGATTTTCGCGTTTCACGATTGGCACTCTGTAAACAAACCGCCTTGATGCATAAATTACATATTTATTAATTACAAATGATCTGTGACAATTTGTCAAAATACTGTTTATATGGTAAACTAGGTTAACCGTGGCACACAGATCCGCCGTTGCAGTCCGTTACGGACTACGGTGTAGTCATACGTTATATCACCATTAATTACTTAAGTTTTATATTACTGCTTTATTTACTATGAAAAATAAAGAAGAGCGATTAAAAACTCGCTGTTTGTGTTTGTCGCACTTATTACTATATGTATGTATAGAGCAATAATGTATAGAAAACAAACGAGCTGCTAGGCAGCCTGGCCGGTACATGCACCCCGCCCGCGCCTTACCCTTCCCTGCGCATGCCCTTTACGCAAAAAAAGTTTTTGTTTTGAAAAATAAAAATAATCCATTGATTATAACGACACAAATTTCAAACATGGTTTCGATACGCTTTTATAAAAATACTAACGCAAACATGAATAACTTTAATATTTTATTGTACTGTTAACAGGGTTCTACAAGAAACAATTTTTAAATAAATAAATATCATTGATTAATATGGCACAAATTTATTCAAATACTAGATACCGATATTTTAGAAAGCACAGTACCTAATCAATCAACTTTAATTTTATATAAGCTTATAAAAGTCCACATGTTTGTGCTGATTGAATGTCAGTATGCCCATTGACGAAAGTGACACAAAACGCGTGCGTGCGTCAGTAATAACTTTGCTGTTACAGTGAAAAAACAATTTTGATCTCTAATTTTATATTCACCGAATAATGTTTAAAAACAGAAATGTCTAAGTTTCTACCTAAGCAACAACCTAGGATGACACAAATTATTATTATTAGCTAAGTTAGATGCCCTGAATTCTGTATGTGAAAAATAAGCATCTTTAATATTATCGAAACTTCATAATTTATCGGTACGGGTCTAAAATGCCTTCCCAATTTAAGGATTGCGGTTAAATATTTTTAAAACGTGTTACTTCGTTTTGGTAATTGTAAGTATCCGGATATATATTGTGATCCATTAATACCTGGAGGTACTTTATTCTCAACGTAAAAATAATCTTTTTATCAATACATGAAACCTACTTACAATATACGTAAAAACAAATAAAACAGGTATTAAGATTTATCCATTTCGATTTACCCTACAGCAAAAATTGTACCGTTTGTGAGAGCAACATGTTTTATCTCGCTTTATTAGCTGATTGCAATAAAAAGGGTAGTCATGAATTTAGCAATTACTAGCTGCTACCTGTCACGCTGCTCTTGAAGAAATTCTCGCTGCGACGCTCCGGGCCTGGGCCTAAGCGGTACTCGGCCTATGGCTTTCGCAGACATTGCCTCTCACCATCGGGCCTCCGGCCCTCAGTTTTGCTTATACTCTTCACCATTGAGTTTTGTCCGGATTCTGTCATGCCGCCTGCTGCTGCTGAATAAATTCTCACTACGACGCTCCGGGCTTGGGCCTACTCGGTACTCGGCCTATGGCTTTCGCAGACATTGCCGCTCACCCTCGGGCCATATGACACTTCACCATTGAAATATGTCCGGTCCCTGTCATGCTGCTGCTGCTGAAGCAATTCTCGCTGCGACGCTCTGGGCTTGGGCCTACGCGGTACTCGGTCTATGGCTTTCGCAGATATTGCCACTCATCCTCGGGCCTTAACATACTTCTCCACCGAGATATGTCCGGTCCCTGTCATGGTACTGCTGCTGACCTGGGCCCTATACGGTACTCGGCCTTTGGCTTTCTCAGACGTTGCCGCTCACCCTCGAGCCACGGCCCACGGGTTCGCTAAGATACTTCGCCTTTAAGTTATGTCCGGTCCCTATCATGATGATGAAGAAGTTCTCGCTGCGATGTTCCGAGCCTGAACCTTTCACATAAATTTCCGCTCACCCTCGTGTCCGCAGCCCTCGAGTTCGCTAAGACACTTCGCCATTGAGTTATGTCCGGTACCTGACATGCTGCTTCTCTTGAAGCAATTCTCGCTGCGATCCTCCGGGCCTGGGTCCTGGGTCCAAAAATATCCATAATTGAAATGTAGGTTGTCTGGAAGAGATCGCTATTTAGCGATAAGACCGCCAATTGTTTTACCTCTACTTTTCTATTGGTAACTTGTGTATACTTTTTTTTTCTTTAATTTGAGGTGTGCAATAAGAGTATTTATGTTATGTTATGTACTCTAAACGAATTACTTTAAGGTTCATTTACGCTCGATATAGGAGGAGGGAAACGACCCGAGAGAGCAAACTGGGAGTAGACCTCTGTCCCTTTCTAAGACCGGCCATTCAAATTCATCATCTTTGGTGATAGATTATTTTACGTTAGTTTTATTGGCAAAGATATGACAATAACTATTATATTTTAGAATATTTATTTTTCACACTTATAATTACTAAATAACTTAAGTGAAATAATTAACAAACACGCCATAATATTTTACACAGATTACCTTAGAAGCATATTATATGACATTATTAATAAGAGTGTAGGGTATCCAACTATCCACGCTTGAACACGGGCGAGGATATTGGATTTGTTCACAACGTACAAACCTTTCCTTGCCCATACCTTTTAATCGACGCGCGACGATACGATGAAATCGAATGATGTAATTTATCTCGTTTCGTAAATGTTTTGTGATTATTGGCGATAGACATTCATTATATTATACACAACTAGCTTTTGCCCGCGGCTTCGCTCGCGTTAAATTCGGGGTAACAAACCATACAAACTTCCACCCCCCATTTTAGGGAAGTGGGGGATTAGAAAGAGACAAAAAGTAGCCTATGTCACTCTCCATCCCTTCAACTATCTCCATTTAAAAAATCACGTCAATTCGATTTAGATTAAGATTTAGATTTATTTATTCTCTCAATAATATTACATTACGAGTATAGTACCCAAGTAATATAAATATGGATACATACTGAGATCGTCAAAATACATTAAAATAACATTTTCAATACAAATTATGTCAAATAATTTAAAAGTAACAATTAAATTTATAATAAGTTTAACATTTAACAATTTTTATCGATAATATAATTTAAATAGAGTTAAAGAATTATTAGATAGTAAACTTACAAGAATAATATATTATTTTGAACATAGGATATCTTATTTAAAGTACTCGTAACATGAACACATTAATATTTATGGTTTAAGAATTGTTTAAAATTATACAATGTCTCACTTAGCAGCAGAGTTTTTACTTTGTGGCGAAAAATGTTGATATTAGTTTCAGATTTTAATACTTTAGGTAGCTTATTATATAATTTCTGAGCCATTATCTTGGGACACTTTTTCGCCATTTTTAACCTACATTCGGTCTGTGTTAAATTCTCTGGGTACCTTGTTGGACGTTTACTGACATCGCCAATACGCACAAAATCGCTCGGATTTTTCTTCACACATAGCACAATTTCAAGTATATATGTATGTCGAAACAAACGTTAATATCCCTAGGTCTTTAAAGTGTTCTATACAACTATCTCTATAATTTGCATGTGCTAGGACACGGATTGCGCGTTTTTGCATCTTCAGGACACGCTCGAAGTCCGTAGAGTTTCCCCAAAGTATAATTCCGTACGAAAAAATAGAGTGTATATGAGCATAGTACGCTTCTTTTAGGTGTTCGCTTGAAATAATATCTCTTAATTGCCTTAAAACGTATACCCCTTTTGCAAGCTTTCCACAGATTGAGTCTATATGCGTTTTCCACGAGAACGTAGGATCTAGATGAAATCCTAGTAGTTTTACGTTCTGTACACTTTGAATTAGTGTGCCATTCGACAGAGGTACTTCTATGATATTAGACTCATTGTTTCTAGTGTTAAATTTCATTATACGTGTCTTTTCAGCATTTAACTTTAGACCATTGTTTTTGAACCAGTTTTCTAATTTTGATAAAATTGGGGTTATCTTTTTAATCAATTTATCATCAGATTCCTCACTGCAGATGCAGATGACACAACAATAATTGTAATTATTGTTGTGTCATCTGCATATAAAATTATTTCACTATCGATGTCTAGATTTGCTACGTCATGCAAAAATATTGAGAACAGCACGTTACCTAAGGATGAACCTTGCGGGACTCCTATTGTCACAGGTTGCGGCATTGACTTGTAGCTCTTACCTTCCATTTTTACTTCTACCGTTTGCATTCTGTTTGATAGAAATGATTTTAGTAATTCGGCACTGTGACCTTTTATACCATAAGCACGCAGTTTAGCCAACAACAGTGTACGATTTACAGAGTCGAAAGCTTATGATAAATCTAGAAATATACCTACTACTTTTTGTTTGTGTTCTAAACACTTAATTACAGTCTCCATAAATCTTTGTGTTGCTGCAATGGTGGAACGTCCGGGTCTATAGGCATACTGTGCCTCTGACAGAGCATTATTTTTCCCAATGTGTCTAAGGATATCTCTTGATATTATTGATTCTACAAGTTTTGATACTGTAGGGACTATTGTGATGGGTCTGTAATTACCTACATCTGTTTTCTCTCCTTTACCTTTATAAATGGGACACAAACGAGTTTGTTTTAGAGATTGAGGATATATATTCGAACTTAAAATATTATTTATAAGGTATGTCAAATGGTCAGCTAAAACAATCATCATGTCATATAACAGTTTACCAGATATTTCATATATATCCTTGGTGTGCGATTTTGATATCTTCTGTCTTGCTAACTGTATGATGTTTTTCTGACTGACGTTAGAAAATGTGAATGCAGGCTGCATGTCAGAGTATTGAATAGTCAGTTGTGCTATTGCTTGATCTACATCAGGCTTATTATTGACGGCGAGATCGGTACCTATTTGAACTAAAAACCGGTTTATATAATCTGGTATTTCGGTGATATGGATAGGATTTTTTGTTACTGCGTCCTTAAGATACCAGTTATAATCTTGTACAGAGTTATTACTTTCTTCCTTTATTATTTTCCACATCTCTTTTTTGGGGTTTTTTGAGTGTGTAATTCGTTCCTCAGTGTATTTTTTAAAAATATCTAATAAAGACTTTTGCAAAGCTTGCCTCTTGTAACTTAAGATGTGCTGAAAGTTAATATGTGAGAATTGTTTACGAAACAATGTTTTCGTCGCCTCGTTTTGCCGTGAAAGACGGACAAACAAACAAACACATACACTTTCCCATTTATAATGTTAGTATGGATATTGTCTATGATTTGATGAATTCAGTAGTAAATTCAGATCATGTGTGTGGAGCGCTTAATGAGGATAAAATACCACAGACAGTAATTGGTGCGGAAAATTGTGGCTGAATATTGTTTATGGTTTGCGGATTTTTTTATCAGCAGGGTGGAACTTTGGATTGAATTCCGCTAAGTATATGTAAGAATTGTAGCCCTTTTAACAAAATGTTTTTTTTACTGTAGATACTAAGGTAGGATTCATAATTCAGTGGAGTAATTTGACAGCTCCTGGTATACAAAGCGGTTGTCAAATGTATGGAAAGTGCTATCAAATGACAAATGACTCAGCTGAATTATGGATTCTACCTTAAACGTGTCATGGTCACCCTGAAAGAAGAAGATGGAAAACCCGACTAAAAAACTCTTGTTTGTCAAATGCTTAGGTTGAATGCGTTGCCGCCGGATTCAACTAATAAATCACAATCTTCAGTGAAACCCCTGTCTAAGGCTAAGCGCGCACCACGATTTTTTGTCGTGCGATAATTTTGTCGCAGAAATGCAACGTATGGGTTTATATGTCAGTGCGCGCATATACGATGAAAAAATCGCAGCGATTTTAAAATTGTGATTTGTCACATTTTGCTGCGACAGCTCGCGACGCGATTATCGCAAAAGTAAATTGCAGCGTACAGAGTTGTATGGCCCCGCGCGCACTGCGATAATAAAATCGTTCCCCGCCAGTGTTGTTCTTGTTGAATTTTGGGGTTGCCGTATTCCGAGGCGTAATTTGCCGTATCCCTATACAAATTCTTAAAATAATTGCCGCTGAATTGCCGTATCCAGAAAATTGGCGAAAACGTGTCTAAAAAATGTATGGAGATACGGCAATGGGACCGCTGCCGTATACCGTATTTTTGACTGTAATGTAATGCCGTAATATACGGCAATTCAGGGGAATTGCCGTATATTACGGCAATTGCCGTATCCGGAACAACACTGTTCCCCGCGCCCCGCGGCGGCGCTCAGTCGGCGTTCCGCTCTTCAAGCGTAAACATGTCTGAACCTGCTTCTCCGATGGAGTCCCAAGACGAGACGCTAGACGTTGACCATTTAATAATGGAAGTAGAAACAAAACCTCCTCTATGGGATAAATACTCGAAATCATAGAGTGATAGAAATTTAAAAAAACGTTAAAGTGGGACGAACTCGCCAATGACAAATAGAAAAAGAGCTATTTTTAGCAATTTGTCAAATCTTCATTCTATAATAGCCAAAGAATTTTTCGGGATAAAGTCGAAGTTCGTTGTATCTCACATAAAAATAACCTTTGATACATCTTTGAGCTGTCCAATATTGACAATTTCTTTTTTTCTTCCTACTCCTCCGAAGAAGTAAAATGGCAAGACAAGCGACTTGTACGAAATCCATGTTGCGAATGAAAAATCCATCGATTTTTCCGTCGCAGTGCGCGCAGTGAATCTTCTACGATATTTTAAAGCTCTATTATAAAATCGTGTCGCAACGTGTCAATCGTGGTGCGCGCTTAGCCTAAAACGGCTAAGTTACACTTTACTTTTTTTTGTGTCTTAACTAGCTTCCTAATTAGGATCCTTAGGGTTTTTCTAGATAGTAAATTTTCTTGCTAAATGCGGACTTGGCGTAAATTCACTTGACTAAATTTAGTCACTAATTCATTTAGGAAGCTAGCTAGGACAAAATTTAACAAAGCTTTTGGTCACTATAAAATATAACGGTTACACTCTTTTAGAAATAGAATTTAGAATCTTTCGGT
Source organism: Pammene aurita (assembly GCA_947086415.1). NCBI lineage: Eukaryota > Metazoa > Arthropoda > Insecta > Lepidoptera > Tortricidae > Pammene > Pammene aurita. Next base: position 19,432,512 of record OX352291.1, read on the forward strand.
TTAGAATCTTCGTCGCTTTGAATTCCTGTCAAGTGTGTTTTCTCCCAAAATTTTGCAATGCACAAACAAAACGTGCCTTGATTTTAATGTCAACCAAACCAAAACTTCACCGTCAGAATCGTCAAAGTCAAATGTCAAAAAGTGTTTAGAAATATTTTTATTGCGTAGAATATCTATTTTATTCCGCTAAAATATCAAAGTTTATTACAATATCACGTGGAAATATATTTTAGGCTTTCACGCTAGTGGTCTGTTTAACTGCTTTGTGTAAATTACTCATCCACAGTAATATTTCTTGCTTTTTCAACACTTCCACGTTCTGAAAAGAAATTGGTCTTTTTGGATACAGCACCTTACATCAGGTCTATTTGAAGTATCGGAAATGGATTACGTGACTGCTTTAAAGATTTTAGTTATCGGTGAGAGTGGTGTAGGCAAATCTAGGTAAGTTTTAAGTAGATGTATTTAGACAAAGAATGTTTATTGCTAGGGCAAGGTTACCATGACTCATAATAAAATCCCAATGTTATTTGAGTATATAGCATATTTCATTTATATTTATCATCATATTTCATCATTTTTCAAATTGTCAGAATTTGTGTGATTTATTAAAACATTGCTTCTTTTAATAGTCATTTTTAACTTTATTTATAAAATGTTTCTGTAGCATTTTGAAAATTGTATGCTTATTATTACTAATTGCCCACAGTATCATTTTGGCGTTTACAACTGGTGACTACAATTCATCATTTCCGGCCACCATAGGAGTTGACTATAAATGCAAGATGATGGAAGTTAACGGAGTTAAGGTGAAGCTAGGGATATGGGACACAGCCGGACAGGAACGCTATAGGACTCTTACCTCAAGCTTTTACAGGTAAATTTACTTTATCCTGTGCTAGCCATACTAAACTTTCCAGATGTTATATATTGCTACCACAGATCTGTTGCTTCGCTGGCCCAATATTACATGGTTCTAGGTTTCAATTTCTATACTATGGTAATATTTTCTTAAATATTTTGTTCTAATTTAAAAAAAAAATTGCCATAGAGCATTCACAAGAATCCCCTTTGTGGGATTTCAGGTTTTGCCCAAAAGCTATGGTCACATTGTATAACTGTTGGTGTTCCTTTGTTGCAGAGAAGCTCATGGTGCAATATTAGTGTATGATGTATCGGAGCCAAAGACACTAGCCAAATTAAAGGAGTGGGTTGAAGAACTGCAGGTGTACTCCACCAAGAAAAACATAGTTTGTTTGGTTGTTGGCAATAAGATTGACAAGGTAAAGTTATTTATTTCATACTTTTAATTACAAGCTTTTATTTTGTTTCACCTGTCCCATTGTCTGTCTGTAATCAAATCTTGCATGTTTAAGATGACTTCCCGGTTTCCGATTGAGCTGAAATTTTGCATGCATACAGCCTTGGCCAGAAGTATTGAGCACCCTTGCGATTTTCATACAAAAATTGAAAGTTCAGTCCAGCTTTTCTATCTTTTTTGAAGTAATTTTATCAATTAATTCAAACTGAACAGGCGTGCTTTGTTGAAGTTAGTAGTAACTGCATAGAATAGTTGCAATTTGTCGCACCGACTTAAATTCGCATTTTTGTTACCTCCACTTTTCATATTTTAAAGGTATCATATATCAATAAAATATAACATTTTACGTCATCACACATTGTTATGATAGGGAATTAATACTTAACATCAAAATTGTAAACAAAAAACAGCTATGCTCAACACTTCTGGCCAAGGCTGTATGTATATTGCATAATAATGCAATATTATGATGACATGTAGCGGGTCTTGTGACGGAGACCGAAGGTGGTCTTAAGAGTTGTTTGATATAACAATGGAAGCCCGTTGTGTTTGGGTCTGCTCGTTGAGCAGTAGATAACTTTTGCAAAAAACGTACAGGCGTTAAAAAAGCTTATATAAATAAAAAAGCCTTTATTTCCAATTTTCCCATTTTTTACATTAGAGTGTTTGCGTATTGATTAGTATGTTACTTATAGCTAGTTGTTAGTGTCATGTTTATTTACTATTTATTTATTTAATTTGGACCCCTCTTCGAGTGTAGGCCTCCTCCAACTCTCTCCATTTTTGCCTGTCTTCTGCTTTGTTTAGCCAGTCTTTCCCTGCAGTTTCTTTGATATCATCTAGCCATCGTTTATATGGCTTACCCACTTTCCTTTTGCCAATAGGGCCTTTCCATTTCGTTGCCAATATTGTCCATCTATTGTCTTTAACCCCGCGATACGTCCTGCCCATCGCCATTTTAATTTGAGGGCTTGAGTTAGTGCGTCTTGTAACTTCGTTTTTTCTCTTATGGACATACTCTTTATTTTTGGCACCTTTTTTATGTTGAGCATGCTCCTTTCCATGGCTCTTTGGGTGGTTCTTATCTTTCTCTTTACTTTATCTGTGAAAGCTTATATTATAAAGAAATGTAAAAATTAAATTTTTGACAAAACTTATTTCCTGGTTCACTTTCCAACTCAGTTAATATTACACATAATATTGCTTTGATAAAAGTACCACTCGTTATTTCCTTACACAGATTGTAAAGTTTACTGTCTTTTGTAACACCAGGATATTTTTCATTTTAGTAATAACCCTTATTCCTGACTTGTTTACATAATTATTTATATTTATTTCTATTTTTGTTCTTGTTGTTCTTTCTTTCCAGGCGACGCCATTCCTCGCCGTTTATTGACAGTATTCTCCAGTCATTAGGAAAATCATCTTCCCATCTTTTATAGGGTCTTTGTTGTGGTCTTTTCTTTTCTCTTGGGTACCATTCTGTGACTTCTCTCGTCCATTTATCCTTTTTAGAACTGTCCGTTTCCATTTAAGTGTTCTGATTTTCTGTGATACATCTACTACTTTGGTTATATTTCGAATGTCTGTTAGTCTACGTCGATCTCTTAGTTTTATGCCTAGCATACTTCGCTCCATGCTTTGTTAGCTGACTTTGACTTTGTGCTCGTTTTATTTTTACTTTTTGTTTTTCCTCAAAAATATCAGGTTTTTGTTTTTGTTTAGGCTCGTCAAGTGACTAGAGAAGCTGGACAAGAGTTTGCACAAAAGCACAGAATGCTCTTCGTTGAAAGCAGTGCCAAGACTCAGGAAGGCATAAACTTGGCGTTTGAGGAGCTAGTACAAAAGGTAAGTAGTTCATTAGGGACAAGAGTATTATTAAGATCAAGATCAAGAGTGTTTGTATTTGATTGAATAACATACTATTGTATGAGTGGAATGCTCCACTTTAAAAAAAATAAAAAAATAATTATGAGTTGATAGCGGCGCCATCTATTATTTCCGTTGTGACACTTGCAATAGGGTCGGCGGGAAGGGTATCTAACTCTAGTAGTTAGCACCTAGATGTCGCTTACGGCTGCTATAAAGTCGATGTAAAAATAAATGCAAAAAGATGATTGAAGGCATTGAGAATTTCGTCAACTCAGTAACTGAACCCACAGCTTAATTGGTAAAGCGATCGAGCCCCGGTAAGGCGTATCGATGCGAGGTTCAAATCCTGCTGGGTTGATTATTTTTTCAATGTTTTCAGTGTTTGTATTTGATTGAATAACATAGTATTATTACAATGATTTTTAATAATTTGGACACTGCTTTTCTCAATAATTTTAAGCCTTTGAGCAGTTTGAACCATTCAACCAGAAATTATGTTTAGCGGTCATCTATTCTCTAATAATATTACCACTTTTAGGCATATTGTCAATTAACAACAAAAACTCAAATTTTCCTCCCTTGAAGCTTTACTAAGTAGAAAGTTAAGTTCTATAAGTACGTTTATTAGTTAGTTAATGGTGGTTATCAACTAATACGTAATGTTATTGAAGGTGCCCTATCTAATGTGTAATTTTTTAATCAATTTTTATTACTTTTATTACAGATAGTACGTATTTTATGTACTATTTAGTAATGTTAAAAGTTAATTTTTCCTTCTAGCATTTGTCCCGGCTTGGGGTCCGCTTGACAACCTAATCCCATGAATTGGAATAGGCACTAGTTTTGACCTTCCAACCCAGAGGGGAAACGGCCTTATCGGGATTAGGTCCGGTTTCCTTACAATGTTTTCCTTCACCGAAAAGCGACTGATAAATATCAAATGATATTCCGTACATAAGTTCCGAAAAACTCAGTGGTTCCAGCCGGGGTTTGAACCCGAGACCTCCGGATTGAACGTCGGACGTCTTACCGCCAGGCTACCAGCGTTCTTAATGTTAAAATTTAATTGTTTACATAAAATTTGTATGATGTTTTATTTGTTAGTAGCCCAAACTGACCTGGGTTATTTCTCAGTAAAACATGTTGCAAAAAAATTGATTTTCACTCTCAGAGCCTACTTGTCAGTGGCCCAGTCTGGTTTGACTTGCAATCTGATCATTTTATCATGTTTTTTTTGTGTAGATAATCGAGACACCAGGCCTATGGGAGTCCAGTCCCTCCTCATCAAACATCCGTGTAGGCAATGACGAGCGACGGCAGCAGGAGTCCTCCTGCTACGACTACACGTGTACCATCTAAAACGTACACTGTTTCATTGACACCCTGTATATTAAAGTTAGTATGTATGAAATTAAATATTTTTTTACTAAGCGAGGTCACTTTTAGCTCACAAACTTTTTCAAATGTACATTTACTTTACAAATAATGGAATGACTTTAAATTGAATTCAAATTTAAAATTATTTATTTAAAATAACACATACCTAACATAAGTGTACAACTGTACAGTCACCGGCAATAGTATCTTCCTACATGAAGACCGCGAAAATTTGTGACACGCTCTTATTTGTAGGGTCATAAAAGCGTGTCTGTACATTATTAGACTAATACGATAATTATTCAATTTTACTTCAATTCAATAAATTTATTTGCATTAATAAGGGTTATAAAATGTGTTACAAACATTCAAAATCAATCCTTATTTTAATTATGGTGTAACATAACAAAATATTTACATTCATACATTCTTATGTGACAAAAATTATTCAATAATACGCATGATGTTTTTTTTTCATGTATGGTATTAATCGATTTGTTTTGTTGTGAGGATCAAATGTATATATGGAGCCAATTACGTTAAAGCAACACAAAAGTCAGAAATTACACTTAAAGTCTGAGATTTGCATTTGTTTCTCAAAACGCTCCTAACTAAATGATGTGTAAAAGTGACGTCACGATTTCATGGTCGCCCTGTTTAAAGCATGGAAAAGTTATGAAATTGTTATTTTTGCAATGAAATGTTGCGTCTATGTATATGGTTGCCATAAAATTTTAATAGATTTTTTTATTTTCACTTTATTTGGATATATTGATCATTTTGCATCCTGTCAACTAAATTTTATTTCATAATTCAACATGTGTCACCATCCCTACACTCGCGATCGAAAAAATCGACTCAAACTAATTTTTTATTTCATCGTTTAATATCTCAGGAACCAATCATGAGATCAAAAAAGCAACGGTACCATTTTAGAGCTAACAGTGTCAGCTTTCAATACGAGCATGTTTTTCAGGCGAAATATTTCAGTTCATGAAAAACAAGCTAGCATACCAAGGAGGTGTAAAATTTGGGTGCAAAAATGACCTTAACAACGAAAGAAAAAACATTTTCATGAACGAATAACAATTTATTTTTATCTTTAATACCTGGTGTTACCACCAAAAACCTTTTTCACACATGCCATGCGTCTCTTCATTGACCTTATCAGCTTCCTGATGGTATCCTGGGGGCATGCTTCCCACTCTTCGACCAAAGCTTCTTTCAGGGCCAAAATTGTCTCCGGAGCAGGATTGCGAGCTCGAACCTTGCGTTTCAGGTAATCCCATAAGTGCTCGATAGGATTTAAATCAGGACTCAGAGGTGGCCACTTCAGAGTCGGGATGCCAACTGCGTCAAGGTACTCCTTTGTGACGCGGGCGGTATGACAAGGGGCGTTGTCTTGCATGAAATGGAACCCCTCGTCAAAGAACCCGGCGTAGGGGACGACATGGTCTTGCAGGATGTCGGTGATGTACCTGTCTGCATTCAAACCACCGCCTCGACCCCCGCCATCAACAAAAACCAGCTCGGTCCGCCCCTCCATGGAAATCCCCGCCCACATCATGACGGAACCTCCACCGTAGGCGACTGTTTCAGCGAAGCAACACTGGGCGAACCTCTCTCCAGGTCTTCGGTACACCCGTCCTCTTCTGTCGCTGCCATGGAGACACACTCTGCACTCGTCGCTGAAGAGTACGCGGCTCCATTGGTCGTAGGTCCAATTTTCGTAGGTCGCCACGAATTCCTTCCGAGCGTCCCGATGCCTCTGAGTCAGTTTGGGCCCAGTAGCAGGTCTTCTTGGGGTAAGGTTGGCTTCCTTGAGTCTCCGCCGAACTGTTGAGGTGCTAACAGGCACAACCCGGTTCCGCATCAGGTCTTGCTGGATGGCAACAGCGGTACGGTGGCGATTACGAAGACTGGAGGTGGCGATGAAGTTTGGATGGGTTGTACTGTCATTGTTGGCACGCAAAATTTTTCACAAGAGCGTAATGTCATTGTACAGTCGACTACAAAGAGATTTATCCACTTTTTCACCTTATTGCGTTGTAATAAGATCCAAAAGTGGATATCTATTTGTAGTCGACTGTACTATACTCACACGGGTAAATTTGTAGCATACTTCCTTTTGTGGCCTTTGCATATAAACAATATGACGCAGAGATAAGTTTTTATTGTGTTACGATGATGATGACCTCATGACACCATAAAAACTTATCTCTGCGAGAATAAGGTGGTTTGTAATTTTTTTAGACCAAAGGATACTTAGTAACGTGTAATGGTTTGTTATGTTATGTTACTTATTAAATTAAATTAAATTTAAAATCATTTATTTCGGACACTGAGATCCATAATTTGTTAGCAACAAGAACAAAATTAAAAGTTAACTTACAACTAGGGTTAGTAGCAAAGCTTAAGCTTAAAAGCAGACCATAGTCTTAATAACGGCGGGCTGAGGCACACACCGGTGCGTGAGCCTCATCCCAATGCCGCATTATCGGGCAGTCCACCCGTTCAGCAAGCGTACTCAGGATGCTGTTGGTACTGCCCTGCACCCTGCGCATGAGCGACGCGATCCTGCTGCTTATGTGTAAGATGTTACACTTTGCTAACATTTCATACTTTTTGTCTGAGTATAAGGAGCCTAAAAAATTATATATACTTAATCAACTAAACTTACCTATGTAGGATTTAAAAATAGTTTTGTTTATACTGTAAATAAAAACCGGCCAAGTGCGAGTCGGACTCGCGCACCGAGGGTTCCGTACAAACCTATAACAAGCAAAAGTTGTAGTATGTTTATTACTAACTAGCGTTTTCCCGCGGCTTCGCCCGCGTACTATAAGTACTCAAAAAGGAGGTTCTCAGTTAGACTGGTATGTTTGTATGTAACACATTTTCCTCTTTTTGGGGTTGAATTTTCAAAAAACCTGAAATACGTGTTTACTTATTTATCGTTAGAAATACTCCTGTGAAGTTTCGAATAAAATAGTCTAACAAATCTTGTTTCGCCATACAAACTTTGGACCCCCATTTTACCCCCTTAGGGGGTGAATTTTGAAAAATCCTTTCTTAGTGCACCCCTAGACCTTATAAGGAACCTACGTGCCAAATTTGGGATCTCTATAACCAGCGGTTTGGGCTGTGCGTTGATATGTCAGTCAGTCAGTCAGTCAGTCAGACAATCAGTCAGTCAGTCAGTCAGTCAGTTTCTTCTTTTATATATTTAGATTTCAGTTTAATACCTCTACGCGTGTACGAGGAAAAAGGTAATAAGTTTAAAATTAAAAAAAATATTTTTTGTATGATTTTACTAAAAATGTCTACTTTTCGTAATTTTTCCTTTGTTTGTGCTATATGAAGTTTCTTCGTGCAAAGTTTCAAGTTTCTGAGATTACGGGAAGTACCCTTTAGGTTTTGAGTTTCTTGCGAGTACTCAGTTTCAAAATATGCGACTTAAATTGCTATTTCTTTTGATTGCATTGACATAAAAGTTTGGTTTTGCTACATCTGAAAGGTCCTATAGCCCTGAGTATTTGACATGAATTTCAATTTAATACCTCCACGCGTTTACGAGGAAAAAGGTAGTAAGTTTAAAAATATATTTTTTTGTATGATTTTACTAAAAATGACTACTTTTTGTAATTTTTCCATTGTCTATGCAATATGACGTTGCTTCGTGCAAAATTTCAAGTTTCTGAGTTCACGGGAAGTACCCCGTAGGTTTTGCGAGTGCCGATAAATTCTAAAATTTGCAGCATAAACGACTGTAGGGGAGACCGGGGATAATTGAAACAATTTGCCTTTAACCTCCTGTGACCGTTATATTTTTATGAGTAGAAAGATGTACGCTCAAAATATTTCAAGGTTAGTTATCTGGTTCCTAAATAAAATGTATTTGGATGGTCTATAATCCATAGTTTTTTGACAATAATGTAATAAAGATAATGGGGCAGTATGGTTCAATTGACCTCACATGAGTGTCAATTGAAACACTATGTGAGGTCAATTGAAACACTCAAATATCTTCGGCACAATAAAAGTACTTATATCTGTTTCAATCTTTTTCATCCCTACCTCAGCATACAATGAGCTCATCAAAAGCTTGCAAGCGTAACATAAACATTTCTCAATTTCTGAGCATCTGAACATCTCGATAAAAAAACTTGGTAAAAAAAAGAGTATACGACTTTTAGTTTTCTTTGTCGCTGCTACCTTATACATTTACTTTAACCAAAGTAGTTTTAATGCAATTGTAAGATATAACGATAAAGAATCGCAAAAAACAAGCATTATTATGTTTCATACAAAAATGCTTGTTTCAACTATAACAATGTTCCAATCATAACCTTTCCCATACAGCCTGTGACGAGTGTTGCAGATGTCGGAATATAAAATTAAATAATAGGCGCAATAAAATAATCAGTTTAAATTGTTTTATTATGTAAACAAAAACATAGCGATATGCCAATTAAAAACAAAAATTGTTAAACTTTCTCTGATATACATTTTAGCAGAGGCCGACCTCTTTAATCAGCCGGTTGGCAGCAGTCGGTTGTTGCTAAAACGTATTATTATTATATATCAAACATATCAAATCAACATACGGGTCAAACTGAGAACCTCCTTTTTTATTAAGTCGGTTAAAAACAAATGTTCACATAACCTCGAATAAAAAACACTGCAGATTTCAAAAAAAATTTTGTATATCCATAATTTATCAACTAGGTTAAAAGCTACACAAATAAATGTGAACATTAATAGAACAAACATGTGCATCGAATACAGAACCTTATATTTTGAAGTCGGTTACTTTTGGGGACGATTAAAACGCAAGGACGATTGAAACGTTTCAATCGTCCACAAGCAAGTTGTTTCTATTGTCCCCACACCATGTTTTTCACTTCAAGGTCAAATATTATATATAAAAAAGGCTCGAACGCTGATCAACGGCCATTAAAAACTTTCGTTTATTCCTAACTTTAACACCAAAATAAGAAAACGAAGAAAAAATATACGAGAGCACAAATACTTACTTTTTACCGCGAAAAACTGGTTTGGCTCGTGGACAATCCCTTCTTGCACTGGCGCTCGAGCACTCCTGGCCAAGGATGTTCCGAGTGTTGCGTCAGACGCGTAGGTATTATAATTTTCGAGAAATTTGACTTGTTTCAATCATGACGTGTTTCTATTGTCCCCGGTCTACCCTATCTTTTGATTGCGTTGGCTTTTAAGTTTGATTTTTTCACAGCTCCAAGGGACAATAGACCTGAGTATTTGATATAAATTTCAGCTTCATACCTCCACGCGTTCCTGAGAAAAATGGTCTTGACAGACAGACAGACAGACAGACAGACGGACAACAAAGTGATCCTACAAGGGTTCCTTTTTTTCCTTTCGAGGTACGGAACCCTAAGACAGACAGACGGACAACAAAGTGATCCTATAAGGGTTCCGTTTTTTCCTTTCGAGGTACGGAACCCTAAAAACGGAGAAATGTTAAGTTTTCATCAGGATAAAGCAAATAATTCCAAGCAGAATATTTTAAGACACAATTGAGCGCAAAACGTAGGCGGCTTTACTTGCCTCTCCTTGTTCTAATCTATTATTAAGAGTATAACAATTTTGACGTTGGCGTTAAAGTAAACATCTAATCCTAGACATTGTTTGATACAAAATTCCGTTCTTTTGTATCCTTGTCTTTGTTCTCCTTGGTGTAATGATGTTATGATTTATGTTTAACGAAACAGTTGGTAGGTATTAATGCCTAAATCAGAAAAATATTGAGAGGGCCGTAGTTCGGAGGGCATTATGAGGCAATTGCGCTACCGTATGGGCTTTAGTATTTACCCCTACCTTAAAACAACTATTTGCTCGAAAAACTATGAATAAAATAAAGTAAAGCCCTAACTTAAATTAGCACTGCCGCATCTTAAGTTCTCAACTCTCCATATTTATTACGGCAAAATTGGATTAGCAGCTATCTCAATCCATTCTAATATACCCACCTACACACTTATGCCGCAGTCCGATATAACGTAGCAATGCATCGTGGTTTAAGTTTCGAGAGGGAGGTATAGGAAATTTTAGTCAACGGTGTTACCTACATAATATACCTATTAGCCTTCTTAGTCTACGAAGCCAGCTCTTGCTGGCTACGTCAGATATGGCATAATAATGAGAGCAACGAAATCCGTTTACCTAGTTATATTGCTACACTATCCAATTTAATGCTAGATCCGGACATCTTGCAGCTTTTAATGGGTGCCACACGCAAAATGTTTGAAATGGAAAAAAGTTATAAGTAGGTACTAAATTAGGTGAAAATTGCCGAAGTTGACTTATTGTCAACATTACGTCATCCCTTATAGGGAAAGGGCCAATTTTTTTCACATTAGAAAAAAAAAAATTGCTGATTATTGCGGAAACCAAAACAGTGGGCGCGACAAACGATAAATTACATTATACCGCGTTTGGCACTACTTTCACCAAACAGAAACTGTTAGTAATATAATTATTTATATAATTTATCATAATATTGCATTAAACCCAGAACTCTAGGACTTGTATTATTCAAGTTGTTTGCATTCTTTGATGGACTAAGAGCTGGCCACGTCAGATATGACACAATAAAGAGAGCAACGAAACCTAATAATAGAGGTGAGAATAACAGACTAGCAAAATTTTTTCAGTTGGAAAAAGTAATACCAAAATCTGTAAAAACTGCCAAAGTTGCCTTATTTATAGAGGACGGGCCCATATTTTAACATTAAAACAAAAAACATTGCGTTTTATTGCGGAAACAGAAACAGTGAATTACATAGTACGTCGTTTTGGACTACTTTCCCCCATCAGTATGTTTTGGCAATGATATAATCTAATTATTTATATGATTTCTCATAATACTGCATCAAAACCAGAACTCTAGGATTTGTATTCTTAAAGTGGTTTGCATTATTTGACCTCCACCACTGTTCGAATCTAAAAATAAGCATTGTATAGCAAACTAACGAGAAGGGTTTCATCGCTCTCATTATTGTATCATATCTGACGTGGCTAGCTCTCCGTCTATGACCTCCACCACTTAACAGCTGCCATATATTCGAATCTAGAAAAAAGCATTGTATAGCACACTAACTAGAGGACTTCGATGCTCTCATTATTGTGTAATATCTGACCTGGCCAGCTCTGCGTCTATCTACACAGAAAAACAAAAGATTAACCTATTGACCGCCACAGTCGGCTGTGGCCGACATCAAAAAGTTGTGCCATGGACGTCAACGACGGCTACAGCCGACAGGCTTTGTAACGCAATAGGGACCTACGCGGGCTTCCGCAAAGTTCAATTTCGCTTGACAAAACGCGATTACGTGGCGTCGGTGGCGCGTCATTTTTATTCAATGCTTGGCGGTCAAAAGGTTAACCTCCTTATTCATAAACGGCCACTAAAGTTAAGAGATCGCTGATAATCGTTTGTCCCTTTCCCTCATATAGGTTGGACGGAAAGGGACAAACGATTATCAGAGGCCTCTTAACTTTAGTAGACGTTTATGAATAAGGGGGTTACTCTCTATTTTCGAAAGTTACGCTCAGCTAAAACAGTTTTTGATAAAGCTTAGCACGTTTATAAAATAATAATAATATGGCATGCGTCCCATGACACAGGAGGGGCAGCATCCGCTTAGTGTACCCCTCACTTTTCATTAAATTGTCGAAAGGGCCTCTGCGTGTTGGCTTCGGCTCCGCATACGCCCCCCAAAGGTCCGGAACACCATTGTTCCGTGGTCGGTATGCAAAAATAAAAAATATGAATAAAAATCTTAAGATCTTTCTTAAGGTACTAACGTTACTTAAAACATGAGTAACGCACTTTCGCTCAATATAAAAAACGCAAGCATAGTCTAAAATGCACTTTCTAAAATTGTGGCCTTTTCAAGTCAAGGGTACATCATTGTCGGTTGTCAATAAGGCGTTGATGCCATAAAAATCCATTAGCACGTTTATAAAATAATAATAATATGGCATGCGTCCCATGACACAGGAGGGGCAGCATCCGCTTAGTGTACCCCTCACTTTTCATTAAATTGTCGAAAGGGCCTCTGCGTGTTGGCTTCGGCTCCGAATACGCCCCCCAAAGGTCCGGAACACCATTGTTCCGTGGTCGGTATGCAAAAATAAAAAATATGAATAAAAAATCTTAAGATCTTTCTTAAGGTACTAACGTTACTTAAAACATGAGTAACGCACTTTCGCTCAATATAAAAAACGCAAGCATAGTCTAAAATGCACTTTCTAAAATTGTGGCCTTTTGAAGTCAAGGGTACCTACATCATTGTCGGTTGTCAATAAGGCGTTGATGCCATACAAATCCATTTAGAAATAAACTAATATCAACCGACAATGGTGTGCCTTTGACTTGAAAATGTCACAGTTAATAATCTTTGTAGGTAGGTACATAAGCTATGCTATAGCTCACCGAACGAAGACGCTTAACTGCCTGATACGGGAAATAATTCGTGTATAGCTGAATTTTGGTGTCGTTGTAGATAAAGGTATCTTACACAACATACTAAAAGTACCGGTGGATGGGGGCGCCGCTAGCGGGGAGGGAGGGGTGTAAAGGTCCCTTATTTTGGGTTTTCGTAAATAACTCGGTAACGGTGGCTCATACTAAAAAATGTTCTATTGCTTAATTCATCCACATATAATTTTCTATAAAAAAGATACTTTGCACTTTTTTGCTGGGAACAATGTTTAATGAGATATCGCGGAAATACGATAAACACTTTTTTAAACTTTCGGAGCTAATGTTTACGAAAGTATTAGTTTCATCCAAAATTTGGTTTAGAATACCCTTATTTAAAAAAAATATACCTATCCAACGATACTCCACAAATGAGGTTTGGAGTAAAAAAAAAAATTACCCCCCACTTCATGTGTATGGGAGGTACTAAAAAAAATAATATTTTTTCAGATTTTGTTTCAAAACTTTGCCGGCGTGAATAAAACACATACTCATGCGAGTTTTTTATTTTCTAGTACTAACCATCACTGAGCAGGCTGCTCACCCTGCTACCTCACTTCCTACCCTTAGAGTTTCGCCATGTCCGTCTGACCCCATCTGTCCATCTAGACGTCTAGTACTAACCATCACTGATGAAATCCGTGGACGGACAGAAGGGGACAGACGGACATGCCGCAACTATAAGGGTAGGCACCCTGCTCACCCTGCTCAGTGATGGCTAGTACTACAAGTGTACGAGGGTTGCTACTTATATATCCGGAAACAAAAAAACAAACAAACGTACATGGCTGAAAATGGTTTTATTGTTTTTCAAAGTATTCCCCTTGATGATCTATGCACTTTTGCATTCGCGTGAACCAATTTTTAAAGCACTTCTGCCACTCCGCCTGAGGTACCTCCATAACGTGTTGTTTGAATGCGTCGACAGCATCTTCAGCGGTCGAAAATCGTTGACCGCGTAATTTATTCTTTATATTTGGAAATAAATAAAAATCGTTGGGTGCCAAGTCAGGGCTGTACGGCGGATGACCCGTTAATTCCACATTTTGACCCTCCAAAAATAGAGTTGTTTCGCGTGACGTATGACAGCTGGCATTGTCATGATGAAGAATGATTCTTCGTCGCTGGTTAGTTTTACGAATTTGTTCAAATACTTCCGGTAAGCAAATGGTCGTGTACCACTCTGAATTAACCGTTCTACGGTTTTCTAGTGGCACTGTAGCTACATGGCCATTAATACCGAAGAAGCAGGCCACCATTTGTTTCAATGTACTTTTTGCACGAGTAACTTTCGTAGGGTTCGGCTCATTTTGAAACACCCATACGTTTCGGGATCGTATGCATAGATCCAGGATTCGTCACCTGTATAGATTTTATAAACGGCTTTTGAGTCACCACGGTTATATTTTTTTAACATTTTATTGCACCATTCGACGCGAGCATCTTTTTGCTCTTTTGTTAAGTTGTGGGGTATCCAACGCGAACAAATTTTTTTTACAGGCAAATCATTATGTAATATGCTATTAATGCTGGTCATAGAAATACCCAGAGTCGCCTCTATCTCGCGGTACGTAACATGTCGGTCGTCCATTATAAGTTTTCGCACAGCCTCGATATTTTGTTGTACAACGACCGATTTCGGGCGACCTGCCTTAACTTCGTCCGTAAGCATACTACGTCCACGATTAACTCACTAAACCAGTAATACACAGTAGTTTTAGATGGGGCTTCATCACCAAAAGTTGAAGTTAGTTGATCTATGCACTGTTGTTGCGTTAAACCACGCCGAAAATCATAATAAATCATAGCACGAATATTTTCACGAGTGAGTTCCATTCTTGCTGCGAGATGACATTTAAAACCCGTCAAAAACAAAACACGAGCGTTAATAAGAAAGAAAAAATATACCGGCCAGTACTTAAAAAAGTTCAAATTTTACCATGGAGGTCAAATATGCTATTTAAGAAGATTGTAATCCCGGTTTCCGGATATATAAATAGCAGCCTATGTAGTAGTAGACAAGTGAAATTTCGTATGAGTATGTGTTTTAATTACGCAGACAAAGTTTTAAAACAAAATGTGAAAAAATATTATTTTTTTCGGGTACCTCCCGTACACATGGAGTGGGGGGTAAATATTTTTTTTACTCCAACCCTAATGTGTGGGATATCGTTGGATAGGTTTTTAAAAAAAAATAAGGGTATTCCAAAACAATTTTTGGATGAAACTAATACTTTCGTAAATATTAGCTCCGAAAGTTTAAAAAAGTGTTTATCGTATTTCCGCGATATCTCATTAAACATTGATCCCAGCAAAAAAGTGCAAAGTGTCTTTTTTATAGAAAATTATATGTGGATGAATTAAGAGGCCTTATTCCCAAAACGCGCGAATTTCACGAAATGCTTCATTTTCTTCGAAGGCTATGGCAAAAATACTAAGTTTTTTTAAATCAACTATTGATGCACATAATAGTTCATTTCTTTATCTAGACGGCCATCGGAGCAAATATTACATTTTAACGAGTGAAATATGAAAAAAATTGGTTGTCTTGGAAGGCCTTTCTGGATTTTCCAGTTAGGTGTACCGTTCATTTTCAGATTACGCAAAAAAGGGTAAAAATTGTTAATCAATTTGAATTAAATTCAATTGAGTATATCATGTATGAGACGGCCATGGAAATAAAAATCGAAGATTCATCTTGGATAATCGACGAAATACCTTCTGATTATATGCCAGTTTTTTGATGAAAACACGGTTACATTTCATTTTTTCCAAGAAAACCCTATGAATATTTTGCCCTAAAAATATTACCATTGCAAAGTTAAATTATATTTCTATCACGATAAAAAAAACATTACTATAGCAGTAAATTTCAAATTACTATGAATTTTTAAAAATGACCTATAAATCACACTTCACAGGACACTTTTTGTAAGAATCGTATTTTTGGGTACTTAATAATAATAAACATGGTTCTAAATTATTTTTTCGTATTACTAATACTTCAAACTATCTTATAAATAGCATTTTATGCGGCTTTTTTCATTAATAGAGTTTTTCGACCTTTTAGGGAATAAGGAGCCTTAAGCAATAGAACATTTTTTAGTATGAGCCACCGTTACCGAGTTATTTACGAAAACCCAAAATAAGGGACCTTTACACCCCTCCCACCCCGCTAGCGGCGCCCCCATCCACCGGTACTTTTAGTATGTTGTGTAAGATACCTTTGCCTACAACTACACCAAAAAATGGCTATACACGAATTATTTCCTCTAAGTTTTCCTTCATTGGGTGGGCTACTATCAACGTAGGAGTCTAATCACCTATACATAATTTTCGTTTTGAGGAATTCGGCGATTACTTTTTAATTATAAAATAATATTTATATATATATTTTTTAATTGTCTAATAACTGAGTTTATTGAATTCCTCTTATATCCTAAGTTCATTTATTCAATAAGTCAACAACATACAGCAGGTATAAATAAAATTATCTAAGACTAGCTTAAGTCTAGTCATAAAGCCCCCGCTCGAGTTGTCTTCGGCGCAAAGGTGCCCATCACGCTAGCCGCGTTACCACGTTGAGTTACGATGGACAACCTTTGAACCAGGTACGAACCCGCGCGGACATCACACCCTCTCTCTGTGATTTGACGTCCCACTTCCTTAACAAAGGCAATAGCCTTCGACCCCCAGCACCCAGTAGTCTCAAACGCAAGGGGTACAAAATAATATTTACCGCCCAGGGCCGAATATTTATCCCGCTTTTTGACCGCGGCAAATCTGCAGCGGCACCAGCTGTTCGGCCTAGGTGCGAGGCAGCGAAAGTACTAACGCACGTGGCGTCCCAGAACAGACACTTCCCCCTCTGCCACGATACTAACGTTAAGCCGTCTGGCCTTTTGCCATCGGCACGGCAGAGGCCTGGAGGCTCCAGAACATAAGGGATGTTGGCGAATATTAGGGCCCTTCTTACGATGTCGTTGAGTGCGTGGTGACGAAATCTCCCCTACATTAAATTATTTTAAAACTAGCTGTGCCCGCGGCTCCGCCCGCGTGGAATTCGGTCTGTGTCAGTAAGCGGCTAATTCACCCCTAATTTCTCTCCCGCTACCCTGGAGGCGGAACTTGAAGTAAAGGTTGACAGATGGATTTATCCTATTAATTTTTATTGGCATGATTTAAACGACATACAATAGTAGGTGTATATCGGACGATACAGGACCACGTTTGTATTTATACGTTCATGTCCACGGCAAATATCATCCAAATCGATCCTCCCGTTAAATCAGTCTAAGCATGAAAGGTAAGAACAGGCGCGGTTGAATTTGATTACGTTACCGTAAGTATTGAATTTTCATACACTAATGTTACGTTACTGGTTGCAATAATTGTGGTAATTACAAACTTCAAGGTAAGCACATTGCAATGCACTAAGGCACTGGTCCCACCGCGAGCGAGTAAGCTATGAGCTATCGGCTATTTTCTAGCCCAAGAAACGAACAAAAGATAATCGCTTCCGTGTAAATAAAAGAGAGAGATATATATTTATAGTTCATAGCTGGCTGTTCACACTGCGATGAACTATAAATATACATCTCTCTCTTTTATTTACACGGGAACGATTATCTTTTGTTCGTTTCTTGGGCTAGAAAATAGCCGATAGCTCATAGTTACTCGCCCGCGGTGGGACCAGTGCCTAATGAACGTCAGAGAAATATAAAATACGTGAGTGTCGTGGCACAGTCTGTTGGAACGAAGTTATGTTATTTACTTTTATTACATTTTTGACTTTTTCGTTAATTTTGTGGTTTTAATTTTTTTTGTATTTTTTTGAAATTTTTGTAATTCTTGAAATTCTTGAATTTTTTGAAACTTTAGAAATTTTAGAAATTTAGAAATTTTTGAAATTTTTAAAATTTTAGAAAATTGAAATTTATGAAATTTATGAAATTTTTGAAATTTAGAAATTTTAGCATTTT
This sequence comes from Pammene aurita, assembly GCA_947086415.1. Lineage (NCBI taxonomy): Eukaryota > Metazoa > Arthropoda > Insecta > Lepidoptera > Tortricidae > Pammene > Pammene aurita. The sequence continues at coordinate 19,450,588 of OX352291.1, forward strand.
TGACATTTTTTACTTTTAGGTTCTCGACTTTTTTCACTTTTATCACTTTGTCACTTCTCACTGTCACTACACTTCACTTCACTTCACTTAATTCTATTTTATATATTTATTATTTCATTCCATTTTACATGTTTCTCAATCGTATGGGTATCGCGTTTTCGTGACGTGACGCTTTTTCGTGACGGTCACGTGACTTTTTTTCACCTAGCCCCCCATCCGCGAACCGTCCAATAAGGAACTTCGTTCCAAAACTACCACCGGTTCTAACTCTACACCTCTGGCCCAAGAAGTATTATGACCGAAAAGATACTCGACGGGACTTATTTTTTTCAAAACAGTAATACATTATTAGATCTTAAAGATACAAAATAATGCGTAGTTCTTCAAGAAGACATATCAAAACAGCTTGAGAGACAGATAATGTACCTATTGTTTAATTATAAAGAAAAATAAATCCTAATCTGACTGCTTCACAAAACGTTTAATATGTTTTCTTACCCAAACGGTGTCCTATAAATGTTGTAGTAGTTTTTTGGTTTGGGCCATGCATCTTTGTCCGTCATATATAATACTCGAACCTGCAATAACCCTTTGACATTCATGACATTTTCAAATATTTCTTAAGAGCGGGTAAATGTAAATTTAAAGCATCGAAAATATGAACACCGTGACCAAAAAATTACAAATTATTTAAATACCAAATTTCATCTAAATACGGACAGCGGTTATTGGTTGTTTCTTCCCCATGTAAACTTTCACCCCTTTTGTATCCGTTTAAAGGATAATTTCCGAGATAAAACTATTTTATTTCCTTTTTTAATTAATTATCTCCATACCAAATTTTATCTAAATCGATTCTGCGGTTAATAATTCCGGAGTCTTGTCCTGCATTCCGTCGGGGACGGTCGCTTGCCTGCGAAAGCTATTGAGCTCCTCAATGCCCGCCTAAAAACAATAGCGACCCGTCGCCGCACCAGATGTGTTAACTTTCGAGTCACAGCGACAGTACCGCGCTACTTTACTACCATAACAGCCAGTTACTTTTATTAGCTGAAGTGCGAATATTTACGTGAATAGTTTACATCCGCATATGTACGCGCGTTCATATAAATTTAACCAGTACCAGTGAGTGAAACCTAGTGTGGTCGGTCGGCGCGCACACCAACATAACTCCACGGCTGTGAAGCCCCAGCATCATAAGCAGCGCCATAGACCTAACGCAGAGGCAGTGTACCGCCTGCGGATATCGCCCTCCTCCACGCTACGGCAGTCTTGGGTGAGCCCTTTCCATACTATAGGTACCAGCCGAACCAGAACTGTAACGATCGAGAACTTCCGTCAACCCCAACCTTACCTTAGGCCACGGTTAACCTCGGTAACGTCATCGGCTGCCCCTACACAAGCCTTGACTTTCCTGGAGGTAAATATTCCTTTGTAAATAAGCTACACCCCTGGCTGGTTAATATTTATATGTACGCGCTTAATTCAACGCCGCATTTTATGACCTATATGTATTTTTGCAATAGGGCAGGTGCGTCCATACCATATACTAGTTATGTGCACGCCGTGCACCAGTGAGCGATATTAAGTGCCTGAGGTCCGTGTCCACATCAACCGGGCTGAATTGCGTGCTGCTGCACCGCAGCCTACCAGCGTCCAATTGCTGTGACGCGGAGACAATTAAATATCTCCACCTACTTTAGTGGAAAACTCGGTGAACCCGCTCCTTTTCTGGCATTAATACTTCCTACGCATCGCGCTATAAGGCCAAGCAAAGCAAGGGGGACCCTCTGGCGTATCTATTATTTCTGTCTCCGTACCCCGCGCGTCCCTTATAATCGGGTCTGGACATCGTCAACTTGATCAATTTACAATCACAATAACACTAACTAATGTATGGGTACATTATAACATATACTGCTCACGCGAAATAACCGATTCTTGGAACGTAAACCTTATACGCGGGCTCAGGCTAGTCCTTTCCTTTCCCTTTTGCACATTAAAAACAACACAAACTCGCCATCACCATCTCCAAAAGACCGGCTCCATACAAATTACAGCAAATAAAAGTAAATAATTAAATTAACAAGTATATACCATGGGGTGTGCTTGGGCACATTAGGTATAAAACAAATAGCAGTTACTGAGATCCGCAGCTATTTATTTAAGTACCTACTTTACTAAAGGGCCTACAAGTAGCCTCTTCAATATCAGATAAGCATACCGAGCCTTCATGCTTCTATAGTCAATCAAAAATAAACAATAGTTAGCTATCAGACATATATAGTATTTAAAAAAATAAGAAAAGGTGAGTGGTGACCATACTCGATTCCTGGTTCCCATTCTATAGACACTTCACAAAAACCCCAAGCGGTGAATAATTTTCATTCATTAATCAAACCCCTAAAACACTAGAATACCCAATTACGTCAAATATTAATAAAGTAGCTTTACTAGGCCTAAATACTATAACTACTTACTAACTAAAAAAAAAAGGAACAAGACCGGTAAATGGAGAGACTCGATTAGTAATAATTAATCAACCGACAATTTAGGACTAATCATAATCAGTTTACGGCCATAAAAGGGGCTGATCAACGAAAACCGCCCTTTTGCTAGTCAAAATCCTTGATTTAATCAAAGTAAAATAACCACGCGAAAGTAAGCCAGCCGCCAACATCTGGCGGTCAGCTCGCCTGGGAATCCGGATAGCAGAAACAGCACAATAAATAATCATTGTACAATTTTTACCAAGAGAATAACACTATAAACATTTATTTACCATCTGTGAGCTTAAAAAAACAAAGGGACAAAGATTGACGAACGGGACCATTGACGCAAAAGAGGCCGCTTTCTCACGAATTAACACAGCCCAGGCCGTTAGGCATAACTGCCTACTGTCGTTGCGTTTGTAGATAGTAACATCAAATATCTGCCGACACAACCCTTATTCACCGTTCCAAGACAAATACTCTAAGACCATAAAGCTGTAGTAAAAAAGAAATTTTACAAGATACATTGCAGGTTATAATTGCCGACGCAACTTAGGGACTGCGACTGCACATGGCTAGCCAGTAAATTGTTTTGAAATTGTCTTCCCATTGTTGTAGCAGCCTTTACTCCCTTTCTGTATTTCCCCAGCAAGGCCACGTGCCAAACGTTTTTCTTTCCCTTCTGTAAGCTTAGGCAGCAGGCCGGAGACCCTTAGATAATTTACAACAACAAGAAAAAGTTTATTACCTCAGGTCGTTACACACTAAAAAAAAAAATTTCACCTCCTTTGTTTCGTGCTTTTTCGTTTTTTTCTCACCGTAGGGATAGCCGACCACCAAATCAATAGGCCGTTGCGTAAACTTTTTAAATACTTAACATACCGCTATAATGGATATCGTACCTATCCCAAAGGACGGGAACTGCTTATACAGGTCAATAGCGGATCAACTCAACAAGGTTCTGGCATCTTCCCTAGATCAGTACGACCACAGAATTGACAGAAACGAGCTGGCAAGTTATGTCGAGGCCAATCGTAATGACGCCAGAATAAAACAAGCCCTATTAAACAGCGTATTCGAAACACTCAACTATGAGAGTAACGACAGGATCAGCATGCTACAACCAAGTGAGGACCAAATAGACACCTACATCAGCAACCAATTCACAGAGGGCTTTTGGGGAGGCGAAGACATTATTATTGCCGCATCGGAATACCTTGTCGTTGACTTTTACGTCCACGGAGCGTATAATCAACCTTTAGTCCATAAAGCACCGTCGGAATCTTCCGCCCCAGCCAGACCTACACTTTCAAAATCACCACTACGAAAGCGTACTAACCCACGACATCAGCGCCCATCTGACACCTACAGATAGCCGATCGGCAAGCGGCTCCTCCTGTATGAATAACACGGAAGCCGACCTCAGCTTGCAAACAACGCCCAGCATTAATAATTCTATGGGGCCCCAGATAACGGACGCCACTGGCCAAAGACTGATCAGGCAAACGCCAGACAAAACCTAACCGTCACCCATCGCCAGTAAAAATCTAGGCATAGCAACATGGAACGTTAGGGGCTGCGCCAAGCCGTATGATAAAGTAAATATCGATCAAGAGCTCTCAAAGTGCCAAATTACGATCGCAGGCCTCCAGGAAACCCATCTGGCAAGGGGATCATTCTCGTCAAAGAACTATGACTGGTCTTTAAGCGGCAGCAAACGCGCGCGAGAAACGAGAGACGTCGCCATACTCATTAACAAAGCGGCGAGGTACGAAATAATTAACACATATAATAAATATAACAACGTACTTGGCATACACATTAAAATTCAGCTCGGAGATCAAAAGGAGCAGGAGATACTTTTGATTAACACTCACGTACCGTCCGGCTCTACAACATGTTTAGGGATAATAGGGACGATACTAAGACGCGTAACAAAGAAAGTGACTCCTATTCTATTAGGATACTTTAATGCACGCCTTGGTAAAAACGACGTCACTCAAAAATCACCCCATATCAATAAAAAAACCTAATACACGAAATCTCTAACTTTAACGGGACACTCTTAATAAACTTCATAGAGCAACACAACCTAGTAATAAAAAGTTCGTGGGGTCGCTCATCTAGCAAGGTAACGTGGAGCGTAGGAACAAAAGTCTCACAAATAGATCACGTTATATGTAGCCGATCCAGTCCCATCACATTTTCGTCCATTCAAGGTAACTGGTCAAAAAAGGTTAAATCAGATCACAATATTATCTGGGGATCCATGAGAATCCAAAGCCCCGTGAAGCACAAAACCCCAAAAGGTAACTCCCAAAACAATATCTCGCAATTAACAAACAACCTCACCACTCGATTTAATCACAAGGACGTGAATTACGAGGCCCTACAACACGAAATACACGTAACACAATTTCAAAAAGAAGTCAATAAAAATCTTCTATACTGCTTAGACTCAATCGCACGTGATAGTGAGAAAACTAATAAGAACCCCACGTGGGACGATCTCTATAAGATCCTAATCAGATCAACGAAAGTCATCCCGCAAGATTCAAGAATAAGATCAGAAGCAAGTAAAATTGCCCAAGAACAATTACAGAGGGCACTCTTTCTCAAAAACAAGTTTCCTGATGTACCCATATATGCCAGTAAACTTAGAGCCGCTCGAAAACTCTTTCGCATAACTGAGGAACAAGATGATGATGAAGAATGCACTCGCTTTTTCAGTTGGTTGAGCGAAGCCCATCGATCAGTGCGCATGAAAATAACATACAAATACCTGCAGAAACACAGATCAAAAATGACCCGGTCGCAACATAAATACTACATTCCTATGGCTCAGTGGACTACTGATTTGAAAAAAATGTGCGGGACCGGCCGTGGCAGCTATTGAATGCCAGCATGACGTGTGGCCGGACTCGGACGGCCCCGACTCTGAAACCATAACCCGCATAATTAGCCGTATGAGAAATGGGACCGTACCTGGTACAGACCAAATAGCACCGGAACTCTACAAAGCGGCCCCTCCCGAATTTATCGCGAATGTAACTAACATCATGAAGGAAGCCTGGGCCACCAACAAGGTACCAGCCGAATGGGCGCAAACAAAACAGGTCCCTATTCCAAAAAAAGCATATCCTAAGAGTATAGGTGACTTTAGGAAAATCTCAATAGGTAACGTAGGCTATAGAATATATGCAAACTTCCTATTAGAAAAATTAGACGCCGCTACTAAACCACTTGGTAAGTACCAGGCAGCCTTTTTAGGCAATAGATCTACAGATGACCATATTTTTACACTGTGCCGGGTCCTAGACAAAAACTGGAGGGAAGGTAACCGGCTGTTTATCGCTGCCCTCGACATAGAGAAGGCGTTCGACAACGTTGATCTTAACGCCCTTAGAGACATAATATATTCTCGTACGAATGCCCCGTTAACTAATAGGATAGTAGAAGCCTGCATGAATGAGAAAACATTCATATCCTGGTGCGGTCAAAGCTCGGAAATGGTCCAAAAAGGAAAGGGAGTGAAACAAGGATGTCCGTTGTCTCCCCGGCTGTTCACAATTCTAATGGACGATGTACTACGTACACTAGAGGAAGAAGATGAAGCAGTCAAACTAGATCAGGATAACGGAATCCAGCTGCCTCTGATACTGTCCTTTGCGGACGATTTAATTGTATTAGGGCCATGTATAAACGTAATCGACCGTATATATAGTAACAAAGCTTAGATTTCTTTTAGACACTGTAGGACTCACAATAAACGCGACTAAGATCAAACTCATAATAAGGAACCCAATAGGAGACATCGAAGAAGACCAACAGACTCTACATCTAGGCGGCGCACCTATACAACCAATAAAAGAAATAAAATATCTACGTACGTTTATCACTTCAGCACACGATAGGCACGCTACGGTAGAGTCCCGTTGCGACCAAGCCGTAAGAAATTCTAGGATACTTGTTAGATTTATACAGGACATAAAAATAGATTGGAGAATAGCAAGGCTAATGTATAAAATGGTCATCTCCCCCGCCATGTCATACGGGCTAAACGTAGCTGCCCTGACTAAAGCCAACAGGTCCCGCCTCAGACGCTATGAGAGACACATCCTCAAGGAAATGCTTTTAGCAGCCAGGGATCCCCCTAAACAAAAGATCAGCCAAATTTTAGAGGGGAAAACTATGACAAAAATCATCAAAGTCCGTCGGCTCTCATATTATGGCCATGTGCTCAGACGGGACAAGCCTCACCTACTTCACGCTGCCCTGAACTACAGAGAGTGCGGGAAAAAAGAAGGACGTCCTATATATACGTGGGTAAACTCACCTAATCACGATATTAGAAACTACACCAACAGATCCCGCTCCTCCTGGGAACGCCTATCCGCAAACAGAGGTCGCCTAAAGAAAGAAGCGGGAAAAAAAAAATAAACAGCCGGAAACAGACACCGAATCCGAACCAGAGGAAAAAGACTACGTCACGCAAACTAGAACGGATAACGTCATAAGAAGAGGGCATTAAACACCAGAGCAATATTCGCAGAATTTGTAAGGAACAATCGGGGGGGAAGAAAGGGGACCTGGGGTAGGGGGGACTAAAGCAGTCACAAATTTATTATATATTACTCACCAAGTATAGTATCTATCTACCCCACGCTGGCTTCACGATGCTTGTATTCGGGTCGGCTCCAACCTCCTGTCTCTCCTATCATCCCGACTGCAAACCTACACTCCAGACCTATCTACTTGGTATCCCGGTGTCTTGGGCAGGTTGTTGGTGCATGCGGCAGGGCGGCAGAAGTTGGTGCTTTACTGGTTGGGGGTTCCAAGTACCCGGTCCTATTTAGCATTTGTGGTTTAGTCGGGGTCGTATGATACTAACGCACTCGGCCGGCTCTCTATCGCTTATGCTGAACCAGGAGGGTAATCCGAGCTCCTAATGCCGTTTTGTCCTAACACCTCCTCCCTCTCGTAGTCTCCTCTTCCGAGTCCTTGCAGAAGTACTTCTGGCTGGGATTACCACTCGTATCGTATCGTATCGTATCGTAAATCGATTCTGCGGTTAATAATTCCCTATACAAATTTCCAACTATCTTTTCACCCCTTTAGGGTTGATTTTCGGAGTGAAAACTATCATTTGTCCTTTCTTGAGACCCATACTATACCAAATTTCATCTTTATCAGTTCAGCGGTTAAAAAATCGTCATACCAACTTCCAACCCCCTTTTCGGGGTAAAAGGGTTTATTTTCGGGATGAAAACTATTCTGTCGTTTCTCGAGACTCAAATTATCTGCATACTAATTTCTATTAAAAAATCTCCATACAAACTTTTAACCCCCTTTTCACCCCCTCCAGACTCAAACTATCTCTACACAAAATTTCATCAAAATCCGTTCAGCCGTTTCCACGTGATAGATGTATAGATAGATAGTTTTTATTGAAAGTACCTTTCAGGCTTCGCTTCCATTATTTTTTTCAAATTTTTTGGACCTACGGTTCTAAAGTAAGGGGGGGGGGGGGGCTTTTTTCAAGATGAAACTATCCTTTGTCCTTTCTCGAGACCCATACTATCTCTATACCAATTTTCATCTAAATCTGTTCAGCGGTAAAGAAATCCTCATACCAACTTCCAACCCCCTTTTCACCCCCACAAGGGTTTGAAAACTATCCTATGACATTTCTCGAGACTCAAATTATCTCCATACTCATTTCTATCTAAATCGTTTCAGCGGTAAAAAATTCTCCATACAAACTTTCAACCCCATTTTCACCCCCACCAGGGTTGATTTTCGGGATTAAAACTATATATTATCCTTTTCCGGGACTCAAACTATCTCTATACAAAATTTCATCGAAATCCGTTCAGCCGTTTTCACGTGATGCGCGGTCAAATAAACAGACAAACAGATAAACAGATAAACAGATAAACAGACAAACAGATAAACAGACAAAAATTCTAAAAATTGTTGGAACGTGTTCTGTTATTGATTCTAAGTATCCCCAGCCAACTTTTTTTCGATTATCTTCCATGTACAGACTTTCGACCCTCTTCAGCTTTATTATACGAGTATGTATAGATAATAATTCAATGACAAGGATACCCGCAATGCCAGTCGTGTTGTAGAACTTGCGGCACCTCAAGAATTCTGGAGCCTTAACAATTTCTGGTTGAATATTAGAATGGGCATTATAAAATGCTCTGGAGAGGATCTTTCAGGCCGTGTATTACAAACCAAAAATACAACAAAAATACAATTAAAAAATCTTCGTATGAGACTTGATGCATTTTGCTATCTTAGCCCAGTAAGTAATAAGGTGTATTTGCAAACAGTTTTAGTTTGTAAAGAAATGTTGAAAGGTCCACTGTCCAAAAGTCTGATAATTATCACAAGTATCACAACTACACAATATGTGCTTTTAATATAAGCCCTTCTCTGTAATTTAAGTTGAATTGTTTAGTGTGTTTAAGTTTGTAAGTGTAATTAAGTATTGTTCGGCGGAAACAGTGGTCGATGAAATAAATTGCGGTCAAAGCTTCGTTTGAGTGTGATTTATGTGTTACCTATTTTACCAGGGTGATTATGTACATGTACAGTTTTTATATTTTATATTTGGGTGTTTAATAGAGTGCCTTTCGCGTTCAATTTCGTTCACTGATGAGTTGATGACGTAATGTTGATTAAGTACAATGAACTGCGAGCGTAGAAAGAGCGTCTCCATTGTGATATATCATATTGTAATATGTAATAGGTAATATAGACATATACTCCTGTATGTACTGGATTAAGGTTTCGCAATTGGTTTTCGTGGGGTATGTAACCTTTATTTTAGTTATTGTTTACGTTTATGTCTGTAATGAATTATTATTCATGTTTTTTATAAAGCTAGTTTTATGGTTGGTTAGTAATGGACCAAATAAAATGCTAGCAAAAGTTTCTGACGAGTTTTTTTATTGTGTCTACAACCTCAACGTTCTGTCGACCTTTAGCACAAAGCACAACCATGAAGTCATTAGAATCAACAATTACAAAAACATATTTTATTTCGTAGCAGTTTCAGTATCTGTACCTATGCTAAAGTAAGAAACATCAGTTTGAAAGACTGTTAATTAATTATTAGGTAAATTTTAGTTTTTTTTTAATACCACGACGGTGGCAAACAAGCATACGGCCCGCCTGATGGTAAGCAGCTACCGTAACCTATGGACGCCTGCAACTACAAAGGAGTCACACGCGTGTTGCCGACCCTTTACAAAAAGGAGGATTCACTGTGTTGACGGCTAAAGGAACAAGAGGAACCCTCATCGTCAACACACTGGGTCCTGTTTGAGCTCTTTGGCAACCTTACTCACCAGCAGGAACACAACACTATGAGTAGGGTCTAGTGCTATTTGGCTGTGGTTGTTAGTTAATCAATATCTAACGCAAAATGATGTACCAGAACCCTAGTGTACCTACCTCTTTACGAAAAATTCTGTTAGAATATACTTTCTTACTTACTGTTACTGATAATTTCTTACTATAGGTAACTCGCAGTAAATTGAAAACCATGCTAATATACTTTTCCCTTTTTTGAGTTAATACAATTTTAGGAAAATAAATACTAATTAAGTATTAGGTAAATACCCATAGTACATCATGTATTCTGTCGGCCACGCTATAGTAACATGAGTGACTACCCAGTTGCAAAAATCTAAACGTCCTAGCGAAAGTTCCGGGCGGTTCCGGTGACCCCAGTAGAAGTATATAGATAATAGAGTTACCCTACTGTATGTACCAACATGTACCTCTATATAATTTAAATAGGACAACCCGCATTCAGGGACCACCGATCTGACAACAAACTATTCTAATATATTTACTTATTTTGACCGTTTTACAATTTAGAACTTATCCAGATTGAAGTTTTGATATATAAAAAAAATTTGCACTCGAGGATTACAATTCTGTAAGTACCTAATATGTTATGGTTAAAATACATACCTATCTAGTAAGAGCTAAGTACCTATTATCTTTCAACCAGCACAAAAAAATTAAATGTATTAATAATTAGCTCAACTATAAGAGTTGGTTTTTCAGTAATCAACTAATTTAGCTAATTAAGTATCAGGTGATCTTTTTTCGCTCTACGATCTAACCCGAAAACCTGAGCTGATACGGTTTCATACCTACCTAATGCTGATCAATTTAACCGTCTATTCAAATAACATGTCTGTCTACGTACCCATCCATACAACGCTTATATAGCAAAGACCGCCCACTTACATTAGCCTGTACTACATTATGATGGAGTGGCCAAGACATTTCCATTTATCAAGACCCATCGGACAAATAAGCCTGCCCTCAATGGCCCAAGATGGAGCCCCGCTAATGAGTGGCGATCGCTCAACAACTTGTACAAACGTTGACAAATATATAGAGGAAGCTTTTCAAATGATTTATATGAGATAGACACGATTTTTGAGGTTGAATGCGGCAAGCACTTGGGCGAGAAATCAGAATGATGAACGTGCGGGATTAATGTTGCCGGTGCTGGGCTTGATGCGTGGATGCGATGTCGAAAAGATGGAAAATGTATTTTTACAATAACTAATAATAATATTGATGGTCTCCCGAAAGGTGGGAGGTAAATTCATAAATTAGATGTCATATAAACATACATGTACAAAAACTGTAATGCTCTCAATGGAATGCAGGCAGGAACACTACACACACAATGTTACAAAAAAACCGACTTGCTTTTTATTTCGTTGGACTCAATATTTAAATGGTAGCTACGTATGTCATTATAATTTTGACATATGTAAATCAGCATTCCCATCCTCATCCTTGTGTAAAAATACACCTACATAGTAGACGGAGAGCTAGCCACGTCAGATATGACACAATAGTGAGAGCTACGGAAGCCCTCTCGTTAGTTTGCTATACCATGCTTATTTCTAGATCCGGACATCTGGCAGCTGTAAAGTGGTGGAAGTCAAAGATTGAAAACCACTTTAAGAATACAAATCCTAGAGTTCTGGTTTTGATGCAGTATTATGAAAAATGATATAAATAATTAGATCATATCATTGCCAAAAGTTTATAATGGGAGAAAGTAGTCCAAAACGAAATATAATTAAATTCATAGTTTGTCGCCTACTGTTTCTGTTTCCAAAATATTACACGATGTTTTTGTTCTAATGTTAAAATATAGGCCCCGTCCTCTATAAATAAGATAACTTCGGCCGTTTTTACCTATTTTGGTATTCCTTTTTTCCAATTCAAAAACTTAGCTAGCCTGTCACTCTGACATCCACCCATTAAAAGCTGCCAGATGCCCGGATCTAGCAATAAGGATAGTATTGCAATCTTACTAGATGGGTTTCATTGCTCTCATTATTGTGTCATATCTGACGTGGCCAGCTCTTAGAATATAGGTACTTATTAATGTTTTAATGCTCTAAAGCGGCCCAGACACTGTCAGTAATAATGCCATTATTTCTCTACCCGTCCTTTTCTATGTATGTGAAGAATGAGAAGAACGAGTAGAGAAATAATGTCATTATAACTGACAGTGTCTGGGTCACCTAAGATGGCTGTCTTCAGTTTTTGTCACAAACGTACACACAATACGAGAATTAAACTAGTTAGGTTACCCTACTATTTATATAGTACTCGTAGTCGTACCTAACTATCTATCTATGTAAGTATATGTTCCAACCTACATATAGGAGATGAAACTATATAAATTAATAACCTTCTTTTTAATAACCAAATTCCACAGAAGATAGCAATATCTTCTGTGGAATTTTGTACCTCATCGACTTATTTCTGTACCCGCGGCTTCGCCCGCGTGTGTGGGATGTTTCGTCTTTTTCATTTCCTATCCAGGCCATTAGTGTAGAATTTACGCGTTCTACATATAAATATCTATCTAAATTTATTAAATCATCCGTGATAAAGATAACTGACTAAAACGCATGCGTCGAGACCTGCGAATGCTAATGGCCGAGTTCCTGCAGGAGAATATGCTTCGAATAGAGGGTGAAACGCTGAAGGAACTGGCGCGACGTAGGTGCGTGTGAGCGCAACGTCCCAGCGAAAGCTTTTGCAGCAGCAGGCCAAAGGCAGAAAAAATTGTTTCAGCAGGAGCATGAAAGGGTCCCCACAATACTTAATGGTCAAGTTTTTTGGTGAACCCGAACGCCGAAGCCGTGACACGGTGAGCGGCAATATCGCGAAAGCCATAGGGCGAGTACCGCGCAGGACCCAGGCCCGGAGAATCGCAGCGAGAATTGCTTCAGCAGAAGCAGCATGTCATGGACCGGACGTACTTCAATGACGAAGTGTCTTAGCGAACTCGAGGGCTGCGGACACGTGGGTGAGCGGAAATGAATGTGAAAGTCAAAGGCTGACCGCGTATGGTTCAGGCTCAGAACATCGCAGCGAGAACTTCTTCAACATCATCATGACAGGGACCGGTCATAACTTAAGGGCGAAGTGTCTTAGCGAACCCGAGGGCCGTCGCTCGAGGGTGAGCGGCAACATCTGAGAAAGCCAAAAGCCGAGTACCGTGTAGGGCCCAGGTCAGCAGCAGTACCATGACAGGGACCGGACATATCTCAATGGTGAAGTGTCTTAATGCCCGAGGATGAGTGGCGTAGGCCCAAGCCCGGAGCGTCGCAGCGCAAAATTTCTCCTACAGCAGCAACATGATATAATCCGGACAAAACTCAATGGCGAAGAATCTTAGCTAATCTGAGGGCCGGAGACCCGAAGGTGAGCGGCAATGTCTGCGAAAGCCATAGGCCGAGTACCGCTTAGGCCCAGGCCCGGAGAGTCGCAGCGTGACAGCTAAGTAGCAGCTAGTAAGTAATTGCTAGATTCATGACTACCCTTTTTAGGGTTCCGTAGCCAGAATGGCAAAAACGGAACCCTTATAGTTTTTGTCATGTCCGTCTGTCCGTCCGTCCATATGTCACAGCCATTTTACTAGGAAACTATAAAACGTATCTTAATAAAATTTAGACATAAGGTGTAGTTTGTATGCCGTTATTTAGTTATGTAGTGAAATTGCAGAAAAAAATATTTTCTGAGGGGCGCGCTCCATACATGTAACAGAATTTAAAAAAAAAAGAAATTTACCATATATCAACATGTTACTCATCAATCGATAGGTCTTTCAAAATAACATTGAGGTATATTTGAACATGTGATTTAGTGAATAGTTTCAGAAATAATCGCTTCGAAAGTCGGAAAAATAGCGTCCCCTGTAACTTTTGAACCGTAAGTCCAAAAAACATGAAAAAAATTGAGAATATGCGCGTTTTTATAAAATAAAATAAAAATTTCTACGACCTTTTGGCATAAGTCTGGTTCTTATTCCATTGAAGCTACGGAACCCTCCATTATGCGTGGTCCGACACGCACTTGGCCGGTTTTTATTGCAATCAGCGAGATAAAACATATTGATCTCACAAACGGTATACAATTTATGCTGTCGGGTAAATCGAAATGGATAAATCTTAACTACCTGTTTTATTTGTTTTGACGTATATTGTAAGTAGGTTTCAGTACCTTCTGTAGCTTCAGTAACTTTAAAGTACCTCCAGGTATTAATGGATCACAATATATGTCAGGATACTTACAATTTCCAAAACGAAGTAACACGTTTTTAACCCGCAATCCTTACATTGGGAAAGCATTTAAAAATCCATGGTTTAAACCTCGGCGGAACGCAACAGACCGAATCGCTTAATTTTATCTAAAGACGTCCTTAAATAATGTTTGTATACAGGGTACCTATACAGCGCCATCTGTGACCACTTTTGAGAACAATTTCTTTATGAAAATTATGTTTTTAATAAGCAGAATAAAAACTACCCTATATGTTGCTCCGGGGTGTAAACTGTTACTATACAAAATTTCGTATAATTCTGTGCAGTAGTTTTTACGTAGTGCGCGGACAAATTCACAGACAGACAGACAAGAATTCCAAAAATCACTGAAATGTATTCAGTCAACGTTTCTAAGACCCTCCGAATCAGTTTTTCTGGAATATCTTCAATGTACATTTTTTTTCTCCTTACGCGTTTATTATATGTATAGATTTTGTCACTCAACATGACGTTAAAGGAGATCGTCAATTTTTGTTGGGTGATCTGGCCCAGATTATTGAGGACCGTTTAGGAATGGTTCTTACCTTTAAAGAATCGTCATAATTTCTAGATCAGGATGGTGGTAAAAATATTGCGAAATCTAATGGAAAAACTGAAAAATCATGCATTTAAAACTTGAATCTGACAAGGACAATATTTGAAAGCGTGCTTGCCTATGATTTATATATTAATGTAAAAAAAGTACCGATTTTTTAAAGATAATGTACAAAAAAGGACTTGAAAACAAAACGGGAATCATGATGAAATAATAAAAAGTCATATTTTGATCGTATTTATAGTTTTTGTATTTAGGTAAACAAAGACGGCTGTCAAACCGTCGTTGATTCTATTAACTGAACATTCCTAACACCTATTGCGAAGGGATAAGGTTTACCACCGTTAAGTGCGATAGCACTAGTATCTGACATTACAAAATTGAAAAAAAGATGCGTTTCGTTATCGAAGGAGCATGATATTATGCCATTATGCTCACTTTTAATATTCAAACTCCGACCAAAAATGCAAAAATACACACTTTTAATCTTTAGGCGTTTTAATGCAGTCGATTTCTAATTTAAACTTCCGTATTCGTAGGCTTAGATACTATTTTAATATTACAATGTTCTAACTTACCGAACAGTATCAAAACGCAGATTATGTAACGGTATACATTGACAGTGTCAAACCAAAAAACAATCCCGTTTCAGGCCAGGGTGAAGTTAAACTTTATGTCAATGCCATAAGGACGTTAACGACTTGTCTTGCTGTATTTTAATCGCGGAAAAATCAACATAATGTTTATTCATTTAGTAGTTCTAATTCCCGTTTCATTTTTTTGCAATATTTTGTCTACTTTAGTAATAAAATGAGTATTTATTATACATTGCAGTACAAACTGTATACGGTTTATATCAGGTGGCCCAGAATTGACGATCTCCTTTCGAAGAGAGCAGCAGTGTTATTAGTAAGTACTATACTTATAGAATAGAATAGAATAGAATAGAATAGAATATCATTTATTTCAGTGTAAGTACACCAGGTTATACAATACAGACAGTGGATAAAAAAAGAAAAGAAAATGAAGACTTATAACTTGTATACTGTAACCACACTGAAAAAGGTGAACACTCAGCATAATGCCATGTCCTACTGGAGTAGTACCTGACGCTGGTCTTCCGTGTACACCTGTCGGGAGCGTAGTTGCGCGCAGCTACCAGTTACATTAGGGTTACCAAGACTACTTAAAATTAATATCCATAGATGTATGTGTCACCTTCAATATGGCACAGAATTTTATATAAATGGTTTAGTTGATGTTAGATGATAACGAATAAATCTTCCCGCCGTGAATAAATATGGAGATTGCAAGCAGGAACGATTTAGGCGTAAATACGTTTGCGTTGGTTTCCACCACATTACACACGTTGTAATCGATTTAAAAACGTCGACTGAATTTATTGCGTTTATTTTTTCAGGAGAAACAGTATTTTATAATGTTAATATTTTTTTTGTGCTGAATATTGTTCATTGATTTCAGAAGTGCCGAAGTCATAAGCCGAGAATGTTACATTTAATTTTATAACGTGATTAATTTAATGATCGGTAAAGTCGGTGCGTTGTTACCTCTGGGGAAGTGGGCCTACCTACACTTCACTTAATGGGTTGGTTAAGGTACCTTTTCCCAAACATGCAATGAAATATTGATGTTATATGTTTCTTTTGCGAAGTATCACGTTTCAGGTGCGGCTACACGAGAGGTCGATAATGGAATTCCATACAAATTTGGAGGCCTAGGCCGGCAGGTACCTCTTTTTAGGGTTCCGTAGTCAACTAGGAACCCTTAGATAGATAGATAGATAAAAGATTTATTTGAATTCTGCAACACACAACAGCAAAGTACAACAATAACACAAAGAATCATTTGAAAAAGTAAAAATAAAATGTAACAAAACATGAGATGAGGTAGTAAGAATGGTAGTGTGCGTTGCAGCAAAACAAAAGGGTTCACAGCTCAGCTTTACGCTTCACTCTTTCGAGCAAAGCACTGATAATTCTGCTGAAACCCGGGCCACATTAGTTTCAACTGAAACTATATAAAAAGGTAGGTACTCGAAGGCGCAAAATGTATTTACGTTAATACTTGTAGGTAGGTATACAAAGTGGTGTATAATGTGCAATGTGTGATAGTGCGTGTGTTGTGCAATAGTGTAAAATAATTATCTTGAAATTAGTACAGTGTAATACATATACATAATATATCAATCAACAAATAATAAAAATATGAAATGGACGAAAATGGTGTGAAACTTTACCAAGTCATAATTTAGACTCTGAAATCCGCAACCAAATAACCGTAAGGTATCCCTGTTTTTTGTTTTTCCAAAAGTATCATTTTGAAATGGTGTTTGAAAGATAGTTTGGTTTTCAACCGCCTTACAGGTGGAGGGATGTCATTCCAGCATTTGGTTGCGAGATATCGGAAGCATCCTGTGAAAGCAGCCGTTCTATGAAGGTGCATTTCTAAAAGACAACGCCGAGTAGACCTAGTGCCGTGACGATTATGAAATTTAGATATATTTATTTTAGAATAGAGGTACTCGGGTGTTTTAGAGTTTAGAACGCCAAAGAGGAGACATGCAAGGTGTAGATGTCTACGAGAAGACATGTTCAGCATGGACGATTTGTTTAAATATGGCGTGATGTGGCTTCTTGGAGGGATAGAATAACAAAACCTATAGCATGCGTTTTGGACTCTCTGTATTAAGCGACGAGTTTTCTGTTGCAGACGTGGACCGTAAACCCTTATAGTTTCGCCATGTCTGCCCGTCCGTCCGTCCGTCCGCGGATAATCTCAGTGACCGGTAGCACTAGAAAGCTGAAATTTGGTACAAATATGTAAGTATATCAATCACGCCGACAAAGTGGTTAAATAAAAAATGGAAATAAATGTTTTATTAGGGTACCTCCCCTATACGTAAAGTGGGGAGTGATTTATTTTTTCATTTCAACCCTAACGTGTGATATATTGTTGGATAGGTATTTAAAAATGAATAGGAGTTTAGTAAAATCATTTTTTGATAATGTAAATATTTTCGGAAATAATCGCTCCAGAAGTAAAAAAAAATGTGTCCCCCCCCCCTCTAACTTTTGAACCCTAAGTTTTAAAAATATAAAAAAAATCTCAAAAGTAGAACTTTATATAAACTTTCTAGGAAAATTATTTTGAACTTGATAGGTTGAATAGTTTTTGAAAAAAAAAAAAAAAAACAATTTCTGAATTAAGTTTGTAATTTAACCGTCTAAGCAGGTGTTTATTGTACCTGTAATTTTTACAAAATCACAATGAAATGACGTGCTTTCAAATAAAGTTGACGGACGGAAAACTACGGAACCCTAAACTGAGCGTGGCCCGACACGCTCTTGGCCGGTTTTTTTTAATTTCCATTGCACATATATTTGTGGTACAGGATCATGGCGTTCAGCCATTTAACTCATTTAAGGCTATAAGCGATATTTACTTTTTGGTTCGTTTGAAATTCTGCCACTACTTACGCCTATTAAAAAAAAAACAATAAACAATATGATATATTTTGCAATTTCGTTTATATATAAGAGGCCTTAGTCCCATGAACGTTCCTCAATTTGACGAAATCTGACTCGATAGATGGCGTTAGCGCTCAGTACACGACCGCTGGCAATGATCGACGATCAAACGGTCTTGATAGTTTTCAACTTCAATTACAAGTAACATTTTTTTTAAGGCATAAGTTACACACAGACTATTAATCTTCTTTTATATGGAAGATACTATATACTAATTAAAGTATGTTTAAAGGAAATATACGCATCTAACACCAAAGGCGGATTATTACTTAATCAGTTGGGACTGTTGGAGATACTTTTCGAATTAAAAGTATAATAAAGCTCAGCTCAGATTTATAGAAACTATATAATAGTAGTCCGCCTCGAACTGAGAACTCACGATTTCCTTGTAAATACATTGACCAATATAACAAGACTCTTATGATGATTGTTATCGCATTGGGAAACTATAATGTTTGTTGTATTGTTATTGTGAAATAAACTAAAAAAAAACCCATTGATCGATCCTGCTCATATTCGAACTCTCAAATTATATTCATTTCTGCTACAACCCCAACAAATTTCATAAAGATTATATTAGAAAAAAACGTTACTACAGTTACCACAGAACAACTATTCAAAATCAAAAAGCCATCGAAATGCAGCGATGTTCAGGTAGCCAGCTGACAGTTCCGTTTTCGTTTCATCCGAAGCTGTCTATAACTCCACTTCGCTTAGGCCCGCTCGTTCGACGATATCTCGTCGAAGTTTCTATCGAAAAAGATATGATTTGTTGTATAACATAACTATACGATTTATCAGCGGCAACGTATCTCAAAACTTTTGTCTGATTTGAATATTAAATGATGATTTAATTTCCTAACGTTAATGGATCCTTTAAATGGAATCGTATTGGTAGTGTTTAGTACAACATTACACTTTTCGATACTTTTTATCGACTTATACACATGACTATTTTATTTTAGACTTTCCAGGCAACATTTTAACTGTCAGTCATGTATCAAGTGAGCTGAGCTACTTAATCAGTTGGGACTGTTGGAGATACTTTTCGAATTAAAAGTATAATAAATTTCGAATTTCGAAAATTAGGTTTGTTTTAAATTCCAATATGGCTGAAATATTTTTTTTTTGTAAAAATGGTCATAATAGCCAATTTCGACTACTTCGGGTGTGTAGATTTAGAAAATGATGTCTGTTTTTAAATCCAAGATGGCGGTTATATACTTTATTCAGAAAAAGCGTCATGGTAGTTCTTTTCGGCTAATTAAGGGGTGTAGATTTCAAAAATTATGTCCGTTTTTAAATCCAAGATGGCGGTTATACACTTTATTCTGAAAAATCGTCATGGTAGTCATTTTCGGCTAATTAGGGGATGTAGATTTCGAAAATTATGTCTGTTTTAAAATCCAAGATGGTGATCATCATTTTTTTCTGAAAAATCGTCATGGGAGTGATTTTCGGCTAATTACGGGTTGTCGATTTTGGAAATTATGTATGTTTTAAAATCCAACATCAATCCCAAATCTGTGGACATTGTCGTTGGTCTCTCACTTTGTAATTTGTGTATTGTTACTATTAATTAGCCATAATCTCGTGTGTTACTGTTTTTGTCCCAAATAAATTGAAAAAAAAAAAAAAAAGATGACGGTTATACACAGTCGAAAAATCGGCACGGTAGTCGTTATCTGCTAATTAGTGGGTGTATATTTCGAAAATTATGTCTGTTTTAAAATTCAAGATGGCGGCTATACTCTTTTTTCTGAGAAATCGTCATGGTAGTCGTTTTCGATTAATTCAGGGGTGTAGATTTCGAAAATAATATCCGTTTTAAAAATCAAAGATGGCGGAAATGGTCAATTTTGTCAAAATCATAATGGTAGTCATTTTCGACTAATTCGGGTGTGTAGATTTCGAAAATAAGGACCGTTTTAAAATTAGAGATGGCGGAAACGGAAAATTTCGTAAAAATTGTAATGGTAGTCATTTCCGACTAATTCGGGTGTGCAGATTTCGAAAATAATGTCTATTTTTAAATCCAAGATGGCGGTCATACACATTTTTAATAAAAATCGTTATGGTAGTCATTTTCCGTTAATTCAGGGATGAAGATTTCGAAAATAAAGACAATTTTAAAATCCAAGATGACGGAAATGGAAAATTTTGTCAAAATCGTCATGGTAGTCATTTTCGACTAATTAGGGTGTGCAGATTTTGAAAATGATGTATATTTTGAAATCCAAGACCGCGGTCGTACACTTTTTTGGTAAAAATCATCATGTTAGTCGTTTTTGATTAATTCAGGGGTGTAGATTTCGAAAAAAAGGACCTTTTTAAAATCAAAGATGGCGGCAACGGAAAAAAAATTCAAAATCGTCATGGCAGTATTTTTCGATTAATTCGGGTGTGCAGCTTTCGAAAATAATGTCTATTTAGAAAGCGAAAATGGCGGTCAAACACTTTTTTGGTAAAAAGCGTTATGGTAGTCATTTTCGATTAATTTAGGGAAGTAGATTTCGAAATCCAAGACCGCGGTCATACACTTTTTCGGTAAAAATCATCATGTTAGTCGTTTTCGATTAATTCAGGGGTAAAGATTTCGAAAGAACCGTTTTAAAATGAAAGATGGCGGAAACGGTAAATTTTGTCAAAATCGTCATGGTTGTCGTCTTCGACTAATTCGGGTGTGCAGATTTCGAAAATAATGTCTGTTTTAAAATCAAAGATGGCGGAAACGGAAAATTTTGTGAAAATCGTCATGGTAGTAATTTCCGACTAATTCGGGTAAGCAGATGTCGAAAATAATGTCTATTTTGAAATCCAAGATGGCAGTCATACACCTTTTTGGTCAAAATCGTTATAGTAGTCATTTTCGATTAATTTAGGGAAGTAGATTTCGAAAATAAAGAACGTTTTGAAATCCAAGATAGCGAAAATGGATAATTTTGTCAAAATCGTCATAGTAGTCGCTATCGACTAATTTGGGAATTTAAATTTCGAAAATAAATACCGTTTTAAAATTCAAGATGGCTGAAATGGACAATTTTATTAAAATCGTCATGATAGTCTTTTTTGTCTCATTTGGGTGTGTACTGTGTAGATTTCGAAAATAATGTATGTTTTAAAATCCAAAATGGCGGCCATACACTTTTTTCTAAAACAATTTTATGGCAGTCGCTTGTGAATAATTGAGGTGTGTAGATTTCGATATAAGGACCGATTTGAGATTCAAGATGGGTGTTAAAGGAGAATTATTGTAAAAATCGTCATGGTAGTCATTTTTATTAATTCACGTGTGTAGATTTAGAAACAATGTGTGTTTTAAAATCCAAGACGGCAGTCATACAATTTTAGTAAAAATCGTTATAGTAGTCTCTGTTGATTAATTCAGCAATGTAAATTCCGATAATAAACACTGTTTTAAAATATAAGATGGCAGTGATGCCCTTTTTGTGAAAATCTTCCTGGTAATCTTGTTCGACTGATTCAGGTGTTTAGATTTCGAGAAAAGGGTCTGTTTTAAATTCCAAGATGGCGGCCATACACTTTTTTCTATATAATCGTTATGGTAGTCATTTTCGATTCAATCGGGGGTACAAAAAAGTATATGGCCGCCATCTTGAATTTTAAAACAGAATTTGTTTTTGAAATCTACATATCTGAATAACGACGATTTTTATAAATTAATGACAAAATCTGCCATCTTGGATTTTGAAACGGACTTTATTTTTGAAATCTACACGCCTGAATTAATCGAAAATGGCTAAAGTATCAAGTAAAGTACACACTTTACTCACACGATCACACGATCGCCATCTTGGATTTCAAAATAGACATTATTTTCGAAATCTACAGTTCCCGAATTAGTCGAAAACGACTTCCATGACGATTTTGACAATTTTTTTCATTTCCGCCATCTTTGATTTTAAAACAGACATTATTTTCGAAATCTGCACACCCGAATTAGTCGAAGACGACAACCATGACGATTTTGACAAAATTTACCGTTTCCGCCATCTTTCATTTTAAAACGGTTCTTATTTTCGAAGTCTTCATTCATCTCTGAATTAATCAAAAATGACGTCCATTATGATTTTGAAGTAAAATGTGTATGGCCGCCATCTTGGATTTTGAAACACACATTATTTTCGAAATCTACACCCCCGAATTAGTCGGAAATGACTACCATGACGATTTTGACAAGATTTTCCGTTTCCGCCATCTTTGATTTTTAAACGGATATTATTTTCGAAATCTACACGCCTGAATTAATCGAAAATGACTACCATAACGATTTTTACCAAAAAAGTGTTTGACCGCCATCTTGGATTTCTAAATAGACATAATTTTCGAAATCTGCACACCCGAACTAGTCGGAAATGACTACCATGACGATTTTAACAAAATTTTCCGTTTCCGCCATCTTTGATTTTAAAACGGTCCTTATTTTCGAAGTTTTCATCCCTGAATTAATCAAAAATGACGTCCATTACGATTTTTAAGTAAAAAGTGTATGGCCGCCATCTTGGATTTTGAAACACATTATTTTCGAAATCTACACTACCGAATTAGTCGAAGACGACTACCATGACGATTTTGCCAAAATTTTCCATTTTCGCCATCTTGGATTTTAAAACGGTCTTCATTTTCGATTTAACAATTTTTACCAAAAAAGTGTATGACCGCCATCTTGGATTTCAAAATAGACATTATTTTCGAAATCTGCACACCCAAATTAGTCGAAAATGACTACCATGACGATTTTTACAAAATTGTCCATTTCCGCCATCTTTGATTTTAAAACGGATATTATTTTCGAAATCTACACCCTTGAATTAATCAAAAATGACTACCATAACGATTTTTACCAAAAAAGTGTTTGACCGCTATCTTGGATTTCTAAATATACGTTATTTTCGAAATCTGCACACCCGAATTAGTCGGAAATGACTACCATGACGATATTGACAAAATTTTCCGTTTCCGCCATCTTTGATTTTAAAACCGTCCTTTTTTCCGAAATCTACACCCCTGAATTAATCGGATATGACTACCATAACGATTTTTACCATAAAGTGTTTGACCGCCATCTTGGATTTCTAAATATACATTATTTTCGAAATCTGCACCTAGTTTTCAAATAAATAAGTCATTTAATTATATTTAGTTTTTTTATTTCAAGGATCTTTATAATTCAATCGCACTTCTCGCAACTATAGGGCAATGGAAACAGGTCACTACGTGTTTGGGATTTCATACAAGGTTACCCGTTTTAGTGGCCTCTTAGTGTATCTAGCTGGCAAACTTACGTAATGCGCGTAGGACGATTTAGCACAGGTCCGTCGTCTGTGAGCTCTCGTTCCATACTGAGCCAGAGGCGACAGCGCGATGTGTTTTGTCTAGTTTTGAACCGATTTAGAGTCATCTTCAAAAATTACACTTTATTTAAATTTTGCGTGACAGTAATAATTTCTTTTTTTCGTGGTAGATCTATAGCTGAACTTTGATAAATTTATATTTTTAGGGCAGAATATTTACAGGACTTCTGTAAAAAAAATTAAATGTAAACCTGTTTTCATCAAAAAATTTGCAATATTCAGAAGGTATTTTTTCTATTATCCAAGATGAATCTTCAATTTTTCTTACCATGGCCGTCTCGAACATGATATACTGAATTGAATTGTATTCAAATTTTATAAGTAAGGTTCCCTTTATTTGAGTAATCTGAAAAAAAACCAGACGTCTAACTGCAAACTCTGAAGAGGCCTGCCAAGAGAAGCCATGTTTATCAGGTTTTTTTCTCAAAAATTTAATTTTTATTCGCATGGCCGTCTAGATAAAGGAATGGACTATTACATGCATTAAAAGTTAATTTAAAAACACAAAGCATTTTCGCTATAACCTCCGAAGAAAATGATGCATTTCGCAAAATACTCGCATTTTGGGAATAAGGCCTCATAAAATCGACATGAAAATAACAAATAACACATTATTAACAAATTCCTATAATTTTAAATTGCAAAGATGGTGGTAGATTAAACACGGGTATCAGACGTTGCAATTTGTAGGGCCCAATCTGTTGTGTACCCTGCCTCTCCCTAACCCTCCTTCAGCTCCCTAAGAGCCCTACCTCTTAGGACACCTCCCAACGTGACAGATTGGGCCCTACAAATTGTTATGTCCAATACCGGTTATAGGAACAGCTGATTTTGTTTTTTTTTTCGTGAAAGGTTGGTTATCTTATCAAGCTAAAATATTAGCAGCATGCTATGATATATAATAATGACAGAGGGGTTATGCACGCTCCAAAAGTGAAGCACTTAATATGAGTGAATTCAAACAACTGTCGCTAGTCACACTCCGGCAAGCGAGACGTGTCAGTGAGCTCCCGTCACCCGCGTGGGAAAGAGACAAACTGTAATTTTCTAACAATGAGAGTGACAAAGATGTGGCATAACTCTGGAAGTATTTTTTGTGCTCATTTTGTTAGAGTATAACCCATCCATAGTAAATATCATTTGGCAGCAAGGGCTATTACACATGAGCTGAAATTAAGAATTACAATATATAGTTACGAAATAAATTCGAATGGTACAGATTCTTCTAAATATTTTCTGTAATAATGCATAAACAGAGACCATAGACAATTTTTGTAACGTTCTGAATTTATTCAGTCACCATGTACATTTTTCTTCTTAATTTTTTGTTTTCATCGTGTAGAATGGCCTTAAGTGCAACCTCTCGAACAGCACAGATACTGTGAAAAAAAAGTATTTTAGTGGGAAAATTTTAAAAATATTCTCAATATTTTATTATGTTGCGTATATTATTGTGAATTATAATGTCGATTTGTTTTATTCTATAACAATTTGGCTATAGGTACAATAAAAGTGAATTAGGTCTAGATGTTGTTCAAATGCAAGTGAAAATTATACTTAAATGGCCGACGTACGTAATAGTTATACATTTTTAAAAGCCGTTGAGTGACAATGAAATGCAGTCAGAATTTAGCAATCCAGACTTCATAACGTAATGTTTTTATGCATATTTTTGATTACGTGGTAAGTCTAATTAATGTTTTTGTTGTAGTTTGTTGATAGGATATTTCATTAATAACAATATGAACATATAGTTAGTCGTCATAGTGGGAACGTTGGTTGTTTTCTATAAATTAATGCAAATTTTGGTTGTACGTTTGTGGCTTATTGAACTTATTGTATCATTTTAGATAAAAACCTAAGTACGAAGGTGTTTGAAGTACATACAACATACATTATATTATTAATACAAGTTTACGAGTACAGTATTGCCTCACCTATATCCGAAAAAAAAATTGATGTTTCTTATTTATTTCATTGCATGTTTGAGAAAAGCACTATATATACCTCGGCGTGAAAAGGGGTTGCCAGCCTCGTGACTATCCGGGCTCGCTACGCTCAGCCGTCTATATGTACTCGGCCAGCAACCCCCTACTTCCCGGCCTCTGTAGTATTACTATTACTAGTATAAGGGGCGTTCAAGAAACCCTTGTTATGAGTAAAAAAATAAAAGATTGACTGTTTAACTGTTTTTTTTTTTCATTGCTTCCATCTGCCAGTCTTCATAAACTACTTTCGACTTTAAGTATTCATCTAGTAATCAAAATACGTTAATTGACTTTTTACTTTGAGTTGGTCATACTTTCCGAGTTGGTCTTGTATCCGACTCGGTTGGGCAGCGTTCGGGAAGCTACGGCACATCTTTTTGTCCAATATTCCGCAGTGTCTCAAGACGAAAGTCTTTGACCAGTGTGTGTTGCCACTGATGACATATGGAACTGAAACGTGGTCGCTTACAATGGGACTCATAAGAAGGCTCAAAGTCACCCAAAGGGCAATGGAGAGGGCTATAGTTGGGGTCTCTCTGCGTGATCGCATCAGAAATGATGCCATCCGCAGCAGAACCAAAGTAACCGATATAGCCCCCGAATCGCTAAACTAAAGTGGCAGTGGGCAGGGCACATTGCTCGTAGAACCGATGGCCGTTCGGGCGGAAAGGTTCTCGATTGGAGACCACGAACCGGAAGGCGCAGCGTGGGTAGACTGATGACCTGGTGAAGGTCGCGGGAGTCCGCTGGATGCGGGTGGCGCAGGACCGGTCATTGTGGCACTCTTTGGGGGAGGCCTATGTTCAGCAGTGGACGTCTTTCGGCTGATATGATGATGATGATGATGGTCATACTTTGATATATAAGCAGCAGGTTGCGATCCAGAAGCAATAATATGCCTCTTCGTTTTTACTAACTTCTTTTCAATTGTTTTTCGTAAACTTATGCCTCGCATTCACACCCTTATTTGTCATTGATTAAAAATTCTAGAACATCGTTGTGGCTTTGGTACTATATGGAGATTTGTTTCTCGTCCACTTAAAGATGAATCATTTATATTTTCATCTCCTTTACTATCTCTCATTATTCTCCTTTAACAGTGTCTCATTGAGAACATCACCAATAAGTTTCATAGATTCGTAACAAAAAGCAGCACGCATGTTATTTAGAAACATCACAGCAATCACTCTCATTAATGATCAAAGATAGGTATTGCAATTTCCCTTTTTTCAACAGTTTTTTTTTCAGCACTACAGCGCAGGTTTCGTCAAAATTGTAGAAAACGGTAAGTATCCGTAACAAATTTACTTTTTACTGGTAACGAAAGTCATAGTTATTCTTAGTAGTTTCAATACGCTATTTTAGCGCATGCGAGTAGTGACCCCACATGTTGTAGGTACATGTATTTGTTTGTACTATACAATCTAATAGACATGGTGAATGATGAAGCAAAACATGTTTGTTCGTGTTCGCCCTGAGGCCGATCAATGTGGTTTATTTACATTGCTCTCCACATAAATCTTTTTATCCACCTTTCTAAAAATGATAAATACAAGATGAATCGTCCGGGAGCGCTCCTCATTTGTCCGGGCTAAACCCAATTTGATTGATGGGGGCACGGTCGATCATGTAACCGCTACAAAAACGGACATACGTTGAAGTTTACTAGAAATTTAGATACAGGACAAATGCAATCGTAAGTGTTTAGGTTACCGGAATGAGTAACAAATAAGCAACCAAACAAAGATTTATTTCTTACCCGCTGTCTAAAGTGGTAGCAAACTTAAAACTACCTATGGATAGCAAAAAATAGGTAATACTCGTAGCATCCATATCAGCCTTTCGCTAAAATTACGAAAATTTGCAAACTGTGTAGTCACGGAACAATAAATTAAATGTCATAGGTTTTTACGTAGCTAGTTTATATGCGAACACAAACAAGAGTTGAAACATTGATTATATGTAATAAAATTTTGTTAAGGAACATTCTATGTAACGTTTTGGAATAAAAATGGAGAAAGATGTATCAAAAACCTTAACCACTTTTTCTAGGATGGTAATCCGTGTAATATACCTGCTACTACTTACTGAACTAACGTATAATACCTATTTTTTCGTTGATTAAAATTACTAAAGTGAGAGTAGTAGATGTCAACAGCATCCTCTAATCTAGCTACGCAACGCACCGAGAAGCTTTTATAACATTTTTTACGGTTTCTCCTTATCTCGAGTTATGAGGGGAATCTCTGATTTGCATGCCAAATATTTTATGTCATCGTAACAATTTGCCACCGTAATGTTTGAGTGTGTTGAAAAAATCCTACAAACTTCTTTTTCTAAAAAGGTTTTACGTGTAGGGCCGCAATGATCTGTGAATATTTTTGAACGTAAAAATACATCGTTTTTCCGTAACTTGCTGGTGAGATTCAGCTTTAATATCTTTCGTTATACTTATATCGCATATGCTTTGGAACGGCCAACACCTATTAAAATACCGAATAATAATAATAATATACCTATGTCCTAGCCTCTGCTCGTTCGTTGGAATTTGTAAACTGGACGTTCTTCTACGCCGTTAGCATTCAAGTATTAACCCTGTTGTATTAAACTTACTGCATTTTAAAACTAAAGATTTTAACACTCTCTTTCTCCCAATTGTCATTTCTACCAAACATCTGAGAGAGGATCTACATACTGCCAAATATATAAGTAGCAGCACGTGCCTCCTAAGTTTCTTGGAACTCAGTCGTGATTTTATTTCTTTTAAGACGATTGTCGCCAGAGTGTCCTTGAGCGTTTGGGCGCTGTGTACCCGCGCTACCCGCTTTACCCTCTCATTGCGATCGTACGTAAATCCGCCACACTGCACCGGAACGATGTTCAAAGAATATGACTCTACACAGAGGCGCGGGCAGCTTTATAATAATTATAATCCTTTTGCGGATATTTTTTGATTTGAATACTGTGATTAAGTACTGCAATGGTGAAGCGCAACGTCCCAG
The DNA here is from genome assembly GCA_947086415.1 of Pammene aurita. Classification (NCBI taxonomy): domain Eukaryota; kingdom Metazoa; phylum Arthropoda; class Insecta; order Lepidoptera; family Tortricidae; genus Pammene; species Pammene aurita. The sequence continues at coordinate 19,479,197 of OX352291.1, forward strand.
CGAAAGCTTTTGCAGCAGTCGGCCAAAGGCAGAAAAAATTGTTTCAGCAGGAGCATGAAAGGGTCACCACAAAACTCAATGGTCAAGTTTTTTGGTGAACCCGAACGCCGAAGCCGTGACACGGTGAGCGGCAATATCGCGAAAGCCATAGGGCGAGTACCGCGCAGGACCCAGGCCCGGAGGATCGCAGCGAGAATTGCTTCAGCAGAAGCAGCATGTCATGGACCGGACGTACTTCAATGACGAAGTGTCTTAGCGAACTCGAGGGCTGCGGACACGTGGGTGAGCGGAAATGTATGTGAAAGTCAAAGGCTGAGTACCGCGTATGGTTCAGGCTCGGAACATCGCAGCGAGAACTTCTTCAACATCATCATGACAGGGACCGGTCATAACTTAAAGGCGAAGTGTCTTAGCGAACCCGAGGGCCGTCGCTCGAGGGTGAGCGGCAACGTCTGAGAAAGCCAAAAGCCGAGTACCGTGTAGGGCCCAGGTTAGCAGCAGTACCATGACAGGGACCGGACATATCTTAATGGTGAAGTGTCTTAATGCCCGAGGATGAGTGGCGTAGGTAACATGATATAATCCGGACAAAACTCAATGGCGAAGAATCTTAGCTAATCTGAGGGCCGGAGACCCGAAGGTGAGCGGCAATGTCTGCGAAAGCCATAGGCCGAGTACCGCTTAGGCCCAGGCCCGGAGAGTCGCAGCGTGACAGCTAAGTAGCAGCTAGTAAGTAATTGCTAGATTCATGACTACCCTTTTTAGGGTTCCGTAGCCAGAATGGCAAAAACGGAACCCTTATAGTTTTTGTCATGTCCGTCTGTCCGTCCGTCCATATGTCACAGCCATTTTACTCGGAAACTATAAAACGTATCTTAATCAAATTAAGACATAAGGTGTAGTTTGTATGCCGTTATTTAGTTATGTAGTGAAATTGCAGAAAAAAATATTTTCTGAGGGGCGCGCTCCATACATGTAACAAAATTAAAAAAAAAAAGAAATTTACCATATATCAACATGTTGCTCATCAATCGATAGGTCTTTCAAAATAACATTGAAGTATATTTGAACATGTGATTTAGTGAATAGTTTCAGAAATAATCGCTTCGAAAGTCGGAAAAATAGCGTCCACCCCTGTAACTTTTGAACCGTAATTCCAAAAAATATGAAAAAAATTGAGAATATGCGCGTTTTTATAAAATAAAAAAAACTTCTTCCATAGTGTATCGCATACGACCTTTTGGCATTAGTCTGGTTCTTATTCCATTGAAGCTACGGAACCCTCCATTATGCGTGGTCCGACACGCACTTGGCCGGTTTTTATTGCAATCAGCGAGATAAAACATATTGATCTCACAAACGGTATACAATTTTTTCTGTCGGGTAAATCGAAATGGATAAATCTTAACTACCTGTTTTATTTGTTTTGACGTATATTGTAAGTAGGTTTCAGTACCTTCTGTAGCTTCAGTACCTTCTGTAGCTTCAGTAACTTTAAAGTACCTCCAGGTATTAATGGATCACAATATATGTCCGGATACTTACAATTTCCAAAACGAAGTAACACGTTTTTAAAACATTTTACCCGCAATCCTTAAATTGGGAAATCATTTAAAAATCCATGGTTTAAACCTCGACGGAACTCAACAGACCGAATCGCTTAATTTAATCTAAAGACGTCCTTAATAGTCCCGTCACTAAACTTTAAGTTGTTCGAGGAGGTCACATTTAATCCTACACTATTTTGTCCTTGGGATCTGGTAAAACAACATTTATTGAAAAGATGTATTAAGTTTTTCCCAAAAAATACATTGTGCTTTCTTTAAAAAAAAAATTTGGAAATTTTAATGTTTATTTACCACAAACATTAAATCCTACACTAGAGATTTTTAATCCAAGGGACTACCTGAATATTTAAAACAGTATTTGAAATATTCACCACCTGTCAAGTTGAGAATACATTTGAAATAATAAAAATGTTAAAAAAATTCAATAATAATCAAACACTAATCATACAAATGGTGATTTTTCACAATATTGTCGAGACAATTTATACGCTTCGTTTAAAAATTTTTTTACAGCGGTGACTGTATTATTACTATTTCTTAAATGATTTTAGAACACGCGCATTAATTCTATACTCTATGATTTTAATGCTCCTTTTAGCTTTAATAATATGTTACATAATATCAAAATTTCACCAGTAGATATAGTTAGCATTTTCAGGAATTGTAAAATTAGTAATCAAAAAATAAACATAATTGGAGCGGGGCGCGGGCGGAAACTACAACACATAAGAGGTGCGGCAGCCGATACTATTAGTGCACCTAAGGTCATTGACCGTGTAGGTGTCTAAGAAGCGCAGAAGGGCATAGCGTATGGTGCGTAGTTGCTTACTTAGGAGTAATAATCAGGGTGAAATAAATAATGGGCTCATTTTATTTATTAGTATTACACTATTTTTTAAATCACACTGATAAAATATAATTCTTAATATTATTTTAATTTATATTTATATAAATGCCTATGTCCTGACCGACTGACTGAATGATCCACGCATGGCCGAAACTACTGAAGCTGGAAAGTTGAAATTCGCAGATAAGGTTACATTTTTAATTTGTACAAGTAATAAGGTTCGATTTTGAAAACTTCAAGCCCGTAAAAACGGGGTTATGTGTTTGTACGGTTAGGATTTAAATTTTAAAGTTAGAAACTTGAAACTTCGTACGTTTGTTGCTAATTAAAAAATTATAAAAGTCATTTCAGCATTTTCTGGTATATAACCTCTAACGGGGTTAAAAAGGGGTTGAAAATTTGTAACGAAATATTAAAAAAAAAATGTGACAGACTTGAAAGTTCGTTTGTAGGCTACTCAGCTCCAAACAAAAAAAAATATCAGCGTTTTTCAAAACTTAACCCCGAAGGAGTTGAAACGGGGTTGAAAATATGGATTGTAGCCAGGCCGAAACTACTGAAGCTAGAAAGTTATAATTTTCATTTATAATGTATACAAGTAATATGAAACAAATTTGAAAAATTATACCCCTAAGGGAGTACAAACAATAAAAATTTGTATGGGTAGGGATTAAAATATTAAGTTCGAGATTTAATACATTAAAAATAATGAAAGTAATTTTAGCGTTTTTTTTTATTCAACCCCGCAAACGGGGTTAAAAAGGGGTTGAAAGTTGATTTAATACCTACTTTTTGTGACAGACTCGAAAGTTCATTTGTAAGCACTTCAAAAAAAAAAAACTAATTTCAGTGTTTTTCAAAATTCCACCCTAGATGAGTTAAAATAAGGGTGAAAAGTTTGTACTAAAACGAGGCCGAAACTGCTGAAGCTAGAAAGTTGTAATTTGCAGATTGGCTACTTTGTACCTATTTTATCTACTTATTAAAAAATAAGAAAAGCAATTTCAGCGTGTTTTGATATTTATCCCTTAAGGGGGTTAAAAAACGTTGAGATTTGTATGATGAATGTATGTACATATATGGCTTAAAAATAAGTTGAATGATAAGTATTATAAACAAAAAAAATATTATAATACCAAACCACACATTTTATAAACATGAAACTGTGTATGAGTAGGTAGCCGTATTATAAGTGGACGAAGTCGCGGGCGGAAAGCTAGTCTAGCTTTAAATGCTTTTGTCCTGACTGACACATCAACGAAAACACCGAAACCCCTGCAGCTAAAGAGTTGAAAATGTTAGACCAGGTTATATGTATAATTTGTATGTACTAAGAGGTGATTTCGAATAAATCAATGGCTAAGGGGGTAAAAAGTAGGTTAAAAGTTTGTATGGGTAGGATTTTTTTTATATAGAGACTTAAAAATTCGTACGGTCGCTGATGATTAAAAATAATAAAAGAAATATCAGTTTTTTGAAATTAAACCCCTACAGTGTTAGAAATGGGTTGAAAATCTGTAGCTTTTTTTTGTGACTGACTTAAATGCTCGTTTGTAGGCTAATCGCTTAAAAGTTAAAAAAAAGTAATTTTAGTGTTTTTCAAAATTCCACCCCAGAGGAGTTAAAACGGGGTTGAAAAGTTTGTATTAAAGCGAGGCCGTTACATCGGAAGCTACAAAATTGTAATTTGTGGGTGGGGTACATTTATAATATGTACAAGTAATAGGAAGCAATTTTGAAAATTTCAAAAAGGGGGTTCAAAATTAGTATGGGTAGAATTTAAAATTTTAAGTTAGAATCTTAAAACTTCGTACGTTTGCTGATCATTAAAAAAGAATAAAAAATAATTTAGCAGTTTTTGAAGTTCAAAAGAGGTTAAATGGGGTTAAAAAGAGGTTGAACCCCATTGAAGTTGAAAGTTTGTATAGCGATTACAAGTTTTGAAAGACAGACTTGAAACTTCGGTTGTAGGCTACTCTTTATAATCTGTACAAGTAATATGACGCGATTTTGAAAAATTCAACTCTCAAAGGGGTAAAAAGGGGGTTTAAAATTTGTATCGGAAGAATATATTTTTTTAAGTTAGAGATTTAAAACTTCGTACGTTTGCTGATTATTAAAAAATAATAAAAATTATTCTAACGACTTTTAAAATTGTACCCCTAATGGAGTTAAAAAGGGGTGGAAGCTTTCAATCGCATTGATGTTGAAAGTTTATATAGAGATAACAAGTTTTGAAAGACAGACTTGAAAGTTCGTTTGTAAGCCACTCACTTAAAACCAAAAAAAGTTATTTAAGCGTTTTTAAAAATACCACTCGAGTTTAAACGGTGTTGAAAAGTTTGTATTAGAAAGAGGCTAGAAAACGGAAGCTAGGAAGTTGTAATTTGCAGAGCGTGTTACATTTATAATCTGTACAAGTAATAAGAAGCGCGTTGAAAACTTGTTTGTGTGGTGTTTATAATTTTAAGTTCGAGACTGCGTAAGTTTACTGCTAATTTAAAATAATAAAAGTGATTTTAGCGTTTCTTTTAATTCAACTCCTAACGGGGTTAAAAAGGGGTTGCAAGTATGTATAGACATTTTGTGACAGACTTAAAACGAAGTTTGTGGACTTAAAAGAAAAAAAAACTTTTAAGGGTATTTTTTTAAGAACTAGCCATATTGTGCGAGGTGATTTGGTAGGCCATACTAAACAACTTTTACTATTAGGTCAACTCCGAAATCTAAATTTTTTTTGGCTGTTTCATATATTTCGGCTGATCCGACGTTGACGTTTTCTATGGGGACGCCAAATTTTTTTTGGATTTCAGGGTCGGTCCTATAGCAAAAGTTGTTTAGTAAGACTTACTTAATCACCTCTCACAATATGGCTAGTTATTAAAAAAGCATCCTTTTAAGTTTTTTTTTCTTTTAAGTGGATAGTACTACAAACTTTTCAACCCTAGAGGAGTTGAAACGGCGTTGAATACTTTTTATTAAAGCGAGGCCGAAACTACTGAAGCTAGAAAGTAGTAATTTGCAGATTGGACACTTCGTAGTTTGTCTGCTTATTTAATGCAGCAAAAGCTGCTTATTTAAAGCATTAAAAGGTCTCTTGGATTCTCAGAAATCGATTTTCTACATGATCGGATTATATTGTACAAAATTTAAAATGGTCGCCGTTTTACAATTTTGATGTTAGATTCGTATTAGCCGTGCGGATCCTCAGATATCGATTTTCAAAGTGATCAAAAATAAACCAAACAAAATAACAGTACGGCCTTTTGTATTGATGATAATCACATAATTTCAGGATGGCGCTACTTTTTCGAATTCAAACCCTGGACAAAATTATTCTATTAATTGTATGTCAATTTTAAAACCAAATAAGAATAAGAATAAATAAAACTTGTCAAAATAATTTACAACCCTGAACCTTCGGCTAAGACGAGAAACTAATAGGTTCTATGAAGTTAATGACTGTATAGATTATATAATTGATATGTATACTATCCACATCCATTTTTATTAAGTGATAGCTGTGATATTATACTGTCGACTACAAAGATATGTACTTTTGAACCTTATTACAACGGATTAAGGTGAAAAAGTAGATACAGCTAGCTCTTTGTAGTCGACTGTACAATCCATTTTTAGGGTTCCGTAGCCAAAATGGCAAAAACGGAACCCTTATAGTTTCGTCATGTCCGTCTGTCCGTCCGTCCGTATGTCACAGCCGTTTTACTCGGAAACTATAATACGTATCTTAATAAAATTCAGACATAAGGTGTATTTTGTATGCCGCTATATAGTTGTGTAGTTAAATTGCAGAAAAAAAAATTTTTAGGGGGGGGCGCTCCATACATGTAACAAAAAAAAACAAATATCAACATGTTGCACGTCAATCGATAGGTCTTTAAAAATAACATTGAGGTTTTTTTGAACATTTTATGATTAAGTGAAAAGTTTTAGAAATAATCGCTTCGAAACTCGAAAAAATAGCGCCCCCCCCCCCCCCCTGTAACTTTTGAACCGTAAGTTCAAAAATATGAAAAAAATTAAGAAGATGCGCGTTAGCATATACTTTCTAAGAAAATTGTTTTGAACATTATCGGTTTAGCCATTTTTGAATTATTTCCAAAAAAACTTCTTCCATAGGCATCAGATATGACCTTTTGGCATTAGTCTGGTTTTTATTCCATTAAAGCTACCGAACCCTCCATTATGCGTGGTCCGACACGCACTTGGCCGGTTTTATTATTAGTCTTTCAGCGCCGTAACCACCAAAAAAACAAACGCAATAAACCGAAAACATCAAAACAAACGGTATTATCCGATGGGTATCCTAGCAAAGAAGCTATAAATAGCAGGTATAGCTCTCCTATTCATTCATAGCTTACAAACGAGTCACATGAAGTGTGCGAACAGATTACTGGTCACAAGACTACGCATTATGAAGCCTAAATCGACCTAGCATTAAGATATTTTATATGTTTAATTTGAAGTTCGCAGTGCCTTGGATTTACTGTAATGCTGTGTAACTGTTTTGAATGATAAATAAATAAATAAGTGTGTTCAATGCACATTATGAAGTTTCTCATGACGTGACCACTAAATTCAGAGCTGAGAATGGCGTCACTCGCTTCATCCTATACAAAATTTACAACAATCCATGTGAATGATTTAACTCATAAACTCGATTTTTGTTGATATTTTATTTGAGTATAGCAAATAAATTCTCTTGGTGTATCGTCCTTTATATTGACCGACGTTTGTCCAATGCAAGGAGTGTGCTTCCCAGGTACGAAAATAACAGTTCGATTGCATCTATCTAACCATCGAACCTAAAACCACAATATGCTCTGTTCTGAAATGACTGATTGGGGCAAACATAATGACATTTCGATATCGGAAATCGGAAATATAGAAAAAAGTTTAAATAAAATATATCTTTACCAACCTGTAGTACTTGCGAGTCTTCTGATTTGCTCTATCTAATACAAGTAGGTAAGTAATCTGTGCTACGTAGTAACCTTGCCGCGGAGGCGGGAGTTTTAAAATATGAACCTTAAATTATAAGTTGTTTATTTAGATTGCTCGTAAAGCACTTAGTATATTAACGATATTTTTTTGATTATGTATGTTAAATAAATAGACAATTTAAGGAAAAAATATTCACAAGTGTAGGTTCGTGTAAAGTGATCATATTCGCCAAAAAAACTAAAAAAATGTCATAATAAATAGATGTAAACATTTCACCGTGGTGAAAAATTAATGTAACACTTAGATCTGTATTAGTACCATACTACCAAATTTTCGAATTGTGTTCGAATTTCTAAGTCACTTTTTTATAAATATAAAGAAAAAATGTCACTTAATGAAGCTTATAGACGAAAGCTCAGAGAAACAATTCGGGAAATCTTTAAGTTAGTCATCACTTATTTAAACAAATACAATAGTGCTAGATCTTCAGTGTAGGATTTAGTCAATGTAGTGTTCCAGACGTTGTCTAGAATGTTTTCGATTTCCTGAAATGCACAATCACGTCACCGGGGAAAAATGTGTATTGGGAATCTGACTACCCTACTTAATAACTAGAAAAAGCTTCCAAAAGTGAAGGATTTAATGCAAGGTTAAATTTTTTGGCCCCCGTCTATAAATAATGTTTGTATACAGTATACAGGGTACTTATACAGCGCCATCTGTGACCACTTTTGAGAACTATTTTTTTATGAAAATTATGTTTTTAATAAGCAGAATAAAAACTACCCTATAAGTTGCTCCGGGGTATAAACTGTTACTATACAAAATTTCGTATAATTCTGTGCAGTAGTTTTTACGTAGTGCGCGGACAAATTCACAGACAGACAGACAAGAATTCCAAAAATCACTGAAATGTATTCAGTCAACGTTTCTAAGACCCTCCGAATCAGTTTTTCTGGAATATCTTCAATGTACATTTTTTTTCTCCTTGCGCGTTTATTATATGTATAGATTATAAATGGGAAAGTATACATGTGTGTTTGTTTGTTTGTTTGTTTGTCCGTCTTTCACGGCAAAACGGGGCGACGAATTGACGTGATTTTTTAAGTGGAGATAGTTGAAGGGATGGAGAGTGACATAGGCTACTTTTTGTCTCTTTCGAACCCCCCACTTCCCTAAAATGGGGGGTTGAAGTTTGTATGGAGCATTCCGCGATTTTCAAGGTAGAAAGCTAAAAATTGGTATGCGGACTATTTGTGACTACCAAAAAAGTCGTGCGTAAGCTATAAAGACAAATAATATCGTCTATAGTAGCGTATTAAAATAATATTCCGAGTTCTTATCTGTGTTTTAAATCAGGAAAGGGGAATCGTGTTACCCCGAATTTAACGCGAGCGAAGCCGCGGGCAAAAGCTAGTAGACATATAATCATGAACATAAGTAAAGGCAAAAGTCTAAAAACGGTTTATTTATTGTTCCATCACAAAAAAATACATTTATTTTTACCCTCAATGTAATATTTCTTTTCGTTACATACAGCAATATTCGATGATTGTTAAAATAGTGTGATCTACGGAACCATCAGGGCGTGAGTGCGACTACCACTTGGCCGGTTTTTTTTATTTATTCTCCAAGTTGTTATGAGAAAGATCAAACATTATATTTTACATTTCTACGTATTGATCACGACTATGTACACACATCTATTAGTAAATTTTACGAATCCCAGATTTTTTCATCAACTCAACCAGCAAGATACCTCAATTCCAATTTAACTACCTACAAGTTAAAAAAGAACTGCAAAACCCCGATTGCATTCGCTTATCTACCTTCGAAAACTTTCACTAGAAAAACCTCGCATTCCGCTAAGACCATAATCCTTATCTAAGGCCCTTGGGCAGCGGTTAGCACCCTATCAATTGGGCGAGCCACCCCCTATAAATTGTCGAGATAAAATACCACTTTCAATCACCGCCCTTAACTTTTTGTAGGAACTTTGTTTGAGATTTTTTCGGGACTATCGATTTGTTCTGAGGCCAGTTGTGTAAGGGATCGGAACTTACCTACAGGGCTTATTTACGAAGGTCGGGAACATGTGTTTTACCTGCCTCGTCAATTCTCGAAACCCAGAGACTTAGTTAACAACTTAACAGAAACCCCGAGATGTACTCTTGAGTTCAGTCAAAACAATTTAATTTTGAAGGTAAATAAATGATGAATTTGACGCGCATTTTCTATGTAGGTAAGTTATGTTTTTCTTCTCAACGATGCACACACGTTTTAAACGTATCCTATCCTTCAACCCTGAACTACTTCCGCCGTTAGGTACCCTATTCTTATACTTGAAGTGATTCATGTTATCGGAATTTAACAGGTTTCGGGTATTTAAAACGGTGGGACAAACGCAACTGTAGAAATACTATAACAAATAGTCCTACAATTAATAACAACTATAGGTAATAATAAAATATATAAAACAAGTCGCAGTTCTGTTCAACGGATATTATTTAGGTGTAATATTTCTACATTTCTAATTGCATTTGACCTACGAATACCCACGGACCGACCTTATATTAAACTTCACTCCAAAAAAGCAAAGCAAGCTGCTGAAGCAGAAGTAAATGCCAGAATGGGCGCTGCAGCTGCGGCCCAAGGTTTTCGCTCTCGTGACCTAAAACTCTCCACTAAAACAAGCTTCTAAATGGCAGCTGTGCTGCTAAATCTTCTCTATATTTCTTGAGACATGGATCCTATACCGCAAGCATATCCGAACACTGGACAGATTTCACCTCAAGTGTCTCCGAGACATCATTCTCCGAGACAGTCAGGAAGACAAACGTTCTTAGGCGCGCTGATGTCGGAGGCATTGAGGTGTATCTAATAAGGCGGCAGCTGCGATGGAGCGGACACGTGCTCGCATGTCAGAAGATAGAGTGGCGAAGCGAATCTTCTTTTCGGAACTGCAGAATGGCAAGCGCAAATGTGGTGGCCAATACTTGCAATACAAGGATGTTCTGAAAAGTCACATGAAAATATGCAAAATAGGGCCCCCTGATTGGAAGAAGGCAGCGCGGAGGTCTGAATGGCGTCGCCTCATTCACGATCGAGTTAACACCTTCGAGATTAAATATCGCTATGCACTCGACATGAAGCCTGATAACCTAAAGGCTCGACCGCCAGCAGCAACCCTGTATAATTATGTCGATGGTGTGCTGACATGTCCAAAGTGGGCTCGTATCTTTAGTAAGAAGATCGGATACGTACGCCATCCAAGGGCGCAACAAAGAGCAGAGCAGGAATAGCAACCCTCAAATGCCTAAATTCCACTAATAAACAGTCGCTGTGGCCGAAGTCGGTCAGGAGGAGCATTATCGTCAACTTTCAATGAGTACACAACATGACTGTTAAAGAAGTCTGAAGCCGTAAGAACGTATCTTGGTATAATCACCGGCGGGTATCGTAGACAATATTTTTTATGTAATATCCGGATATAAGTTTATGTATACCTATGTATATACACAAATGCGCTCATTCGTCGCTATGTTACGCTACGCGCGTAGCGCTACGTCGTAGCCGATAACGACGATAACATGGGTTTCCCGCTGTGTAGTGAAAATGTTTCGTAGATAGGTAATGACAAACGTATCGTGGTAGACGTTAATGCTGAATGGATTAGTAACTACCTACTTTAGGCGTATACCTATGCTTTAGCTTGTGCAGTTAACGTCAGTAAAAGATTAAAACAAAGATAAAATATATTTATTCTTCAATTTAGGCACATTACAATTCACTTATGAACATCAGAGAAAAGAAAATTCCACCGGTTCTAACCCTATACCTCTGACCCGAGAAGTATTATGACCGGCGAGAAACTCGGCGGGACTTATTTTTTCAAAACAGTAATACATTCGATCTTAAAGATACACAATAATACGTAGTTCTTCAAGAAGACATATCAAAATAGCTTGATAGACAGAGAATGTACCTATTGCTTAGTTAATAATAATTAATAAAGCCCTCTATCGCTACTAATCGCTACTAAATATTATAAAACGCGAAAGTTATTCACATACAATTACTCGTAGAGAAAGTAACTCTGTCAGTCTTGTAACATTTTCACGCCCAAACTGCGGAACAAATTTTAATGAAGTTTAGTATGTAGATAATTTGAGTTCCGGGGAAGGAAATAGGATATTTTTATCAGGAAATCAAATAGCAAAGCGAAATAATTAAAAAAGTACTGATTATATGCACACTAAGACGCCCGCAGAATCTAGTTTTAACGCAGATTCCAGGTGCAGGTAAAATATTAAACAAGGTGCCGTATTCAAATTTAAAAATACATAACCAATACACTAAAACAGAATCTACCTGAAACATAACTCCAACGATACAATAAAATATAATAAACCTATATTGAAGTTGTATTGGAGGTGCATTGAAGTTGTATTTCTAATCAGAAATCAGACGTTTAGCCGCTAGCTATATTGCGTAGTAAATTCATTGGAGTTGTATTGAAGTTGGATCGTGTATAAACGTATTTTACAGTTGGAATACGGACCTAGGATTAAACTAACATTTTTTGAATATGACAGTATACAGGAAAAGGAACCATTTGGCGGAAGGCGCTTACGTCGAATGTACAGAACCAATATTGTATTCGAGTCACAACAGCGTAAGCGCCGGCCACTAATGGTACCATTCGATGTAGACAGTCTAAAATATTAATAAATATATAAATAGCGAGGAACACTTGGGTAATAATACTTCACTCGCGTCACGTCACGCCGGTCACATTATCAAGAGTGCCACTTAAAGCTAATTTTCTATTCGAATATCTATTTACTCAGGGGATGATCCCGCTTTAGGGACTCCGTTTTATTATTTTATGGTACTCAATTCGTCTTCAAGGTTGATAGGGTGAATAAAGGTTGATATCATTCTAAGAATAAGTAGCTACATTAAGAAATAGAAGGTATTTTTTTGATTATTGATTATTATACATTATTAAAATATACTAGTTTTTTTTGTTTTCAGTAGTTAATAAATTAACATAGGTACTACCGTAATAATGAAAACTTAACTATTCTTACTCAGTTAAAAAGTGCCATAGTGCCGGATTCTAATTTAAAAATACATTAACAATACAATAAAAATACAACCTATCTCAAACATAACTCCAACATACAACAAACATTCAACCAATATTGAAGTTGTATTGGAGTTGCGTTGAAATATTTCTCAAGCAAATTCTGCTATTTCTGATTCACATGTTTATGCCGTAGCTGTATTGCGTTGTTAATGCATCGGAGTTGTATTGAAGTTGGATCGTGTCTATACGTGTTTTAAAGTTAGAATACGGCCCCTAAGTGAGCAAATAATACCTACATAGTTTTCTGACTATAGGTACTTTAACGAAATAAAACTTGATTTTATTATATTTGCCCAAAATTAAATAAAACATGCAATAAATGCATTCAGTTTTCTAAATATGTAGGTAAATATATATAAAAACAGTTTAAGAATATTTTGCACGATAAAATGTTTTAGAATATTACGAAATCGAAAGTTAAATAAGTGGTTGAAGTTCTACAACTTGATGAATAAATTTTAAATATCTTCACATACTAACTCGTAAATAATTCGCTTATTACGAATGCCATTAACAAACAATTGAAATAGAATCTCATTAATTATATTTTTTTCTTGGAATCGATTGTAAAGTGTAAGAAAACATGGAAACTTTGTTTCTTCCTGATACGCCTCTTTGCGCTCAACGACAATTTAACTAATTTAAATCGTTGTGGGTTGTTCAATAAAATCATCAAGGCATCGCATTAGTTTAAACAAAGCGCCTATTGTACACAACTATTGATAAGTAATACCTATATTATTCGTGCCAACTAGCCTCATGCTACGAATTCGCCCGCAAAGGAGTTGTTAAAGACGTTTTACCCATTTTACATCCTCTTACATTTTTGTCATAAAGTGAACTGTTCAGGCATTATGTAAAAAATGCTAAAGCCTATACGATATTTTAATAATAATTTGACAGTTATATGAAGGTTAAAAAAAAAATTCAAGCAGTTTCTTAATAAAATTTTTTTTTTCTATGAAAGCGTATATGTCTTTTGTCAAATCTAAATTCATTATACCCGAATTAATCGATTGCTATACCTGACAACGCCTAGTAGTATTTTATGATGAGTAATAGAACATTGATTTTGTGTGTGAGACTTACTACTTTCACCCCCTGTATAAGCGCTCCAGGGGTGAATTCAACTTTTGAATATCTTTTAAAAGAATCATTAGAAAATGACAAAACTGTGGTAGAGACTTCATTTCCTTATCTCGAAGGACAAAACTTTGAAGCTAATAAATAAAATTCTTATGATATAAGAAAATATACACCTTTTCACCCCCTGTATCTTTATATCTGTAAGATTTACAGATGTATTGTGTATGGAAATATTGTAGACAATTTTATCTTCTTCATACGTTCCATAGACATTTTAGGCATACTGATAACCGTTTAAGCGCCAAGGTTCAAAAACACCCCTCAAGGTCTCAAATCTAGTATTTTAATTGACAATATTTCAATATTTCCAAATTTTATAAATCGAAAACCATTTCGAGAAATACATTTGTAGAACACAAAAACCATTTTTTTTAATTTTTTTTTTCAGTAATTTTTGTAGAAATCACCAAAATATGTAAACCGGAAAATGACGTCACACGGCTGATTCAATACTACCACTATGAAAAAACGTTATCTTCCGGGTTTCCGTTTGACAACTTTCACAATTACAATACTACTGACAGTAACAGGACAGCTGACAGTTAATTTATTCAATTCGAATATTTGCTTGTAATTTACGTTTCCTTGGATTAATTTAATTATCTACGTGTTGCGATTTGTCACGGACTCTGGACTGCTTTCTTCCACGACGACCACAACTCGCTTTCTAACAGACCCCGGATTGCATTCTTCAACGACGACTACGATTTTCGCTTTTTCACGGATCCCGGACTGCTTTCTTCTACGACGACCTGACGATGGAATTCAGGGAATCCTCGGAAAATACCCCGGTTGGGTATTGACCAATACCTCTACAACGAAGCGGACACGAGAAACTCAGAAAGATTTGTCAAAGCTGACAGCAGGAGCTTGCCGCGTGTGAGTTTTTGCAAAGCTCGGATAAATATAATTTGCCTGGCACAAGAGCGAAGCTTCGTTATTTTCGCGGAGTTCTTATATACAAACTGGCAAAGGTCTTTATTAAGTGCAGCCTCATGTTCCTTTACTATTTGTAAACGAAAACAGTATAGAAGTGATGCTGACGTCCCAAATCTTCAAGAGTTTCTCCAAGAAGCCAACAATCATAAAATGGATGACTGTTTGTGCTTCTCCAAACGGAATCTGTGACGATTTGGCTTTCAAGTTGAAATGTCCGTTTACAGATAAAACTGAGAAATTATATCAATTAAAATGTCACGAGCCAAAGTTGTTTTGGATTGTGGTAAATAAATTACATTTTATAGGAAATAAAGTACTTATTTTATTAGTATGGACATTTGTCATTTTTAAACCTGTATCCTAAGTAGGTCCTTAAGTACTTTCTGATGACTTGTCAATAATAAGTTAAATATCTTTCCTGTACTTAGAATGTTACTACTGGAGAAGTAAAATTCACCATGTGTTAATCAGGGGAGAAATAAAAGGTATATTATAATAAAATTATTTTAATTTCGTTCAGTTATTCATTACGCGGATACCTTCATATACTTAGCACATCTGTGGTGGAAACATGGCCTACTATAAAATATACATTCTCACACAATATAATAAACAAACCAACATAATGACACACATCGGCGCAAGAAAAACAACAAGATGGGCCTCTCCTCAGGTCCATCTTTATATAGTCTCGGATAGTACTTCCCTCAGCTGATGGTAGAACAGTAAATAACTGGGCTATAAAGATGTGTTGCTATTGTAAGTTTTCATTAGGTAATATTGAATGCAAGGCATTTTCAACAATCCTTAAGATATCTTTCGAAGTTAGCGGTTTGATATTTTAAGTTTTGACATTTATCTTGTGCTTCAAATGTCAAACTGTTTAAGCGCACTATGGTCACGCTATGGTTTTTACGTAAATGTCAATCAATGTAACTATTTCAACGTTTTTTTAGTGTATGAAACACAACATGTGACGTCATTTAGCTGATACTTCGACGACTGTTACATACGCCCTTTCTGCCCAAGTAATAATATAAATGGATTTTTCCACTAAAAAACATGGATTTTCGCAAAAATAAAAAAATACGGGTCTCTTAAAATTGTGAGTTCTTTCGGGCCACACAATAAAAAGTAGCACTCAAAATAATGAAATGTTGTCAATTACATTTAATGGTTATTGGTAGGCTATAGCCTACCAATAACCATTAAAACATTTTCTACTCCACCTTTTGTAAGGCAATGTATGGAGATGATTCCCCAATGATTGGATTACACTTCGTATAGGTAAAATCGCACATTTGATCCTTGAACTAAGATCATCAATCTACATCAGAGCGATACCGTGAAATTGTTCCGCTCACGTAGGGGTAGTAGCTACCGTCATATTCCATCGATGCTTTTAAAACAGGTTTTGTAGTCAAATTATTTTTAGAATTCAGTTTTCGTAATTGGTTTGTTTCTTTTGTCGCGAATCTTAATTAAAAATGATGTTAATAACACATTCATAGCATTAATTTTCACAGAAAAGTGTCTACTAAAGTAGTAAAAAAGATAAAAAGGTGTTTATTCTTCAATTTAGGCACATTACAAAGCACTTATGAACGTCACAGAAGAAAAAAACTACTACCGGTTCTAACCCTACACCTCTGACCCGAGAAGTATTATGACCGGCAAGAAACTCGGCGGGATCTATCTTTTCAAAACAGTAATACATTAGATCTTAAAGATACACAATAATGCGTAGTTCTGTAGGAAGACATCAAAACAGTAGTATTTTGACGAGTATGGCAGAAGCTGTCAGCATTACTATCATTGAATAAGAGAGAGTGTATTAAGCCGGATAGTTAGCATCGTCTTCTGTTTGTAGCCGACGGTATTATGTTATGTTATGAGTATGTCTTTATTATAACAGAGTTTTCTTTAAAGTGAACTTCGTAACTGCTATTTTTACTTTTTTATTATCAAAAATGAATTCTGCATGTCTATTTTATATACGGAAATGATACCACACAACCTCTAGCAGCCTTAACCAGAGAGTAATAACATATTGTACGGGACCCCTTATTTTGACGTGAAGGTCCAAAAATTTTACAGACCTCCGATACAAAAAAATATTCATCGTGGGGCACTCTATCCATGGCCAAAAATTCACAACATTTTTCTCGATGCGCACAATTTTTTTCAAAATCAAGCTCTGCTACTACCTGCCTAGTTAAAGCTTATAGCAAACTGAGGTAAATAAGTCATGAAATTATTTCCTTCTACTAACTCTGAGGTTAAAATATCTGCGTGATAATTAATTGGCGTCATATTTTACACAGGAAAGCCACAAGGCACCTACATCAACCAAACAGCTTAGATAACACACACCATTTGACAGACAACGCTGGCGGTTACTGCTGCTTAGTCCGGAGTGTACACCGAAATTTCAAACAATATTTACAATTGAATTAATAACATAACATAAACATAACATTGTAAATACTCTTTATTGCACACCTCAAATAATAGACTTAAAGTATACACAAGTCACAAACAAAAAACCAGAGGCAAAACAATTGGCGGTATTATCGCTAAAGAGCGATCTCTTCCAGACAACCTTTGGGCAGCGGAAACCTTTGTAAATTAACAGAATTAATTAATTTAGTTAGGTTGTCAATTTTTTATTTAGCTTAATGCTTAGGCTTTTACATTATAATTAGTTTATAGTTCATATTGTATTTTGTATTCCTTGTTTCAAATAAATGAAGTACCTTATTATTATTTTTTTACTAAATTCTTTCTAAAATGAATCGGCATCTTATATTTATTACAAGCGTTGAATCTTCTTTTAAAAGTTTTTATTTAATTCGTATCCTATTTTTTCAATAATCTGTGCTTATAGGTACCTAAGTTACTAATGATGACAAAAAAATATGTGTAGGACCTTTGAAAATTGTTTCGCTTGTATATTGCTAAAAATAAGAAAAGAATTCTCTGAAATAAGCTATGATTGATCTTATCTTGAACAATGACAAATAATAATGTTTTCGTTGGTCTGATTTGTATTCCCTCTGCACGCTCGCCTGTCCCAATTGGGGATAAAAGCGATGTCAGTTGAGCATTAACCGTCCAATTTCCAGCAGCAACAACATAATACTAAATATTTACTCGGGTACGTATAGCTCACACTGTGTTAAGGTAGAATGTCGTTCATCAAACGAATTTAAAACACTTTATAAAGCTTTTGATGATACTTACATTACCGTCAAACGGGTTGGCTTTCACAGTGGCGACCTTTAAAAGTTGATTTATATGCAAAGGTACTGATTTTTACCTCCAGACTTCTGGAATACGTAAGGTAAGAGTTTATCGTTACCAAAAGCGATCACATAAATTATAAATAGTGTCGCCCTTATGACCATTTCGAATCTTTGAAAGTGGCCCTAAAATTTACTAAATCACCTTGCTACGGGACTTACACGCGTGAGAAGTAACCAATTCTAAGTGCGTGTTGATGTTATGAAACTCGAGTGAATCAGACTGATATTATTTGTGGTATTTTCTGTGCCTTTGCACTTTGTGGATCCACATAAAGAAGCCATTCAGAACACACGCATCGTAAATTTAATAAGAATATTTAGTTTGATCATTAAAAAAAGAAATAGGTAATTTTGTTCTACGGTAATGGATATAGTGTGACGAGACCATGATATTATAATCTTTTTAGGGTTCCGTAGTCAACTAGGAACCCTTATAGTTTCGCTATGTCTGCCCGTCCGTCCGTCCGTCCGTCCGCGGATAATCTCAGTGACCGTTAGCACTAGAAAGCTGAAATTTGGTACTAATATGTATATCAATCACGCCGACAAAGTGGTAAAATGAAAAGTGGAATTTTTTTTTTATTAGGGTACCTCCCCTATACGTAAAGTGGGGAGTGATTTTTTTTTTCATTTCAACCCTAACGTGTGATATATTATTGGATAGGTATTTAAAAATGAATAGGGGTTTCCTAAAATCATTTTTCGATAATGTAAATATTTTCGGAAATAATCGCTCCAGAAGTAAAAAAATATGCGTCCCCCCCCCTCTAACTTTTGAACCATAAGTTTTAAAAATATGAAAAAAATCTCAAAAGTAGAACTTTATAAAAACTTTCTAGGAAAATTATTTTGAACTTGATAGGATGAATAGTTTTTGAAAA
This sequence comes from Pammene aurita, assembly GCA_947086415.1. Lineage (NCBI taxonomy): Eukaryota > Metazoa > Arthropoda > Insecta > Lepidoptera > Tortricidae > Pammene > Pammene aurita. Next base: position 19,498,000 of record OX352291.1, read on the forward strand.
AAAAATACAAAATATTTTCTGAACTAAGTTTGTAATTTAACCGTATAAGCAGGTGTTTATTGTACCTGTAATTTCTACAAAATTACAATGAAATGACGTGCTTTCAAATAAAGTAAAAACGGTGAAAATCGGTTCACGCAATAAAGAATTATCCCATAAAAATCATCTTCCATACTTTATGCTCGCGCGCAATAGCTTACTTAATTTGCCGATAGATGTCGCTGTACGTGGAACTCTCATATCATATCCTACATGGCGGTGTTATTAACTCTTAAGTGGGGACACTTACTGTGACGGACGGAAAACTACGGAACCCTACAGTGAGCGTGGCCCGACACGCTCTTGGCCGGTTTTTTAATAGATGGAGAGCTAGCCACGTCAGATACGACACAGTAATGAGAGCAACGAAACCCCTCTTGTCAGTTTGCTATATTATGCTTAATTCTAGATCTGGACATCTGGCGGCTTTAAAATGGTGGAGGTCAAAGAATACAAACCACTTCAAGGAAGGAAATCCTAGAATTGTGGAGTTCATGCAATATAATAAGAAGATACATAAATAATTTTATATCATTGCCCAAAGGTTCTGTTGGGGGAACTAGTACAAAACAACGTATAATGTAATTCACAGTTTGTCGCTTCCTGTTTTTGTTTCCTTAATAATACGCAATGTTTTTTGTTTTAATGATAAAATATAGACCCTGTCCTTTCTAACTGAGACAACTCCGGCAGTTTTTGACTATTTGGTATTATTACTATTTTCCAATTCAAAAATTTTGCTAGTCTGTCACTCTGACCACCACCCATTAAAAGCTGCCCGGATCTAGCGGTAAGATTGTATAGCAATCTAACCAGACGTGTTTTGTTTTTTCACTAGGCCGATTGCTTTAATTTAACATTTAGGTTTGACTATTCTGAGGGTAGTCGCTTGGACCACGGTGATCAGTTACAGTCAGAACAATTTAGTTCAGGTTCACGACCCAAATTTCACCCTGAATATACGTTAAGAATGCTCTTCAAACCTTAACAATGTGAGGTCAATAATGAAATGAAACTTACTTCAGTTAAAGGTAGTTATATATTTTGGAACAAAGTCTCGTAATTATTTAATTACTAGCTTTTTCCCGCGGCTTCGCCCGCGTACTAAAAGTACTAAAAAGGAGGTTCTTAGTTTGACCCGTATGTATGTATGTAAGTATTGTATGTTTGTCCGCTATTATCTCGCGTTTGGCTAAACCGATTTAGATGCGGTTTTCAGAAAAGTATTTGTTACATTCTGGTAGTTTCGGTTTACCACGTTTTCGTGAAGGCGGTTTCCTTATTTTTTTAAAGAAATGATTGCAATAATTGTTTAATTGTTACACCAGAAGAGATTATGATTAATGCAGATTTCTACTCTTGAATAGAAGCTTTTCCCCGCGACTTCGTATGCGTGGAATTTGTAATCCACCCTCTTTTTACCCGCTTAAGAAATGACTTCTGGGATAACAGCTATTGTATATCCTTCACCAGAACTCTAAACAGTCTCCATACCTAATTAACGACGCCATAAACCACAGAAACAATACCCATGTTGATTTTCAGAATTTGTGACCACACTTCCCTTTTTAGGGGTTGAATTTTCAAAAAACCTGAAACACCTCATTTATAGTTAGGAATACCCCTGTGAAGTTTCGAATAAAATAGTCTTAACTAATCTTGTTTCGCCATACAAACTTTGAACCCCTATTTCATCCCCTTAGGGGCTGAATTTTGAAAAATATTTTCTTAGTGCATCCCTATACCTTATAATATAAGGAACCTACGTGCCAAATTTGGAATCTCTAGACCCAGCGGTTTGGGCTGTGCGTTGATATGTTAATGGGGCTTAGAATTTGATTAAATAATATTATACAGATTTTTACCCATTTCAACGTTTTGAAAGATTCAACAAAGACCGACTACAATCTATTACTTAATTAGTTAAGTAACATATAAGGATAAATGATTATGAGTTAAATGAGTCTGTTAAGACGTTTATGAATATTTAACGGGGTAAAGATCCAGAATAACTAAATGACTGCTTGTTTTTATTATCCGACTCGGTAGACAAAGTAATAATTTCGAAGTGTATACATAGGTATATCGTATAAATAATATATCCCCAGTAATATATGTATGTATTTTAGCGGCCTCCTAGGCTAGTCGGTAGTGATCCTGCTTACGAAGCCAGAGGGTTCCGGGTTCGAATCCTGGTAAAGGCATTTATCTGTGTGTTTATCACAGATATTTTTGTTCCTGAGTTATGGTTGTTTTCTATGTATTTAAGTATTTATCTATATCTATCTATTATATATATCGTCGTCTAGTACCCACAACACAAGCCTTTATGAGCTTAATGTGGGACTAGGTCAATTTGTGTAAGATTGTCCAATAATATTTGTTTATTTAATAATAAATAAAAGAAGGCAACTATATTTTGTGCCACCAAAATTTAGATTTTCGACCAAATTTTTATCCCCTAATTATAATATCTGCCTCCAACAAATATATGATTGTCCAACTTTGAAACACCAAATTAATGACTATTTGTATCCAATGTAAGGCTTCGATCGCATACTTGTATTGCCGGAATAGTAGATATATCACCAAATTATTAAAAAAAAATGCAAAAATACAAAAAAAACATGTTTTGACGGAGTCAAGATAGGTACGACGAGGCACTCCTTGTGTTAGAAGAACTGCGAACTAAATACCTTCGCGATATAAATACCTTCAGTAAATGTATTATAACAACAAATCTACCTATTAATTATAGTACCTACTTATAAACTACACTTAAGAATATTCAAAGAAAACCACACCTACTCTGAGAGGTTGAAATCAAACCCAGTCCCTTTAGCAGAATGCTCATCGGGCAAATGGCATTAATTTGTATAGACTGCATTCTATAATAAATATTCTAACTCATCAAGCTAATTAAAACCTTATGAATGATGACGCACGCCATCCAGTTTGTTCTAGTCCATCGCCCATCGCTAACAATGAAAAAAATTATATAACGAAAAATCAACAAGATTGGAGCCAACATTACGAAAAAGTTGGCAGAAATATTTCACAATAATATTCGTTAGCCAAGATACCATCGCGAACAACCTCAATTATAATAAAAATGTAAGTATTTCCTTAAACATCGTCATGAAAAAATTTCGAAAGAAGACCCACCATTTTCAACTCTGATTTAAATCTCAAGGTTTACAGAGGGAAAAAGGTGCCTCAAGCAAATTCTAACTTAAAATCAACGAAACAGGATCTTTTTCAGGCCGAAAGAGACAGTGGCTTTATTTTCAATGTAGCGCAATTCTAGCAATCTCAGATCAAAACGGCACAGAAATCCAATGCTTAAATGTAGAAAAAATGTGGATTTTATAGCACAGGTTAAAAGCTTTAAGCTTAAGGGACATTTTAAACGTCGCTAACGTTTTAAGAGAAAATGCTTCTCGCCTTCTGTTTCATGTTACTATCCTAGACTTGAAAAAAATTAGACAATGGTACTTTATAAAAAAAACCTTGACCCATGGAAATCGTAATTGGTCAAGTTAGGGGTGTTGCCTTCCCATGGCTGGTTTTTTCATAAGTGAATAGTGATGGAATGCTTATGTTATACACGAGTCTTCTACCTTCCAAGCCACCAAGAAAGCGCAATTCATTTGTAAATAGTTGATAAGCAATAAAACTTTCGGATCTCTTCTTGTTTGTGACATTTTATGCCACTAAAAACTTACGTCACGGTAAAAGTCACCAAAATACACTTTTAAGTATTTGCAACATAATGAGCCCACTTATAGTTCTCTGACGTCAGAAGATATATTATATACAGGGTCATCGTCATCACTGTCATCAACAAAATCTGTAGGCTTATGGTATGGTTTATATGTAACTGTTTATTAATTAGATTTACACCATTCCGTGTTTTATTCATTAAAATCACAAAAAATGGGCCTCGGTAACCGTAAAAAACAAAGCACGTAGGTAGTAAAAACAAAACTGCATAACCCAAACACTGGAAACTTTTTGATTTTTCTGCTTTTGCAACAAGCGACGGATATGTGAGCGGCCACGGGCGGAATATTAATGAATTGGTTACCACAGGCTTACACGGCAAAAAAAGGAAAACACGAAAACGTGAGATATCCGCTTTTTGATATACGCGTCTCGCTGTATTGCATGCATATTCATTATTTTGATGGATATTCTAAATTGGCGACGCTAAATTGGTTGTTTGATAGCCTTATTTAGTTATTTGTATGCTACAACGCGCATGTATTGTTATTGGGTTTCGCCCAATTCAAATTATAAATAGATATACAATTGCTCTATTACTACGGCAAATATTGAGCTTTGTATCAGAATAGAGGATCTCCAACAGATTAATGCTGCTTAGATTTATTTCAGGCCCGTGAAACTAAACAGTGGGTATACTTAAAGAACTTGTTGGTTCTCCTTTTGTTGAAACTCTAACCAAACTTGTAATTAATTAATTTCATTATATATTTGAATATTAAGGGGCGGATATATGACAACATCGTTTTAGACCTCATTTCGAACAAATAATTTGTATAGTTAATGCTAAGTAATCGCATTTATATGAATATCCACTTATTCATCAAGAAGCCGTGCAGAGGCTCCAATTGATATTTTATTTTTTATTAGCTTTGATTATCTATAAACCGACTCCAAAAGTACCAAAAAATCTAAATATGGCGTTCCGTTTGAACACGTCGCAATACAATTTTGTCTTCGACAGTAATTCAATAGTTATGTTATTTTGAAAGCCAGATAACTAGACTAGTGCATCGGGCCATATTCATATTTTTCATCACTAAGACAACAAAGAAATTAAAACGTAAATATAAACTTTTGAAAAATTCCCATACATTCGCCATATCAGTCAAATTGTCATTGTGACTCGGATGCCCCACGGGGCCCGTCGGAGGCGGATGTCTTGTTGGATGAGCAGCAATGACATTTCATTTTGGCATTTATTTTGACAGAAAATCGTATACGTACACGAAAAAGGATACCAGTAGCCAGATTGTATTCAAAATAAATAGGGAAAATAAATAGAGACCGTGAGTCCTATTAAATTCGACTTTTTATATTTACACGTCGTAATACTACAAAAATACAACAAAAGATTGAATAAAAGACACTTTTCAACCGAATACCCATAATTAATTGCTTCAAAACCTATTCAAAATTAAAAGAGTTTTTGGAATCGTTTTTAATTACTGGACTTTATTTTTATTACGCTGGTCATAATATTACGACATTTTAACATGACTTTTAACGTCAAAATACTTGAATGACAATATTATTATGACTCGATCCAATCTCTATTTACTTAATATTAAAAGACTTGATTCTTTTACTTATACAAAAGATTATAATTAAATATTTAATGCAATATACGATAATCTGGCGAGGAGAGCAATCAAGTCAGTTTTTTGTGGTCATGGGTATTGGCACAACGCATACCTATGTAGAACGTCGAACGACTCCGTCTGCACACTATAGGTACAAATTGACACGCGCATTAATCTGTTGTCGTATATACGTTATGGTACCCCAGAGCTACAAACGGGCATGGCGAACTCATGAATCTCATGATACGTCTCTCGATTCGAGCTCCGCTACTAACGTAACAGCATCCAGCTCCTATAGACGGGGGCCAAAAAATTTAACCTTGCATTAAATCCTACACTTTTGGAAGCTTTTTCTAGTTATTAAGTAGGGTAGTCAGATTCCCAATGCACATTTTTCCCCGGTGACGTGATTGTGCATTTCAGGAAATCGAAAACATTCTAGACAACGTCTGGAACACTACATTGACTAAATCCTACACTGGAGATCTAGCACTATTGTATTTGTTTAAATAAGTGATGACTAACTTAAAGATTTCCCGAATTGTTTCTCTGAGCTTTCGTCTATAAGCTTCATTAAGTGACATTTTTTCTTTATATTTATAAAAAAGTGACTTCGAACACAATTCGAAAATTTGGTAGTATGGTACTAATACAGATCTAAGTGTTACATTAATTTTTCACCACGGTGAAATGTTTACATCTATTTATTATGACTATTTTTTAGTTTTTTTGGCGAATATGATCACTTTATACGAACCTACACTTATATTTAATATAAATAATATTTTTTCCTTAAATTGTCTATTTATTTAACATAATCAAAAAAATATCCAATCAAATACAAACATTGAAAACATTGAAAAAAAAAATAATCAACCCAGTTGGACTTGAACCAACATCGATACGCCTTACCGGGGCTCGATATCGCTTTACCAATTAAGCTATGGGTTCAGTTACCGAGCTGACGAAATTCTCAATGCCTTCAATCATCTTTTTGCATTTATTTTTACATCGACTTTATAGCAGCCGTAAGCGACATCTAGGTGCCAACCACTAGAGTTAGATACCCTTCCCGCCGACCCTTTTACAAGTGTCACAACGGAAATAACAGATGGCGCCTGCTATCAACTCATAATTATTTTTACATTTTTTAAAGTGGGTATTCCACTCATACATTAGTATGTTATTCAATCAAATACAAACATTGAAAACATTGAAAAAAAAAAAATAATCAACCCAGTTGGACTTGAACCAACATCGATACGCCTTACCGGGCGGGGTATCTAACTCTAGTGGTTGGCACCTAGATGTCGCTTACGGCTGCTATAAAGTCGATGTAAAAATAAATGCAAAAAGATGATTGAAGGCATTGAGAATTTCGTCAGCTCGGTAACTGAACCCATAGCTTAATTGGTAAAGTGATATCGAGCCCCGGTAAGGCGTATCGATGTTGGTTCAAGTCCAACTGGGTTGATTATTTTTTCAATGTTTTCAATGTTTGTATTTGATTGAATAACATACTAATGTATGAGTGGAATACCCACTTTAAAAAATGTAAAAAAAAATAATTATGAGTTGATAGCAGGCGCCATCTGTTATTTCCGTTGTGACACTTGTAAAAGGGTCGGCGAGAAGGGTATCTAACTCTAGTGGTTGGCACCTAGATGTCGCTTACGGCTGCTATAAAGTCGATGTAAAAATAAATGCAAAAAGATGATTGAAGGCATTGAGAATTTCGTCAGCTCGGTAACTGAACCCATAGCTTAATTGGTAAAGCGATATCGAGCCCCGGTAAGGCGTATCGATGTTGGTTCAAGTCCAACTGGGTTGATTATTTTTTCAATGTTTTCAATGTTTGTATTTGATTGAATAACATACTAATGTATGAGTGGAATACCCACTTTAAAAAATGTAAAAAAATAATTTTGAGTTGATAGCAGGCGCCATCTGTTATTTCCGTTGTGACACTTGTAAAAGGGTCGGCGGCAAGGGTATCTAACTCTAGTGGTTGGCACCTAGATGTCGCTTACGGCTGCTATAAAGTCGATGTAAAAATAAATGCAAAAAGATGATTGAAGGCATTGAGAATTTCGTCAGCTCGGTAACTGAACCCATAGCTTAATTGGTAAAGCGATATCGAGCCCCGGTAAGGCGTATCGATGTTGGTTCAAGTCCAACTGGGTTGATTATTTTTTCAATGTTTTCAATGTTTGTATTTGATTGAATAACATACTAATGTATGAGTGGAATACCCACTTTAAAAAATGTAAAAAAAAAATAATTATGAGTTGATAGCAGGCGCCATCTGTTATTTCCGTTGTGACACTTGTAAAAGGGTCGGCGAGAAGGGTATCTAACTCTAGTGGTTGGCACCTACATGTCGCTTACGGCTGCTATAAAGTCTATGTAAAAATAAATGCAAAAAGATGATTGAAGGCATTGAGAATTTCGTCAGCTCGGTAACTGAACCCATAGCTTAATTGGTAAAGCGATATCGAGCCCCGGTAAGGCGTATCGATGTTGGTTCAAGTCCAACTGGGTTGATTATTTTTTCAATGTTTTCAATGTTTGTATTTGATTGAATAACATACTAATGTATGAGTGGAATACCCACTTTAAAAAATGTAAAAAAATAATTTTGAGTTGATAGCAGGCGCCATCTGTTATTTCCGTTGTGACACTTGTAAAAGGGTCGGCGGGAAGGGTATCTAACTCTAGTGGTTGGCACCTAGATGTCGCTTACGGCTGCTAGGTGCCAACCACTAGAGTTAGATACCCTTCTCGCCGACCCTTTTACAAGTGTCACAACGGAAATAACAGATGGCGCCTGCTATCAACTCATAATTATTTTTTTTTACATTTTTTAAAGTGGGTATTCCACTCATACATTAGTATGTTATTCAATCAAATACAAACATTGAAAACATTGAAAAAATAATCAACCCAGTTGGACTTGAACCAACATCGATACGCCTTACCGGGGCTCGATATCACTTTACCAATTAAGCTATGGGTTCAGTTACCGAGCTGACGAAATTCTCAATGCCTTCAATCATCTTTTTGCATTTATTTTTACATCGACTTTATAGCAGCCGTAAGCGACATCTAGGTGCCAACCACTAGAGTTAGATACCCCGCCCGGTAAGGCGTATAATGTTACTACGTAGCACAGATTACTTACGAGTACCTACTTGTATTAGATAGAGCAAATCAGAAGACTCGCAAGTACTACAGGTTGGTAAAGATATATTTTATTTAAACTTTTTTCTATATTTCCGATTTCCGATATCGAAATGTCATTATGTTTGCCCCAATCAGTCATTTCAGAACAGAGCATATTGTGGTTTTAGGTTCGATGGTTAGATAGATGCAATCGAACTGTTATTTTCGTACCTGGGAAGCACACTCCTTGCATTGGACAAACGTCGGTCAATATAAAGGACGATACACCAAGAGAATTTATTTGCTATACTCAAATAAAATATCAACAAAAATCGAGTTTATGAGTTAAATCATTCACATGGATTGTTGTAAATTTTGTATAGGATGAAGCGAGTGACGCCATTCTCAGCTCTGAATTTAGTGGTCACGTCATGAGAAACTTCATAATGTGCATTGAACACACTTATTTATTTATTTATCATTCAAAACAGTTACACAGCATTACAGTAAATCCAAGGCACTGCGAACAAATTAAACATATAAAATAACTTAATGCTAGGTCGATTTAGGCTTCATAATGCGTAGTCTTGTGACCAGTAATCTGTTCGCACACTTCATGTGACTCGTTTGTAAGCTATGAATGAATAGGAGAGCTATACCTGCTATTTATAGCTTCTTTGCTAGGATACCCATCGGATAATACCGTTTGTTTTGATGTTTTCGGTTTATTGCGTTTGTTTTTTTGGTGGTTACGGCGCTGAAAGACTAATAATAAAACCGGCCAAGTGCGTGTCGGACCACGCATAATGGAGGGTTCCGTAGCTTTAATGGAATAAGAACCAGACTAATGCCAAAAGGTCATATCTGATGCCTATGGAAGAAGTTTTTTTGGAAATAACTCAAAAATGGCTAAACCGATAATGTTCAAAACAATTTTCTTAGAAAGTATATGCTAACGCGCAACTTCTTAATTTTTTTCATATTTTTGAACTTACGGTTCAAAAGTTACAGGGGGGGGGGCGCTATTTTTTCGAGTTTCGAAGCGATTATTTCTATAACTTTTCACTTAATCATAAAATGTTCAAAAAAAACTTCAATGTTATTTTTAAAGACCTATCGATTGACGTGCAACATGTTGATATTTGTTTTTTTTGTTACATGTATGGAGCGCCCCCCCCTAAAAATTTTTTTTTCTGCAATTTAACTACACAACTATATAGCGGCATACAAAATACACCTTATGTCTGAATTTTATTAAGATACGTATTATAGTTTCCGAGTAAAACGGCTGTGACATACGGACGGACGGACAGACGGACATGACGAAACTATAAGGGTTCCGTTTTTGCCATTTTGGCTACGGAACCCTAAAAATGGATTGTACAGTCGACTATAAAGAGCTAGCTGTATCTACTTTTTCACCTTAATCCGTTGTAATAAGGTTCAAAAGTACATATCTTTGTAGTCGACTGTATAATATCACAGCTATCACTTAATAAAAATGGATGTGAATAGTATACATATCAATTATATAATCATACGTCGTTATCGCGGGAGCAAGAACGATTTGACAGTACTCAAAGATTATGACAAATGACAAATAACAGAAGTGACAGAAGTATCAAGACATTTGTACCTACGAGCTCAAAATTGATCGATGTTTTTTCTTATATCTAACCTTCGTTCTCGACTTGATACATATAGTAATACTTAAAAAGATTAGCCTTGCAATCCTAACGACAACCTCTTCAGTCATCTGTTATTCAAAACATTTTCATTCGTGATCGATTGATCATCGATTTGTGTGAACTTGTAAATAAAGGACTAATTTAGACACACGAACCGTCTTGATTTCAAAAATTAACGTTACTTGTTATTTTCATTAAAAAAAAACCTGCTGTGAAACGAAATTTCAACTCAAAAATACGCACTTTAACGAACGTAGAAAAGGAGCAAGATAAGTTTGATTGATTATTTGTAGCAAAAAAATATGCTAGATATGAAGAACTTCTTAGAGGCTAAGACGTGTAAGCATAATATTCTGTTTATGTTAAACGGACATTCTGTTATATATATTCTTCAACACATTTGTTTTTGCTCCCGCGATAACGATGTATGTATATAATCTATACAGTCACCTAACTTCATAGAACCTATTAGTTTCTCGTCTTAGCCGATGGTTCAGGGTTGTAAATAAATTTGACAAGTTTTATTTATCCTTATTCTTATTTGGTTTTAAAATTGACATACAATTAATAGAATAATTTTGTCCAGGGTTTGAATTCGAAAAAGTAGCGCCATCCTGAAATTATGTGATTATCATCAATACAAAAGGCCGTACTGTTATTTTGTTCGGTTTATTTTTGATCACTTTGAAAATCGATATCTGAGGATCCGCACGGCTAATACGAATCTAACATCAAAATAGTAAAACGGCGACCATTTTAAATTTTGTACAATATAATCCGATCATGTCGAAAATCGATTTCTGAGAATCCAAGAGACCTTTTAATGCATGCTTTAAATAAGCAGCTTTTGCTGCATTAAATAAGCAGACAAACTACGAAGTGTCCAATCTGCAAATTACTACTTTCTAGCTTCAGTAGTTTCGGCCTCGCTTTAATAAAAAGTATTCAACGCCGTTTCAACTTCTCTAGGGTTGAAAAGTTTGTAGTACTATCCACTTAAAAGAAAAAAAAAACTTAAAAGTATGTTTTTTTAATAACTAGCCATATTGTGAGAGGTGATTAAGTAAGTCTTACTTAACAACTTTTACTATAGGGCCGACCCTGAAATCCAAAAAAAATTTGGCTTCCCCATAGAAAACGTCAACGTCGGATCAGCCGAAATGTATGAAACAGCCAAAAAAATTTAGATTTCGGAGTTGACCTAATAGTAAAAGTTGTTTAGTATGGCCTACCAAATCACCTCGCACAATATGGCTAGTTCTTAAAAAAATACCCTTAAAAGTTTTTTTTTTCTTTTAAGTCCACAAACTTCGTTTTAAGTCTGTCACAAAATGTCTATACATACTTGCAACCCCTTTTTAACCCCGTTAGGAGTTGAATTAAAATTATAAACACCACACAAACAAGTTTTCAACGCGCTTCTTATTACTTGTACAGATTATAAATGTAACCCGCTCTGCAAATTACAACTTCCTAGCTTCCGTTTTCTAGCCTCTTTCTAATACAAACTTTTCAACACCGTTTAAACTCGAGTGGTATTTTTAAAAACGCTTAAATAACTTTTTTTGGTTTTAAGTGAGTGGCTTACAAACGAACTTTCAAGTCTGTCTTTCAAAACTTGTTATCTCTATATAAACTTTCAACATCAATGCAATTGAAAGCTTCCACCCCTTTTTAACTCCATTAGGGGTACAATTTTAATAGTCGTTAGAATAATTTTTATTATTTTTTAATACTCAGCAAACGTACGAAGTTTTAAATCTCTAACTTAAAAAATATATTCTTCCGATACAAATTTTAAACCCCCTTTTTACCCCTTTGAGAGTTGAATTTTTCAAAATCGCGTCATATTACTTGTACAGATTATAAAGAGTAGCCTACAACCGAAGTTTCAAGTCTGTCTTTCAAAACTTGTAATCTCTATACAAACTTTCAACTTCAATGGGGTTCAACCTCTTTTTAACCCCATTTAACCTCTTTTGAACTTCAAAAACTGCTAAATTATTTTTTATATTTTTTTAATGATCAGCAAACGTACGAAGTTTTAAGATTCTAACTTAAAATTTTAAATTCTACCCATACTAATTTTGAACCCCCTTTTTGAATTTTTCAAAATTGCTTCCTATTACTTGTACATATTATACATTTGTACATATTTGTGGGTGGGGTACATTTACCCCACCCACAAATTACAATTTTGTAGCTTCCGATGTAACGGCCTCGCATTAATACAAACTTTTCAACCCCGTTTTAACTCCTCTGGGGTGGAATTTTGAAAAACACTAAAATTACTTTTTAACTTTTAAGCGATTAGCCTACAAACGAACATTTAAGTCAGTCACGAAAAAAAGCTACAGATTTTCAACCCATTTTTAACACTGTAGGGGTTTAATTTCAAAAAACTGATATTTCTTTTATTATTTTTAATCATCAGCGACCGTACGAATTTTTAAGTCTCTATATAAAAAAAATCCTACCCATACAAACATTTAACCTACTTTTTACCCCCTTAGCCATTGATTTATTCGAAATCACCTACAAATTATACATATAACCTGGTCTAACATTTTCAACTCTTTAGCTGCAGTGGTTTCCGTGTTTCCGTTGATGTGTCAGTCAGGACAAAAGCATTTAAAGCTAGACTAGCTTTCCGCCCGCGACTTCGTCCACTTATAATACGGCTACCTACTCATACACAGTTTCATGTTTATAAAATGTGTGGTTTGGTATTAGAATATTTTTTTTGTTTATAATACTTATCATTCAACTTATTTTTAAGCTATATACATTCATCATACAAATCTCAACGTTTTTTAACCCCCTTAAGGGATAAATATCAAAACACGCTAAAATTGCTTTTCTTATTTTTTAATAAGTAGATAAAATAGGTACAAAGTAGCCAATCTGCAAATTACAACTTTCTAGCTTCAGCAGTTTCGGCCTCGTTTTAGTACAAACTTTTCAACCTTGTTTTAACTCATCTAGGGTGGAATTTTGAAAAACACTGAAATTAGTTTTTTTTTGTTTTGAAGTGCTTACAAATGAACTTTCGAGTCTGTCACAAAAAGTAGGTATTAAATCAACTTTCAACCCCTTTTTAACCACGTTTGCGGGGTTGAATAAAAAAAAACGCTAAAATTACTTTCATTATTTTTAATGTATTAAATCTCGAACTTAAAATTTTAATCCCTACCCATACAAATTTTTAACTCTTTGTTTGTGCTCCCTTAGGGGTATAATTTTTCAAATTTGTTTGATATTACTTGTATACATTATAAATGAAAATTATAACTTTCTAGCTTCAGTAGCTTCGGCCTGGCTACAATCCAACTTTTCAACCCCGTTTCAACTCCTTTGGGGTTGAGTTTTGAAAAACGCTGAAATTATTTTTTTGATAGGAGCTGAGTAGCCTACAAACGAACTTTCAAGTCTTTCACATTTTTTTTTAAATATTTCGTTACAAATTTTCAACCCCTTTTTAACCCCGTTAGAGGTTATATACCAGAAAATGCTGAAATGACTTTTATAATTTTTTAATTAGCAACAAACGTACGAAGTTTCAAGTTTCTAACTTAAAAATTTAAATCCTAACCGTACAAACACATAACCCCGTTTTTACCCCTTAGGGCTTGAAGTTTTCAATATCGAGCCTTATTACTTGTACAAATTAAAAATGTAACCTTATCTGCGAATTTCAACTTTCCAGCTTCAGTAGTTTCGGCTCTGCGTGGATCATTCAATCAGTCAGTCAGGACATAGGCATTTATATAAATATAAATTAAAATAATATTAAGAATTATATTTTATCAGTGTGATTTAAAAAATAGTGTAATACTAATAAATAAATTGAGCCCATTATTTATTTCACCCTGATTATTACTCCTAAGTAAGCCACTACGCACCATACGCTATGCCCTTCTGCGCTTCTTAGATACCTACACGGTCAATGACCTTAGGTGCACTAATCGTATCGGCTGCCGCACCTCTTATGTATTGTAGTTTCCGCCCCGCGCCCCGCTCCAATTATGTTTATTTTTTGATTACTAATTTTACAATTCCTGAAAATGCTCACTATATCTACTGGTGAAATTTTGATATTATGTAACATATTATTAAAGCTAAAAGGAGCATCAAAATCATGAGTGTAGAATTAATGCGCGTGTTCTTAAATCATTTAAGAAATAGTAATAATACAGTCACCGCTGTAAAAAATTTTTTAAACGAAGCGTATAAATTGTCTCGACAATATTGTGAAAAATCACCATTTGTATAATTAGTGTTTGATTATTATTGAATTTTTTTAACATTTTTATTATTTCAAATGTATTCTCAACTTGACAGGTGGTGAATATTTCAAATACTGTTTTAAATATTCAGGTAGTCCCTTGGATTAAAAATCTCTAGTGTAGGATTTAATGTTTGTGGTAAATGAACATTATAATTTTCAAATTTTTTTTTTAAAGAAAGCACAATGTATTTTTTGGGAAAAACTTAATACATCTTTTCAATAAATGTTGTTTTACCAGATCCCAAGGACAAAATAGCGTAGGATTAAATGTGACCTCCTCGAACAACTTAAAGTTTAGTGACGGGACTACTACCCAACAGAGAGCCGCCATTGAAAGCACGGGAGGACCCAACCTACGTTCGCCTCTTGGCGATTTCCAGCCAAATTGTGTGCCTGAACCTTCTACATTTTTGCTTTACTTTTATCTATCGTTACACAAATGTACTCTGATCAAATAAATTACTTACTTATAAACAATGTTGTGTACCGACTTAAACATACACAATTTTCACTCCTCATCCTCCTAGCGTTTTGTCCCGGCTTTGTGCCACGGCTCAATTAAACCTGTAGGCCTTATTGGAAATAGATATGGTTTCCTCACGATATTTTCCTTCATCAAAAAGCGACTGGTAAAATATGAAATGAAATGATAATTCGTGCATAGCATGTGCAATTAATTAGCTATAGCAATTTTCATTAACTATAGCAATTTAGCAATTTTCATAACTAGTACAGTCACCATCAGATATATCGAAGCGGCCAAGGTACTCAAAAATATCTGAACATGCACTTTATCGCCTTTAGTTATATGATAGAGGCGTTGTTTAGATATTTGTGACCACCTTGGCCGCTCCGATCTGATGGTGACTGTACGAGTCGAGGTTTGAACCCGAGACCTCCGGATTGAAAGTCGGACGTCTTACCCGGCTACCCGCTCTTTTAACTCATTGTTTACATTTAAACGGGACTTTTGAGTTATACCTACCTGGGTGGGAACAAGAACATAACATAATGTAGCGTTCAAATAAAAACAATGTGTTATTTCATCAATGTTCTGTGAATTTACATACTGGACGAAGCATGTACATAACCTTAATTTTAAAACTAAATATTACCCAAATATGGTAACTACAAGTATTGGAGCCATGGGTGTTTTTATCTAATTTACTGATCGGCTTCCATATTTGTAGTGTTGTAGGAAGCGTTCTATTCATGAACACATTTTCTTATAAAGGTCTTGAAGACTAATCCACCGAAACAATCCTTAAGGTACGTAAAAGTAAGTGTACGTACCTACATAGCTAATTACATCCATTTTAGTAGCCGGTTTGGATTTAAGACTAATATCATATTTTTAATTTAAGACAATAACCTAAAAGCTCCTGCCCTACATTGTAAATCATTTTGTATGGAGAGAACTGTCAAATTACAATCTTGAATTAAGAATACGATATTAGTAAAAAAATTGTCCCGAATTTATTTTTAAGCCTACTTTCTTCTAAAGTTCTTGAAGACTAATCCACTGAAACAATCCTTAAGGTACGTAATAATACCTACATAGCTAATTTAAGTCCATTTTAGTAGCCGGTTTGGATTTAAGACTAATATCATATTTTTAATTTAAGACAATAATTTGACAGCTCCTGCCCTACATTGTAAATCATTTTATATGAAGAGAACTGTCAGATTACTGCCTTGAATTAAGAATACGATATTAGTAAAAAAAATGTCCCCAATTTATTTATGGCTTATACCATTTCGAAATTATCAGAGTACTGTTTCAAATATACTAACCGAATAACATTAACCTATTTTTAAGAAAATAAATTAGACCCTTCCTGAGGCGGGTTTCGATTTTATACGAAAACGATACCAAACGTGGCCTAGTAGCTTAACTGATGTAGATATCAAGATATATTTGAGAGCCTCTCCCCCCCCCCCCTAATAATTTACATCAAAAATCTTGGTGGCTCCACTTCTCAAATCCATCCTTGGGTCCGAAGAAATAATCATGCTGAAGAAAATCTCTTGTTCACAAAAAGCCGTATTTCTATAGCTGCAACTGCCACTATTGTCCTTGATTATAAAATTTAAATAAATGAGTATGAATAAAAGTTAAAATTTATGGCAAATGGCGACTCTATAGCTTTCTATTAGTCTTACCATGCGATAAAAACTCCGATGCCTACTTATGACTCTAAGGTATGTGGAATACCGTTTTAAAAGTCTTAATTACTACGGACCTCGCAGTTCTAACCTAACCTAACCTACAGTTTTGGCGGCAGTTCTTATTTTGTAGAGGTCGCAGTTCTAACCTAACCTAACCTAAAATTTTGGCAGCAGTTTCTTTCGTGTAGGGGCCGCAGTTCTAATTTTGCATGGCTTAAATAAAAAAATTATATTGCATTTATATGTTCAGAGTTTTATATATTTTAAATTTTCTGTACCCTATTCCACTAATTGCAATTAGAATATTTCTGACAGCAGTTCCTGTTGAGCAGGGGTCGCAGTTCTAACCTAACCTACAGTTCTACCAGCAGTTCCTTTTGTGTAGGAGTCGCAGTTCTAACCTAACCTAACCTATAGTTCTGGCAGCAGTTCTTATTTTGTAGAGGTCGCAGTTCTAACCTAACCTACAATTCTGGCAGCAGTTGTTTTAGTGTAGGGGTCGCAGTTCTAACCTAATAAGTTTTGGCAGCAGTTCCTTTTGTGTAGGGGTCGCAGTTCTAACCTAACCTAACCTACAGTTCTGGCAGCAGTCCTTTTTTTGTAAGGGTCGCAGTTCTAACCTAACCTAACTGACACTTCTGGCAGCAGTTCTTATTTTGTAGGTTCTTATTTTGCTATGATACAATACAATTATGCCATAAGAAATTCGGCGGAACTTCTATTCTGTTACATTACATTGTGCAAAATTACAGTCTGCGACATGAGTATTATGCGGTAACAATTTCGGCAAAATTAAAGTCTGCAATATTAACAATATGCCACAACAAATTCGGTGGAATGTAATTTATGCAACATGAAATTCTGCGAAATGAATATCGACGATATTAGTATTCTGCTATTCAAAATTCTGCCAAATGATTTTTATGCGACATGACAGTTTATGCTAATTATACAATTATGCCAAAGTATCATTCGGTTAAAAAAAATTCTGCGAAAACTGCTATGTGAAGTGTATTTCGGACAATAGATATTCTGTAAGATATAGGGAAGCCCAATTTAATAAAATCTACTCATAAAGGGGTAAAAAGGGGGATGAAAATTTGTATGAAAGTAAAAATAAAAACAATGAATTTGTTTTAATATTTTTTACACATTTATAACCCTTTAACTTCCACGTGATTCAATTATATGGAAATCGCATTTGCCGCTCTATACTTTTTTTTTTATGAAAAAAATATAAAGATGAACATTGAAGTAGATTCAAGCTACGCTATCTCGGCCCCGATAAAAGGCGGCAAATTTATAAAATCTGTGTATAAGTCGAATATCAATAATGATAGTTGAACAACTAATTTTTTTCTTACGACATAGTTATACATACATATCAGGTATTGCGGAAATAACTCTTACCTGCAGCAATACTTTCATTGTTTTTACAAACATAGTTAAACATACACCAATTTTAGGCTTTCGAAGTGTGATATGGTACGTGTATTGTACACAATGACATAATTGTATGATTTCTACAATAATCGTATGTATCGCCTCAAGCGTGTAATTATATATTCTGTACTACAACCTCCATGTTAGTTGCTTAAAAGTACATTCTGAAATTTTCACTTTATGTTGCGTATCAAATATCAGAATCATCACAGCGTACTTGTGTACGATAGCTGATGCCTTTCCTAAGTTCGTTAATTTCGTTTCAAAATCACTTTCTGCTTGTCTGATTTTTCTTCATACTTATAAATCATAATAACTGACGCGATTTCTTTTAATGGTTTCGTCAAGGATTTATATGAAAACAATGAAAAAATTGTAATATTTTTCCAAATGTCATTCAAATAACAAAATTATATACGTGTATATAAATCCATATATTTTTGTCCATTTATAAAAAAACTAGCTTTTGCCCGCGGCTTCGCCCGCGTACTAAAAAAGAACGTGTCGCGGGGACTGTGCGCTGATAGATCACTATGTCAGTCAGTCAGTCAGTCACCTTTGAGTTATATATATATAGATTAGATTGTAATTTGGCACAAAAACTTTCATGTCCACAATATTAAACTTCCAAATCGATGTCATTTTCGTAATTTACGTCCCAAAAAACCATAAAAACGACACCCATATTGATATTTAGACATTTCCACCCCATCGCACCCCAACAGGAGAGATGGTATTTCACGTCCGCCACGTTAGATTTTAAAATCGTTGTTGTTTTCGTAATCAGCGACCCGATAAACCATAGAAACAATACCCATGTTGATTTTTAGACTTTGTCACCACATTTCCCCCTTTTAGGGGTTGAATTCTCAAAAAACCTGCAACACGTATTTACTCATTTATTGTTAGAAATACTTCTGTGAAGTTTCGAATAAAATAGACTAACTAACCTTGTTTCCCCATACAAACTTTGGACCCCCATTTCACCCCCTTAGGGGATTAATTTTGAAAAATCCTTTCTTAGTGCACCTCTAGACCTTATAAGGAACCTACGTGCCAAATTTGGAATCTCTAGAACCAGCGGTTTGGACTGTGCGTTGATAGATCACTATGTCAGTCAGTCAGTCAGTCAGTCAGTCAGTTTCTTCTTTTATATATTTGGATAGATATTTCTTAAATGAATTCTTCGTACTTTAACTATAACAATGTCAAGCTGGACCTAGTACCTACTCGTAGGCAAAAAATATGTATAGAGCAGACTGGACCTCGGAAGCCGACCATTCCCCGCCCCCTTTTTTAACCACTGCTTGATCTAATAACAAGGGAGCTTGATCAGCTTAATTTGACACGACTGCCAATCATGCAAAGCGGCGTTGCCTGAGACTGAACTGCAGATGATTTGCATGAATCAGTCACCAAATTTAAGGCCGTTTATAGGATTTTTACTGCACTGGTGGCTATATTAATTTAACCTAAATAGGTAACAATAGGTACTAGCTCAAAAACATAATTAACCTTAAGGTCAAAAACGATGTCAACAAAAAAACGTACGTAGTATAAGTAGGATGAAGACATGTAAATATTTAATAATTTTTTATGACGTTTAAATGAAATATTCAAGTATGTTTGAGCTATTTAATTATAATTTTAGAAGGGTTATTAATTTTATTATATCACGTCAGTTGAAAATGGACGTATAAACCAAGCCGGTCACAGGAACGATATTTAATTTAGTATTTCTTTCGTTTAATAGGTCCTATATACAGTAATAATTTGGTACAGCAGGCTCAAAAAATATTTTAGAACTAAAGTTCGTGATTTCAACTGGTCTTAAAGTTCAAACCGGCCAAAAAAATGGTTTTAAATTCGAAATGTAGGTTATTCGAAGTGCCCAATACCATGTGCCAAAGTTTGGAGGGATGGGATCAAAATATATTTACGACATTTTTTCAGTCACTTACTGAACATATTCTCAGAGTGCATCATCTTGATACTATCTATTTGGAGTTATAAGAAACTGGCAGGAAATTATTGTAGGCATTACGCCCGCCTGTGACTTCAGTAATATTATATTCGATTTATTATAGTATACTTTTAGGGCATATCAAACGTTATGTCATGGTAATTAAATATGTATGAGTCTGCAAGTGTGTTTGGTCCATTTAAATACATTTGTGTGGGGGATTTAAAGTAATTTGCTATTTTTCATATAAAAACAATTATTTCCTTAAAATAGTCTTTCAATCCTAAGTGCTTAACGGGTCTTAAATTTGGTATGTAGCTTATTTGAAGTGCACCATACCGTGTCGCAAATATTTGGAGCGGTAGGCTTGAAGATAAATTACATAATGTAGTTTTAGGGTATTTTCAAATTGGCGCAATATATGGGTGAATCAACTTTTAGAAAAGTATTTGTTTTTCAAAACTAATCGCTTGTTTACAATTCGGCTACATGTTTAGTAAGTCAAACAATCAAACCAACACTTTACAAAGTATATATATATATATATAACAGTTTAACAAAATATATATTCAATCAAATACAAACATTGAAAACATTGAAAAAATAATCAACCCAGCAGGATTTGAACCTCGCATCGATACGCCTTACCGGGGCTCGATCGCTTTACCAATTAAGCTATGGGTCAAGCTATGGGTCAACTTGACCCATAGCTCAATTGGTAAAGCGACATACTATTGTATGAGTGGAATGACCCACTTTAAAAACATGTAAAATAATTAAAATATATATTTTTATTTATGTGTCGTAAGTGTCGTAAGTCGTAACGTAGTAAAGCACACTGTCCCTAGGTTTTGTTTTGGAAGTCTAATTATAACGCTTCATAATTAGTATCATCCTAAACTCGTCTGCTAAGTTTTTCTATCATAAAAGGTAAAAAGTGTCCTTCACCCACATACCTACTAGCGACCATTTGGACCTTTAATAAATTTATAGTATGGCCGGCTCCAGTACTAAAACTAAATTCACACGAGGGTATGCATAATATTAGTTAGTAAATAAAACCAATTCATTCAATAGTAGGATACCATTTAGATTTATTTGCATGGAAAATTGACAAAGCAAGGTATAGATCTACCTACATAATTAATAATACAATCCATCGAAACAACTCTTAAGAAGTTATTCAGACATATTTCCGTTTACTTCTACCTATAAGCGACTTCTAGTCTACAACGGGCCAACCGCGAAGTTCGAAAATCGACATTTCATTATCTCCGTTTCTATCGCTCCTGCATATTCGTCAGTAGAATGTATACTTATACATTCTACTGACTTAAGGAGCTAGCCACTTCAGATACATTGGCGCGGTAGTGGGAGCAGAGAACCCCTCTAATTAGTTTACTATTTTAAACTTATTGCTAGATCCAGGCATCTGGCAGCTATTTATCGGAGGACGTCAGAGTGACAGACCAGCAAAATATTTCAGTTAATAGGTAAAAACTGCCGAAGCCTATCGCTAATATAATAACAAAAAAGTAAAAACATTGCGTATCGCTACGGAAAAAAACAGTCGGTAGGCGACAAACAATACATTAACGTAACGTTATTTTGCACTATTTTCCCCCAACAGAAACTCCTGAAAATGATATGATTGTATAACACCGATGAACAATTGCCAGATGTCCGCGTCTTAAAATAGGGGATAGTTAGTGTAGCAAACTAAAACTAAGTAAGTACAGGGGGTTCGTGGCTCTCACTATTGCGTCATGTCATGTCTGATGTGGACAGTTCTCCGACTTTAATATACTTAAAGGTAAATAAAGAAAACATCAATAACTTCGAACTGCTCAGTGGTTGACTGGAAGAGATCTCTTCCATGTACAAATATTGTATATTCTTCCTGTTGTATTTTTCTTTGTTGTACAAATGTTGTACAATAAAGTATATTTTAACGGTCTCCTAGCCTAGTCGGTAGTGACCCTGCCTATGAAGCAGGTCCCGGGTTCGAATCCTGGTCAGGGCATTTATTTGTGTGTTTATCACGGATATTTGTTCCTGAGTTATGGACGTTTTCTATGTATTTAAGTATTTATCTGTATATATCTATTACATATATCGTCGTCTAGTACCCACAACACAAGCCTTATTGAGCTTACTGTGGGACTAGGTTGATTTGTGTAAGATTGTCCCATAATATTTATTTAATATTTATTTATTATACTGCCACTACTACAATTTTTTTTATCTACACTCATATTGTAAGTTCTCTAAAACGTGTTCGAAAACGGTAGGCAATGGCTAGCATTACTACGACCGATTTTACTATGATAAGCTTTTTATCTGTGGCAGTAACGTAATTTTAACTTTACATGCTCAAATTGATGTGTTACGAGTTTTGATAACATAATGTACACCTGCACGCTCCCGCGCGGCCGCCGACACGCGCCTCCCCGACCGCCGGCACAATCGAGTTGGCCATGGCGGTGCAATGGCGGCCATTCTATGGTTTCCGAATATGGCATTTAGAATAAATAATATGAGTGTAGATAAAGCAGTGTATGCAACTGTACGTAATTAGGCCTTAAAACACTCGTGTGATCTTATTATGAAACTCACCTGCGGCTCGTTTCATAAAACCACACTCATGTTTTAAGGACGAATTATACCCACGTCTACAGACTCCCAATACTACAGATTCCCAATACTACAGACTCCCAATACTACAGACTTCCAATACTACAGATTCCCATTACTACAGATTCCCATTACTACAGATTCCCAATACTACAGATTCCCAATACTACAGATTCCAAATACTACAGATTCCCAATACTACAGACTCCCAATACTACAGATTTCTAACTTAACATACTCTTTATATTACGAATTCCTATCTACACAGATGTTCTTACTCATTTTACTGCCGTCCTCAAACTAAAAGGCGGCTGAATGCAGGATCATTTAAGTTATTAGCAAAAAACGTGCAAAGCCATATCTCTAGACAATGGTGGGAAGGATCAATTTTATTTTTTGTTGTTTCTATAGTACATATTAACAGCTATTTTTTAAGTATATTTGATTTAGTTTAAAGTTATTTTCAATGGCTAAAATCATCAATTTTTCTTTTTTGTTATGTATTGGATGAACATAAACATGTACAATACCGTGAAACTGTACAACATTACAATATCGTTAGAATAAGGTTATTGATTTTTTTATAGATGTAACAAATAAATGTTTTAAAAATTAACCTTTAAGTCCCCTTAGTAACCTTTTTGTCCCAAAAGGAATTCCGTTTTCTTCCGAAACAAACAGGCTATAATTTTTCCTGATTACTTTTTAATCTGACGAATGTGTCTTAGATCACACAGATTTCCAACCCATGTCAACAGATTGTTCATAATTAGTACCTACGTAATAAAAAATAATTCTAATAAAGTATTTAATTTATTTCAGAACATTTAACTTAAAACTATCTTCAATCATATCAAACTATCATCAAATTAAATTTTAATTTTATTGTAACTGCGTTCTTACATACAAATAGTTTACTTAAAAATATCTTTTTTAAAAACAAAATAATCTTCCATTGCAAATAGAAATAGTTGGTAAACAGTCATTAATCGTTTTATACATTCTTTGACATTTATTTTTTCTGTTATGCAATCTTGTACAATTTTTTTTATTTGAATGTTCTTTTGAATGTCATTTGCCTTGCGTTTTTTGCCAGGTAAGTGCAATTGGCTTTGTCGTATTTTCCGATCTTGGTGTTTGGTTTCTATTTTTAACAAGCTGGTAAATAACAAAATGCTTGGATGTTTTGGTATTCTGGTATTAATTCTGTGATGCCACCCTTCTAATAAATTATTTGTACGCACGTCCTCATTGGCACAACTAAGTACATTACTGGTAATTCTTTTTATCCAGAACTTTAGAAAATATTCATCAAATTGTGTAAAATTATCGTCATGACAATAACTTTCTGGTAACTCACTAACTATGCTGATATGTCCTTCAGTGACTACTTGAGCTGGTAAAAACGCCAACATACAATAGGACTTGACTATTGTCTTTCCTTCTCGCGTAATGTCTATCCCAAGTTCTTCAGCTTTTGCCCTCAAGGCCTTCTGATAGTGGTAGTAGCAGCCACTTATTGTGACTTCCGGAAATACCATTTTAAAGGCGTTAATAGCGGCAACTTCAAAGTCACATTTCACATTTTTTATTGTTACTCCGAAATTGTCTTTCAGAATTGTGAATAGTTTGTGGTATGTAGCCTGAGATTTGTTGGGAAGCAAAGCGTAAAGAAGCGGAACAAATCTAAGTTCAGTATCACTTTCGGAGAAATCCCCATGAAAACTGTTTACCTGTTTAAATGGCTTTGGTGCTATTTTAAATGTTTCATCGCAGAAAATGGAATCTTTTTTGTAAGACTTTCTAAAGCCAGAGGAGTGCTAAAAATTAGAATTTTGTCCATTTTTGCACCATCATAAACCAAAAAATCGTTTTTAAAATCTTGTGGTATTTGTACGTCGCTTATGTTTTCAACAGTCGCTTTAGTAATATTTAGGAATCGGTACCTTGCTCGATACATTGAACTTTTGCAAGAAGAAAACTCTGGGAGTAACATGTTATTATCGTTGTATTGGGGTGACACTATTTCACTTTCGAAGATTTGCTGGACCCGAACCATACATTCACGCACCTTTTCTTTGCAAGTGTTCATAAATTTTTCTCTCAGCCGTTTTTCAGCTTCAGATGTATCTGAAAAACATGCATGAACTGTTTTACGCAGAATGTCATTATTCGCACTCATAGTAACGGAGGCACTGCATTCTGTTGTTTTATAACATCTCCAGTTTGTGCTTCCAGATTTATTTTTGACGCTAAAGTAATATTTGTTAGATCCAATAATCAAAACTCTTTTTCCTCTTTCACCAATCACAAAAGACAATTCCTCGTTTTCATCCATTTTCCAACTTGATACGGAAAACTACAACCTTTAATGTACTAGACACAGAAACATGCAACTTCGTATGATATCTGAATGACATTGTATTGACGCGACACTCAAGATAAATAATTAAACAAAAATCGTAAGTGCCGGCCAGAATACTTGATGCAATATAGAATAAAGCAAAGAGAATGTATGTTAAATAATTTAATATTATTGCTTCAAAATTATAACGTTTGTGTCCTTTGTGTATGTGTACACAACAACATTAAAATATGTAAATAAATATTGCTTATCTTTTTATTCATGATGGAAAGCAAGCACACGGGCCATCTCTAGGTAAGCGGTTATCGTAGCCTATGAACGTTTACGGTATCGAAAATCTATTGAATTGGAAATTTGTATAGTTAAAAAACATTACAGTTGGAAATCTGTAGATATGAAAATCAGGAGAATAAGGAATATGTAGACATGGAAGTCTGTAGGATTATGAATCTGTAGACATGGAAATCAGGAGAATTAGGAATATGTAGACATAGAAGTCTGTAGGATTATGAATCTGTAGACATGGAAATCAGGAGAATTAGGAATATGTAGACATGGAAGTCTGTAGGATTACGAATCTGTAGACATGGGAATCTGGAGAATTAGGAATATGTAGATATGGAATTCTGTAGGATTAGGTTTCTGTAGACATGGGAATCTGTTAAAGAAATCTGTAGAATTGGGAACAATTCGCTATGGGTCGGTTTTGTTGTTTTTACAGAAATGTACATAAGTACATTGGTCTGTTCCTAAGTATTACTTACACAGGACAGGAGTGGCCCGCGGGTCTTTTTAGGCCCTTTCGAAAGGATCGTAAAATGGCATAAGGCCATACTAGTAGTTTATGTAACTGTTACGTAATAAGGGTCCTTAAGAATTGTTCCCAATTCTACAGATTTCTTTTACAGATTCCCATGTCTACAGAAACCTAATCCTACAGAATTCCATATCTACATATTCCTAATTCTCCAGATTCCCATGTCTACAGATTCCTAATCCTACAGACTTCCATGTCTACATATTCCTAATTCTCCTGATTTCCATGTCTACAGATTCATAATCCTACAGACTTCTATGTCTACATATTCCTAATTCTCCTGATTTCCATGTCTACAGATTCATAATCCTACAGACTTCCATGTCTACATATTCCTTATTCTCCTGATTTTCATATGTACAGATTTCCAACTGTAATGTTTTTTAACTATACAAATTTCCAATTCAATAGATTTTCGATACCGTAAACGTTCATAGGCTACGATAACCGCTTACCTAGAGATGGCCCGTGTGCTTGCTTTCCATCATGAATAAAAAGATAAGCAATATTTATTTACATATTTTAATGTTGTTCTGTACACATACACAAAGGACACAAACGTTATAATTTTGAAGCAATAATATTAAATTATTTAACATACATTCTCTTTGCTTTATTCTATATTGCATCAAGTATTCTGGCCGGCACTTACGATTTTTGTTTAATTATTTATCTTGAGTGTCGCGTCAATACAATGTCATTCAGATATCATACGAAGTTGCATGTTTCTGTGTCTAGTACATTAAAGGTTGTAGTTTTCCGTATCAAGTTGGAAAATGGATGAAAACGAGGAATTGTCTTTTGTGATTGGTGAAAGAGGAAAAAGAGTTTTGATTATTGGATCTAACAAATATTACTTTAGCGTCAAAAATAAATCTGGAAGCACAAACTGGAGATGTTATAAAACAACAGAATGCAGTGCCTCCGTTACTATGAGTGCGAATAATGACATTCTGCGTAAAACAGTTCATGCATGTTTTTCAGATACATCTGAAGCTAAAAAACGGCTGAGAGAAAAATTTATGAACACTTGCAAAGAAAAGGTGCGTGAATGTATGGTTCCGGTCCAGCAAATCTTCGAAAGTGAAATAGTGTCACCCCAATACAACGATAATAACATGTTACTCCCAGAGTTTTCTTCTTGCAAAAGTTCAATGTATCGAGCAAGGTACCGATTCCTAAATATTACTAAAGCGACTGTTGAAAACATAAGCGACGTACAAATACCACAAGATTTTAAAAACGATTTTTTGGTTTATGATGGTGCAAGAATGGACAAAATTCTAATTTTTAGCACTCCTCTGGCTTTAGAAAGTCTTACAACAAAAGATTCCATTTTCTGCGATGGAACATTTAAAATAGCACCAAAGCCATTTAAACAGGTATACAGTTTTCATGGGGATTTCTCCGAAAGTGATACTGAACTTAGATTTGTTCCGCTTCTTTACGCTTTGCTTCCCAACAAATCTCAGGCTACATACCACAAACTATTCACAATTCTGAAAGACAATTTCGGAGTAACAATAAAAAATGTGAAATGTGACTTTGAAGTTGCCGCTATTAACGCCTTTAAAATGGTATTTCCGGAAGTCACAATAAGTGGCTGCTACTACCACTATCAGAAGGCCTTGAGGGCAAAAGCTGAAGAACTTGGGATAGACATTACGCGAGAAGGAAAGACAATAGTCAAGTCCTATTGTATGTTGGCGTTTTTACCAGCTCAAGTAGTCACTGAAGGACATATCAGCATAGTTAGTGAGTTACCAGAAAGTTATTGTCATGACGATAATTTTACACAATTTGATGAATATTTTCTAAAGTTCTGGATAAAAAGAATTACCAGTAATGTACTTAGTTGTGCCAATGAGGACGTGCGTACAAATAATTTATTAGAAGGGTGGCATCACAGAATTAATACCAGAATTCCAAAACATCCAAGCATTTTGTTATTTACCAGCTTGTTAAAAATTGAAGCCAAACACCAAGATCGGAAAATACGACAAAGCCAATTGCACTTACCTGGCAAAAAACGCAAGGCAAATGACATTCAAAAGAACATTCAAATAAAAAAAATTGTACAAGATTGCATAACAGAAAATATAAATGTCAAAGAATGTATAAAACGATTAATGACTGTTTACCAACTATTTCTATTTGCAATGGAAGATTATTTTGTTTTTAAATAAGATATTTTTAAGTAAACTATTTGTATGTAAGAACGCAGTTACAATAAAATTAAAATTTAATTTGATGATAGTTTGATATGATTGAAGATAGTTTTAAGTTAAATGTTCTGAAATAAATTAAATACTTTATTAGAATTATTTTTTATTACGTAGGTACTAATTATGAACAATCTGTTGACATGGGTTGGAAATCTGTGTGATCTAAGACACATTCTTCAGATTAAAAAGTAATCAGGAAAAATTATAGCCTGTTTGTTTCGGAAGAAAACGGAATTCCTTTTGGGACAAAAAGGTTACTAAGGGGACTTAAAGGTTAATTTTTAAAACATTTATTTGTTACATCTATAAAAAAATCAATAACCTTATTCTAACGATATTGTAATGTTGTACAGTTTCACGGTATTGTACATGTTTATGTTCATCCAATACATAACAAAAAAGAAAAATTGATGATTTTAGCCATTGAAAATAACTTTAAACTAAATCAAATATACTTAAAAAATAGCTGTTAATATGTACTATAGAAACAACAAAAAATAAAATTGATCCTTCCCACCATTGTCTAGAGATATGGCTTTGCACGTTTTTTGCTAATAACTTAAATGATCCTGCATTCAGCCGCCTTTTAGTTTGAGGACGGCAGTAAAATGAGTAAGAACATCTGTGTAGATAGGAATTCGTAATATAAAGAGTATGTTAAGTTAGAAATCTGTAGTATTGGGAGTCTGTAGTATTGGGAATCTGTAGTATTTGGAATCTGTAGTATTGGGAATCTGTAGTATTGGGAATCTGTAGTAATGGGAATCTGTAGTAATGGGAATCTGTAGTATTGGAAGTCTGTAGTATTGGGAGTCTGTAGTATTGGGAATCTGTAGTATTGGGAGTCTGTAGACGTGGGTATAATTCCCCGTAGCTTGCCGACATCATAGTCACCCTATTGTTTGACAATCTTAACTTGTTGTTAAATCGTAAATTTGAATGATTGTGGATTACCGGTGGAAGGAAAGTCTACTTTATTGTAAAGTCTCACCCCTTTACGCAACATATCTTGACCATTTTTACTTAAAAATGTTGTTACGAAATGTTGTTGAGCTAAGCGGCGTCATTTGAAATAATATCAGTGACATATTATGTCAGTGATGGTACTGATGGGATGGGGATACCAGACCGTATTTTAAATATTACAAAACTTACTACTGTCTGCAATATTAAATGCAATTCTTTAATTTATTGAATAAAATATATTTACGTCGTAAAAAAATTCAAAGCAGCTAAAAGGGAACAAAGTTTTAATTCAAATCTTGCAATAAATTATTATAAGTAGGAAGTAACTTCTAGTGTGTTACTAAAATAAATGTATATAAATAAAACCACATTGGTAAGTTTCATAAGTTGGCAGCATTGTGCGAGTGAGACACCGCCCCCTACATTATGCTCTCTATCGGACCGTTTTTATTACTTTTTACTAGTAACCTATGAACGACTGTTTTGTTCGGTAATAAGGTTCAACTGTGGTTAGGGAAATATAGTAAAAGTACTATCCTGATTGTCTTATGATCCGTGACCATAATACGTCATATGTGACATAAACAGGATAGACAAGGAAAGCAAGATAAAATATGTTATTTCTCTGTCTTCTTACAAAGGAAAACATTACAGCTTAACTTTCACAAAGGTGTGATTAGTATGAAACTAATAATGGCAACCTGTAAAATAATATGAGGGGTCAATGATCTGTCCGCTAAAAATATGGTAGTGTGCGTGAAGTCTGGTTGTGTGTGAATCAGGGTATTTTGACAGAATCTGAAAATTCTCCCACCTATACCCGACCCTTAATAGCCCATGAAAAATATAATAACTAGGGTAAAACTAAAAGGTTTAAACTAATGTTTTAATCCTTTTAGTTTTAGGTAATCCTACAAAAGTAAGTAAAGTAAATGATTCCAGTGCCTAAAATAATTTAATTTTTATGAATAAATGTCCGATTCCGATTTAAGACGCTTTCGAATGGGACTTTTTTGTAATTAGGGAAAAATCTAATAAAATGTTTTCCTGCTGTAGACATAATTATTATTACATTACTGCAAAAAAAATATGTTTCCGTATAGGTACAACCGAAAAGAATCTATATAATATAATTAACTTTATTATACACAGCCGTCGCAAACTTATATTTGTTACAAAAGCACCTCAGTAAGAAATATAACGTAGATATATCTCAACTCCCTCGACTTGTATTCCATTTTATTTCTTTTACCTTACCTACCCAGTTTAAGTAGGGTACCGCAATTTATCCTATAAATCAGTTAATGTAATTTCGTACATCAAGTTCTGTTCCTCGTGCACTCACGCTAATCAAATTAATATTAATTTGATTACTGGCTCGTAACTCACCCTTTTTGCCATTGATTAAAATGTTGAAACTTCAAGCAACAAAATCAAAGGACACGGTAATTTCTATTAAGTAAATTTATGAAGGCGAGAGCAATTAACTACACGTCAAAATATCCAATACCTACGTATCCTAATAATTAGCAAGTTTTAGCTAACTCTGAAATCCTGAGCAAGCAACTTCTGGACTACGACGTCTTACAATCTTATGAGTAACCACAAAACCTACTGTGAGTGTAAATGTATTTGTAAGTAAAGAAGACCCACTTAATAAAGATTAATAATATACATGCAGTCACGTCAATAAATAGGTCCTCATAAATATAATTTGTTGAGGAAAAAGGTAACAAGATGTGATGGCATAGCCATCTCCCATGTCTGACCAGTCTAAATAACGCATATATTTGCTATCTACAGATGATAAAGGTATCTCGGTTATAGAGGCAATAAATTTAAAGAAATTCATTCTGCGAACTCCGTAGCAATAGACGGAAGTATAAACTTAAATAGGCATCGTTTTATATTTATGACGGTCTTTAGTGTGAAATAGTCGGCAAAGTTTTAAGACAATGACAGGGATATCCTGTTAACATGGGGTTTATTTTACAATACAGAAATTACTCCGTTTCTTCAAAATTGCATTTTACAGATGTATCTGGACAACAGATGTTGTGTTACCATGCGGCGCGTGCGGCCACCGGGATGTCGGCACCAGAGCGAGAGGAGGCGATGCACAATGCACGGTGTGCGTGCGGGATGGAGGAACTTCAGGTCATGGCGAGACGACACCGATCAGGACGTCGGAAGGGGACGCGAGCCGCCTTGGAGGGGCGAGGAAGCTCCGAGCCGCGATGAGCGAAAGCAAATCTTTTGTTATTGTCAAATAAAGTCTAAAATAGTAGATAACTAGATGTAATTATAATTATAAGGCATTTTCGCGAAAGGTTCGAGAACGCGGGAGGGACACTTGATTTTGGACCGTCGCGGGACGTGGAGATTTCGCAGACTTGGTGCAATTCGGCACAGTAATTATAAGTTATTAATTAAAAGTACCATAATTGGTTAAATAGAGTCAGTGGTTGGAGTATAGCAGTTTGACACAGCTAAGTACTTTGTTGTTGATTGAGTCATGTGCATTTAGCTATTAAACTGGTTTAGTTTGTTTAGCACTTGGAATTTACCTATTGATATTATTAATGTTTTAGTAACTTAATGCGCATGATACTCATTTTATTATAATCAATCACCATTGTAAGGACACAGGTTCGAATCCTGTATTTTGATTAATTGGTTAATCATATTTGGTTTTCATATTTGGATAGAATAGCATAATATGAGATAAAATTGCAGTATTGATGATTTATTAAATACAAGCATAACCTGCTAATTATTTAAATATATTTCATATGGAGACCTTACTTAGTTGCTGTGTTTCGCAGCACTTATAATGTTTGTTTATATGTAAATTACTTTCTTGGACATTTCATATGCTTGTATGTATAATAATAATTGATTGTGACTTGTACATCATTTTAAACGAGTTCGAGCCTCGTAAAGAAAATCTATGTTTTGCCTAGGGTTCAATTCCCCGGTGTAACGTTCTCCTGGATTATGAAATTATGAACCTGATCAAGGTTCATCATTCTGTACAATAATATTATAATGTCACCCATCCATTAACAATGTGTTATATCAATGAACTTGTTCATATTTTATTAGTGTTATATTTACTTAATGTGCGTATATTGTCTTGGAAATTCCACATTTGTCGTTGTACTAATCTCTTAGTCATTATTATACAGTTGTCGTAACTAAAGTGAAGTTCATTAAGCTCAGACATATTAAATCATAGTCTCGTAGAAGTAGGCTGGTTTGATCTAGGTTTTCCACGGGTTTTCCTGGGTCCTAAAACGTGTTGTTTTAGAGCAAATGCTAAACCAGATAGGGTAGGCCCGTACCGATTGCGATAATAAATAACCATTATTAAATCGCCATGTGACCTTTATTTCCTTAGCTACCCCAAGTAACTCAGGCATTTAATTATATTTCAATTCAATTCAGTTAATTTAATAATTTACAGTATTCAGATTTAGTAATTTATACATCATTTATCTTTCTAATTCATAAAGATATAGTTTGCTCAATATATAGATATTATAGACATATATACAGATATATATACGAGTGGACCTAGGGCCGCTTCACCTGGCGCCGCGTGACCAGAATTCTTAGACTTTGTGTCTTTAGTACATAACTATAAATAATAAATAAGACACAACTAGAAAAGGAATCTTAATTTTACATACGAAAAAATAAACACAACGTAGGAAACTTTTAATTGTATTTTATAGACGATCACTACTTTATTTGTTATAATTTAAAATGTAACGGAGTCACTCAGGTTCCTTCGTATTTAGTTACATGTTTCATTTTTTAATGTTGTTAGTTTGTCTCACGAAAGTTTAAATTTAAAACATGTTAATGTACTTGTACATATTTTATACCTATGTTTAATCGAAACATTGGAGAGGGGTATTTTGGACTTCAGAGTAATTATTTTATAAGTAATAATATTTCATGTTTAATCGAAACATTGGAGAGGGGTATTTTGGACTTCAGAGTAATTGTTTTATAAGTAATAATATTTCTGCATCAGACGTAATTATATGAGTGGAAATTCCAAGACATTGTACATATTTTTATTGCATTTATGGTATCTCATGAGTCATTGTTTTTATCTTACCCGTGTGTTGGTAAAATTACTAATTTTGGTTGACTATTAAGTGCTAGGTAAGATAGGTTACCGACTTGCAATTTTAGTTATTATTAAATATGTGGAAACAAGGAGACGTAATACGTAGAAGTAGCCGTTGTAAAAATATAAATATGGGACCAGAATTACAGAGAAAGGAACTAACTGAGGAGGGAACAGCTAGTTTAGCGAAAGCCTCTTCTAGTATAAATTATTTACAAACAGAGAGCGAGTTAAGGCAAGTTCCACAACAACATGTTAATTGTAATTGTAAAGGTCAAACCATATACATTATTCAGCCTTCGTTAGAGAAGCCTATGTTTCGTGGAACGGGAGATCCAAATCCTATGCAATTTATAAAAAGGTTACGTAATTATATTAAGTCCGTACATGCGCATGATATCGCGTTAGATATTGCAATGGAATGTTTAACGCATACGGATCGTCTAACAATGCAATTAAATAGTAAAGATTGGCAAACTCTAGATGATTTTGAGGTCGATTTTAGACATCGTTACTGGAACGATGATCGTCAGTTGGACGTGTTAATAAAGTTACTCAGTGGATCATATGATCCTAGTGGCGAATTAAGTATGAGCGAATATTTTGCGACTCAGATAGAACCTGTTAATTCATTTACGATAATTTATGATGAAAAGATGATAGTTAAGATGTTGATGAGGCATTTCTCAGACAAAACGCGAAATTTATGGCATTTAACGCTGAGAGCGTGTAAAACCGAAGCAAGTTTCTCGTTAGCGTTCAATTTCCTTACTGATTTAGATAGGAATATAACAATAGATGGTCAAAACAGTGTTAGCGGACAAGATAGAGATATTGCAGTCGATGTACATGGTAAACGTAATAATTTGCAAAGTACGCCTATTTTGAATAACATGCAAAATATACCTATGGCAACTACCTATGGGAAAAGGCGGAAGTATAGACCCAGATGGATAAGGAGGCTATGGCGTGAACAGGGTCGTAATTCGACAAGAGGCCAGTTAAATAGGACCAATTATTCGTATAATCAATACTAATTAAAATTGAACGATACTCATGTATTTTATAGACGATTAATACAATTATAAGAAAAATGAGTAAGTAAGTAAGTAAGTATTCTTTACTGCGCGAACATAATTAAAAGTAGGAGATTATGTGTAAAATTTGAATAAAGTACCTAAAATCAATATTTCGAAATAAAGTTGATCTATTGATTGATATGATATGATATGATATGATCATTTATTGATAAAACAGGTATTTTACTTTTATATTTTATTTATTAAATACTAATAAGGAGAAAGTGGACACTTATATAGCACATGATAAAATATATATACATATATGTTCCCTATATTTGCAGCAACATACGCAACAGTTATCAGCAGGTGTGGTTAATGACTTTGAGTTTTATTTAATTCTTATTTTCTTTATTGGATAAAGAACAAAAGTTGATACCAGTTGAAAAAAATATATGTATATTGTAACAGATTAATGCATTTTGTCTGTACGTGTTAGTATGTATGAGATTATGAGGTGTGATGATGAATGACAGTCTGGCCAGACTAGTAAGTGAATTGAGAGATTGATTAAACTGATTGTAAATGTGAAGGATGATTAATTATGAGACAGGTTGTGAATTTAAAACACCTGGTTGCGATGGAGTAGAGTGATCTAAAGCCCGGTTGTAAAACTGTGTGGCGGGACTCACAAAACTTGGTTGTAAATCTAAGTGTTGCCACGAAAAAAATAATAATAATAGTATTTCATATCGTTACTATTGAGTAAATCCAAATTTATTGATCCTCGGTTGATAACTGTGCTACGAATCAATACAAAAACCGGCGATCTGCTGTGCGTTACTATTGATTCAAAACAAAATATACCTATCAATACAAAAACCGGCGATCTGCTGTGCGTTACTATTGATTCAAAACAAAATATACCTATCAATACAAAAACCGGCGATCTGCTGTGCGTTACTATTGATTCAAAACAAAATATACCTATCGATGAAAAAACCGGCGATTACGCTGAGCGTTACTATCGATTCAAAACAAAATATACCTATCGATGAAAAAACCGGCGATACGCTGCGCGTTACTATCGATTTAAAACTAAATATACCTACATAAATAAACCCGGTTCTAAACTGTGTGGTGATATTTTATAAGCCCGGTCTTATGACTGTGCGGTACACATTTTATTACTTACTTACTGAAATCAACATTAACTATTTTAATGTTCACTTAAGAAATCGACCGTGTCATGAGTTGGTTGGTCGAGTATGATGATGACAGAGTTATTTTAATACGATTGGTGATCTAGAGCTTATTTCTTGATGCAAATTCAAGTTAATATGTCAAGACAATAGTATTATGTCTTGCCTACATACAGTAATACATACATACATTATTTAATGTACCTTTAAGTACCAGTGAAAATAACAACTTTAAAATTTCCACAAAATTGGAAACAGATGTCCATCGAAAAATAAAGAACGATGAAGGACTCTAAAAATTTATAATTTGATACATATAACTAAATATGTAATTTATAATTAATATTTATCTACTCAAATTTATTATATCGAAATGGTTATTAATGTAATATTTAGCCAGTACAACGTCTGTCTGTCGTTAACACTCAGGTAGCTCCGCTGAGGTTAAGCGCCGGCGCTAAGGGTAAAATGGTATGCGTTTATGACCCACTACAGTTCAATAAAAAAAAAAGGCCCTTGTTAAGAATAGATAATAGACACTTAAGTACAAGTAAGGTTTGGTGGTGTTGAATTTAAGATTTTGATATTGGATGAAAAATAACATTGATAATATTAAGTTTTCAATTTAGGCAATTTACAATACACTTATATCTCATATAAGCCACGTGCGGTTTTAATCATATATCACTGGCCCTAGAATTAGTATTATCGGCACGAAAGTCGACAGGACTTTTTTTTTGGAAACATACCTAAGTACATCTTATCACTAAGATGCATTATACGAGTATTACTCGGATTAATCAAATACAGTAGATACTGTATACAATCGATGATCAGATGCATTCGATTACTTCTTCAGGAAATTTTATTGCCAAACATACTTATCCGTGATTTATTGTGTAATATTCTCGCAAAATTAGTTTAGCTTTACAACTGAATTTAATTCAGCTCAGTAAAACCTTTTGGTATCTCATTATGGAATTTTATATTATTTCTCATGTGTACTCGTAACTTATTTGTTTTACCAGTCTGTATTACAGTTACCTGATTACTAACTATTAAGGTTTATTTCAGTATAAGTTGTCCTAGTTTGTGTAGAGAGCCAAAAATTTTCATTTTTAACTATCTACAGAGAGGGGGATGTGATGGCATAGCCATCTCCCATGTCTGACCAGTCTAAATAACGCATATATTTGCTATCTACAGATGATAAAGGTATCTCGGTTATAGAGGCAATAAATTTAAAGAAATTCATTCTGCGAACTCCGTAGCAATAGACGGAAGTATAAACTTAAATAGGCATCGTTTTATATTTATGACGGTCTTTAGTGTGAAATAGTCGGCAAAGTTTTAAGACAATGACAGGGATATCCTGTTAACATGGGGTTTATTTTACAATACAGAAATTACTCCGTTTCTTCAAAATTGCATTTTACAGATGTATCTGGACAACAGATGTTGTGTTACCATGCGGCGCGTGCGGCCACCGGGATGTCGGCACCAGAGCGAGAGGAGGCGATGCACAATGCACGGTGTGCGTGCGGGATGGAGGAACTTCAGGTCATGGCGAGACGACACCGATCAGGACGTCGGAAGGGGACGCGAGCCGCCTTGGAGGGGCGAGGAAGCTCCGAGCCGCGATGAGCGAAAGCAAATCTTTTGTTATTGTCAAATAAAGTCTAAAATAGTAGATAACTAGATGTAATTATAATTATAAGGCATTTTCGCGAAAGGTTCGAGAACGCGGGAGGGACACTTGATTTTGGACCGTCGCGGGACGTGGAGATTTCGCAGACTTGGTGCAATTCGGCACAGTAATTATAAGTTATTAATTAAAAGTACCATAATTGGTTAAATAGAGTCAGTGGTTGGAGTATAGCAGTTTGACACAGCTAAGTACTTTGTTGTTGATTGAGTCATGTGCATTTAGCTATTAAACTGGTTTAGTTTGTTTAGCACTTGGAATTTACCTATTGATATTATTAATGTTTTAGTAACTTAATGCGCATGATACTCATTTTATTATAATCAATCACCATTGTAAGGACACAGGTTCGAATCCTGTATTTTGATTAATTGGTTAATCATATTTGGTTTTCATATTTGGATAGAATAGCATAATATGAGATAAAATTGCAGTATTGATGATTTATTAAATACAAGCATAACCTGCTAATTATTTAAATATATTTCATATGGAGACCTTACTTAGTTGCTGTGTTTCGCAGCACTTATAATGTTTGTTTATATGTAAATTACTTTCTTGGACATTTCATATGCTTGTATGTATAATAATAATTGATTGTGACTTGTACATCATTTTAAACGAGTTCGAGCCTCGTAAAGAAAATCTATGTTTTGCCTAGGGTTCAATTCCCCGGTGTAACGTTCTCCTGGATTATGAAATTATGAACCTGATCAAGGTTCATCATTCTGTACAATAATATTATAATGTCACCCATCCATTAACAATGTGTTATATCAATGAACTTGTTCATATTTTATTAGTGTTATATTTACTTAATGTGCGTATATTGTCTTGGAAATTCCACATTTGTCGT
This sequence comes from Pammene aurita, assembly GCA_947086415.1. Taxonomy (NCBI): domain Eukaryota; kingdom Metazoa; phylum Arthropoda; class Insecta; order Lepidoptera; family Tortricidae; genus Pammene; species Pammene aurita. The sequence goes on from OX352291.1 coordinate 19,536,048, forward strand.
TGTACTAATCTCTTAGTCATTATTATACAGTTGTCGTAACTAAAGTGAAGTTCATTAAGCTCAGACATATTAAATCATAGTCTCGTAGAAGTAGGCTGGTTTGATCTAGGTTTTCCACGGGTTTTCCTGGGTCCTAAAACGTGTTGTTTTAGAGCAAATGCTAAACCAGATAGGGTAGGCCCGTACCGATTGCGATAATAAATAACCATTATTAAATCGCCATGTGACCTTTATTTCCTTAGCTACCCCAAGTAACTCAGGCATTTAATTATATTTCAATTCAATTCAGTTAATTTAATAATTTACAGTATTCAGATTTAGTAATTTATACATCATTTATCTTTCTAATTCATAAAGATATAGTTTGCTCAATATATAGATATTATAGACATATATACAGATATATATACGAGTGGACCTAGGGCCGCTTCAAATATCTACACGCCCTTATTCGTTGGAGAATAAATTTATTTGTCATCATATATTATGTCCTCAAGTCCTAATCGATGTTATAAACCTTGGTTGTAGCTACAAAAAATAAATATTTTTGTACGTCCATTGTTTTTTGTGTAATAGTATATTGTAACAACAACACTATACATAAGTATAAGTACCTACTTTTATCCTCTCTCATATGAACTTAATCGAATTACAAAAATAAAGGAGTTAACTGGTGACAACTACGAGCATAAGTACTTCATTTGCTGCTACCCAAAGTTACTAAAGAGACACATTGGAATAAATAACTTTTTAGCATTAAAGACCTTCCTTGTTATTATCTAATGATCTTTGTTAACATTGGGGCCGTAAAAATTATATATGTTTACTATAATCTCGCAGTGTTAAACGACACGTGCTTCTCACGTCTCGTTTTGACCATTGTTAATAGTTTGAAGAACTTTAATTATTTATTACGGAACCCTATGAATCCAGCTTATTCGTTATCCCGTATTTTTTCTTTCCGTCTACATGCTCCTTCTCACCTTGCCACCTTTCTTTTAAATTATTTCTCTTAAAATGCCTTGTAATGAGAAAAGTTTAAATGTCCGGGACGTTGATAACTCCGCCTGTACCAAGTTATTGCGAGTTCAATGCAAGTACCCGCTTTGCTTTCACAGTCGAAAAGACTTCTGAGATTAACTAAAAGGCATTCGATATAAATTGCAACAAAGACAAATTTTGGTAATATTTGACATAAGACTTGTATTTAAACCATTGATTTATTATGTATTCTACTAGATGTGACATCTAGAACAAATTTTGTGCGCTATGTTGTATACAGATACTGACGCAAAACATGTATACACTTTGGTCATCTATTGGGTATATTATCATGTCGGGCACTAGGCGATTTACCTTATTAAGTAGTTATTAGTAGATACTACGGGGTGTGGCCTGTAATAAGAGCAAAAAATTAAAACGTAGATTCTACTCCTCAACCTAGACAACATTTGTTCAACGACTTTTAAAAATAACTTGTAAGTTGAATTTTATTACGGTTTGAAGTTTATTCGAACACGCAGTGTATTACGACATTGATTAATATCTGTAGGGTGACAAGACTGACAGGCTATGTCATTTAGGCGGACTTTGATGTACATTGAAAATACTATTTAGTTTGTTTGGAAAAGGGACAATCTAAAATCTACATAACTTTCAAAAGTCGTTGAACAAACATTGTCTAGTTTGAGGAGAATCTACGTTTTAAGTTTTTGCTCCTATTACAGGCCACACCCGGTATAATTATGAAAATAATGTCAAATATCAAATACAAGATTGAAGTGTACACCTTAATGTACCCATTTGTACCCACAAACTCGACGGAAGACCAGCGATGGCCCTCCAGGCTAGCACCACGCTGAGTCGGGACCATTTCATGACAAATGTATCGTTTAGTTTTATTAATCCAATCATTGGGGAATCATCTCCATACATTGCCTTACAAAAGGTGGAGTAGAAAATGTTTTAATGGTTATTGGTAGGCTATAAGCTGGTAATTAAAATACTAGATTTGAGACCTTGATGGGGGGGGGGGAGGCGCGGCCGCTATCTTGGTTTAAAGGTGCCAAAAGTCCGTTTTTGAACCTGGGCGCTTGAACGGTTATCAGTATGCCTAAAATGTCTATGGAACGTATGACGAAGATAAAATTGTCTACAATATTTCCATACACAATACATAAGTCTTACAGATATAAAGATACAGGGGGTGAAAAAGTGTATATTTTCTTATATCATAAGAATTTTATATATTAGCTTCAAAGTTTTGTGCTTCGAGATAAGGAAATGAAGTCTCTACCACAGTTTTGTCATCTTCTAATGATTCTTTTAAACGATATTCAAAAGTTGAATTCACCCAGTAGTATTTTATGATGAGTAATAGAACAATGATTTTGTGTGTGAGACTTACTACTTTTACCCCCTCTATAAGCGCTCTAGGGGTGAATTCAACTTTTGAATATCTTTTAAAAGAATCATTAAAAGATGAGAAAACTGTGGTAGAGACTTAATTTCCTTATCACGAAGCACAAAAATTTGAAGCTAATAAATAAATATACACTTTTTCACCCCCTGTATCTTTATATCTGTAAGACTTACAAATGTATTGTGTATGGAAATATTGTAGACAATTTTATCTTCTTCATACGTTCCATAGACATTTTAGGCATACTGATAACTGTTTAAGCGCCAATGTTCAAAAACGGACTTATGGCACGTTTAAACCAAGATGGCGGCCAACGCTCCCCTCCCTCAAGGTCTCAAATCTAGTATTCTAATAACCACCCTATAGCCTACCAATAACCATTAAAACATTTTTTACTCCACCTTTTGTAAGGCAAATGCTCCAATGATTGCGCTATATTGATTAAGTACATGGTGTACCATTTATTAGGCTTAAGTATTACGTCACGAATAAACGTTTTTTTTTATTTTATTGTTGAATTTGTTGATAGGATCAATATAAGTTAGAACCTGTAATTATAAGTGAAAACCTCTAATTGACTTTCTAGTTTTATTGTATTTCTACAATTATTTTGTGCTATTGGTTTTCCATACAATAAATAATAATAAAGCCCGTTATTCAATTGTGTGTTCGTGTAAGTATCTAGTATCGTACGACATGTAAACAGGTACGAGTAGGTATATTTACTGTTAATCTAAAATTACTATAGGTACTAATGATTTATTTGGGTTCCGTAGCCAAAGTGAAATATAAAACGGAACACATAATATTATAATGTTCGTGTTTAAAAGCCGTTTTATTCGTGAACTACAAAGCATTATTATTGATGAAACTAACTAAAATTGTACTTTATGACCCTCTACTTAGTTTTCTCGCTGAAAAACTTTGTAATTATTATTTAATGCATCAAAGGTATGTAATGTCTATTGCATTCACATAAAAAATGTCGAAAAGTTTCCTTAAAACGACGAAACAGGATCTTTAACTTCTTTACGAAGATTACAAAAGAACAAGCAATGTTTATTTAAATTAGAACAAAAGCTTTTTCAATCGTCTTTTACTCATTCAAAGCCGTCTTTCATAGCGAATGAAGCATAAAATTTGATGTTGAATACATGATCGTACTCTTCTTTGGACACAAACGGAATATTATAATTACAGGCGGAAGAGAAATGAGATAATGAAAAATTTATTCTTCTTTACCTTTTATATAGACGGTTGTCTTAATGTTAACGAGAGTTGTATTAATGTACGTACTTTGCTTAAATAAAACAGCCGCGCATAGCCTTAACCGTTTATTATATACATACTGGACTTAGTTTGTTATTTGCGTTTCAGGGGGGGGGGGGGGGGGGCAACAGGGGCAATTCCCCCCCCCCCCCCCCCATGTATCCGCGCCTGCCTTTATGGCACTAATTTGTGTAGCATTTTATATGAAATACAGTAGCTTCTGAAACGACAAAATTAACACCTAAATTGCCGTGCAGCTGCGATCACTTCTTGACGTATCTACGAGTATAACCTATTAAGTTTCGTCAAGATTCAGACGGAACTCAAATCTGGAGCGATTCAAATATTGCTACGGTGCGCACCTAACTTGCTAAGTTAATAAGAACCAAACTGGTCGGCGTTACTGAATTACCTCTAGAAGCTGTGAATCGGTTGAAGGAAGTAAATTCTATTTTGCTAGATCGTCTGAAGGCTTGGCATTTGATTAATGCATCAAAGGTATGTGATCAAATTGGCAAAAACGGAACCCTTATAGTTTTGTCATGTCCGTCTTTCCGTCCTTCCGTCCGTGCGTATGTCACAGCCATTTTACTCGGAAATTATAAGACATATCTCTGTACAATTTTGACAAAAAGTGTAGTTTGTACGCCGCTATTTAGTTTTGTAGTAAAATTGCTGAAAAAAATATTTTTAGGGGGGTTCTCCATACATGTAAGTAATTGTCAAAAAAAAATTTTTTTACTAAAAATCAACATGTTGCACATCAATCGATAGGCTTTTTAAAATAACATTGATATTTAATAGATTTTTTTTTTATTTAGTGAATATTTTCAGAATTAATCACCGCGTACATCTAAAAAATTGTTACGCCGCGCCGCCTGTAATTTTTCAATCGGAAATAAATTGATGAGATACATCTTTGGATATTCGTTCAACGAAAATTATTTTGATCACTAATAGTTAAAGCGTTTTCGAGTTATCTTCAAAAAACCTCTTTTATTAGTACATTACTGCAGAGACCAGTAAGTAAGCTTTCCTGGCTGAGTATTTAGTAGCCTACAATACGAAGCCAGGTAAGCTGATTACGGTCGAAGCATGTATAGTGCTTTTCTCAAACATGTAAGGAAATAAAATTACTTGTTTAGTGCTTCAGTTACTGGCTGAGTGATTTAATGTTGTATGAAAATCCTTTACGTACGTCGCGCTGAACCTGCCTTGGAATAGAGTCCCTACTGGTCTCTAATTACTAACGTAACAGGAACATTTCCGAGCATGTTTGAGAAAAGGTAGATACGATCTTTTGATAATTATTTTTTCTTATTCCGTTGAAGGTACGTAGCCCTTCATTATGCGTGGTTCGACGCTCTTGGCCGGTTTTTTTTACATTAACTTACTAGAATAAAAAACTTTGATTATTACAAAATATAACGGTTACACTCACGTCACTTTAACAGTTATATTTTAATAGTGTTAGTATGTCTCACGAAAGTGTAAATTTAATATGTTTGATTATTTATACTCAAACCTTTGTAAAACATTGACATTAAATTAAATACGATTTTCTCGCTAACTGTACATATTTTTTTGAAAATCTATGAATGATAATAGTCGTTACCGTGTTGTTACTTAATTAAAAATAAAGGAAGGTTTCTTACGAGTATTTTCGATTTCGATGCGGTAGCTGTCCTTATAGACCATTTAGAATAAATATTCTTCCTGTACACTAGAACAGCGTTCCACTCCAACAGTGTTTACAACATGTGCATTTGAATGTCAATGTTCAAAATAATTTACTTAAAAAGAAAGTAAGATTACGATTTACGAATTAAACATGTCTGCGTCCCATGAAAATCATTTACATGAAAAGCAAGCTAAATTGCTAACTGGTTGTTGGAAGTTAGTTATAAACTAACCGGGCCTAATAGCCACGCCACGCACACTTGCTCAGACGTTAAGGTGAACTTACAAACATGCCTAACTTGCAAGCAACGCCCGTCAAGCAGGCGATATACATACGTTATCTAATGATTTTGTACCTAAATACTGCCTATATTTTGCTGAAAGATCTTATACATAGATGAGAATGTTTTGTATTATACATCAAAACTTGGGCGCCTTTATTTACGTTTATATACAAGAAACGTAGCAAAACGACTGCAGTATTATTCCGATCAATAAATAAGCCAGAGTAATAATGACACAATAATCTCTTTAGAACTTCGGTTGGATTTTTATTAATAAGCCGCGAAGGTTGGCAACCAAAACTTTTTCCATCATAAAACCTATTACTTAAATGGAAATTTCTGAGTAAAGAATGGGAAAAATTTCAATTGAAATGGGATTTCTTTTTACCATAAATACGTTAATGAAACCGTGGTAAGTAAGTATAAATTTACTTTGTTTAACTCATTGATAAGAAATTATGGGTGATAATTATTTTTGCATGTTTTTAAAGTGTGGCATCCCACTAATACAATATTTTGTTATTAAATCAAATACAAACATTGAGAACATTGAAAAAAAAACAATTTTTTTTAATGGTTGTATTTGTTTTAATAACAAACTAATTAGGGTGATACATAAAATAATTAAATACTCGTCACTATAGTACTACCGGTCACACATGTGCAATAGTTTATTTAGGTAATTTTTTTTTTGGTTTAACTTTAACAGACGGAATTACGGTGTTAAAATATGGAAGTAATATTTATATTCAGAGACAATATATTATTTGCTTCTTTGTTATCAAACCATAAAGATACTAGAATGAGTTCTTATTCTCTTTATAGTTTGATATAAAAGTAGTATTTTAAGTATTATAGGTAGTACTTACGTTTCGAAAAGATAACAACGCACAATTCATTGGATTTCTTCTCGTGCCAAGAAGGCTCAGACAGAATCTGACAGATACCTACTTGAAAATGAATACACAATAGCCAAGAAATATTGTTTACTAAGTTGTGGGTTCCATTTATTTACAATACATATCTACTTTATTATTTTATATGAAGGGAAAGTTCCGTTTTCAAACAAAATATTTTATTAAAATAAGTCAAAGTATTGATACTCAATGACATTTGTTATCGCTCTCTTGCTGCCGAGTATATACATTTTAATACACATATATCATTTTTTGCATACAAAATAACCTCTCTATCCAACTTTCAGTACTAATATCCTCTGAAAATAGTAGATTGAATTCAATAAAACTTTAGTAAGGTCACTGTGGGCAAGACCGTCTACAAGGCAAGTCCGTTAACACGTTATAACTTTTGAATTTGAAAGCGTTTCCCGCATTAGCGTCCAGTCGATAAAGCAGTTGTTCTCGCTAATTTCCCAACTCTAATACAGATGGCGCTGTAACAACCGACTTCAGAGCAATCCACATAAACAAGTCATTACGCGTATGAAACTCGGAGTGCTAGTGCGACGGTCCCTGCAAATAAAATAGTAAAAAATAGTTCCTGACAAGATTTTGCACCAGAAAGTTACTACGTAAGTAATATAAGAACCGGTTATCTTTATTCTGTGTTTAAATTATCAGAAATTGGCTTAGTTTTGTAATTACAGGTTCCATAATTTATCGCATTAAAATTTCGTTAAGTTTAAAAGTCCGTCTGTTATGTACAAGGCAAGTCCGTCATATGCCGGACTTTCCTTGAATCAGAGGTTACCAACTGTTTTTATGGCTTAAATATTATTACGATTTCATAAGGTTACTATGGAATCCTTTCGACATTGCGCATGATGTTTGTGTTTATTATCCATTTTAATCCCTAAACATAAGAGAAGAAGAAGATCTAATATAATTATTATATCATCAAAGGATTATGCATCTAATACTTTAGATGAAATAACCGTTATACCATAAGATCACTATAGGAAATAAATGTTATTCACTGCACTAATGATTATATAAAATGATAAGTAATTAAATATATCATTTGTAAATATATTTAGTGGCGTAAATAATATTTATATTTACTAATTTTTAAATTTTTTTTTTCATCAATGAAAACATACATTACACGTCAAAAATTACAATTAGTGCTATAATAATTAATTAAATAGTCGAACGAGCGGAGCGTAAGCGAAGCAAGTTCTTACAAACAACTTCTGGCTACTGGGACGACTCGGCATTTCGATGGCTTTTTGATTTTGAGAGTTTGTTCCGCGATAAATTTAGTAACGCTTTTCTGATCTTCATGAAATTTGTTGGGGTTGTAGCAGAGATACATATAATTTGAGAGTTCGTATGAGTTCGAGGCGGACTACTAGTTAATCTAAAATCGTAACATTTTTAATTCAAAGTTTAATTTAACACTTAACTATAATAAGGAAATGTGTATCTCACCCTCAGCAAAATATCACCTCTATAAAAACAAATAAAAAATGCCTATTAAATAAATAAATATTAGCTCCCACTAAGCATTTCTAATAAATGTAATTCTTAAACGCATTGCAATCATAACAGTCGTTATATATTTTTTTATTTCAGAACATTTATTGCACTAAGGAGATGCCCGATTTCTTAAATATTGATTGTTTTCTGACAAGGACCGATTTCGAGCAATTAAGTCAGAAAGAATGGCCATGGCTTACGACGCACTTTATACTGTCTAGAAGATGTTATACTTGCGGCCACTACCCAGACCCACACTTACCTCACCACCTCAGGATCCATAAATTGTATATACAATCATTGCTTAACTTCGAGTTCTTCTGGTGTCAGAGTTGTTTTTACATGACAGCCTATGATCATTTCCCTGAAGACGAATGTGAATGGTGCACATAAAAAACGGTACGTATTCTTATGTAAGTACCTCTATATAACTAAAATAGTTATGTTTCCTTTCCTTACGTAGGCAGGTACGGTCGAGGAAATTAAGATATAATAATAATAATAATAATAAATACTCTTTATTGCACACCTCATACAGTTACAAGCACACATTTTACAATTAGATAAATTTAGGTAGAGGTAACAACAGGCGGTCTTATCGCTAATGAGCGATTTCTTCCAGACAACCTTTATATTATGAATATTATGAATAGTCTTTGTACAATTTATTTCTCGGTATCAACTTCATGTCAATTACGCCTTTCTTACTACTGGCAGCAATATGCATAATTTAGTCTAAGTGAATTTTAGTTCAAGACAAACATTTATATTATTTTGCGGATTATAGACAATTGTATGGTTTTGGTCCCAAAAATATGCATATGCCAGTTACCCATAACCGTCATTTCTATGGTATTATGGCTCCTCTACACGATGGGCTAACGCCGGCCATTCCAAGGGACGCAGCCATGAGGTAGAATGAGATAGCAATATCACTTGCTTATTCTAACGCATAAATGCGTCCCTTGGAATGGCCGGCGTTGGCCTATCGTGTAGAGGAGCCCTTAAGAAATATAGTTTAGCATGACATTTTTGTCGGTAGAAAATAAATAGAAAGGTTCTATAGAAAGGGTTGCCATGCCATTTTAAATTTGTCGCCCTAATCAGGCCCCGTAATTTTCACAAACATATCAATTTAGTTATATTTTTCATTGAGTACCTAACTACCTATATGTATTATGTATTGTACCTATAGAGCGTTGCATTCTTACTAAGAGAAATACCGAAACGTTTTAGATTCACTAAACAGAACTGCATTTAATCTTAACTAAATTATCGTTTGTTGTTGACGACGGATTGCAGTTAAAGGAAACGTCTTCTTTGTACACATACTTAGCAAATGCCAACCAGCGAAAGAGGTGGAAGTACTACTTACATCAAAATTTAATAAAAATGTTTTGATGTTTATTGCTGCTTTGTTCATTGATCTTAAGTGTACAATAGTTTACCAACTATAATATATAAAATACAAATCAGAAAATATACAGTTTACCAACTATAATATATTAAATACGGAGCAGAAAAATTACGTTGGTAACAAAATAATCTATTTTATATTGTTTCAGTCATAATGGTCAGCAATTATAAAAGGAAAACCAATAAAGCGTCTTATTCCAAAGCGACTTTACAGGCAGCTGTACATGCGGTTAAAAATGGTCACCTGAGTGGATACAAAGCTGCACACATGTACCAAATACCTCGCATGACTATTATGGACCATGTATACAACCGAAGAAATAAATCTACCACCCTTGGAAGAAATACGGTTTTAACTCCAGAACTAGAAGCCAATTTAGTATCACTGCTTCATTTAATGGAAAAACATGGCTTTGGGTTAAGTAAAGTGGAAGTTAAGCAATTGGTAGGTGATTACGTGAAAAAAAACTCACTAGTGACTCCTTTCAAAAACGGAATTCCAGGTGCAGGGTGGTTTTCTGGGTTCAAATCCAGACACAATTTGACTATAAAAAAACCGCAAGGTGTAGAATATGCACGGAAGAGAGCTATGGACCCATTCATTGTTTCCGCATATTTTGATTTGCTGTGGAAAACTATGACTGAATTAAATATAGAAAATAATCCATCCGCTATCTGGAACCTCGATGAGACTAGTTTCTCCCAAGATCCAGCAAAAACAAAAGTAGTTGGCATCAAGGGACATGCATCTACTAGAGTTATTTCTTCGCCGGGAAAGCACAACACGACGGTTTTACTAGGTGCTTGTGCAGATGGAAACAAAACTCCACCCCTCATCATTTTAAGGGAAAAAATGCATGGGACGAGTGGATATCGCCAGATGGATATCCCGGGACATCCTACGCAGCCACAACAAATGGTTGGATGGAAACCGAAGTGTTCGAAATGTTTTTCAAAAAAACTTTTTTGACAACAGTTGGCAACCAGAGGCCCATTCTCCTTTTGTACGATGGTCATGCGACACATGTAGGACTAAACATAATCGAAGAGGCGCGTAACAATGGAATAACAATACTGAAATGACCACCACATACAAGCCATTTTTTACAACCGCTTGATGTATCAGTCATGAAATCCTTTAAAGACCGCTGGGATGCGCTTCTTGTTAAGTGGCAGCGATCAAATGTTGGAATTACTGTGTCCAAAAAAGAATTTGCTAGATTAATCGGAGTTGTTTGGGCTGAAATTGAAAGAATCACTTTGATTAATGGATTCCGCAAGGCTGGGATTTTTCCTTGGAACCCTGAAGAGATCAAAGATGATCACTACGATGCGTTAAAGTTAAAAAAATGGAAAGAGCTCAAGGAACAAAATACACTTCATGAGGGTACGGATGTGGACACCACAAAGAAAAATCCACCATGTTTGGAAGTTGGCACTACCAAGGAAGATCCACCGAGTTTGGAAGTTGGCACTACCAAGGAAGATCCACCAAGTTTGGAAGTTGGTACTACCAAGACAAATCCACCAAGTTTGATATATTTAGCGTTGGATTCTATTAGAAAAGAAATGTCACAGTGTGCACCTATTAGTACTATCCCACAAGGACAAGCTACTCAAGATCGTGAATCGGAGCCACTGTTAGTAAATTGTGAACCGACTAATAATCCCAGTGCTGCTAGTAACCTGAAAGTAAAGATTTTGGAAGACAAGAAAATAAGTTTTGAAGAACTACTTTTATTACAAGTGAAAGCCGGCAAGGACACAAAATTGAGAAGGCAAAAAATGGCTCCCGGAGCCGAAGTAATAACTCACGATGATGTGATAAAACGCAAAAAAGAAGAACGAGATAAAAATATCAAACTAGGGTCAGATGCAAGAAATACCATGATTAAATTACAGCCTAAAAATAAGAAATTGAAGAATTCAAAAAGTCAACCGAAATCAAAAACACAAAGAAAGGGTACGAAAGACAACTCCACGCCTGAAAATAATGCTAATATCAGTTCAGGTAATGATGAAAGTGACAAAGAAAATTCATCACATGCAAACATAATCAGTCCTTGTAGTTCCGCTACTAAATCTGCCACTCCATACTTGGGACCGTCTACTTCAACTGGGATTAGAAAGTTCAAAAAAGAGAATATAATTAACGAAAGGAAGAAACGCCACTGTAAATCGAAAATAAAGAAAAAGATCCAAACACAACTCAGTGACTCCACTAGTGTTTCGGATTGCAAGAGTATTCACAGTGACTCAGACATTTATGATTGCAATGAGACCTTCGAGAAAAAAGAAGAACGAGATAAAAATATCAAACTAGGGTCAGATGCAAGAAATACCATGATTAAATTACAGCCTAAAAATAAGAAATTGAAGAATTCAAATAATCAACCGAAATCAAAAACACAAAGAAAGGATACGAAAGACAACTCCACGCCTGAAAATAATGCTAATATCAGTTCAGGTAATGATGAAAGTGACAAAGAAAATTCATCACATGCAAACATAATCAGTCCTTGTAGTTCCGCTACTAAATCTGCCACTCCATACTTGGGGCCGTCTACTTCAACTGGGATTAGAAAGTTCAAAAAAGAGAAATTAATTAACGAAAGGAAGAAACGCCACTGTAAATCGAAAATAAAGAAAAAGGTCCAAACACAACTCAGTGACTCCACTAGTGTTTCGGATTGCATGAGTATTCACAGTGACTCAGACTCAGACATTTATGATTGCAATGAGACCTTCGAGAAAGATTTAGAGCACTATAAAATTGATGACCATGTATTGGTACGATATTATAATCGTAAGAAGTGGACATACTATGTAGGCTACATTGAAAATGTCAATAAAAATGACGAAGTTGTGGCAATCTTCACGATCAGGTTTGATAAAACTCTAAAAAACGCCAGAGATAAAAAACTTAAGTTCACTTTAACTAAAAAGATCGATCGGGATGATGTGCCAATGTTGTCCATAGTAAAAAAAATACAAATGAAAAACGATCCAAATAACTCCAAAGACCTATTGTTATCCAATGAAGATGACAGTATCTATTTTTGATAAGTTTACCTTACAGCAATGCAAGTATTATGACTAAATCTGTGATTTTAAAGAAATTATAAGTACCTAATTATACGAATTAAAATAGTTTTAAGCAATGATTGTTTTAAGAAAGCGATACAATTAAAGTATAGGCTCATCATCATCAGGATGCTTGGTTGTCCACGGATACAACAGAATCTCGTACTTAAGTTAAATATGTTGTTATTAGTTCGTTCGATTAGGTACAGTCGACCACAAAGAGATGTATCCACTTCTTTGCCTTATTTCGTTGTAACAAGGTCAAAAAGTGGATACATCTCTGTGTCGACTGTACGTACATACTCTGTATTGTATTCTAATACACTAAGGTGACTTGTTTACTACCTCTAATACAATGATCTTACTTAACCTTATTAGGTTTAAGTAATTTTTTTTAATTTCAAATAATATTGCTGTATTTTAATATGTTTGTATGGGCTTGAAAGTCTAGCTCCTTGGTAACAAAAAATGTTTAATTTTTTAAAACCCTTTTCGCCTAACATTAAGAAATATTAAGACATAATACGATTTTTTTTTTAATTCTTTAATGAAAGAGTCCAATGTTTTATTTTAATTATGAGTGGTTTTAATTTAACTAAGTTATGTAGGTAATACAAATAATTAATTAATATAATTAGACTGTAGAGGTATAGTTATAATAGGAATATTCAAAACAATTACAAGTACAAGTTCGAATTAAACACTTTTATGGCGTAATCTCGTAGACTTTCGCACAAATGTAAAGTGCCAGTAAAAATATCTAATTATTTATATATTACATCCTATGCTTGTATTTGAAAATCAAAATATGTGCTCTAGTCCTCGGTTGTTCTTACCCGCTGCCCGGCAGGTGAAAACGACTTAGACCTTAGGCGAAGAACCCATGTAGCGCCATGACACCGCTTCTTCTTCTTCACCTTACTTATCCTGAAAATTCAGTTTTATGGAGTTTGATTTGCCAATCATCAGTATTTGATTTAAACTTAACCGTTGAACGTAGTTAAAAATTGCTACCTACTACTATAAGTTGATTTAATTACCCCCTTTGATTTCAGGAAATTTTAAAAACCTATTAAAACACATTTTCAAATTAGTATTGATTTTTTTATTTGCAAAACCCAAAAAATAAGTAAGTACGTATAATATAACTATTTGTCAAAAAAGGTTTACCACCCCATTTACGTAATATATGCCGGACTTGCCTTTGAATAAGAAAAAATAAATTTATTTCGAATCTAAACCCTATATTAACAGGTTAAAAGTACACTTTTCATTGTCTTGATACATACTTTTTGATGATTCGAATACGAACATATACCGCACCCATAGTATGGCTGCTATCATTACTAGACGGACTTACCTTAAACTACACGGGAAGTCCGTCTACTCGCCGAATTTTAAAAAATACTATTGTTTTTGTTTAATTTGTGATTAAAATGATATGTCACTATAGCATAACTGTTATCTATGAAATTCTTCATCGTATGCGATTACAAGCGGTAACGTAGGTGAATAATTAAAGGAGGTAGATCACTCCAAAGTAAACAAAAAATAAAGTATGCCGGTCTTGCCCACAGTCACCTTAACTAGAATCGCAATTAGTGTACCTACTAGTCCTTTTCTATCCGCATAGAAAGGGCTTTATAGCCAAACTAAAAACAATAGCAGGTAAAAAACTAAAAATCTGGGCACCGAATTGAGGATGGTTCTCGTTGTAACGTTACGCGTCCTACGCGACACTTCCGACACTTCATTTTGTATAGAGAACATCACGTGACCTCCGAGGATCACGCCACGCTTTCTATACAAAATGAAGTGTCGGAAGTTTCGTGTAGGACCTACCTACCTATTTAAAAATTATTTATATTGTTTATAAGTTTACAAATTACTATTTATCATACTTCAATTGGGTATTATTCAGTTCAATATACCGGAATGATATAAAACATAACATTTAACTACCAACTAATGCACTAAGTACTTGTTTATACAATTTACTTATTTTCGTTATTGTGTTGCCTACTTCTAAATTTGTAATTATGTCACTGTCTTACATTGACATTTATTAAAATCATAACATATTTTCTAAGTTGAAACAGAATAAAATCACGATTCTGAGAACAGAATCATACTTATTAAGCTCCCAAGTACCCTAAAATGATAAAGAATGATAAAAAACGAGAAAACTCGAAAAGCCAACATTCATTAACAATTTCCATTGTTTTCCCTTTAGCACAAAAGAAAATAATTAATTGCTTGGACTAGAGGGGAAACTAGGTGATGTTCCATTTGCAATTTATTTATAAAAATACTAGTCACAATAGTGACCATGCATAGGTGTTTTGGATAAAAATAGCATACGTCACAAAAAAATATGGCGTTTACAATGTTGACGAGACTTCAATGTCCCTATAAAAATACACAACACAGTTACAAAAACTATTTAAAACGGGGTATTTACCATGTAAGTAAATACACAATTTGTTTACCTTTTTCACTTCTCTCATATAATCAAAGGTTTAACTGTATGTAATAAGTTCGTCTTTGTGATTTTCCTAATATTTTGTATAATTAAGAGTTTACTGGTTACTGCAATAATATAAGTACCTATTTATGTGTCAAAATTATTAAGACTATTTTACTTTAACCTATTCAAAGTGTATACTTATTTATTATATTTCTTCTCTACAAATCGGGTAAAATTAAATAAATAATAAATATTATAGGACAATCTCACACAAATCAACGTAATCCCGCAGTAAGCTCAATAAGGCTTGTGTTGTGGGTACTAGACGACGATATATATAATAGATAGATATAGATATATACTTAAATACATAGAAAACGTCCATAACTCAGGAACAAATATCCGTGATAAACACACAAATAAATGCCCTGACCAGGATTCGAACCCGGGACCTCCTGCTTCATAGGCAGAGTCACTACCGACTAGGTTAGGAGGCCGTTATAAGACCGTTATAATTCAAGTTTAAAATATAAGTACCCATTCGCATAAAATAGTATTTTAATTGAGTACAGTAATCTGATAACTCCTGCCATTATAAATTAGTTTACAATGTAAATAGTACAGTAATATATATTATATAGTAATATATATATATATATTACTGTACTGAACAAAAAATACTACTTTAGTAACTTAAATAGGTACTATCATACAACGGGTAAAATGTAACAAACACCCGGTACTTGGTTAATAACTGCGCTAATCCACATAATAGCAGATAATCTGCCTGTAATGGAAGTGGAACTACAGTAGAGCCTCCAACGCTGGATAAAAGGTTCTATGCTAACTGACACTAAGTACACAAGTAGGCTTTATTCCTAGGCCTAGTCTATTATTTTGTAAAACTTGACAATCATTATTGATAAACACTTTGTTAACACGGGTCATCTATACATCTATACATATACACTATACATATACTATACATATTACATATAATAAACGCGTAAGGAGAAGAAAAATGCACATTGAAGATTTTCGAGAGAAACTAATTCGAGGGATCTTAGAAACGTTGACTTTTCAGTGATTTTAGGATTTTTTTTGTCCGTCTGTGAGTTTGTTCGCGCACTATGCAAAAACTACTGCACAGAATTTCATGAAAATTTGTATAGTAACAGTTTATACCCCGGAGCAACATTTAGGGTAGGTTTTATTCTGCTTATTAGAAAAATATGTTCATATGTATAGTTCTCAAAAGTTCTCACAGATGGCGCTGTATAGATACCCAACAACCCATGATCATGATATTTTGAATATACAAACATTCCTTTAGGACGTCCATAAAAGATAAAACCATAGACCAAAGAGGTTTGAGCTTGTCTCTGGCCCTTATAGCAGTCTATAAAATAGTCTATTAGTCTATAAATAAACGTCATTTTATATGAAAACCACACGTTTCAGTATATTTGACAAATAATTGTCTTAGCTGTCAGATATCTGTGCTAATAGCGTTGACATGCAGGTTGATACTTTTATAGATTTTCTGATGAGAGAATCTGAATAATCATAATAATTCATCAGCAGTAATATTACGCTGGAACTAATTGTAACAAAGGTTTGTATAATAAATAATAATGAGTATTTTTGGACCTTTTGTCATGATATACCTACTCCATCCAATTGTATAAAAATATTCTGTTACTTAGAAACTGATAGAACACCCTCAACTTAAACCGATGCCACGAGTTTCATAGAATTCGCCTCTGAAACGTACATCTCATATCGACATGCCGCCAATCAACGTGTCACGTCACTATTGCCCCCTTTGTACTGGATTTTTGAATAATTATTAATATTATTCTAGTTAATTATTTTTGGTATAATACGCTCGTATATGTTACTATTCCATATTTTCTTTCATATTCATATTCATTTATTTATTGCACTCATGGTAGATAACGTATGCGGAATGAAATCTGGACAAAGTGTTGAAGACGTAAAAAGTAAGTAAAGAAATAAACTCAAATTTTATATAAATGCCGTTTGAAAGCTTATACATCTGTTAATTAATCCCGTACTTTGAATGGGCATTGGATTCTTTATCTTAAAACTATGGTTAATCGAGGAGAACAACGTCGCGAAACAGTATGTAATTTCTACAGTATTAATTCCCTATGGCTGAAAGCGAAGACCATGGAAAATTTTGTGGAAATGGGATAGAGCTAAAGAGCTATTTATAATATTTTTGCGTCCTTTTTCTTTACAAATATAGCCACAAGAAAGCCTGGTTCAGGAAACATTTCAGCATTAGCCAGTTTGCTGAGAGAGATCGATTAAAGAAAATGACTGCCCGATGAGTCACAAAATCTTATAGAGGACTCAGGAAGGCATTCAAATGTGGCAGTGAAACTGTTTTAAAATATGCTGAAGACATAGGTATCAGTTAACAATTAAGAAAAGTTACGCCCATCGTCTCCAAAAAATTTTTAAAAATTACCGAAAATACGGCCACGTCGTTTGGTCAAAAAATGTAAAAAAACAGGTGTTTTTTTCATTATTGGATTTTTTGAATGTCTAATACTATGTTGTTTAAAATGGAAATTCGTGGAAAGGTAACTATTATTTTGAGAACACCAAGAATCTTACGGTCAAGAATGTGAAAAATGTCAAGTATACGAAGCTTCCTTAAAAAGTTATCTGATGGAAGATAAATTTAGATCTTAAAAAATTTGTACATTGTTGTTGTCGACAGCGATGGACATAAAGTACTTCCAAACTTTCGTTTGAAACCTCGCATTGGAGTAAACTTACTCTGGCGTTTAATGTGATTAAATACATTATTAAAAACCATGAAATATTATAAAAATAAGTATGTTATATTTATTTTATAAGAAATTGAATGTTATCCAGATTTCATTCCGCATACGTTATGATGTCACAATTATTGAAGTGGTACACATGAACCCTGCAAGGGCATCGCAATATTAAATACTAGCTGTACCCGCGGCTTCGTCCGCGTGCGTTTGGGAGGTTTTCATATTTTCATTTACTTTGCCCAGGCCTTTAATGTTAAACTTACGCTTTCTACATGTCAATGTCCATCATATTGGTTATTTAGTTTTTATTTATTAGCCTGTAGTTTCCCACTGCTGGGCAAAGGCCTCCCTCTCTTTCTTCCACGTGTCTCTGTCTATGGCAATCCTCTGGTTACTGATTCAAAATAGATTAGTTCATCCGTGTTAAGATAACTGACTTAAAGGCAAGCGTCGAGACTTGCGAATGCTAATGGCCGAGTTCCTACAGTAGAATATGCTTCGGGCGACGGAAGCGAGAATAGCTTCACCAGCAGGTTCACCCAAAGTCAGGTGTATTCAAGGGCTGAAGGGTCGAGGGTGGCCGAATACTACGTTGGACTCAGGCCCGGAGCGTCGCAGCGAGAATTGCTTCAGTAGCAGCAGTGTGACAGGGACCGGACAAACCTAAAGGGATAATTATCTGAAAAGCGAACCCAATGGCCAAAGGCCCGAGAGTGAGCGGCAATGTATACGAGAGCCAAAGGCCGAGTACCGCGTAGGACTCGGGCATGGAGCGTCGCAGCGAGAATTGCTTCAGTATCAGCAGTATGATAGGGGCTGGACCAAACTCAAAGGGTGTAATTATCTGAAAAGCTAACCCAAGGGCCGAAGACCCGAGAGTAAGCGGTAATGTATGCAAAGACCTAAGGCCGCCGAGTACCGCGTAGGACTCAGGCCCAGAGCGTCGCAGCTAGAATTGCTTCAGTAGCAGCAGTATAACAGGGACCGGATAAAACTCGAGGGATAAAGAAAGGCCCGAGGATGAACGGCAACGAATACGAAGGCCAAAGGCCGAGTACCATGTAGGGCCCAGGCTCGCAACGTTGCAGCGAGAACTGCTTCAGCAGCAGCAGCATGACAGGGATCGGACAAAACTCAAGGGCTATGTATCTTAAAAGTGGATCCGAGGGCTGAGGGCCCAAAGGTAAGCGGCAATATCTCCGAAAGCCAAAAGCCGAGTACGACGTAGGGCGTAAGCCCGGAGCGTCGTAGCGAAAATTGCTTCAACAGCAGCAACATGAAAGGGACCGGACAAAACTCTTGAGGTTGTATGCGAAGGTAAAAGGCCGAGAACCGCGTGGAGCCCAGGCCTGGAACGTTGTAGCGAGAATTGCTTCAGCAGCAGCTTGATAGGGACCGGGAAATAGTAATTGTCAAGTGTCTTAGCGATCCCGAAGGCTGAAGGCCCGAGGGTGAGCGGGCATTGTATGCGAAAGCTTAGGCCGAGTACTGCGTTGGACCCAAGCCCGGAACGTCGCAGCGTGAATGGCTTCAGCAGCAGCATGACGGACAAAACTCAATGGTCAAGTGTCTTAAAAAAAGAATAACATTTATTGCTGATGGATTCATGACTACCCTTTTTATTGTATTGGGCTCATAAAGCGAAATAAAACATGTTGCTCTCGCGTTCGGACTGATTATTATTTTAGGCTGTTGGGTAAACCCAAACCGGTTAATCTTAACTACATGTTTTATCAGTTTTTAAGTATATTGTAAGTAGGTTTCATGTAGGTACACATAGATTTTGTTTCACCCCTATTTTATTTCAACTATAATGATGACGAATATGGGTATAGTATAGATAAATAATGTATGGTGAGAATAACAAATCTCGTAAAGTGGAAGTATCAATATCCGGATACTTACAACAAATGAAATTAACACGTTTAAAAATATTTTCTTGTCCCATTTACTTGGGGAATCTCTTTAAAGAATATTTGTACGATCACGTCTGAAAATATGGCTACATAATGGAATGGATATTTAATGTGACAATAACATGTATCCAAGACTTTACGCCTTGGTAATAGAGTCGTGGCTATATATTTTTGACACATTAAATGTATCCATGTTTTCAGACGTTACTGCACAATAAAAGGATTAGGATCGTGTGTTGTTGGGTACCTACGTCTGGCGCCTGTATATTGTATACTGTGTATGGGTACACAGTATACAGGCGCACTCTGTTATCACTTTGAAAAACTAAATATATGTTAAAATATTGTTTTTAAATAAGCAGGATAAAAACTACCTTAGATGTTGCTCCGGGGTATAAACTGCTACTGTACAAAATTTCATAAAGTTCTGTGCAGTAGTCTTTGCGTAGTGCGCGGACAAATTCACAGACAGACAGACAAGAATTCTAATAATTTTTAAGAAAAAAAAACCGACTTCAATGGGGGTAGCCGGTGAAGGATTATTGTAGATAGATGGTGCACTTAGATTCCATACAATGAAATAACTTGCTTAAAAAACGCAGCGGAGAGGACCAATCGCCAAACGTGAACTATGCGTCGTTGAAGAGTTCCGTTCTGATTATCATCAACAGTTCCACTTCATCAAATGTCACTCTTTTGAATGAAAATGCTTGATTTGTTGATAAAAATACAAAAGTCACTTTATGTATGCCTTTAAGATTTGAGGAATTCCCTCGATTCCTCGTGGAACTCATCATCAGAACTTGAGCTTGACGAAAATTGGTCCTGACAATCTAACTTGCTTAACAAACATAGCGAAGAGGAAGAATCGCCAAACATGAACTATGCGTCGTTGAAGAGTTCCGTTCTGTTCATCATCAGCAGTTCCACTTCATCAAATGTCACTCTTTTGAATGAAAATGCTTGATTTGTTGATAAAAATACAAAAGTCACTATGTGTAAGCCCTTAAGATTTGAGGAGTTCCCTCGATTCTTCATGGATCCCATCATCAGAACTTGAGCTGGACGAACATTTGTTCTGACAATTAAACTTGCTAAACAAACACAGCGAAGAGGACGAATCGCCAAACGTGAACTATGCGTCGTTGAAGAGTTCCGTTCTGATCATCATCAGCAGTTCTACTTCATCCAATGTCACTGTTTTGAATGAAAATGATGGTTTTGTTGATAAAAATATAAAAATCACTATATGTATGCCTTTAAGATTTGAGGAGTTCCCTCGATTCCTCATGGATCCCATCATCAGAACTGCGTTTTGACAAAAACGGGACCAATCTGTATATATATACTTACAATCAAAAAAAGAATTTTCAAAATCGGTTCAGACATGACGGAGTTATGGAGTAACAAACATAAAAAATAAAAAAAAAATAAAAAAACATACACGCCGAATTGAGAACCTCCTCTTTTCAAATCTTGAAGTCGGTTAAAAATCATTGAAATGTATTTAGTTAACGTTTATAAGACCCCCTGAATTGGTTTTTCACAAATATATTTAATGTACATTTTTTTTCTCCTTACGCGTTTATTATATGTATAGATGTATAGATATACTAAACTATATACTTATAGCTAGATCGTATGTAGGTAAATTCACAGAAGCCTTTGCGAATTGTTATGATGGAGATGTTTATTTATCCCGTGCCAGCTCCTGTGAACATAGCCTAAATACATTTAACTTACTCCTAGGTACTTATTTACAAAATTTAACTCGTTTAGGACACAGTTATTTCACACACTTTAGTCTAATGTCTGTGTCTTATCATCTAGAAAATTTTCTACAGAATAATAATACTTTTTTATCAAGAAATCCTTTAGTAATGCTTTAATTTTTTTTATGTTATTCTCTTTTGTGATGGATATCGGTATTTTGTTATATATTTTTGCTGACATAGCAAATGGACCCGAATGAATCATCTCTAACTTTGAATCCGGTCGAGCTAACCTGTTTTGAGGGCGTAGATTCACAGGACGGGAATATTGAGGAAACATGTGATAGTTATTTTTTACAAACACGCCTACTTCCAAGATGTATATAGAAGCTAAGGTAAGTATTTTTTGCTGAATGAAATGCGGCACACAGCTCGCCGGTATCTTTATGTTGACCAGTGTTCGGATGCAGTCTTTTTGCAACTTAAATAAATGGATTGAGTGGCAGCTATTTCCCCATATTACTATACCATATGATAGCCAGGAATGAGCGAAAGCGTAGCATGCGCATTTGGCAGTTTTTAAGTCCGTGCATCTTTTTAGTTCACCTAGAGCATATGAGAAAGAACTTAGTCTTTTCATGACTTTTTCTATATGATCTCTCCAATTTAAAGTTGGATCGATTTCGACACCCAAAAGTGTATGGGAATATACGCAGTCTATGAAGGTATTTTCAAAAGTAATTTTTAAGCTAAGTAATTTTTAATTGTTAATTTGTAAGCTTTGTCTTTGATAAGGTTTAAACTGCATGATCTTAGTTTTATCAAAATTTATTTTTAAGTTATGTTCATCTAGCCAGGAGAGTAAAATAAGTAATACGTAATTGCACCAATTTATGGCACAAAATGGTGTTACAAACCCATTTTGTGATAATGTTAACTCCGCAAATCTCACGTTGACACTGGCGCTAACGGGGCGCAAAGTGCAAGAGCGATACAAGCTTCTTAGGTCAAACATCATGTCTAAACCCACCGCTCGCACATGCGCATTGCTAGTCTATGGAAAAACAAAGCGATTTCCTTATCAATAGACTGCTCAACCACTTTTGAGCAACCACTTCTCGCTGCGACGTTTCGGGCCTGGGCCCTACGCGGTACTCGGCTATTGGCCTACTCATACATTTCCACTCGCCATCGAGTTCGCTAAGACAGTTGATCACTGAGTTTTGTCTGGTCCCTGCCATGCAGCTCCTAAATCAATTCTCGCTACTACGTTCCGAGCTTAGGCCCTTCGGGCCTTCGGCCCTCGGGTTCATTTTTAAGGTACTTGACCGTTGAGTTTATTCCGGTACCTGTCATGTCATGCTGCTGCTGAACCAATTCTCGCTGCGACGTTCCGTGCCTGGGCCCTACGCAGTCGATACTCGGCCTTTGGCCTACGCATACATAGCCAGCACTCACTCTCGGGCAGGAGCGGTATTCTAACTTTAAAATCTTAATTTGTTGTGGATGTGTTATCAAATGTCGATATGGTATTCTCATTTTGTCAAAATAAAATCTAAACACGTGACACTTGTGACTACACCAACATCGATTAGACGTTTGACGCATCGTTATATTGCCGTAAAGAAATCTCATTTTGGTATCTATTTGGCATGAACGTTATAATGTTGACTAATTATTATTGATAACAAAAAAAAATCTGATTAATTCTAATATTTTCTGACAGGTCCAATCCTGTTCAATATCAAATTACATAGGCCTCGAGTATCGTCGTCAGGTTTGGCCACTTAGCCATCTATTCTATGTCTAACCCACGGAAAAAACGCTCTAAGCGAAATCGTTCGACGCTTGCGCCGTCCGCCGTTGCATTTGTTTTAACTAATGTAATGGCGGTCGGTGACAGCGTTGAGCGATATAGTATGGAGTGTTTTTCCGTAGCCGAGACGTATAAATATCGTTATCATGGCTGAATTTAACAATATCCCGTTATTCGTTAGCGCCTTACCACTTCAGCTTCATATTAGTATGCCGCCGTGCGACGCTCCTCTCAATTACGCTGCGAACTAACTACGTCACATGTAATTCGTGTGGGTCCCATAAAATGGCGCCTGTTACGTATTATGAAGTTCTATTATTTAACATGAAAATTTAATTCTTTTTCATTTATTTTTATTTTTTGCAACCTCCTCGTTTGATTGACAATAGACAACATTTCATTTTTTTTAGTGCTACTTTTTATTGTATGGCCCGAAAGAACTCACAATTTTAAGAGACCCGTATTTTTTTATTTTTGCGAACATCCATGTTTTTAGTGGAAAAATCCATTTACATTATTACTTGGGCAGAAAGGGCGTATGTAACAGTCGTCGAAGTATCAGCTAAATAACGTCACATGTTGTGTTTCATACACTAAAAAAAAGTTGAATGACATTTACGTAAAAACCATAGCGTGACCATAGTGCGCTTAAACAGTTTGACATTTGAAGCACAAGATAAATGTCAAAACTTAAAATATCAAACCGCTAACTTCGAAAGATATCTTAAGGATTGTTGAAAATGCCTTGTATGCAATATTATCTAATGAAAACTTACAATAGGAACACATCTTTATAGCCCAGTTATTTACTGTTCTACCATCAGCTGAGGGAAGTACTATCTGAGACTATAAACAGATGGACCTGAGGAGAGACCCATCTTGTTGTTTTTCTTGCGCCAATGTGTGTCATTAATTATGTTGGTTTGTTTATTATATTGTGTGAGAATGTATATTTTATAGTAGGCCACGTTTCCACCACAGATGTGCTAGGTATATGAAGGTATCCGCCTAATGAATAACTGAACGAAATTAAAATAATTTTATTATAATATACCTTTTATTTCTCCCCTGATTAACACATGGTGAATTTTACTTCTCCAGTAGTAACATTCTAAGTACAGGAAAGATATTTTACTTATTATTGACAAGTCATCAGAAAGTACTTAAGGACCTACTTAGGATACAGGTTTAAAAATGACAAATGTCCATACTAATAAAATAAGTACTTTATTTCCTATAAAATGTAATTTATTTACCACAATCCAAAACGACTTTGGCTCGTGACATTTTAATTGATATAATTTCTCAGTTTTATCTGTAAACGGACATTTCAACTTGAAAGCCAAATCGTCACAGATTCCGTTTGGAGAAGCACAAACAGTCATCCATTTTATGATTGTTGGCTTCTTGGAGAAACTCTTGAAGATTTGGGACGTCAGCATCACTTCTATACTGTTTTCGTTTACAAATAGTAAAGGAACATGAGGCTGCACTTAATAAAGGCCTTTGCCAGTTTGTACATAAAAACTCCGCGAAGATAATGAAGCTTCGGTACCTCGTGCCAGGCAAATTATATTTATCCGAGCTTTGCAAAAACTCACACGCGGCAAGCTCCTGCTGTCAGCTTTGACAAATCTTTCCGAGTTTCTCGTGTCCGCTTCGTTGTAGAGGTATTGGTCAATACCCAACCGGGGTATTTTCCGAGGATTCCCTGAATTCCATCGTCAGGTCGTCGTAGAAGAAAGCAGTCCGGGGTCTGTTAGAAAGCGAGTTGTGGTCGTCGTGGAAAAAAGCAGTCCAGAGTCCGTGACAAATCGCAACACGTAGATAATTAAATTAATCCAAGGAAACGTAAATTACAAGCAAATATTCGAATTGAATAAATTAACTGTCAGCTGTCCTGTTACTGTCAGTAGTGTTGTAATTGTCAAAGTTGTCAAACGGAAACCCGGAAGATAACGTTTTTTCAACTGTATACAAATGTATTTCTCGAAATGGTTTTCGATTTATAAAATTTGGAAATTTTGAAATATTGTCAATTGACATGGCCTCAACTCAAGTAGGTAAATCTTTATATGAAACAACAAAGGGTGTCGCAAAAGTTATCAGCATTGCAATACAAGATGCTCGCGAGGAAACGGATTCCTGAGGTCATAAGAAGGAAAAAACATTATACAAGTTTAGGTCAATTCCGCCAAAAAAACATTTTGTTTTGTTTTTCTTGTCGACTTTTTGAACGTTTTCAACATAATAAGTAATTTTTCGTGGAAAAGTTATCTATTAATATGAATTGGCAATTTTTTTTTTGTAAAAACTAGTCTATTCAAAGTGTTCCTTGTCACTTTGATATCTGCCAATAAGGACATCTAGACTAGGCCCCATAATGGTGGCATTGCAATCAAAAAGACGTTTTGCACTCCGACACAATAAAATATGGTTTTTTTATAAATTGGTATTATTATTATTAATTTCACAAAGTTGATATATCATTTTTGTCTCTAAATACGATGTTGAATATACTGTTAAAATCTTTCTGTTTCCTCGCGGGCACATTGTATATCAGGATAGGGTTGGATAGCTTTGATTAAAAAGGAGTAGATATATATAGCTACTTGGTATCTTACACAGTATCAACATAAGCGTCCTCATTTAGCAATGTATACTGCGCGGAAGAAGATTAGATGTGGACAACGAAAAATCTTTTGCGCGCGCAATCTGACTTCAGGTGTTATGTTTTATGTACTTAATGTACCTGAACTCCTTTCTTGTCACATTTCCTGGATTAATCAAATTGATTTTAAAGTAAAATCGATGTCGCGATTGACATGTGAGGGGATCCTGGATACCTACCGTGAACCACTTCGTTCGTCTATTATCTTCTCTATCGCTCGTATTAGCAAGAGCGATGGAGAGGCAGGCAGTGAATTTTCTAATTTCGTTGTTTGCGATAAACCCTCTGTTTGACACCTACCTAACTTTTTATAAGTAGGGTATAAGAAAATAACTTATAAACAAAGTATAAAAAATAAACTCGAGAAAGAAAATTTAAAATTCAGAAGATCATTCATTACCAGCTCGCTTTTCATTTTTTTAAACTCAAAACTCTGACTCGCAGAAAATTTTAAAATCTCTGTGCAAAAAGACGCTAAGTAAAAACATCGTTTAGATAACAGGGTACGGTGGAGTACTATTTACTAAAGCACCATTTTAAGTGCCCAGCTCCCAAAGGACTGGCCTTTTCTGTACCGAAATTATCTGTATCGCTCCACGAGACTCGGTGTTACATTTTATGTATTTTTCCCTCATAACACAGTGGGGGTTATTTATGTCATATTTTTATAAGATTGCTTACAGTATTGGGAAGAAAATTTAAAGTTTATGAGTTATGTAGAGACTGCAACGGTTACGTGAAGTAATTATCGTAATGTGAGTGTCTGAATTTCTACCGTATAGTCATAACTAATTTTTTTTTCAAGATAAAAGATATTTATTCTTCAATTTAGGCAATGCACGTATCAACGTCAGAGAAAAAAAAAACTACCACTGGTTCTAACACTACACCTCTGACCCGAGAAGTAGGTATTAAGACCGGCAAGAAACTCGGCGGGACTTATTTTTTGTAAACAGATTGAAGACAAGAACAATTTGAATTT
Organism: Pammene aurita; assembly: GCA_947086415.1. Lineage (NCBI taxonomy): Eukaryota > Metazoa > Arthropoda > Insecta > Lepidoptera > Tortricidae > Pammene > Pammene aurita. Next base: position 19,563,021 of record OX352291.1, read on the forward strand.
AGATGATATTGTTCATTTTGTTTCATGTTATTGGATATTATTTAATAAATTCTTTGGCTAGCTGGCCATGTTAACACATGGTCACTAACTGAACAACTAACAAACAAAATAAAAGTAAGCCAAAATGAAGCAAATTGTAATCGGAATAAAAATAAAAGATAAGGTAAGATTAAACAAAATTAAAAATGTACTGAAATTCTAAGATGTGAACAAAGTATAGAAAATATTAAAATAGAAATGGGCGTATGCTAAGGGAATAAACTGAGAAATGGACAAGGATTTTTGTTAAAGAAATCAAGGTGGGCAATGCAATGGAAGTGTTGGGAATAAATACTACCTCAGTAGATTGCCTGGTTCTGGATGGCTCAGACTAGCAAGAGACCAGCAGAAATGGAAATCATTGAGGAGGCCTTTGTCGACTTTTTTAAAAGACAACAAGACCCAATCGTCGGAAGAAAAAACCAACTTAGTTATTATTATTATTAAACATGTATTTTTACTGTAGAAGAGCAATAAATAATTATTTTATTTATTTATTTATTAATTCTTTGCAAATAATTGAAAGTCTAAATAGAAGGTTTTCCAGCGAGCAATGGAGCGCAGCATTCTAGGGTGTCAACAGGATGGATCGGATGTCAGGATCGATCTGGAGCACTACGCTGCGCTCTAAAACACGTTTAGCTGACGTGGGTGAGAAGACTGCCAGGCTTAAGTGGGTTTGGGTCGGTCACGTCTACCGTATGCATTCGGATAGTTGGGCACGTGTAGCTACCAAGTGGATGCCGCAAGAGACACGTGCACGGGTCAGGCCCAAACAGGGATGGCGGAACGATTTGGATGCTTTCTTCAGCACCTGGCTGGAAAATACCTACCTGTTATTGCAAATGGAGTAAGCAGACACTCCCACAGTCATATAAGTACGTACCTAAATTATTAGTACAGTCACCGGCAATAGTATCTTCCTACACGAAGGCCGCAAATATAATATATTTACGGCCTTCGTGTAGGAAGATACTATTACCGGTAGCAGATTTTTTTATATGGGGCCCATAGACAATATTCAGCCAGATTTCCGTCTTCCGGCTGATTTTTGTCTATAGTAACTGAATTCCGCTTAGTGCGAGGAGCGCCTTAGATATGGAGCTTGAAATAACCTAATATGTGTAAGGTAACAATATTTACTTTTATTCGCAAGTTGCTTATATTCGATTATTATTAGTAATTATTCGTATTCTACTTATTAAGGGACAGTCAATTGATTCTTTTGGCAAGTCACGTGATCTGTGGCGTGACTTGTCTAACGGACCGATTGAGGGGGTAGATTGGCGGGAATAGTCGGCTATATAACATAGCGACTACCTGAGCAGGCATTCGATTGTGAACTGTTAAGCGAGACGCATCTAGTTAGTACCGATTGAGTTGTGATTCGAAAGGATTGTGAAATATAGATTAATTTATATGAATAAGAAACAGACATATTGGTGCAAACATGGGTGTGACCTGGCGGCGCTAATAGATCAGCAAGTGGGATACAATAAAGGCTTAAACCTGCCTTACTGTGCTCACTACTTGGAAAAATATAAGTACATTTTTAACATTAATGATAGGGATAAAACTATGAAGATTAAAGTAATTGTAGAAGTAAACATTGATTAAAGGAGACATTCTGTAGTGATTACATATAGCATAAAACTATAAACTGATCATACTCTTGGAATACCATATATTATTATTCCATTTTTCTTACGGCTAAACCAATTTTACGCTTCGGTCAGTCCATAGCAAAGTGAGGTTAGTCCAAGCCCGATAGGTGATGCTTTGTTTTGTATGCATTGTTATCATGAAGGTCTATAAATCTTACACTTTTTCCCTAACCACAGTTTAACCTTATTACCGAGCGAAAAGGGCCCGTCCCTTAATCAAAACGATATGCAGTGCTCACTGTGACTTCTCTTTCGGCTTCACTTTTAGGTCGAAGCGCGCTGTCCGGTATATTTAGGTATTGGTTCTTGATTGTTTTAAACAACGTGTTTAGCGAAGGATTAACGATCTATATTTATAAATACAAAGTTTTTGTGAATTTCTTCTTGGTGTGGTTAATTGCTTCTTGGTTTGATTTAATTATTTCAAAAGCATTTTTCTTGTGTTAATATGAAACTGCTTATATAATATTTCAGACTTCTATATAATACGCTTACATTTTTAACATTCATCCTTTCAATTACTTTTGCTAACTCTAACCATCTGCAGCTTACTTGATGAACATGAAGCTTAAATTGATTCATTCTTATCCACCCAATATAATTTTTGTTTTGTTTTACGAGAGTCTAAGCATACGGCGTAAGTTTCAGATCACCACGTTTAACATGAACAGCGAGGCTGGCCCGAGGAATGGGCCCGGTACTCGTTTCGAAAGGATAGGATGAAGGCTATGTGAACATTCGAGGGGAAGGGCTGTCACATAGACATTCGGATGGAATGCCCGAGGTTAAGGGCATAGGAAAGGATGATGGAAGTTTCAAATAACCACGTTTGACATGACCAGCGAGGCTGGCCCGAGGAATGGGCCCAGTACTCGTTTCAAAAGGAATGGATAAGGATGAAGGCTATGTGAACAGTCGAGGGGAAGGGCTGTCATATAGACATTCAGATGGAATGCCCGAGGTTAAGGGCATAGGAAAGGATGATGAAAGTTTCAGATAACTACGTTTGACATGACCAGCGAGGCTGGCCCGAGGAATGGGTCCAGTACTCGTTGCGAAAGGATTGGATAAGGATGAAGGCTATGTGAACAGTCGAGCGGAAGGGCTGTCACATAGACATTCAGATGGAATGCCCGAGGCTAAGGGCAAAAGAAAAGATGATATATTGGCAGGAGTTGCGTCAGGCTCACGGACTGAGCGGGCAGCACGTGGACAAAATACGGCATGCAGGAGGAGCCACTCGACACGTCGATCAACAGACTATGACTGTGAGTAAGAGTATAAATCATCATAAATCATGCATTTAATTGTAAACACAGGTTTTACAGTTCTTACATAAATAGGGCACCACCATGTTTAGCCAATTATTAGGCATACAAATATTAATGTCAAGATGGCGCAAGCCACAAATATAATTTATATACAAACACTAATTATAACTACAAAACTACAACAATTTGTAAGACGATTAAAATTCTAAGTCAGAGAATTATTTCTCCTACTGAATAATATGCTTTCCTAACCAACAGTTTAAACAGGCTCTTTTTAAAGTTTGGAACATCATCAAGTTCTTTTAATACTTTTGGTAATTTATTATAAATTTTTGGGGCCATGCCGAAAATACTTTTAGCCAGAAAGGGAGTTTGTTTAGCATTTGTGAAAATTCTGTTGCGTCGTCGAATACTAATGCTAACCGAAAATTGGCCATCGTTGTTTTTAACGTATACCGCTGTTTCGTAAATATACAGGAAGGGCAATGTTAAAACGTTATATCTAATGAAAAGCGGTTTGCAACTTTCAGGTGGTAGTATTCCACATACAGAACGTAAACAGTCTCTTTGTGCCTGAAAAGCCATGTTACGGTCTGTTGAATTACCCCAGAATATGACACCATATCGTAAAGTTGAGGTAACATATGCCTGATAAGCGGTTAGGACTGCTTGTTCATTGACTGTTCTTCTGAGGTTAGATAATACATATGAGAATTTACTAAGTTTTTTTACATACAATGTCAATCTGATCCTTCCAAGTCAATTTATTGTCTAAATTTAAGCCTAAAAATTTCGTTAGATCTGTCTCGTCAATATGGTGTTCTTTATATTTTACAGTTAGATTAATTGTCCTGTCAACTCTTTGCTTGAAACGCATAATTTTGGTTTTGCTTAAATTAATGCGTAGATTGTTCTTATTCAGCCAATAAATTACTGTCTCTATGCTTTATTTATGCTGATCTTTAAGGCTAAGGAGTCCTGTCCTGTAAAAATAATCGTGCTATCGTCAGCGAAAAGAATCATGGGATGTTCTACAGTTTGTGGCAAATCATTAATATAAATTATAAAAAGCAATGGGCCAAGCACACTACCTTGAGGCACTCCGTATTTAATTTCTTTAAATTTGGATGAAACACATATGTCAGTTTTCAATTTTGTACATATTTTGTTAATTCTTAGGAGTTGCTTTCGTCCAATTAGGTAAGATTTAATTAGATCGTGAACGTTGCCGCGTATGCCGTAGTTATACAGTTTATTTAATAGTATGTTATGAATGTTATGATCCACAAAATCGAAAGCTTTGGACCAGTCCATGTATAAGGCACAGACCGGTCTACTTTCATTCATTTGAATCATAATTTTATGTAAAAGAGCAAAAATTGCCGTATTGATAGATTTGTTTTTCCTAAAACCTTTTTGTTCTTCAAATAGTAAATTTCGTGTCTCAAAATATATAAACTATTATAAATTACCTTCTCTATTATTTTTGAAAATACGGAAATGAGTGCTATTGGCCTGTAATTATCCATATTGTCTCTTTTACCTTGCTTAAAGATGGGCTTTACAACGGAGACTTTTAGCGTTTCCGGAAACTGACCTTTTTCGATGCACAGATTTATTATGTAGCTAAGAGGTCATGCTATTAAGAGTGCTACTTTTATCACGATTTTACATGATATACCGTCGTAGCCAGTACTTTTAGTGTTTTTCAAGGAAGTGATAATTTTGATAATGTCATCAGCACTTGTAGGTGTCATATAAATTAGTATGGAGGAGAAAGAAAAGGAGCATAATTAGGATGAGGAGTTCTTCGTCTTCTGGGTCATCTGAAGTGTCACTCGTACTGCCGGCGAAAATGAAACAGGGAGCGAGAAGTATGCTACTAACTTGTCATCGATTGTTTGTTTTGATTAATTACTATTCTTCAAAAAAAATACATGACTATGCAATATTAACTACTATTTATATTTTTAATAATTACATACTATTTATGGCATTAAAAGCGAAGGGACTCGCTATGTTTAGGATGGCCGAGCTGTAAGGTAACAATATTTACTTTTATTCGCAAGTTGCTTATATTCGATTATTATTAGTAATTGTTCGTATTCTACTTATTAAGGGACAGTCAATTGATTCATTTGGCAAGTCACGTGATCTGTGGCGTGACTTGTCTAACGGACCGATTGAGGGGGTAGATTGGCGGGAATAGTCGGCTATATAACATAGCGACTACCTGAGCAGGCATTCGATTGTGAACTGTTAAGCGAGACGCATCTAGTTAGTACCGATTGAGTTATGATTCGAAAGGATTGTGAAATATAGATTAATTTATATGAATAAGAAACAGACATATTGGTGCAAACATGGGTGTGACCTGGCGGCGCTAATATATGACATAATATGATATAATCTTTATTGCACACCTCAAAATAAAGAAACACACAAGTTACAAACAGTAAAAGTAGAGGTAAAACAATTGCTGGTATTATCGCTAATAAGAACAAAAAAACCGGCCAAGAGCGTGTCGGGCCACGCTCAGTGTAGGGTTCCGTAGTTTTCCGTCCGTCACAGTAAGTGCCCCCACCTTAAGAGTTAAAATAACACCGCCATGTAGGATATGATATGAGCGTTCCACGTACAGCGACATCTATCGGCAAATTAAATTAAAGTAAACTATTGCGCGCGAGCTTAAAGTATGGAAGATGATTTTATGGGATAATTCTTTATTGCGTGAACCGATTTTCACCGTTTTTACTTTTTTTAAAAGCACGTCATTTCATTGTGATTTTGTAGAAATTACAGGTACAATAAACACCTGCTTATACGGTTAAATTACAAACTTAGTTCAGAAATTATTTTGTAATTTTTTTTCAAAAACTATTCAACCTATTAAGTTCAAAATAATTTTTCTAGAAAGTTTTTATAAAGTTCCACTTTTGAGATTTTTTTCATATTTTTAAAACTTATGGTTCAAAAGTTAGAGGTGGGGGACACCTTTTTTTTTACTTCTGGAGCGATTATTTCCGAAAATATTTACAATATCAAAAAATGATTTTTGTAAACCCGTATTCATTTTTAAATACCTATCCAACAATATATCACACGTTAGAGTTGAAATAAAAAAAAATCCCTCCCCACTTTACGTATAGGGAAGGTACCCTAATAAAACATTTTTTTCCACTTTTTATTTTACCACTTTGTCGGCGTGATTGATATACATATTAGTACCAAATTTTAGCTTTCTAGTGCTAACGGTCACTGAGATTATCCGCGGACGGACGGACGGACAGACATGGCGAAACTATAAGTTGACTACGGAACCCTAACAAGAGTTTTTTTTGTTGTGTTCTAGTTAAATTTATTTTTATATTGATGTAAATTAAGCGTCATTATCAGATCTATTTGATAACAATACTACGATCAAAAATAATAAACATTTGCCGATATATCAACTTCACATTCTGGCACAATAATCTTCAATCAAAAATGCCATGACACACGCATCAAATCTCAGCCAATCCCAAATTGGATCTAATCTGCAAGTCAATAGGATTCAAATTGTCAATTTAATTGAGTTAATTCGTATTCATCACATAGTTTCGACGAGTAATTCCGTCGGACCCGTTTCACGTTGACGGTTAATATGCAGGACATGGCATCTATTGTCGGATCACACCTTTCATTCTAGAGGAATTATGGCGGAGGGCTCGCATATTCTGTTATTGAGATAGATAAATGCTTGAATGATCACATTGATATATTGTCTTACGTACTTTTTAAACATTAGCCAATTTCAAACAAACTGTAGAAAAATAATTGGGGTTTTTTTAAAGTGGCCATTTACATAAAATGTGCGCTGTTTAAATTACCTACTTGAACGCTAGCCTAATATGGTCGAATTTTTATCGCATGTCACTATAGCTGTCACATTCTAACAAGTATGTAAGTGTGAAAGTGATGCATGACGTGATAGGCGATAAAATGACAAGCATAATACGTGTTCTGGCGTCTCAGAGCGGCCAGGCAGGTTATGTTATTTAAATGTTTATCGACTAAGATGGTAGATGAGAAAGTTACTAAACATTGTTACCTAATTAATTCGGAAACTTATTCTTAGTATGTTGTTACTGACACTTCAGTTTTGCTTCAAATGCACCCGTGCACTGAAACGTTTGTAAGTAAAATGTAATTTCAAAAGTCCTTTTGGAGGACATGAAGTAAATTCCAGACAGTTATGGATATCTTGCTGTTGCCCAAGTACAATGATATCGTACGAATATGTAGCTAACTTTCAATCAATTTACTTTAACTAAGGTTTTCTTTTATGCCGGCATTGAGGTACCTACCTATCATAATTATTTATGTCGTGCTAGTTTTTAACTTATATTGATGATACGACAAAAAATTGCGTAAATGTTACTAAACGTTTTTCAATATGTTTAATTTAGGTTAAGATATAAATATGAAATTGTATGCCCGAAAAGGGTGGAATTGTGATACTTCCTACATACTATCTAGTTATATCTAAGCAGCAAGCAAGGAGCAAGGGCTACACTTAAAACACAGTTAAGTTAAACAATGAATATTTCTAATTCTGATCCTGAAAAACGAAACATTGATAAATAAAGCAAAAATCGCTGATGTTGTAGCATGACTATTTGCCACACCAAAAATACCTACTAACAAGTGAACGGTGTGGTGTAACTTCGATAAAATACACCAATATGAGTAGGTATCTATACAAATTTTTAGTGACACGATCATTTTTCTTTTCTCTTCTAAGATTTTATATTATGACCATGGTCTTAAAATTAATAACTAGGTACCTAAACCTACGTAACTTCTTACATACTTAAATGAAATACTTTTTATGTTAATATCTATTTTGCTTGGTTTTTAAGTTGAACAATAGTCGGGCTAGTCAATAATAATTCTATGTGCGTTCCCATTTCCACCCCATTATCACCATCTTCACCCCATTTCCATCGGTATCGACATAATCGGGGAGTGTAATCTTTGCAACGTAAATATTTTGATGATCCGCTGGCTGCATGCCAACTCGAATGGCCTATCTATCCCCCCATTTTACTTTGTGGTTAGTTTGTTAACGTAATGATTTATTGCATCGTAGATAATCTTAGCTTAGACGAAATATAAACTTTAGAACATAAAACTTTTTGTAATAATAATAATAGTGGGAAGAAGATTTTATGCCTAATACATATTTCTACATTAATTCTAAATTTGAGATTAAAAGGTTTACACACACACCTATTGCCCTTTGTTGTATTATTGATTGCATAATATGGAATGCCTAGCAAATTCCGGGACAAAATGAAAGATAAAAGGGAAGTAGTGAACAAGTCTCTGCTTAGATTCAATTTCAAGAAATTAAGGTTTTTTTCGTTTTTTTGGTATTATTTTTTCCAATATCATGTTGATTTTTTTGTTTGTTACTAAAACTTACGCGTAAGTACTAGAACTTAAAAAATTATAACAGCGCACGTCGTCATAATTGTTAACTTTCGTAGGTGAAATTAATAGTCTCATAAGTCATTCATAACGAATGTGGTCCATACAAGTATAACTAGGGACTTTGACCAAACGTATGCTAACTAGTTCTTTTTCTCTAGCTAAGCTGCGTAAATACCTAGGCGTTTAATTTAAGTGGAAACAATAAGGTCCTCAAATAGAGTCACAGACGACTACAGAGGGTGGTGCAACCGCAGAGCGGGCCGCGTAATTATTTGGAGCCCGGCCAGGGTTATCCAAACGGTAGATGCCGCTTAAAGCTGCAGTACTCTGCGATACAGTATAGTAATAACTAACAGGGAGTTGGCGATCAACAAAAAAAAGAAAACTGAGGAATAACATCATAGCCTAATTATAAAGGTCATTTAAATTTTTGACAGCTCGTCCGAAAAGACCTCACCTACGTCACATAATGATGCCATTCGTTGACATCTTCAATTCAGTCAGGGAGTTTAATTAATACACTATTCATGTTCAAAAATGTTAGCGTGCCGTTACTAAGTTTATTTTGTGTGTTTTTAATTATTTTATACCTAAAATAAGCTTCATATAATTTTAGGTAATTTAATATAATACTTTTAGTTGGCAATTCATTTACGGCATGTAATTTAACGGGGACTTTTTTTTAACATTGTGGCAATACAACTATTTGGCGAGTATTACACTGACAGACGGCCATATTGTATTATCTCTGTTTCTTTTTAACTTATCACGCCGTTTCATTTTTGTCTAAGATTCCCAAATATTTGATAGATATATAATGTATATAATAATAGTTGCTCGTAATAAATATTGGTGTAGTGTAACTGCGTGTAAAACTTCATACCAACGCACTGAATGTGGAATTACGCTAAAATATTTTATAAGTTACGTTGTAATTGTAATGGAATTACATTGTAATCTTTAGTAACATATTTATGAGTTTAATTTCTTTTTTCAATGGACTAGGCCGTTTAGTAGAAATCAATACCCAAATTTAACAGTAACATCAAATCGATGCGGAGCTCATGCGGATGCAGATGTCGAACAAGTCTGTACAGGAACGTCTCTGCGACGGCGCACGTGCTAGGTAAAGTAACGTAGGTAATTTCACCATTACCCAATCGGAATATTGTTACATTTTCGTGATTCGTCGATCGAGCTCTATGTCCTTGACGGATAGCGACAAGAAATGACTAGTTTGTTTTGTTTTGATTTTAGTGTTGAAATGCTATTATAGGGCGAAGGGCTTTGTATGATGTGAGTAGTAAAAAACTTTAATATTTGTTTTTTTTTTTGTGTACTTATCTTACATCCGCATCCGTATTCCAGGGATGTGAGCCTTTTAATATCCGCATCCGCGGATGTCGAAAAATCAGTATCCGTAATATCCCTGATACAGAGCTCCTTCTTTGACGTTACGAATCATGTTGTCCCTCCTTCTTAACGCATGGCAAGTTCTCTTTCTCAATTAGGGAAACGTATCGGATACTAAATGTCAAACTCATTTTTTTTTGACAGAGATGCACACTTGCACACCCTTGGTATGGTGTCGTTTAGATATACCCAATGACTTGTTTTTTAATGGCACGGCATTTAATTTGCATTCTTATTATAATGTCTAGTATAATTACTAATAATAGAGGTAATCCTCTATTAAATAATTTTCCCTATTTTAAAAGTTTGAGAACCGCATCGTTCCCTGATGACGTCAGTGTGGTCACTGACGTCACGAGGTGTCAAAAATTTAACTGACCTGTATAATTAGGCTATGGATAACATGGCGCTCAATAAGGCGAACCGATCTTGCTTGGACGCGACTGCGAGTGTCAGTGTACAAGGTTGATTGTTGTGAAGCTCTAAGGAGATTAACCTACAGATTCCGTTTTAATACAAAAAATATTACGCGTGTGAATTATCATCAATCTCAATCTATCAATCTTCAGATATTCCTTTGGGAATTTTACATTACAACAGTTTTAAAAGCCGACAGCCAGTCGCAACCGCAACGAACGAAATTGACGTTTGATTATAAAGGCCATTTCATTTGAGGATAACCTAAGTGAATCTACCCACAGCGAGTTAGGGCCTGTAATTTTTACGGATGGTGTGGTTCTACATTAGTAGTAAATATGCAAGATTTCAGACGCCAAAACTTTATAGATTTTTTATAAAAAAAAAAGTTTTTTCTGTCCTACTGATTTTGACGGGCGTCAAATATACCTATTGTGCATCTACTAGAGACAATTATATGACTTTAACTATACCTCTAAAATATATAACCATACAAAAAAATATATACTGCAGGAGACGAGTTTTATTATGTTTTGTTTTGAAGAAAACTCGAAAAAAAATTTGCTACGTAATAATACCTCCTTGGTTATCATTATCTCTTAACTCTATCACTTGACAGTATTATCTTTGCACTTGACTGACCACTTGCCTAAATAAATGTCATTGTCATCCTATTTGATGTTGTTTTAGACTAGATAGACACGCGATAGAACCCGTGTGTTGATTCTCTTTGACGCCGTTAGTCACGCACTGTCACTTTATGCTCCTCGCTCTCGAAATACATGCTATTTGTTTTAAAAAAAATTAATTTATTTTAAAACAAAACATTTAAAAAAACTTAATTTATATTTAAAGTTAATTATTTTGGTGTAATTTCAATTCTCTTGAAGTATTTGTACTTAATTTGTTAGCACCTTATATAAACCACGACACTTCTCTTTCCGGACAAACTCTAGTGATATATTTTATTTAAAAAATCACTTTGTTGTACCATAGATAATATTTAATAGATATATTTGTATTGTAGCTTATTATGCAGCCCAGTGTTGGTGAAAAATTGGAGTCGTCGATGACGTGAAAATACAAAAAAAATTGTGTATTTTTTGTACAGTAATATATTCTATAGATCATGCCATATAATAGTATTTAGTAGATGTACAAAATATGTGATACACGTCGTAATCGGCAGGCTAGAAAAAAATATTGAAAAAGATCATATTCGTTTTTTTACTTTAAAAAAACTATAAAATTTTTGCGGCTGAAATTTTGCATTTTTTGTCACTAATGTAGAGCCACATAACCCACAGGCTAAACTCGCGAAGGGCAGATTCACTTAGCTTATCCTGACATGGCCTTATATATAACCTAATGACGGAACATGCAGCACCCTTTAAACGAAATTATTTTAATAAAATTATAATGATCTGGTGTTCACGACGTAGATTTGGCTATTGAGTTTATGTGATTGAGGTAATTTAACAATTCTAAGTAATCCGGATAATCTGATGTTGTACAATAATTTGAATTTTTGAATCACCACCGGTTTATTTTAAATTTTTAACTACTAGTTGTACTAATAATTTACTAAGCATCTGTTTTTTTGCACACTTACCCATAGTCTGCACCTCCCGCGGTCCTATATCGTGTAGTTGAGCACTCATTAAAGCGGTCGCTCTCTACCTACTGTGAATTTCTGTACTGTTCAACTTGTATAATACCCTTTATCTATACAGTTGGCAACAATATTGTCCTAAAGCGTACCTTACTCGTGAATCTGTATGTTAACATACAAGCAACTTTGAATAGTTGTATATAATGATCATTATATTGCAAAGATATTCTTCTTTGAACTTTTGCCACTTACGTCCTTCGTGGGAAAAAATGTTAGAAATTTTCGTTTCTAACATAAATCAAAAATTTCTGTGTTTTTCGGAAATTTGATAATGATCCGGGTCGATTTTAGAAGTCGCAAACGCGTGGTCAACAAGCTTGTCATCATCATTAACATATGAAAAAATCAGCCATCCCTGATTTGATGTAAGGCCAAAAGTACAATTAAAATGAATTAAATCACTTCTAAACAACTTAACTACAGTACCGGCAAATACTTCGAAAATGAGCATATAGGGTGGTTATTTATGCTAGTTTACCGTCAAGGTTCAATATACGGAAATAACTTTTTAAGCTTAACAAATTTTCTATTTGTAGTTTATTTTTTGGTAGTTTTTGTAATTTTAAGCTTTAATTTTGGAAAAAACTTGAATATAAATATATAAATAAGTATGAAAAGAAAACCGACACATATGGACGAAAACTAGTACAATTACAGTATGTTTTTAAATATTATGTAATGCATAAATTATGGCCTGTTGTTGCATGTTTGTGGAAAAATCATTTGGTAAATTGCTAAATATCTAAAACTCTGGTGGTAACTAAACTAAATATTGTATTTGTATGATCATAGTAAATCGAACATGGAAGTGCTCTACAACTTTACTCCGGAAGAAGGCTGTTATTGTAAATATTAGTTCTAATTTTCTTCTACGTCTTGTGTATTTTATTTTGCCATCCTTTTTATCTTGACCCTGTAAAGAAGCAATTAGCCGCTACCACCCCTGTGGCGAAGGTCTAAAATATTAAGGCTGTTTAACTTCATTTCTAATTAACAATATTCAGATTTATTGCAATGTATCTACTTATTTCATTAATAAGCTAATTAGTGTGATTACTTAAAACAAAACAAACAAAAAAATGGTTTGATTGATGCAAATAAGTCTTGGAAGAATAATGAAATAAGTACATGCAAAATGCAATTGACTTTATCTATGATATGATGAAATCGAGAATTTATCTAGAGAGCTGGAATCAAAAATATTTATTAAAATAACTTGTTGTGTTTTCTAGCTAGCTGGCTGAATTCTCAATTTAATAATTATGTATTTACATAATATAAAAAGGTGAAAATTACAGATAAGATATTGAAGGCAATACTTATTTAACGCTCTTATCCATGCCCTCGAAAATACTTTTTTTTTGTAAAAAAATTGTATTTAAAAATAAAAGTTAAAAATTTAAAGATCACAATCACCTTCATCCCCGATCTATTAGCATACATAATTAATTCAGCAGATTCAAGACATTAAAGATTACTAAATTACAAGACTGACCGATGGACCGCCGTAATCGCTTGATTTATTTAATTACGCCCGTAATTCCAACTGAGAAACGAGATTACAGGCTTTAAAGAAACCCTTTTAGTATTTGGTTCCGACAGATTCGTTATTTTGCCCTTAGAAGGAAACTTTTGTAGAATTAATTTTACCATCGGGTTGAAAGAAAAGTTTGTTCGTATTGCTGGATGTTGCTGGGACCACTTTGCTGTTAGAAATATTATACGGTCGTAACACCTTTAACAAAACTGGATATAAATTCATTTATAAAACTTGTTTTTTGCCGAGTTGTATCCAACCGCTCGCTGCTTGTGCTTCATTGCTCTTCATGTTTGCAACCTTTGCTTTGCTCCCTTTAGCAACTTAGCAAGTACGATGAGTTTTTATGCGATGTTTTGATTGATAAAAAATATATTATTTGTTGGATTAGATTAGTTATGTTTTGCTGTTAAAAATTATAAGGTATTCTGTTGGTCTGGCGGTTGTGTGTCAAATATGAGTATCCTCGCGCAACGATCCAGTTTACTCTTTTAAGTACTCGCTACATTCGTGTTTTATATTTACTATACGAGTAAGCATGAAAGATAAACAACAAGTAAGCTGTTTTATACAGTAGAGATGCGCAAAACGCTTAACTGAATTGAAAAGATTGATTCATATCTTTCGCTCGCGGAGATATGTATCACACGTTTCGCTAATTCCGCTCAGTGAATCTGTTCTTATATTCGCCTCAATCGCATCGTGTCACTCGTTTGACTCGGCCGGCTCATCAGAATCATGAGTGAGAAACAGCGAGCAAGTTACACTGTAATCACTGAAATATATGAGTTTCTGAGCGAGTTAAATTTTCGGTGAATTAAAGAGTGAGTGAGTTAAATCAAAACGCTTTTAAAATTACAGTGCTACTGGGAGTAGTATCTTGAAAAACCTTTTTGAACAACTCTCAGAAATAAATTTGACTATTTGAGTAATATTGTTCTATTCAACATTGTTTTATGACTCTTCGTGACATGAAAAACTAAAACTAAAATTAATAACGTTATGTTAAAAATTATAAAATACAACCAGTATTGTAAACAATCTCTGTTCACAGGAACTATTCCCGAGAATTGCATGAGGTACAACTTTTATTCATTAAACATTTTTACTCAATAAGGCACTTCGCTGTACCATAATTTTAAAAATAAATGAATCACCGATCTTCCTCTACGATACCTGGAACTACAAATATATAAAGAAAATAAAAATAAAGTTCGTTAACTTGGAACACAGACAGAACAGAAGGGTTAAGCAGGGTCCGCACTTACGCCTAATCCCACCTGCTTTATTTACTGAAATACCCAGCAGTTTAAATTCTATTGTTTGGGTGCTTTATTTGAAAATGAGTTTAGTTTAATGTCAGTCGTGGATTAAGTTAGGTAATAACTTCCGCATTTCACGTAAGACTGCCTGAAACTTTAACCTTAGTGTTCATATACAAAGTAACAAATAAGTTAGTTCAATGTTATTTAAATTGAGACGACGTTATTGTAAAACACGTGGAATTAGAATCGACATATTGGTATACCGTAACAAGAACTTAATTGTCCCAAAATCGTCATTTAAAAAGTTGACGGACGTTATTCAATATAATATATATAATAAATATAAATATTTGGGGGACAATTTAGATCCAAACTAAGCAAAGCTTGTACTATGGGTACGATATACATAAATATATACTTAGATATATAGGACACACCCATAACTTAGGAACAAATATTCGTGATAAATACACAAATAAATGCCCTAGCTATTTGGATTTGAACCCACGACCTCCTGCTTCGTAGGCAGGGTCACTATCACTACCGACTGGACTAGGAGGCCGTTAAATAAAATAAAAAAAGTAAAATAGTTATGTATTACGTAACGTAAAATAAACTAGACTCCTGATTTAACATATTATCGCTATACAAGATTGAGGACTTGATACGTTGAAAACCGATAGTTTACTATATTTCTCCCATTTTTATATTACAAATGTTTTATATGACTCACCGACGAGTAATTCTTCATACAAACAGGGACACAAACATTAATTTAAGTAAGTTTTAACTTGGCCAAGGGCCTACTTAGTTAAATCCCCAAGGCTAGCTGTCAAATAATAATTATTCATTTATAAAAATAATCCTGGGCTGATTTGTTTTTCCTATGACTTTTCGTTTAGCTCAGTCTGTTGGCAATATTTTCCGGTGCGGCGACGAATAAATTGAATTTAAGTATAAACTTGCATAACCACTTCAATTTTTATTCGAGACATTTAAACAGCTTAGCTGTTTCATTCCAAAACCAATTTCCATGAGATTTCTCGCTGCAAGCGCTTTTTGTGTCCGCCACAACCTACATCAAAGTATCCGGATACAGTTGAGGCCACATAAAGTGCAGTAAAAACATACATTTAGTCTATTTATGCTGTTAATTTTTCCCATACATGACAGTGACAATAGGCATGGGAGCTCTATACATTATGAACCACTTAGCAGGGATAATGGTTTGAGCTCAAGATGGCGACGACGTATTGGGAATAATATCTTGTTTTTTGCTCATTTAAGTAGTTCAGTGTATAATATTGATAGCGTATTGTGCGGTGATCTAACGAACATGTGTGCAGCCAATGAAATTTTGTTTCAAAACGCGCATAAGCAGTTTTAGTTGAATAAATGGTTATCCGTGGCTCGCCCACCCCACGTGTTTGTTTGTCACCTTAAAATTAGCAAGGCCTCTACCGAACAACGTTGCCTATATTTTATTTTATTCAATAAAAATGTGTAAATGTCGTCATTGGCAAAATTTCCATTGCTGTGTACAAAGAGAGAAAGCTATTTCATTTTTGAAGTGAAAACTTCTTTAGCGGCGCTGTGCACTTTTTGTGATGGGGAAAAATGTTAAACTCGCGTCATGATCACGTGACCGTCAGGGTCACGTGACCGTCAGATTCGTCAGGTTGACAATTCGTAAGACGGACACGTGACCTGATCGAATAAATCTATATTAATAATTTCGTCGAGGGGTACGGTAGACCCGAATGAAATTATGCTCAAATGAAAAAGCGTAAAAAAATAACAGTTTTGAATCGAAGACATATATGGGCAAAATTCGAATGGTCGCGTATTTTGCATTTAAAAGTGTTAATTTAATGACAAATGGTCGGCCATATTCATAGATTTATATAATTCTTCAGATGGAGTACTGCTAACAACATTTTGTGATTTCATAATGAGCCAGTGTCCTCGTGGTTACACACTACACACACATACGCACAGCAATAATAAGCCGCTCCCCCGACAGTCGTGTCCAAACGTCTATGCAGTCAAGTGCTGTTAAAAAATAATTAAAATATGCCGTCGTGCGTTGTCAAATGCTGCAGAAATGCCACCGTTCGAAAGAAAAAAACGGATGGGGTAACTTTTCACCGTTAAGTAAACAATTCATTGCGTAATCATATTAAGAATCAGTAAATTCGTAAACTATTAACTTCACGGTAGCGGTGTTGCCAGGTGGTTGAATAGGGAAACTTCCCGAACGTAAGGGGGTCTATAATCGCCGCGATATGTTGTCAATACGATATCTACGTCCCCACTCCCAACTAGACGTTTTATTTCACGCACGGTTTCAACGAATATTAACGTTACCTAATTAATAGTTAATAACTTTTATGCTTTTGTGAGCAAATTATATTCTTTAATATTTTTTGAATAAAATTTGTAAATAAACAAAATTATATATTTCTTAAAATTATTCCAAAAACTTCGTAAAACAAAAAGCCCATATCTAATCGTAGATTGAACGCGCGAAGTTATGTCACCGCTACTGATCTGTCAAACTTTCGTCTCATTCTAACTGTCGCTCCCTCTCACTCTGAGCGGCTGACTAGTCGCTTCAGTAATCGACTGGTCAAGCGATTAGAATGAGATGGAACTATAGTTAGAATGAGAGGTCAGCTCTTAAGTCAAACCGATTGTGTTGATCGATCGAGGAGCATTTTTAAGCAACTTCAAAAAAAGGAGGTTCTCAGTTTGACCCGTATGTTTGTATGTATATGTTTGTTCGCGATTATCTCGCGTTATTGGACGACAACAGAGGCCACCACACTCAACAGTAGTCTTGTACTTTTAATAAATAGTAAATTTAGATTTTTTTTAATTTGACCTTTTAGTCGCCTCTTCAGTATATTTCATCAAATGTATTATAACAGGTGCTTATTAATTCTATTTAACCATATATATTAATAATCTTATTTTTTTTAATTCAAAAATACTGTATTCTTAATCGGGAAAATTTGTATTACATGGCAACACTCGTCTGGACACACACATTTAAACCAGCCGCCATCTTGCGTCACAGTTTTTTGTACAGGCATGCTCCATCCTTTTAATTTATTCATCCAAGGCCATATTACATATTTTAGTGGTTGACAACTTGACAGTGAGGTGTGCGTTCGGAAATTGTGAATTTTGTTTACGTCCGACATATTTGACAGGTTAGTTAGTCAAAAGGAGGACGAAAGTAAATAAATTAAGAAAACCCGGCTGACTGACAAGGAAAAAAAGAATTTGACACACGACAAAATATATTCTTACAGAAATTAGTTTTCTTTTCACTGAAATATAGGTAAGTAAAAATGGATACTTTTACTAAAAATAAATGTAAATAACATGTTGAAGGCCTGAAGCCGCGTCTGCAGTGTCCTGCTTTTGGACATTGGTTTTTAAGCGTTCTATATACCCATCAATTTGTCACAATAACCGCCTTCAAAGCGAATAAATGGACTGTTTGCTGTCTCTATCTGCCGTAAGTATTAACTTCAACTACATTGAGTGGTTGTTATTTGGATCACCCGACTGCTAAAAGGAGGGCCACGTTTTTTTCGAAAGTATATAGAGGTGTTACCCGCGCGAGGTAGGACCCCGGAATTCCGGGCCTTTGAAAACCGCGATTCCGATACTTTGAAAATCAGGGATTTCGAAAATGCGGGACGCTGGGATTTCAGATTCCCGGGATATCCGGGACTTTAAAATTCCAGGATTCCGGAAATGCGGGTCACCGGGCTTCCAGGATTTTAGAAAGCTGGAATTCTGTAAATTTGGTACGCCAGAATTTCAGGGTCCTGGAAATCCGGAACTTAAGAATACCGGGATATAGGAAGTTTTGAAAACAAGGATTTTTGAACTGCGCGAGGCCGGGATTACAATTTTTTTTAAACCAGAGATTCCGGGTGTTCATTATAGTTTTAAAATCCCCCTCCAACCTTAGTCCCCGCGCAGCTAATTGCTATTAAAATCTGACATATGACAGACGATAACCGATGCACCTATCGAAATGCACGCGCCCGGCTCGCGACCCGCGATTTTTATTTGATGGTGATACTTGTGATCCAAGAAAGTTTTACGTGGATATCCTGTCCTGTAGTTCCCGAGCTGAATCCTGGTCGTGCCTTGTGCTCTCGACCTGCCTCCCAGCAGCCTAAAGGTACGTGCATCTGACAAAATCGTGAACACCGGGAATACAAGAACAGGGTTTTAGGGGTCCCGAGTTTGTGGGATTTTGAAAGTCCGGGATTCCGAGCATTAAGAAATTCTGGGATTAAGGAAATGATTTCGACATTGCATGATATTAGGGTCTCGGCATTCAGGATATAAGGTACTCTGGGCTTCCGGGACTATGTGCTTTCGAAAATGTGGCTTAGAAAATTCCAAGATACTTATTAAAACCAGTGATTCCGGGAACGCGACAAATCCTGGGAGCCCGGAAGTGAGTCGTACCGAGGATTTAGAGTCACAGAATTCGCAGTTTATGGAACCCTGGAATGCGGGAAACCAAAAATTTTGAACCCCGTGATTCTGGAACTTTAAAAAGCTGACATTATGGTACGTTAAAAAGCCAAGGTTCGGGAAATGCGGCACGGGATTTTAGGATCCTGGGAGTCCGAGACTTTAGAAATCCGGGATTCATGGACTTTCAAAAGCTGTGTTTTCTTAAGTCCTAGATTCCAGGATTATAAGATATTAAAAACCAAGTACTCCGAGAATGTTAGACACTGGGATATGTATAAGTCCGGGACTTTAGAAATCCGGGTTTAATAAGCCGGTAGCCCGGTATTTCGGGTCGTTAGAAAGCAGGGGTATTTCGGAAATGCGGGACGACGGGATTTTAGAGTCAAGGGAGTCCGGAGTTTTGATATCCCCGATTCAGGAACTAAATATCCGGGATTTCGAGAATGTGGGAAACCCAGATTTTGTGTTGGGAGTCCCGGTATAAGGAACTGCGGGATTCTGAGACTTTAGGAATTCTAGATACCGAAAAAGTCGGATGGGTTCCGGGACATCCGGGATTCGTATAATGCGGAACGCCGGAATTGTAAGGTATTAGGAATCTGGAACTTTAGAAATGCAAAATTCCGGGACTTTTAAAAGCTTGGATTTCGAAAATGCGGCAGAAATTTTAGAGTCCTAGGAATTTATAAATCCGGGAATTACTAAACCCCGAATTACGGGAATAGAAAAACCGGGATTTTAGGGTGCTGTATAGAGAAATCTGGGATTCCGGAAATTTAGGAGGCCGGAATTCTGAAAATGCGGCTTGCTGGAATTTTAGGTCCCCAGGAGCCCAGGATTCCGAAATATAAAAACATCGTAATATCGTAACTGCGCGAGGCCGAGATTCCAAGATATTATAAACCAGGGATTCCGGGAATGCAAGCAATTGGGATTTTGGGTACCCGGGAGAGGCCAGGACTTTAGAAGTACAGGATTCCGGGGCTAAAGAAATCCTGGGAATCCTGAATTGCGGGAAACCGGGATTTAAGAGGTTCCTATAGTCTGAATATAAGGAACTCCCGAATCCCGATTCGGGATTCCAGAATTACGGAGGCAGGGATTCGAAGATTTAAAACCCGGGATTTCGGCTACCGGGTTTGAAGGTACCGGGCTTCGAGGTTTTAGAAGCCCAATAATCTCAGATTTCCTATATTTCCCAACTCCGAGATTACAGGACTTTAGAAAGCCGGAATGATACGCCCGCGCTACGCCGGTATCAAGTATGCTAAATTATTTTTACATGAGTTTATTGAATATGTGTAAATAATGACATATTTTTTTAATTTTAGCTTTAGTATTATGTAAAGCATATATAATAATTTCATTAATTTGGCAGTGTTTCGTTGTAGGCTCTATTTATTTTACCCTAGCGAAGCCGGGTTTTCATCTAGTAATTGTAATAGTTCTGAAGTGTTAAATTTTTAGTGTAATATAAATTGTCATGTTTGTATACGATAGCGCAATAAATGAATTATTTTACCACAGTATAAATGATAGTAATTTTATACTGATAATTAAAGCAATTCGTGCAAAATTATTCCCTAAACATTCCAAAATATCAAAAATGCACAACGTTAATATTCAAGTTTTCACTTCTGCCGGCACTCCCGGAGTGCACCCCGTTATTTTTTTTGTAAACCACTTGAAAACTACAGGAAAACTATGCTTGGTCGGACATTACCTAATGTTGCAATCGGTTCGTTTCGTTAGACGTATTTATTTTGTATTACGGTGCCAATTCTTATTTAAGTCAAAGTCAGCGTGAGCATTCAGTCAATTCTCTAAAATATCAATCATATTTACAATTGAGATCTATATCTAGATTTAAAAGCAATAAAAACGTATAACTTTTACAGAAACGCCTATACAAAGTGATGCAGCCGACTCAAAAATTCGGATGTCAAATTAATGTAATAAGTAGAATATTAGATTAAAATTGAATTGTTTTTTACGCATTTTTTCCGGTAATGCGAAATTATAAATGATTTTATAAAAAGTCATAAAAGTAACATGTTTTCTATCTAACCTCTAAATAAGTATAGCAACTTTTTCAACTTTATCATTGGCCGGGCGTGTAGACTCGCTCCTTTGCAACAAAGAGTGCTTTGACGACGCGTTTGTCGCGCGGACTGAGATTACTGTCGCGCTGATGGAAGCGCGATACGTCGTGAAATATGAGAAAATACTACATTCATAATGTATACTCATGAACTAAATCGCCCAAACAATAGCAAAGCAGGTATGGGTAGGTTATGTAAAATCTTATACGATAGCTTAAAGGATAAACCAGTTGTTCTGTGACTGTATCTATTTAGACCTCACATCCCCGTGATACTGGAAAAAACTCGATATACGCATGTGCACTGTACTTTTAATGTTAAGCCTCCGAACGAAATAATTGTATTGTATCGTTTATCTATCAAGTTAAAGAAAAATTATATTTTTCAAATGTGTCGCTTTCTTTTTTGAGCGACAATGACTTTTCCCTTCATCGCGATATGGGCCTGGTTTTGGAAATTTATAAAAATGTTTTTACAGGTAACAAGTGGCCAAACACGTCAGAAGTTTCAGAACATCCCGTCCAAAAACGACACTTTTTCTACTCCGATTCCACAAATTCCTATTCTAGGAAATAAATCTTGATATATTCTGAAACGATATCTTGTTCCTATTTCAAATTCAGTAAGTTAAGTTTTAACGCACGTCGTTAATGAAAAACCTGATTGCCTCGCCTGAAATTTAAAATACGCCTGAGAACAGTCACTCGGCCACTTTACGGCATATTGATGTCTAGCCACTGTACTCGGTAGGTGTAATCAAGGCAATACTTTCAGTTGCAAATCTTATCAGTTAGTCGTCAATTAGGAGTCAATAGATCAACACAAAACAACTATTGGTGATGTCGTTCAGACTAGATAAATATAAAAGTGAAAAACTTGTTCAGTGCGAAAGCTTAGTGAAACCATCAATCCCGGTTTTTAAACGTAATGGATTTGCAGACCTTATTTTTCTTTATACTTTTATTTGTATACTTTTATAAACTGTTAACAATAAAAATAATAAGTGATATTTTATTAAAGTAATTATATCTGGCCCGATTCTTTTTAGAGTCAGTGCCGATGGAAAAAAAGGAATCATATGTGAAGAAACAATTTAAGATTGCTTTTTGTTGTAAGTATTTAAGGTCGGTTATAAGCTAATAGCCTTAGACCGCTAGTTTAGCGAATTCTACATAATTTAAAATAATATGTAAGGCATTATTGTGTGTTATAAATATATCATTATCAAAATAACATTAACAAAGCATCGTTATATTCTTAACGTCATAATAAATAATATTATGTATGCAAGTTCCTTATAATGTTTCACAAATGAATAGATTAACAAAAGATTAGATGAAGACCTTAATTAGGTAGGTACAAAAAATCGCTTAGAAACGATGATTAAGTAGGATAATACTAATTTTTATATCATTAATATTGGCGACGGGCATTGATTTTTGCCAGATAAAAGCCTTATCTGAATCAATTCACATTATTTACTCGTAGATAAGAGTATTGTCAATCGCACTATATTTTCAGATAACACCGTTCATAACTTCGTGAATCGGTACAAATTAAAAAAGTTTATTAAACACTAAAGTGTTCAAACACTAAATGTGTTCACTAAATGTTAAAACATGAACAATCTTCAAATTGACACAAATTAGTTTGCACCTGCAATATCGTGCAGCAATGGCTGCTTGTGGATTGGCAAAATAATAATTGTTAAGCCATATGCTGGTTACTGGATGTCGCGCTGCATTGTTGTCGTCAGCATTTTTGTACTGAATAGTAGTTTCAATCGGAATTCATATGGTTATACTCATGGTTAGGCTACCGGCTTGCGCATACCTATACATAAGTAGAACTGGAGTACATGGACCCGATTATGTCCTTAAAATACGCCTAAAAAGAGGTATAGGAACTGCGAATGCTATCTCGCTCAATCTGGAGCAGAGCCCGACTGGGGAAGTACCTCCACCTTACAGAAAACCACAGCTAAATACTTAGTACTAGAACCAACTCATATCCCCAGTATCCCCAATATAAACAGTATTACGCAGTACTTTTGACAGTTCCTAGTTTGCTCCTAGTTGTAGTATGAATGGTTGCCTATTTCTGTATGTGTATCTGTATATCAATGTGTCCATCTAATTTGTCTATGTATTGTTTGTTTTTAGCTAGAACGCCAGTGGCACCTATTACTATCGAAATGAGTGTGGTAGGCATTTTCCATAATCTTGTTACTTCTGTTCTTAGCAATCACCATCACCATATTTACTCAGCTTTTCTATCTATTTTGGTCCTAGGTTGTAGTCCGATGGAACAGTTACGTCTATTAGATATATGTGTTTTTGTAATTTTATTTATGTATATAATATCTGGCCTAATGTAAGCTTCTGTTACATCTGTCTGAACCGGTATCTCCCACAATAGTTTAGCAGTATCATTTTCTATGACTTGTGGTTGTACTAATACTTCCTTCCACTATAGAATAGCTGGGCGCCGTTAATCAAAAAGTAAACTTCGTTAATCGTTAATCCGTTAAATACAAAGTTAACTTCGTTAATCGTTAATCCATTAAATACAAAGTAAACTTCGTTAATCGTTAATGTGCTAATTTCTTAAAATTTTACGAATGTTAAAGTTAATCGTTAACTCTAAATTTAACATGTGCGCCAAAGGTAAGTAAAACACGTGGAAACAATCATAATTTTTCTTTTAATTTAAGATTTATCTGCTAAATAACATAGTTAATCACGATACACCACTGCCAGTTGACGCCATGCCGAAAGATTTCGCAACGCTTCTCTGTCGTATTTTTGTTTACTCGACTACGTCGAAGTCTAGTGGAAGAGTTAATTGCAAGATTAGGGTTACTGTTACTTTCACCACTGTTTAAATTTACAACACCCATTTTTCTTTTCGAGGTTCCTCAATTAAATCTTGCTTTTACAGTTCTTCAAACCGCACATACTGCGGTTCGTGAGCTCTTTCCATTTGTTGCTTTAAATTGTTAAGGGATGAAGTGCGACCCTATCTGTCTCTTTTTTGACAAGCACAGTTTGTATCAAAAAAGTAATTGTTCACCTAACTTCGTCACAAGATTTACATCACTTAAATGTGGCCACGGATTTTCTTCGCCAGTAGAGCTGGATTTCAACACTTCCGGCTCCATTGAATATGAATTTTAGCTCAATGTTGTTTAACATATATTACTTAAATTCACTTACAACAAAATAATACGTTTGTCACTGTTTATGTTATCACTGTATTCACTGCCAGTGCAAACACTGCATCATATTTGTGTCTATTATACGTATCTCGCTCGCACTCGTGTGTATTATACAGCAAACCTAACTAACACAAGTCTGACCGTGATTGGCGTGGCAGCGCGCAGCCAAGCCATAGGCATAGTTCGTTCGTATGTAGATACTTAGGTATTAACGATCAACGGACTTAAAGAAAATTAACGGAAGTTAACGAGTTCGTTAAGGATTTTAAAAGTTAACTTAAAAGTTAATCCGTTAATCGAAAAGTTAACTTTGTTAATTAAAGATTAATGGATTAACGGACTTATGCCCAGCTATGCACCATAGGCTATTAACATTGAATTTGTTATTCCTTGCTAGTGTGACCAGTGCACGTATTGAACAAATTATTGTGTCGTCGGGCATTGTGCCAACCAGCTTTTCACATCCGGAAACAATATGCTGAACGGCTTCATCTTTCGAAAGACAAAGCTGGCACTTACCATCCACATCTTTTTAAGTGTCTCTCCCGGTTTGGTTAGTAATGACTGCTTGATCGTGTTCGTGAATGGCGAATATGGATGCTTCTAGTGTAGGAGATATCGGTTGCTTCTTGAGCTACCTGAATGAGTATAATCAAATGCCTATTATATTATTATAAAATTATAAATATGATTGTAAAAAAATAACATAATATATTCTTTCAATGCTATTTTGAATACTTATTGAGAACATATTGTTTGCAACTGTATTGTTTGAATAAAGATATGACCTACTTCGAAGGAAGGATGACTACACACTAGGAAGTGTGTCCCTTACGAAGTAGGACGTTCCAGGTTCAAATCCTTTTAAGGGCATTTATTTGTGTTCCGGAACTGTGGATATTTTCTATGTATATAGATACCATTTATCTGCGTCTATTATCTATACAATATCTAATAATTATATCGTCATTGGTATCCACAATAGAAGCCTTTATTGAGCTTATACTCTGGGGCCAGGTTGATTTGTGCAAAATTGTCCTATAGTATCAATTAATTATTTTGTGACTAGGTAAATATTTTTTTATAAAACTGTTACGATTTTTTTTTCTATTTGTTAATTAATACATGTTATGTTCACAGTAAACCTGGGTCATTTATTGATCGGGTATGGCATAGGCTGGTCGGCACCAGTGATACCTAAGCTGCAGAACCTTGAAGAATCACCGGTGGGCCGAGTGATCTCAGATGTCGAAGCATCATGGGTAGCCACTATATTTCTCCTTACGAACTTAATAGGTATCGTATTTCTTTATTCATCTACACGAAGATCTAGAAAATGCATGCCGTTTTACTCATGTTTTTTTTTTACTAAAAATTTAAATTATCCCTTACAGCACGAGAATTTTTTTTTTGGATTTTTTGATTGAAGTTGCATTTTTCGGTGCATTTAAGGCCCATAAAAATACAAAAAAAATCTCCCCCCCAAAAATTTTGTGAAAACCCACCCGCACGATCGTTTCATTTCGTTGCGACCCCTAGTAAAGTTGTTATTATTTTTTTTGAAATATAAGGGTAAATTACAGAGTTCAAAGGAGTTAATAAACATTTATTAATGAAATTTTAGATTTCTTACATGTTTTACATGAAATGATTAAAAAAAACGCTTTTGATTGATCATATTTTCAATTTATCATAGTCAACACAATTTAAATTTGTCGACTTCGGTCCTGACCCGCACGATCGTGCGTTATAACTTTATGCACAAAAAAATAACTAAAATTTCAGGTTAAACTTTTAATTATCTACATTATACGACGTTTAATTTAATAAAAAACGAATTTAACACATTTAAAAATCACAAATTAAAAAATTTCGTGAATACCTACTTCTGACCTGGTCGTCCGTCTCGTACACATACCTGCTTGACGCTCACCGCGCCGACGACTGGCCCCCTAACTAAACGCACGCGGGTTTAAAATGAATAATAATCGAACGCACGATCGATCGATGCCGTACTGAAGCGGCAAACTTGATTATTTTTCAAACTAGATTTTTTTAAAGTTGAACGCACGATCGTATCAGCCGGTGCTGTAAGGGTTAATGATAGACGTCATATAGGTACAAAGTAACAAAGGACAACGGCCATCGCTGCCCAGGGCTGGAATCAAACCAACGTCTTCTGCATTCACGGCAGACGCCCAGGAACGTGCTGGGCACCGGAGGCTTTGGTCATTTTTAGGGTTCCGTAGCCAAAATGGCAAAAACGTCCGTCATGTCCGTCTGTCCGTCCATCCGTCCGTCCGTCCGTATGTCACACCCATTTTACTCGGAAACTATACAACGTATCTGAATAAAATTTATATATAAGGTGTCAAAATTATTTTTTTACAAATATCAACATGTGGCACATCAATTGATAGGTCTTTAAAAATAATATTGAGGTTTCCTTGAACAATTTGTGATTAAGTGAATATTTTCTGAAATAATCGCTTCTAAAGTCGGAAAAATAGCGTCCCCCCCCCTGTAACTTTTGAACCGTAAGTCCAAAAAATATGAAAAAATTTAAGAAGATGTGCGTTATCTTATACTTTCTGCAAAAATTATTTTTAACATTATCGGTCCAGCCATTTTTGAGTTATTTCCAAAAAACTTCGATTGATATGCAACATGTTGATATTTGTTTTTTTTTTAAATTTAGTTACATGTATGGAGCGCCCCCCCTGAAAATATTTTTTTCTGCAATTTCACTACATAAAGACTGTGTTCGATAAAATCCGGACATGCATGATCTGGTACATCTTTTTTTCGGTACCACATATTCAAGCATTTCTTTTATTTTAATAATCTGGAATTATAGTAATATATACTAAAAATAGAATCATATTACAATTGTATGGGCTTGTGTGAGTTTTGCCAAATATATTCCATCATATCTAGAATTTTTTGGCCAGCATTTTTTGATAATCTTCGAATCTAACGATTTGAAACTCTTTTCTAGTTGAGGCAGTCAGGAATGTTTCTACTCCAAGCACTAAAAGTAGTTTTTATATGGGAGGCATATTTTTGTAAAAAAGTCAAGCTCACCAAAGTTAGAACACCTCAGAACTATTTACATCTAAGTACAATTAGAAAAATGTAAGCTATTATGAAAAGAGAATGTAATAAGGGGTAATAAGGTATAATTTAATTTAAAAAACTATTTTTCACAGGAAAATTTGGTAAACACTGTCAGAACACCGTGTCCAAAAAAATATAGGCACTGTGGAATATATAGTGATCAAAGTCACGTTATATTATGTTTGTTACTTTATTATGTATGTGGCTTGATGACCACAAATTAGTTAAAATAATTGTTGCTTGAACATGTGGTACCGAAAAAAAGATATACCAGATCATGCATGTCCGGATTTTATCGTACACAGTCTTTAAGTAAATAGCGGCATACAAAATACACCTCACGTCTAAATTTTATTCAGATAACGTCTTATAGTTTCCGAGTAAAATGGCTGTGACATACGGACGGACGGACGGACAGACGGACATGACGAAACTATAAGGGTTTCGTTTTTGCCATTTTGGTTACGGAACCCTAAACAAGGAAACCGACTTCAAAAAGGATAAAATATGTTTAAACTAGTTGACAAGCCAAACCTTAAAGAAGTAGTTAACACTCATTTGAGCCCAACGACCTTAGTGCGACCCGAAAAATATGTGGCTAAGTTTTAGAACGAGAGAGGTACTTATTATTATTTCTTGAAATCTGTTAAATAGCTGTATCTGTGCTATTGGTCGTTTCTTATTTCTTGTATTGGTATGCTTCAAATAGTGTGCGTGTATTTCATTGCATAATTTTTTTATTTCAGCCATAAATATAACTGGGTTGGTAGCAAATTTAATCGGAAGAAAGCCTTCTATATTATGCTCATCTGTAATGATGGGCTGTGGATACATCTTTATTACAGCAGCTTCTCAAATCAGTACCATATATGTTGGAAGAATATTAGTTGGTTTTGGGCTTGGGCCGCTATCAGTAATAAATATAACATACATTGGAGAAATTGCGTAAGGGTATTTTTTTAAATTTACTCTGTTTGTTTTTCTTTTTGTAGTTAAGTTAACATAAATATCCGATCTATTACCCTCATTGTGTTTGAATCCACGACAAAAACAAAACCGTAAGATCTAACACACACATCTCGTAGATAAATAAAAAACCGACCAATTGCGTGTCGAACCACGCATAATGGGCGGTTCTGTACCTTTAATGCTATAAGAAGAATATAATAGAAAAAAGGCGTATGTCGGGGACTTACGTTATTTTGAAACTGAAAGAGATTTTTAAAGATAACTCAAAAACGGCTGAGCCGATTATGTTAAGTACGATATTTTTACCTGACTTCTGAGAACTCCGGTTCGACATTCTGACACATTTAATTTAATTTTTTAGACCTTGGAGGTGATTATTTCTGCAAATAGTTACTTAATCAAAAAATGTTTGAAGAAACCTCAAAGTATTTTTTTAAATGA
Source organism: Pammene aurita (assembly GCA_947086415.1). Classification (NCBI taxonomy): domain Eukaryota; kingdom Metazoa; phylum Arthropoda; class Insecta; order Lepidoptera; family Tortricidae; genus Pammene; species Pammene aurita. Next base: position 19,592,129 of record OX352291.1, read on the forward strand.
CCTATCGATGTATATATAGTATCTAAGTAAGATATAAAAATACATCTAAAACACTCAAAAACAATAAAAACATTATAAAAAGACTATATGCGCCGTGTCTAGGGTTATTAGGATTACCGCCTTCTGAATCTGACCCTTGATCCAACCACAACCCCGTAGCGAGAGTCTCTCAAGATGTTGGTCGAGACTCTTCGCTATGAGACCGTTCGCAGAAACAACTATCAGCACAATGATCGCCGAATCATCCACCCACATGGCGGCTACCTCGTGAGTTACAAATCTAGGTACTCGCTGGACTTGTCCTTCTCGGCCTTCACGAGGTTCTCGTCACATGGGACGGTGATGTCGACGAGCATGGCCCGGCGTGGCGATCTATCTATTATATTTATTATTATTATATCTTAAGAACGTTATGACCCTGCTTATGTTTGCTAATTCTCAGGTGAAAGAATCATAAAATTCTGGTAAAACAAACAGGCTGATTATGATACCGAATTGTTACCTGTTTTCTCAAGTTTATCATTTTACAATAATCACTCAACTTTTACTATGATAGGTCACCTAAAATCCGAGGTGCAATGGTGGCAATGACCGGCATATCGCATGTGTTGGGGAGCATACTTGTTTATTCCGTTGGACCATTTGTCTCTTATGAGACTGTTGGATATATAGCCCTGGCGATATGCGCCGTGTATATCGGATGCGGCTTCTGTATTCCAGAATCCCCCCTTTATTATGCCATGAAAGGTAGGTACCTATTCCCGATTTACTGTATAAATAGGATACAAGATGGAACATTAACTGACTAGAATGGCTATTGTTACCTGTTATAGAGTCAGAAAGGTGTGATTATGTCGAAATAGTCATGTTTATGTATGTAAACACTTTATTGTACATAAGCGAAGTAACAACACAAACATACCTAATAGAAGAAAATACAACTTTAAAAGAATAACTTATCCCTATAAGGGCACTCATCCAGTTAACTTTTTCATTTGTGAATAATACCCGAATGGACCCGGGTATGTCCTTAAACTACGTCCGGACACGGGTATGTCCTAAAACTACGTCCAAAAGAGAGGTATGGGTACTGTGAATGTCATCTCGCTATGTGTGGTAGGGCACAGCACAGCGAATGTCATCTCGCTCAAATCTGGAGCAGAGCCCGACTGGGGAAGTACCTCCACCTTACAGAAAACCACAGCTAAATAGCACTAGACCCTACTCATAGTGTTGTATTCCTGCTGGTGAGTAAAGTTGCCAAAGACCTCAGTGTTGATGATGAGGGACCCTCTAGCAGGCGTCCATAGGCTACGGTAGCTGCTTACCATCAGGCAGGCCGTATGCTTGTTTGTTTTGTTACGATGTTAAAAAAAAATACAAAAATACGGAAATCAAGCCGACTTGTAAAAACCTGTTAATACCTGCAGAAATATTTAAGTATGTTATATTTTTTTTTCAGGGAATATAGAAGGCGCGAAAACGACTCTTCGACTCATAGGAAGAAGTGCAGACATAGACACGGAATTAAAAACAATGGTCAACGATCTAGAAAGCAGAAACAGAACTATTATTCAAAGTTGGAAAGACATTTTTACTGAGAAAATAAATAGAAAATCTTTGTACATTACAGGCACACTTTTTTTCTTACAATTCGGGTGCGGGGCCATGACAGTAGTATTTTATGCAACTAATATTTTTAAAGACTTGCATTCTTCCGTAGAGCCTCATATCGGCACGATAGCACTCGGTTTCGTTGAACTAGTTGGTGTTTTATGCACGCCATTTTTTATTGAGAAGTCTGGAAGGAAAGTTTTACTATTGATTTCAACGTCAATATGCGCAATAACTATGGTAAATTGATGGATATTATTTTGAAAACAATTTTAATTAAATCAATAGCAATCAATATTTAATTCTAAACGTTATTTTTAGGTTACTCTAGGAGGGTACTGTTATCTAGACTTCCTAAAGCAGGGTGCTGTGGCGCGATCTTTTGGATGGCTACCCCTAGTATTATTGATTATATTCTTACTTGGATATAATTCAGGTAAGCATCTGTTATACTGGATTTACTAGTAAATAAAAAATAGGTTAAATTTTACATTCTTGTCAGATTACCACAAATTAGAAACAGACGTCCATAACAATGAAAAAATGGACCGTGCAGGACTCGCGGACATCACAGGATTCAAATCCATAATCCATATCTTTGTCTTTTCCCTTTGTTTTGTGCGCGTCTTTTGCGGTAAATACCTATGTTCCACTATACAGGCTGATTCCGGGATCGTGAATCAAGAGAATAAAATATGATGAATCTAATGAAACACTTATTTATACTTCTACGGTTTTTACACATATCAATTAGTACAAACGGGACTTAATCACGTGTATGTATTATTTTAAAATTACCTTCGACGTTTCGAAGATGACATTTTCCCCGTGGTCCCGTAGAAAGACAGTCTTATCAATCTAAAAAATATTATGTTTTCTCAGCAGAATTAATAATTATGATGCATGCAAAGATGATACGTAAATTAAGACATTATTGCATGCAGCTTGGTCACCCTACCTACTCGATGTGACGTCTTGTTGCTTCCCAGATAGCTTGTATCAAAAGTCATGTTTACTATGTTTACTTAGGGCCCATTTACACATTGATTAGTGTTTGTGCATACATTTGTTACTAAACACAAGTAGCATATGTATGAACTTGCTCTAAAGTCTAATCAATGTGTAAATTATTGGAGGTTGCATATGCGTATGCTGGCTACAGAGTAATCAGTATTACGACATGTCTGACACCTGTTTAAATTAAGCATAGTAACGGCTTGTTTATATTGTTGTACTGTCACTTGCAATATACTATTCACCACGTAAACTAGTGTTCATACTATCTTCTTCCACTTACTCTGCTGTCAGAAAGGAGGTATCCTCAGAGAGAACGCAGACAAGTTGATCGGTACGGTTGCAATGTTATGTATGCCAAAGAGAGCAATCTTGACGGAGATCCTGTTACCATAGAGGAAGCGTTGGCGAGACCTGACAGCGAGTCATGGCAAAAAGCGGTAGATGATGAGCTTACGTCACTAAAGGAAAACCAGACCTGGACGTTAGTGGATCTACCTGCTGATAAGAAGCCAATCCAATGCAAATGGGTATTCAAGATCAAGAAAGATAGCGACGGCAAGGTAACGAAGTACAAGGCTAGACTCGTAGCAAAAGGGTTTACACAGGTATGTGGTGTAGATTATACGGAGACCTACTCTCCAGTAGTTAGGAGCTCTACTCTACGATTGTTGTTCTCGCTAGCTGCTGAATACGGTTGGTTTATTGACCAATGGGATGTAATGACTGCATTTTTGTACGGCAAGATTAAAGAGGATATTTACATGCTTCAACCGAAGGGAGCAGTCGCCAAAGTTCAAGAAACCAAGGCATGTAAGCTGCAGCGATCTTTGTATGGTTTGAAACAAGCATCGAATGCTTGGTTCAAAGAATTGGACAATGAAATGTTAAATTTAGGCTTTGTACAATCAAAAATAGAACCATGTTTGTATCAAAAATAGCTTAAAGTTAATAAGAAGTTAATTGTCGTGATTTACGTAGACGATTTGTTCATTTTTGGCAACTGTGAACAAGAAAAACAAAAATTGAAGTCGGGTTTACTTGATAAGTTTAAAGTGAAAGATTTAGGCGCGGCTAGACATGTTTTAGGCATGAGACTGAGACGCGATAAGGGCGTGATTCATCTTGATCAGGAGCAGTTTATTTTGGACTGTTTGAGTGACTTTAACATGACAGATGCTACGCCGGTGACTACGCCAAGTAGGAATGAAATTGGAGAGGTCGGCTAATTCGCACTGCCACCTACCATATCAAAATTTGATTGGTTGTCTAAATTATTTAGCCTGTAATACGCGACCAGACATAGCACACGCGGTAAGTGTACTTTCGCAATTTAATTCGTGCTACGATGAAATACACTTCAAGTGCGCGAAACGGGTCTTACGGTATTTAAAAGGTACGTCTAACCTGTGTCTTAATTTTCGAAAATCAGGTGATCTAGACTTACGCGGGCATGTAGACGCAGATTGGGGAGGCGCGCTTGATCGGAAAACTTTCACGGGTCTAATTTTCAAATTAGGGAAAAATATTGTTTCCTGGGAAAGGCGGAAACAAGCAACCGTCTCGTTGAGCTCTACGGAGAGCGAGTATATAGGGCTGAGCCAAGCTTCAAAGGAAGCGCTTTATTTGCGTAGTGTACTAACTAAGTGTATGTTGCGTAGCGTAGTGTAACAGTTTGACTGCTACACGGTAGATGAGACACTCAAGATTATATCAGACCTTTTGGCTGCTACTGATTTACCTGCCGTGTACATGGAAGCTATCGAGGTGTGTCTGAAATCTGGATATCTGATGTGGCATGGAGACTACTGCCTCCAGGTTGATGGGGTGGCCATGGGTTCACCAATAGCTCCCGTTACTGCCAATATTTTCATGGAGTGGCTAGAAGAGAAAGCTTTAAATAGCGCGCCAGTACCACCGAGATATTGGTGGCGATACGTGGATGACGTGTTTGCTATCGTCACAAGGGATGGCCTAGAGGGGTTCACGGAACATATCAACACTCTGCATCCAAAAGTCAAGTTCACGGTGGAGGAGGAGAGGAATGGGAAATTGCCGTTTTTGGATGTCTTAGTCATGCGGAATCCCGGTGGACGTTTAGAAACTACAGTTTACCGGAAGCCGACGCATACGGACCGTTATCTTAGGGCTGATTCACATCATCATCCATCTCATTTATCTTCGGTGCCAAGAACTCTGATTAACCGGGCTCTGAGCTTATGTGATCCGCGGTATGTCGACCGAGAGCTTGCTCACGTAAGGCGGGTGCTGGAGAGCAACGGTTACAACTGGAGGCAGAGTAATCGGGTTGCTAGTGCATCGGCGAGTCCTAGGCCTGTTCAAGTGGAAAGGTTGCCCGTATACCTGCCTTATGTTAAGGGTGTGACGGATAAAATCGGACACTTGTTACGCCGAAGATATTGCATCAAGACGATTTTCCGCCCACAAACGCAGCTCAGACAGTGGATGCGTTCGCCGAAGGATAAGGAGCCCTTGAATGTTCCTGGGGTTTACATGATCCCTTGCTCCTGTGGGAAGAGTTACATTGGAGAGACTGGCCGGAACATCGTTACGAGGCTCTCTGAACACATACGTAGTATGAAAAACCGGGATGGGCAGGGTTCCGCTGTGACGGACCACATATTGGATTCGGATTCGACGCATTATATTAGGTTTGATAAGGTAACCGTACTGGCAAGGGAAAAGTTCCTCGTTCAGCGAAAAATACGGGAAGCAATAGAAATAAGTCGTCATTCGAATTTCAATCGGGATGGTGGTTGGTCATTGCCCGCTAGTTGGAAAACGGTTTTCAATACTACGTCGGTGGGCAGTGTGGACGTGCCTTTAGCAAGTGACGTCGTTAGTGTAGTGTGCAAACATTTCGGCAATAGTGAAGAAGTGAACGAGGGTAGATCTGCCACAACACCGCCGCCGCCGCCGCCGCCTCCCACCGCCAGCAGCAGGGCACACCGCGCGCAGGCGCGTAGTAGCCGTCGCGCTGCCGTCGCGGAAGGCAGCTCGTGAAAATGGTCATCGTAAATTGACCGAAACATGTCGAGCAAAAATCGACTTAAATTACGTGAGTAACCCGTTATAAATATTTTTAATAGTTTGACTGCTGTAGATAGTAAACCTGTAGTCATTTTTAATGACAATCAGTCGGCACATAAAATCGCAGCCAACAAAATGATGCATAATAGGACAAAGCACATTGACATTAAGTATCATTTTATTCGGGAGTGTGTACTAGCTAATAAAGTAGAGATTAGGTACATGTCAACTGATAAAATGATGGCGGACATTCTAACTAAATGTGTTTCTGGCCCTAGATTAAAAGATTTTTTAAAGGATTTATCCATGTCAAATTATCCTATTAAGAGGGCGGATTAGTTAGATGTTTATAATGTTTTATGTTTTTAGGTGTTTTGTGTATGTAGGTAATAGAATAATTTTCTAGTTTTTCCTTTATTATGCATATTTTAATTTGTTGGATGATTTCTGTTTTTGTGTTTACTTATGTACAGTCAGACACAAAAGTTTTACAGATTAAGTTAATTTTATGTACCGAGTACTGACATGTACAAAAGTGTTAGAGCACTACGTAATAGATTAAGGGGGCGTATTGGAGGTTGCATATGCGTATGCTGGCTATAGAGTAATCAGTATTACGACATGTCTGACACCTGTTTAAATTAAGCATAGTAACGGCTTGTTTATATTGTTGTACTGTCACTTGCAATATACTATTCACCACGTAAACTAATGTTCATACTATCTTCTTCCACTTACTCTGCTGTAAGCCCCAAATCTTCTTTTATAAATGGGGCCTTAGAATAGGATTAATTTTACTTGACAAATAAGAAAAATAAAATGTATTCTGTATTGATACACATTTAGTATGATCAGTTACAAAGTCAGAAAATGTGGTTCTGGATCCCGACTCAGAAATAATTCTGTATAAAAAAGTTGGTACATTATTATTTTTTATTACAAATGTGTCAGATTAGTTATTAATTAACAGCCATAATAAAATCGAAAATGAGTTCATGTCTCTTTTTCAGGCCTCAGCATTGTTCCTGTTACAATTTTGGGCGAAGTATTCACCCCGACCGTTCGTAGCACCGGCTCCTGTTTCGCCTTCACTTTGGGTCTCTTTTCATGCTTTGCTACTAACATAACATATGGCTACATGAATAGCCTCGGTAGTTATGTAACTTTTTGGATTTTAGGTTTTGTTAACATAATCGCATTTATATTCGTTGCTGCTTTTGTGCCGGAAACTAAGGGTAAAAGTCTCACGGAGATTCAAGATATGTTAGCAACTTAGTAGTTTCACTGCATTTTTTGTTAATAAGCAAGTATGGTTTGTCACTTAAATAAAAATTTTATATTGTGAGTATTATTCATAAACTACTTTCAACAAAAAATAAGATCATGATAAAAACACTGTGATACACCGATATGTAATAATGAACGGGATACACAATCAGCCCAAAAAATGGCCCCACAATAGTGCCGTAAGAAGGACTCGTACAGCAGTTTCTCTAACAGTCTTATTACAGTACCAGCCTTTTCCCGCGGCTTCGCCCGCGTACTATAAGTACTCAAGAAGGATACGATACCCATGTTGATTTTCAGACTTTGTGACCACATTTGCCCGTTTTAGGGGTAGAATTTTCAAAAAACCTGAAACACGTGTTAATTCATTTATCGTTAGGAATACTCCTGTGAAGTTTCGAATAAAATAGTCTAACAAATCTTGATTCGCCATACAAACTTTGAACCCCCATTTTACCCCCTAAGGGGGTGAATTTTGAAAAATCCTTTCTTACTGCATCCCTAGACCTTATAAGGAACCTACGTACCAAATTTGGAATCTCTAGAACCAGCGGTTTGGGCTGTGCGTTGATATGTCAGTCAGTCAGTCAGTCAGTCAGTCAGTCAGTCAGTTTCTTCATTTATATATTTAGATAACACTGGCAGGTTACACATTTTCACAAGCCATATTTTCGCTATATCTTGTTTGAGATTCTAACTCAATGTTTTTATATCACAGTTGATACTGCTAGATAGTAGGTACACTGCGATCATTTTTAGTTTACGATTGACACATGATTTTTATACATTTGATTTTCTACCTTGTTGTCCTGATCATAAAGTCAATATTACAAGCATGACACTATTTGGTGCCGTGTTTTAAATATCGACTTTATTTTGTTCGCGATAAGGTAAAATTTCAAAAGGATAAAAACTCTCTGTCAAGTTTTAACTAGCTTTAATCAAAATGTACCTATTTCAATTCTATAAATAGCATTAAAACTACCTATTCAATGAGTTGTACTTATGTAGGGTGTAGGTAATAGAAGATGTCCAATACATCAACATATTTCTCTACAAGCCCAGTCCAGGGCGCTCAACGACTTATTGGCCTGAAACACAGTACATCAGCTTTTCGTGGCAGCTTCCGAGACGCTGCGATGAAGTATTGGAATAATCTGCCACCACCGCTTAGAAACCGTACGTAGAAGGACGCTAACTCCTTCAAAAAGATGATTAAAAAGTATTTAATCGACCTACAAACTACAAACACATGAGCTGATGTTTCGTTGTCTACTGTGCTGGTTAGTTCTAGATATTAAGTTCACTTCATATTAACGCGCGTGCTTATTGTGTTTTTAATTAACCTGCATTGCGACCTCTCTATTCAATTGTTCATTTTTGGTTGTTAGCTTTAGCTCCTCATGGTTGCCCTAAAAACCAGCGCCATAGCTAAGATTTTTAGCTATCGGCATATGCTGAGCGGTATCTTTTTTGGTGCTTTGTACTTTAGGATTAAGATGTAAATAGATTAAGTTTTTTTTTGTACCACCAAATAAAATTCCTATTCTATGTATTATATTCCTATTCTACATATCACTACTAAATACTTATTATTAGTTTTTGGCAGCTAAGGTACTAAATACAATGCAACTAAGTTTGATACGAAATGTGGTGTATTCAAAGAACGCATAGAATCGAATTCATATCGTAAATAGAGAGACAATTTCCAAGAGAACGTTTCAACAAAATATAACCTTACTTCTGACCACAACTCAAATCCCGTAATTGTATTACTATGTTAGCGATAGCAGTCGCAATCAGGCGTGTATACAACTATTTTATATACGTTAAACTCGACTCGAGGCAGCATATAGTAAGCACTTGGAGGTTGTCCAGCGAAATTGTAGCCATCTTTAAGGTACAAGCGAGTATCGTTTATGATTTTTTTTCCTTTTAATTTTAAAATATAGACTTTACAAAATTACTCAACGTACTGAAAACAACTACTGACAAAGGGCTAGTCACTTTTTTAATGCAGCATTTTAAATCAATAGTATTTTATGCATTCGTGGCATAATGAATAGCTTTTCAGTCGAGTACCGGGTAGGTACGTTTAAGATACGAAATTGAAAAACTCAATTATTTCACTATTGTATAAGTACAATATATTTTCTACCAGTGCTCAAATTTTATGGTTTGGCATATTCGACTCTGCGCGACTAAGCACTAGGCCCTGGTTCAGTTCCAATGATCAATTCATTTCAGTTGTCTCGAGCGTTTTATAATCAAAGATTTTCAGGTAAGTGAGAAACTCCAAAGAAATGTTGTGTATGTATTTCGGTCTACATAGGCTTGGTATAGTAGACTACACATGATCCTTAGGCGGTCGTCACACTGCTCCGCATCTCGCAGCGACGTCCGTTGATGCGTTTTTTAACTTTGTATGTAGAATCTTGATTTTGTATAGAAAAATCGCATGGTAGGACACACTGGCTCCGCCTCGACGCGCGGAGAAGCGAGACGCACGACGACTCGTGCGCTCGGACGGAGACGCGGTGCGTGCCGCAGGGTATGTCACACCGAGCTCCGCAGTGCCGTACGGATTTTAGTGCAAGAAAGGACGTAGGCGCAATGGATATCGACGTCTATAAGTTTATTTTTGAAATTGAAAGTCGTTCGTTTAATTATAATCTAGGAATTCTTATAAAAGTATAATTGAAGATTGAAGTAGTAGCTTTTCTTCCGCTGTAATAGAACGTCGAAAATTTGTGGCCGCGCCAGTAATAATCACTCCAATTTTGCTTAGGCGGTCGTCACACTGCTCCGCATCTCGCAGCGACGTCCGTTGATGCGTTTTTTAACTTTGTATGTAGAATCTTGATTTTGTATAGAAAAATCGCATGGTACGACACACTGGCTCCGCCTTGACGCGCGGAGGAGCGAGACGCACGACGACTCGTGTGCTCGGACGGAGACGGGGTGCATGCCGCAGGGTATGTCACACCGAGCTCTGCAGTGCCGTACGGATTTTAGTGCAAGAAAGGACGTGGGTGCAATGGATATCGGCGTCTATAAGTTTATTTTTGAAATTGAAAGTCGTTCGTTTAATCATAATCTAGGAATTCTTATAAAAGTATAATTGAAGATTGAAGTAGTAGCTTTTCTTCCGCTGTAATAGAACGTCGAAAATTTGTGTCCGCGCTAGTAATAATCACTCCAATTTCGCTTAGCAAATAATCAAATGACGCGGTTGACATACGGATGCAATTTAAAAAAAATTCATCGTGTTGCCTTAAATCTTGGTAATATCTAGCAAAAGATCCATTTATAAGTCTGGTTTGTAAATAGGGAAGTACCCAGTGTCTTCTGCGTTTTATGACTCGAGTGTACAAAAACCAAACTGAAAGTATCACCGCAGCGTTCTGAATAAGTACCGTGTCCATTTTATCGGCAAATAGGAACTACTTTCACCTTAACGTTCGAATGTGAAATGAACGCGAAACGGAAGTAACGCGGGACGTCGCGCATCGCAGCTCCGGACGGAGATACGGAGAAAACTCGGACGTTGGTGCGTTGTCTCCGCATGCGAGTCCGTTGCTCCGCGTCTCGCAACGAGACGCGGCGGTAGTGTGACAACCGCCTTAGCAAATAATCAAATGACGCGGTTGACATACGGGTGCAATTAAAAAAAAATTCTTCGTGTTGCTTTAGGCGGTCGTCACACTGCTCCGCATCTCGCAGCGACGTCCGTTGATGCGTTTTTTAACTTTGTATGTAGAATCTTGATTTTGTATAGAAAAATCGCATGGTACGACACACTGGCTCCGCCACGACGCGCGGAGGAGCGAGACGCACGACGACTCGTGCGCTCGGACGGAGACGCGGTGCGTGCCGCAGGGTATGTCACACCCAGCTCCGCAGTGCCGTACGGATTTTAGTGCAAGAAAGGACGTAGGCGCAATTACGAAATTGAAAGTCGTTCGTTTAATCATAATCTAGGAATTCTTATAAAAGTATAATTGAAGATTGAAGTAGTAGCTTTTCTTCTGTTGTAATAGAACGTCGAAAATTTGTGTCCGCGCCAGTAATAATCACTCAAATTTTGCTTAGCAAATAATCAAATGACGCGGTTGACATACGGGTGCAATTTAAAAAAAATTCTTCGTGTTGCCTTAAATCTTGGTAATAACTAGCAAAAGATCCATTTATAGGTCTGGTTTGTAAATAGGGAAGTACCCAGTGTCTTCTGCGTTTTATGACTCGATTGTACAAAAACCAAACTGAAAGTGTCACCGCAGGGTTCTAAATAAGTACCGTGTCCATTTTATCGACAAATAGGAACTATTTTCACCTTAACGTTTGAATGTGAAATGAACGCGAGACGGAAGTAACGCGGGACGTCGCGCATCGCAGCTCCGGACGGAGATGCGGAGAAAACTCGAACGTTGGTGCGCTGTCTCCGCATGCGAGTCCGTTGCTCCGCGCAGTGTTGGCCGAACGTTAGTGTAATTGAAAATCCCATCAAAAACATAAATGTGAAAGGCTGCCAAGTTCGATACTATGGGAATGCTTCGCCTATAAAAGAAGTGAGATCTGAATAAGTACCAAATTCCATAAAAATACCTCAAATCATAAATAGTTATAGGAATGCACACTTGATTTCCAGCAGTTTTTAAGGTACATTTTGAATAAGTATCACGTTACATAGAAATACCTAAAATTATAATAGTCAGAGAAACGCACACCGGTGTTTTTAGCAGTTTCCTGATAACATTTATTATTTTCAGTACTTTTTAATGATGTTACTTGGCAAGTTTTCACACACCACACACCTTTTCAATGCAATGAATCGACACCTTTGCAATGCGTCAAGTATATAATTTTCTATTAAAACTTGCCAAGTTACATCATTAAAAAGTACTGAAAATAATAAATGTTATCAGGAAACTGCTAAAAAAACCGGTGTGCGTTTCTCTGACTATTATAATTTTAGGTATTTCTATGTAACGTGATACTTATTCAAAATGTACCTTAAAAACTGCTGGAAATCAAGTGTGCATTCCTATAACTATTTATGATTTGAGGTATTTTTATGGAACTTGGTACTTATTCAGATCTCACTTCTTTTATAGGCGAAGCATTCCCATAGTATCGAACTTGGCAGCCTTTCACATTTATGTTTTTGATGGGATTTCATTTATTTTTGTTAGGTGTAGGTTCTTTATTATTTTTTTATCACGGACGGCGCGAGCGCGGCGGACGAGTGTAGGCAGCGACGGAGGGTGCGCGAGGCGGGGAACGGAATTTTTATCTAGTATCACTATACATACATATATCGGGATTTCGGGATCTATCGGGCATCGCGAGTACCTATAATCTATGATAAATCCTATTTTACAATTTATTTATAGGTGATTTTTACAAATAAACTGGCTCCCTACACCTATAAAATGTACCTACTTACATATAATTACATACATCAATAACGTACTTTATACTGTTTGTAAGTACGCTACCTACATAGATAATTAATAACTTGGTAATACTCGTACCTACCTACCAGTAGGTATTATAATTGGTGGCCTATTATGTAGCCCTAGAAGTAGACCATCCCATCTCATCCCGTGGCGTATCGGAGGGTGAGATGGGCAGTAGTATATATAATTCCATCTTAGAGTATATATGATTTCCATGTTCTTGAATCTGCGATTTTATTAGTTGTAAAATTAGAAATTATTTAGACTATGCGAGAAAAAATAGTCTTTTCATTTTTGTTTGACTGATTTAGCGCACCTAGTGTACCTAGCAGTGTTGGCCGAACGTTAGTGTGATTGAAAATTAAAAATTGAAGATTGAAACACGTTAGTTAAAATTGAACACTTTTAGTTTAGTGCAAATTGATTTCAATTAGAATTGAAATTAAGTGTAACTAACGTGTTAATCCTTTGCGAATAACTAATAATTGAAGATATTTAATTTTTAGTCTTTCTCAAAAATTTAAACATTAATTTAATTTTTAGTGTAGATTGAATTGGTAATTGACATTAATAATTTACCTAACTAAACGCGAATTTAGGTTAAGCTACGAGGTTTTGATTACTTTTACTTTTACTTTTACCTTGACCTTGACCTTAACCTTGACTTTCACTTTCACTTTCACTTTTACTTTCACTTTCTTTAACTTTCACTTTTACTTTCACTTTCACTTTGACTTTTACTTTGACTTTCACTTTGAGCATCACTTTCAATTTGACTTTCACTTCCACTTTGACTTTCACTTTCACTTTGACATTCACTTTGACTTTCACTTTGACTTTCACTTTGACTTTCACTTTGACTTTGATTTTGACTTTCACTTTGACTTTCACTTTGACTTTCACTTTGACTTTCACTTTGACTTTCACTTTGACTTTCACTTTGACTTTCACTTTGACTTTAACTTTCACTTTGACTTTGACTTTGACTTTCACTTTGACTTTGACTTTCACTTTCACTTTGACTTTCACTTTGACTTTCACTTTGACTTTCACTTTGACTTTCACTTTGACTTTCACTTTGACTTTTACCTTTGACTTTCACTTTCACTTTGACTTTCACTTTGATTTTCACTTTGACTTTCACTTTGACTTTCACTTTGACATTCACTTTGACTTTCACTTTGACTTTCACTTTGACTTTAACTTTCACTTTGACTTTGACTTTGACTTTCACTTTCACTTTCACTTTGACTTTGACTTTGAATTTGACTTTGACTTTGACTTTGACTTTGACTTTGACTTTGACTTTCACACAAAGAAAGTAAAAGTAAAAAGAAGCTTCAGATTTTGATACCGGTACCATCTGCTCATCAGTACAAGTCGAATGAGCCCAAACAGCATGAGTCTATGATGCGCCAAACCCGAGATCCAGTAGGAATCCCCAGGGTCCAGCATGAGCTCCAGATTTTGATACCGGTACCATCTGCTCATCTGTACAAGTCGAATGAGCCCAAACAGCAAGAGTCTATGATGCGCCAAACCCGAGATCCAGTAGGGATCCCCAGGGTCCAGCATGAGCTCCAGATTTTGATACCGGTACCATCTGCTCATCAGTACAAGTCGAATGAGCCCAAACAGCATGAGTCTATGATGCGCCAAACCCGAGATCCAGTAGGGATCCCCAGGGTCCAGCATGAGATCCAGATTTTGATACCGGTACCATCTGCTCATCAGTACAAGTCGAATGAGCCCAAACAGCATGAGTCTATGATGCGCCAAACCAGAGATCCAGTAGGTAGCCCTAGGGTCCAGCATGAGCTCCATCTTGTGATATTGGTCCCGACTTCCGAACCCGAGATGCAGTTTTAAAATTAATTATTAGTGTAAGACAGGATTAATTACACTAACGTTAATCTAATTAACTGTAATTCTTATTAAATTTTCGAGACGTTAGTGTAACTAATAGGTTAATTCTAATTGACAGTTAGTGTAATTGACGACGTCACAAAATCAATGCGAACTAACGTTAGTAAACATTTATGTTAGTGTAATTGATTAGTTACGAAATTAATCTTCAATCTTATTGATCAATTTTCAATTCTAATTGAAATTATCGGCCAACACTGGTACCTAGTGACCTGCTTTGCACGTCGTAAATCGTGGGTTCGGTTCCCGCAACAGACACACACAGAGTGGTGAACAATTTTATTGTTCTTGTCTTTAAGACAAACATGTATTGTGTTAAATTGGTATGTATCTAAATTTAAATAAGTCTTATCTCATTTCCACTCCATACCTACTTATAGTAGAACAAAATTACACATTCGTTGTTTTCGAAACTGACTCACACTTGGCCGTTTTCAGATTTTTACTTTATTTTGACCTAAAGACAAACCTTCGAGCCAAATTTCAGTTCGGTACGACCATTGGAAGATATACCCATTTAGTTCATTATGACTTCACAGTAGAACAAAGTTACACCTTCGCTATTTTTAAAACTGACTCACACTTGGCCGTTTTTAGATTTTTCCCTTTACTTTGACCTTAAGACCTATCTCCATGCCAAATTTCAAGTCAGTACGACCATTGGAAGTGGTCTAGGTTTTTGATGAGTCAGTGAATCAGTGAGTGAGTCAGTGAGTGAGTGTATAGTAAAAATAGCGATTTTCTGACGTCAATATCTCAAGAACTGCTATCGGTAGAATAATGAAATTTTGTATTCTAGACAATTAAGGGGATGTCAACAGACACTCGAAATTTCATATGCGTAGATAAAATATGTTTTGAGTTATAGGGTGGTCGAAATTGGCCCGAAATGGTTCGTGTAATATAACCCACGGCCGGTATGTCACTTTTTTTTGCTCGAACTTGGCGGACACACTGCCGTGTGTCTAGATTAAAAATTGAAGATTGAAACACGTTAGTTAAAATTGAACACTAATAGTTTAGTGCAAATTAATTTCAATTAGAATTGAAATTAATTGTAACTAACGTGTTAATCCTTTGCGAATAACTAATAATTGAAGATATTTAATTTTTAGTCTTTCTCAAAAATTGAAACATTAATTTAATTTTTAGTGTAGATTGAATTGGTAATTGACATTAATAATTTACCTAACTAAACGCGAATTTAGGTTAAGCTACGAGGTTTTGATTTTTGTTTCGATTTTGACTCTGGACTCGGGGGCTTGTATTAATAAGCAATGGGACCGGTATCCTAAGATGGAAGTCATGCTGGACCCTGGGGATCCCTACTGGATCTCGGGTTTGGTGCATCATAGACTCATGCTGTTTGGGCTCATTCGACTTGTACTGATGAGCAGATGGTACCGGGATCAAAATCTGGAGCTCATACTGGACCCTGGGGATCCCTACTGGATCTCGGGTTTGGCGCATCATAGACTCATGCTGTTTGGGCTCATTCGACTTGTACTGATGAGCAGATGGTACCGGGATCAAAATCTGGAGCTCATGCTGGACCCTGGGGATCCCTACTGGATCTCGGGTTTGGCGCATCATAGACTCATGCTGTTTGGGCTCATTCGACTTGTACTGATGAGCAGATGGTACCGGGATCAAAATCTGGAGCTCATGCTGGACCCTGGGGATCCCTACTGGATCTCGGGTTTGGCGCATCATAGACTCATGCTGTTTGGGCTCATTCCACATGTACTGATGAGCAGATGGTACCGGTATCAAAATATGGAGCTCCTTTTAACTTTTACTTTCTTAGTAAAAGTCAAAGTGAAAGTGAAAGTGAAAGTGAAAGTGAAAGTGAAAGAGAAAGTGAAAGTCAAAGTCAAAGCGAAAGTCAACGTGAAAGTGAAAGTGAAAGGGAAAGTGAAAGTGAAAGTCAAAGTCAAAGTCAAAGTCAAAGTCAAAGTGAAAGTGAAAGTGACAGTCAAAGTGAAAGTGAAAGTGAAAGTGAAAGTCAAAGACTTTGACTTTGACTTTGACTTTGACTTTGACTTTGACTGACTTTGACTTTGACTTTGACTTTGACTTTGACTTTGACTTTCACTCTCACTCTCACTCGCACTCTCACTCTCACTTTCACTTTTACTTTCACTTTCACTTTCACTTTGACTTTGACCTTGAATTTGACTTTGACTTTCACTTTCACTTTCACTTTCACTTTCACTTTCACTTTCACTTTGACTGTCACTTTCACTTTCACTTTGACTTTGACTTTCACTTTCACTTTCACTTTCACTTTCACTTTCACTTTCACTTTCACGTTGACTTTCACTTTGACTTTGACTTTCACTTTCTCTTTCACTTTCACTTTCACTTTCACTTTGACTTTTACTAAGAAAGTAAAAGTTAAAAGGAGCTCCAGATTTTGATACCGGTACCATCTGCTCATCAGTACAAGTCGAATGAGCCCAAACAGCATGAGTCTATGATGCGCCAAACCCGAGATCCAGTAGGGATCCCCAGGGTCCAGCATGAGCTCCAGATTTTGATACCGGTACCATCTGCTCATCAGTACAAGTCGAATGAGCCCAACAGCATGAGTCTATGATGCGCCAAACCCGAGATCCAGTAGGGATCCCCAGGGTCCAGCATGACCTCCAGATTTTGATACCGGTACCATCTGCTCATCAGTACAAGTCGAATGAGCCCAAACAGCATGAGTCTATGATGCGCCAAACCCGAGATCCAGTAGGGATCCCCAGGGTCCAGCATTGGCTCCAGATTTTGATACTGGTACCCTCTGCTCATCAGTACAAGTCGAATGAGCCCAAACAGCATGAGTCTATGATGCGCCAAACCCGAGATCCAGTAGGGATCCCCAGGGTCCAGCATGAGCTCCAGATTTTGATACCGGTACCATCTGCTCATCAGTACAAGTCGAATGAGCCCAAACAGCATGAGTCTATGATGCGCCAAACCCGAGATCCAGTAGGTAGCCCTAGGGTCCAGCATGAGCTCCATCTTGTGATATTGGTCCCGACTTCCGAACCCGAGATGCAGTTTTAAAATTAATTATTAGTGTAAGACAGGATTAATTTAGTTACACTAACGTTAATCTAATTGACTGTAATTCTTATTAAATTTTCGAGACGTTAGTGTAACTAATAGGTTAATTCTAATTGACGGTTAGTGTAATTGACGACGTCACAAAATCAATGCGAACTAACGTTAGTAAAAATTGATGTTAGTGTAATTGATTAGTTACGGAATTAGTCTTCAATCTTATTGATCAATTTTCAATTCTAATTGAAATTAACGGCCAACACTGCCTCCGCGTCTCGCAACGAGACGCGGCGGCAGTGTGACAACCGCCTTATAAAAAAGGGGACGGCATGTATATTATTACAGACCAGAGAAGCAAGAACCTGTTGCTCTAACTAAAGTGTCTAGTAAACTAGTAGCTTACACTTGCCCAATGCACTGTGCATTGCAGTGATTACATTTTATTTCAATAATTCTCATAATTGTTTACCCCATCTTATTAGAATACGTTTGCACGAATGCTTAAATACGTGTAATCAAATTATTTTATAGCCATTCTATAAACCGAAATGACTATTGAAACGTAATGTCTACTTCGAGCTTCAAATTTAATAAGCACTCTTGCAATCGATGACTATTTAATAGAAAAAAATACAAATAATTATTATTAGGGTTCCGTAGCCAAAATGGCAAAAACATTTTGTGATTAACTCAATATTTTCAGAAATAATCGCTTCGAAAGTCAGAAAAATAGCGTGCCCCCCTGTCACTTTTGAACCGTAAGTCCAAAAATATGAAAAAACTTGAGAAGATGCGCGTTATCATAAAATTTCTACGAAAGTTGTTTTGAACATTATAGGTGTAGCCATTTTTGAGTTATTTCCAAAAAAACTTCTTCCATAGGCATCAGATACGACCTTTTGGCACTAGTGTGGTTCTTATTACATTGAAGCTACGGAACCCTCCATTATGCGTGGTCGGACATGCACTTTGTCGGTTTTTATTTTGTTTTTTACACTTATTTAGCTTGACCTTGTATTTCTGGACCCGGGGTATGTCCTTAAACTACGTCCGGACCTGGGTATGTCCTTAAACTACGCCAAAAAGAGAGGTATGGGCACTGCGAATGGCATCTCGCTAAGTGTGGTAGGGCACGTTCAGCGAATGTCATCGCTCAAATCTGGAGCAGAGCCCGACTGGGGAAGTACCTCCACCTTACAGAAAACCACAGCCAAATAGCACTAGACCCTACTCATAGTGTTGTGTTCCTGCTGGTGAGTAAGGTTGCCAAAGAGCTCAAAGAGGACCCAGTGTGTTGACGATGAGGGACCTTCTTGTTCCTTTAGTCGTCAACACAGTGAATCCTCCTTTTTGTAAAGGGTCGGCAACGCGCATGTGACTCCTTTGGAGTTGCAGGCGTCCATAGGTTACGGTAGCTGCTTACCATCAGGCGGGCCGTATGCTTGTTTGCCACCGTCGTGGTATAAAAAAAAAAAAAAAAAAAATATTCATGTGCTTCAAAACATGTAAGTTAAATTTCAAACACTTCCCGGCGTCTGATTGATCTGAAATTTGGTATGCTTCCTGTAGGAAGCATACCACATAGCATGCCATGTAGACATGCTATCTAGGTACAGGCAGCAATAAAAGTGTGTATTTTTATAAGTTACTTGTTTCTTCCTTAGTCAATACATCTCTGATGTTATAACTCGAGGGCTGGGTGGTCAAACCCGATAACTAGCAAAATGTGCATTTTGAGATAATCGAATTTGAAAGTTTAAAGGCCTGTATAGTTGGATGCTGTGGGAATTACTTCAAAAATGTGTTTATTATGAAAACTACCATTATTACTCTATGACTTGAAGACTAACAAACATCGTTAAAATCCACGATTTCTCTTTTATTTCAAAATTACTTTCAACAAGGAACAACTTATCGGGTTTTGATTTCAATAATATTACATCTTGTGGAGTTACAGGGTTTTATTGGAAGTTTCGAATTTGAAAGTTTAAGGGGCTGTAAATTTGGATGCTGAGGAAATTACTTTTAAAAGATGCTTAAAATAAAAACTACCATTATTACCTTATGACTTGAAGACTAACAGACATCCCTTAAATCCACAACTCCTCTTTTATTTAAAAATTACTTTCAACAGGAAACAACTTATCGGGTTTTGATTTAAATAATTTTACATTTTGCGGAGTTAAGAGAGTTTTATTCGAAGTTTTACTGCCAATTTTATCACAAAATAGTCTTAAAAATTTAATCGGATTCACAACTATCACAACAAGTTGGTTCTACCTCGTTCACAGATGCTAAACCACGAATCCAGGGATGAAATTCTTCTGGAATAATGCCTTTGTTACACATAGTTTCCAAGTCTTTTTTTTTGCTTTACTTATTGGTAAGTGATTGTCGTACAATGAATCAATGTCCGTCGGGTACTCATTACTGGCCACAGAAGGTGGATTAGAGCGTGCTCGTTTTCTTGTTTTCGGAGTATTGGTTGTAGGGGTTATATCCATAATCAGAAAGTCGTCAGTGAGATCATAGTTGAAAAAGATTTTGTATTTTTCTCCTTTTACATACTTCATCCTCTTAATTTTCAACCAACGCACCTGATCATTGTTGTCGTCTAAATGTTTAGGCTTGAGTAAATTGTCTGCCAATTTAGTCAAGTTTTTCATGTCTTTGTATTTAAATTCTTTCACTTTATAGTTTTCTATTAGATATTTTTTTCGTTGGCCATCATCAGTATTAATGTGTTTAATCTGTTTTCTTCTCGCTTGTTTGAATGTATTTTTCCAGTCCGATACGCTGTTAATAGAAACATTTTTAGATGCATTTTCTATGGCTGCGTGCATCGAGTCAACCTCCATGTAGGTATGTCCACTTTCTAAAAACTTTTGCTCGATGGTATCTAGATGCTCGTGATTTTGAACGGCCCAGAGAAGTAGCGCTGAAATGTTTCGTTTTCTGTTCTGACCTCCACACGTATCAGAAAAAATAGTTAAATTCTTTACGTGTTTTGGTATACATTCTGTTAGGTAGTAATATAGACATGTGCCTATTTCACAGCTTCCCTTTTTCCCATTAATTTCAGACCAGCATAGACAGTAAGCTATATTTGGCAATCTCGCTTCATAAATAGTAAAGTTATACAATACTAGCTTCCTCATGTAATACAAAAGACTTTCCCCGCTGGATGGTATTTGAAGAACAGCTTGTAGGTCGACAGTAATAGACATAAAAGTTGGGTCAGCGTTTGCTTGAGCCTTGTCTGATTCTTTTGCCTGAGAGCTAACATTTTTTCTGTTGATGTGTGCTTGGTATTCAGACTCCAAAAGCGCTTTTGCATCAGCGTTTGCTTTATTATACTTACAGCACACATTACATAAGTCTTTTCTTGGTTTGAAAAAACTTATATTGTATTCCTCGCAGAAAACAGTCCGGTACTTATACTCTGACAAGACTGTACGGTCCAACTCTTCGCATTTATCCATGTACAGTCTATACATATTACTAACAGACTTAACATCAACTGCAAGGTATTTTTTCTTACTATCTTTTCGACAATAGTGTGATTCCATTAACGGGAAAGACTCAATGTGGTCTCTGACAAACTGCAAATCCTCCTCTTTAGTCTTATTTGGAGGAACTTTTTTACCTCTCTGATCTTCTGCTGTGTAAAGTCCAAGATTGTCAGATTTTGTAACTGCATCGCTAACAACATCGACGGAAATGCAAAGAGTAGCAGTAAAAAACTTCTGGCAAACCTGAATCTTCTCAGAACCTTTAATGAAGAAACATTTTTTACTAAACGATCTTGCTTTCTTCTCAGATAATCTTTGCACTGTTCTAGTCTTTATTTCCTGTATTGATATGCATGAGAGTATGAAATTTTTTTTATGAATAAAGTCTAGACTGTGAAAGTGTCTGCATAACTTATTCCGTTCGTTTTCAGAAAACATGTCAGAACATTTAAATTTACAATTTTCGCAATTGACAGGTTTCGGTAATTTTGCTGGTTGAAATTTTCCTTTCGATATATTTCGTCCGTCGGCCTTTCTAGTTTTATTAATATTTTTCTTCCACTCTGATGGGTTAGCTTTCCTACGACGCTTTAAAGGTCTGACTGTTAGCCAAACTCTCTCTAAAATGTCTTGGAGAATTAAAAGTGCCATTTCTTCGTCAGGGTTGAGCACAGGATTATCATCATCATTATTAAAATTCCCTTCATCTGATTCAGAAGATGATACTGACTTGAGTGCGTTGCTGTTTTCTAGAACATCCGGTTCTACCCAATTTGGATCTAAATCAGAGTAGTCACTCCCAAACAAGGCTTCGTTTGTATTTTCATCATGAAGATTCTCTCCAACAGGTAGGGCAGCCGATTCTAATTCAAGAACATTGTCGTTTTCTAAGGAATTATTACTGCTGTTTTTCGTCAAATCCTGGTCTGACTCTCTAAATCTCTCCATAATTGGGGATATTGCTGGACTGGTTGAGGGACCTGTAATAAATAAATATATATATATATATATATATATATATATATATAAAACTAACCCAAAATCCAACTTTGTCAGAACGATTGCAAAACATGCACAGTTTTTAGTTTCATCAAAACGCTCTCTCTCTCTCTCTCTCTCTCACTCACTCACTCACACACACACACACACACACACACATACACGCACACATACCCCCACACACACACATACACACACACACACACACACACCGGGCAAAGGTACCGAAATGATTCTAAAATGCAGTTAAATTATTTAAATTAGTATGGTTATGTAAAAAATAGAAAAATGTAATAGTAAACACCAATCGTTTTAAATTTACGACATGTTATTAAACGAATTTTTGACTTTAAACCTTCGTGGTTCGTATGAGTTATCAGCACTTTTAAAAAAATACAATTAATATACAATTTAGCTCACGCTCCGCCTGCGTTCAATAGCAAATTTAGGAAGCAAGTGTGATGAAAAGTTAATTGATGTACAGTAGCTAGTTGATTTTCGTATAAAATAAAACTAGATAGGTACCTACTACTTATTCATAGCTACCTACAACGCGCGCCGCAAGCGAAATATACCTACCTACCGCTGCCGGGCTGAAGGTATTAGGCCAGGGCCATAACTAAATTACCCATTCGGCCTATGCCACGTGTTGTCGACAAAGCGGGAGTCGATCAGGCATTACCCGGCCCAGACTTGAATGTAAAATAAACGGGTCAGAAAACTTACCTGATGAAAATAAATCAGCCATGTGGACAAACTTTTCCATCTCGTTTACAATATTCATTTGATTTTCATCCAAGTCCGATGATGAGTTTCCATCTTTGTGTTCCCTTATTTGAGGTGAACCTAGAAAATGCAATAGCAACGAAAACGATAAAACGCCTTACCCTTGAAATAGAATGACAAAGCGTATTTATAGGGTTTTATGAAAAAATAGTTTAATGGCTTGGCTCTAGAGCTGAAACCCTATAACACGAGATGGTTTTTTATATCACAACATACACCTTGTATACATCACACGTCGTTCTAAATTCAAAAACGTTTACTCGAGTTATCGGGTTCGACCGCCAGGGCCTATTATTAGCGAGTAGGTAGGTATGGCACTTACTTGATTTAAAATCAGATTTAGACTTTACGTCCGCTTCCTTAATATGATCAGTAGAAGAAGTACTGGTCGTTATTGTACCTTTAAGCATAAAATATTACACAAATAAGAATAATTGACTACAAATATTAATCGTTATTGGGTTTTACTACGAAGACCTTGACATTCATAATTACTGTTAAAAAATGTACCTACTTTCGTGTAGAAAGCATTTTCCGATAAAAAAAAATAACGATCATGTTAAATAGATGCTAAGAGTTAATTAATAAATGTTAGTTCTTAAAACAAATAACGTATTATGAACAGTGATCGGAATAGGTAGTGCCATTTCGGGTGAATGACCTTAAACATTGTAGAGAACATGGATAAGACTTGAGATTCTTCGACTCGTATTTCTCACCGAAATTTTTCTTCAAAACGCAAAACTAAAAAAAAATACATATACATCATTCATTTAAAATTACTTTCGTTTAACAGTAACAATTAACAATAATACAATCATAAAATAAAACACGAAACATTAACATCATTATTTTAAATGAACATAATTAAATAATTACTTTCTTTGAAATTATAGTAGCAAACCATATTTTTTATCAATATTTTCTATTGTCAATCTATTTTTTTTTGACGTCCGATATCTAACTGAAACCACATTTTTCATACTTACGTTAGGCCCGCGGTTCTTTAAAACATTTTTTAAACCAAACACAAACTTTATAATTTTCATATCAAATCCCGGGGTTAAAAACTATATCCATACTAAGCTTACACACCGAAGTCCCGCGAAATGGCACTACCAATTCCGATCACTGATTATGAAAGAATACCTACACGTTTGCCATATACATTAAGGTTATAAAAACAAAAACAAATTCTTTACCTGATTTCGTGCCTCCGTGACGAGCTAAACTCACTAGTTTTCTTGATCGATAACTCATTTTCACTAATTTAACAACTTTCACTTGAGTATCATCACAATAAACTGTTTTAACGATTTTTATTTTATATTTTTTCAACGAATACAAAGTTCTGCGCGGGAGTGGCAAACCAAACTGACGACACGACGACGTTTCGGCTCCGGGCTCGAGTACGATAAGCCCAGTTATTGGGTTTTAACCTATAATTTTTGAGAGAGTGCTGCGATCTTACAAAAAGTGGAAAGAAGTTAAATTGCTTTAACTATGGCTTTGTATTTGTGTTTCAAAGGAGAAATCATATATTTATACTAAAATGGTTTTACTATTAAGAAAAGTGCAATACTTTTAAAAACTTTTTTCTATTAATATCTTATAAGTCAATATAACTGTTCTTACCAAATCATAAAATAATCAATGTGACCATGATAATTACATGCTAAATTCCTATACATGCAGCTATCCAGTTTTTCCATTGGACGTCTTACACAATGTGTTACTTATTGCTACTTCCATGATTTTAGCTTAAAAAACTATTGAACAAATTCCAGAGTTATTTGATTACTGCATTATCAAAAACGTAGAAGGAGTATTTAAATCATGAAATTGGTATTGACCACTAGAAAGAGCTTGAAAAGTACTGTATGAAACTGTGTTTAACTCAAATATGTAATTTTTTCGACTTATCGGGTTTGACCACCCAGCCCTCGAACTATATCATCTTTCAATTAAGTTCCTTTCAGTTTATATCTCTCCTCTTACTAGGTCCAAATAGTATTTACCTTTGTACCTAGTTTTATTGTTATATCTGAATTTTCTTTTCAAAAACTACATATTTTTTACACGAGGGTTTGTATTATTTAGTGAATTTAGTCTCGAATTAAGATCAAAGAGATTCATCAAAATAAAGCAATTTAGGAGGGACTCTTGTAATTCTTGTATTAAGCTGGGCGCTTATGAACTACGGGCATAGAGGTTGATTAGATTGGCGTCCAATACGTGCTCGCCCAATGTAAACGCGGCATTATCTTAAAAATGGAACCATTTTTTAAATCGAATATTAGGTAACTGATTTTAGATTGGAACGTTCCAATTCTGAAACTAAAAGAGCACTCTTTAAAACACCGTTTCTGTTTCGTAAACACTAGTATTTAAAAGCTGAACTTTGAAAATTTTAATGAAGACCAGGTGAATAGGTACTATCGGGTTCATAAGTGCATACCCAATTTATGAATGAAGTCATTGATAATTGGGTATGCAATTATGAACCTGATGGTGCAAAAAGTACAACAAGATAGTACTAAAAAAATATACATGGACCTATACATGTTTAACTTTCTGAGATAATTGAAAACTAATAAATAGTAATGCTTATTATAGGGCCCGCACTAAAGCAAGCTGCGATTAATACCTGTCAGACCTTCACATTTTTTGTCAGAAAATAGTACGTTTGATATAAGATGTATTGTAACGAGAGCTTCCCCCGCACCTTGCTTGAATGTTGGATCTGTAGTAAATGAATTAGTCGAATTCGTAGTATTTTTTTATCAACCATTTTACCTGCAAATTATAATGTGCAATTAAAATACAGGTCAGTAAGAATTTAAGGAATATGCTATTAAATAAATAATAAATATATTAAAAAATTAACGAGTTTGCATTATATACAGTCGTTTTAAATTCTAACTCGTCTTACGTAAGGGACCAAGTTATATGCAATTGTACAGTTTACACTGTTTAATAGAGCGCTGGTAGCTCGGCGGTAACACATCCGACTTTCAATCCGGAGGTCTCGGATCCAAGCCCCGGCTCGTACCACTGAGTTTTTCGGAACTTATGTACAGATTATCATTTGTTATTTACCAGTCGCTTTTCGGTGAAGGAAAACATCGTGAGGAAACCGGACCTAATCCCGATAAGGCCTAGTTTCCCCTCTGGATTGGACGGTCAGATGGCAGTCGCTTTCGTAATATATATTCATGGAATTAGGTTGTCAAGCGGACCCAAAGCCGGGACAAACGCTAGGAGGAAGAAGAGACAATTTACATTATTGTTATCATGATTCTCTACATGACGGCACTCAATTTAAAATTATGTGCCGTAGCAACCAAGACATTTCTTTCATATATATTCCGACCAACGACCCTTATGAATTCCCTAAATATTCCTTATTCCTGCTGCGACACGCTTCAACCGAGACATATGACCCGCCTTCATACGACTTCGCTGATTGTTTCCTAACAAATAAACTAAGAACAAACTCATTTAACTCGCATATTGTGTACGGCATCCATTGAGAATGAGATGAAGTCGTAATGTTGTTTGAAGTTTCTTTGCTATCGAAACAGGTCGAGTGGAATACGAAAAAAGTTTTCGTAACTTAGCTTCTTCTGGGTATAAATTAAGTGGAGTGCTCAGGTGATGTTCTTAATAGGTTCAATTGATCTTCAAAATTTTAGATTTGAATGTTATAATTACGTACCTAATAATGATCATCGTCATTGGCCACAGCATCGTTGCAGCGTCTAGGAGGTATTTTGAGGAGGTAGTCTATACTCTACATCGACTGCGATGGCTATATAAACCAATGGGCGATCGGCATTTCTTGCTTCTAAAAATGATAAGGTAAGAGAAAATAAATACAAAACTGGATAAATCCAAAAAAAAAAAGGCAAACAGACAGGCTGAGTCGTGCTATAATGATTTTTTATTACCTATTATGGCACCGAACCACAAAACCTATCTCACAGATCAAGTATTGAGCTAGATCCAGTACGTTTTCATACTTAGCATGTTTTTTTTGCAAAATACATCTCAATCATGTTCCTCCTCAAAGTATTATATCTGTTGCAACTCTCAAAATGCCTGTTTATTACGCCTTTATTAATTTAATAAATTCTGATCCAGTACTTTTCATTCTAGGTAGGTATGCATAATTAATTAGGCACGCTTGGTTTTCATACTATGAAGAACTAGCACTCTTAGTGATTGAACTGTTTTGTAACCAGAACAAAGTATTACGTTATTAAAAATTAACGAACCATTAACGTCAAAGGCGGTATATACATATCTTAAACTTCTCTGTGGTTGAGTTCTTGTAGAACTTTCTGACATCAAGTAACGAATAGCGAATGCAATAAGTTGCAGCAAAGAGTTACTTAGAAATTAATGTCAAGTTCGGTCCGGACATCCACAGTGGAAATTGGAATACATAGAAAATTCTACGCATGCCATTTGGCTGAATACGACATGAGTTTGGCTAATTGATACATGAGACGTAATCACCAGTTGTATTTGTTAAATATTTTTTACAATCCATTTTTATAATTGACGTAAAAATCAACGTTATTTTCTTGTATAAAATAACATTTTGAAGATTTTTTTGTCTATATTTGTCTAAAATAATTATATATACAAACGAGTTAAGTTAATTAAGAAAATTGCAACGCCTGTCAGATTAAAGTATTAAAAAGATATTAACAAGTAAGCAGAGCGTCAATATGGAAGCCTGTTTTTTGTGTTTACGAAAGCGCGAAGTTTGTAAAACTTTTAGTTTTTCCGAAGCTGTCCGCTGTGCGCGTGATTTATACGGAAACTTGGTTAACTCAAACCTATCTATAGCTTCTTGCCGAGTTATAAGGAAACAAATAAACAGCCTAGTCATTTGACTAAATGTTACACTAAATAGAATTCGATTCATGCTCTGTAAACGTTTTAATACCTAGGAAAATGAATACTGATAAACTTACTTTCATATTTTGTCCATAAAATAGTAAATATATAAGTACATGAAAATTCTTACGACCTAATGGGCCACGCATCTGGTTACCATCATTATTACCGCGCTTATTGTGTAATGTTATAAAATATATGCCTACACACTATAAAGGAATACACGCATTAAGAAGTGTTCTTTAATTACTTGTACCTATTATAAGTCTAGGGAATGTTTTTTTTATTTCAAACGTTCTTATAACATACTGCAGTAAAACACTTCTATAATTGCATTAACACGTTTAATTTTGAAGATAAAGTAAATTATTTAAAATTAGCAACAATAATCAGATTATTTAAAATTAGCAGTTCACGTAAAAATGACGATAACGGTATCTACATAAAGATATTTCACATTCAATAACTTCCTTAGTGGTTAGAATGTAATTAAATTACAATAATCAGAATATTTAAAATTAGCACTTCACATAAAAATGAAGATAACGGTATCTATATAAAGATATTTCACATTCAATAACTTCCTTAGTGGTTAGAATGTAATTAAATTACAATAATCAGAATATTTAATATTAGCACTTCACATAAAATTGAAGATAACGGTATCTATATAAAGATATTTCACATTCAATAACTTCCTTAGTGGTTAGAATGTAATTAAATTGCAATAATCAGAATATTTAATATTAGCACTTCACATAAAAATGACGACAACGGTATCTATATAAGGATATTTCACATTCAATAGTTACCTTAGTATCGTAAACGTCTACTTTCCGCACAAAAGGAAAATAAAAAAGAGGGAGTACTAGCAAAACTAGTAAGTACAAATAAAGACTCGGCTGGTAATTTGGCTGCGGGAAAATAATGGATTAATGAGGCGGGTGATATGGATGGTGACAGATGATTCGCTGGCTGAACATAGCCTAAATTCAAGAGCCAGGTCTTTGTACGCCCGTCAAATGAGGCAATTAGAATTTTGGGAATATTTTGGCAAAACAACAAAAAAAGCTATTATGGCACAAAAACACTGGATACAAAAAAAGGAATCGGATTTATAACGTTTAAAAAAAATGTAAATAAAATGATATTCTCGAAAGTCAAGAAATGGTCAAAACTGTAACTGAATTTAAATAGAGTTCGTGGGCAGGCGCCCCCTTTGGTTTAGGCGGACCCAACAGCTCGCTGAACCCTCTGTCTCACTTGGATAGCCACGCTGGATGCGGGCTCTAATTCTCCGACGACGGTGAAGAACCACGCGGAACACGCGGCGGTTGCAGATCGTCTCGCAAGTCCGGCACCCACAAGCGCCTTCCGGAGTCCTCCCGGCTCAGGCGGTCCCACTGGCGGCCTTGGCAGGCGCTACCCGAACCCTCAGACACGGCCGAAGGGGAGCACTGGGTATTGGAAAACCTACACCGACGGCCACCCTCTTCTAGAGAATTAAGCAACTGTGGTAAACACTTTCCGGGAAAAAAAAAAGGATTTGCACAGGACAATTTGCAAATAATTCCTGCGTTTTTCTTTAAAAATCTCTCCGTCGATCTGACACTTCCAATCAAAATCAACTTTCTCCTTTTTGACAATCTGGAATACCTCAAAAATTCATATTCAAAATTAGCGCGAATATTATCTTAATTTTATAACTGCCAGTCGTGTATCACAAAATGCGGACTGATATAAGCGCCATCTACCCGTAATGCCGTGAATCACCTCCTCCTTGTGTCGTGTTCCTCATTGCTGAGGGTCGTGGCCTCCATGAATCAATTTGCGGACAACCGCTTTCCACTTATTGCGGTCTTCGGCAGCATGTAGGGCATCGTGAACCTTTGTTTTTGTACCGTCACGTATCTGATCCGTCCAACGCATTGGGCTTTTTCCTCTCGGTCGCCTTCCCTGGACTTTACCCGTCACCATGAGCATTTCCAGGTTGTCATTTTTCTTCCTGGCTATGTGCCCGAAGAATTCACAAATCCTACGGAGACAAATCGTAGACAGCCTAACAGTGACTCCTACTTCTTTCAGGATTGACACATTTGTGCGGTGGGCTGTCCATGGTACTCTCAACAGCCGCCTCCAGCACCACATCTCGAATGCGTCAATCCGAGCTCTGTCAGCTTTTTTTAGGGTCCAGGTTTCCGCACCGTAGGTGAAGATCGAGAACACCAGAGTCTTTACCAGGTGGATCTTAGTTTTTAGAGATATTACCCGGTCTGACCAGATCTTGTTTAGACGGGTCATCGCACTCTTCGCCATCCCGATTCGCTTCCGTACATCCTGTTCGCATGATCCATTGTTGCATATGGTAGAACCCAGATACACAAAACTGTCCACATATTGGAGATTGAGTGTCCCATTAACTTCAAGCTGCTTTGTTCGATCTACTACCATGACTTTGGTTTTCGATTTGTTGATCGACAGGCCAAGTTCTCCACTCACTCGCTCTAGACGTTCCAGCAGTTCCGCCATCTCAGTTTCACTAGTAGCAACTAGAGTGGTATCATCAGCGTAGCGCAAGTTGGTAATTTTAACTCCCCCTATAGAGACTCCGCCGTCCCAGCCTTCGAGGGTACGTCGCATAATATATTCCCCGTAAGCGTTAAAAAGGATGGGAGACAGAATACAGCCTTGCCGCACTCCTTTACCAAACTTAAATGGTCTTGAAAGGGTTTGGTCCACCTTCACAACTCCACGGTTGGTGACGTACAGTGATCCGAGCAGAGCTATAAGATGTTGAGGTACGCCAAGCTCAGAAATGACGGTCCATAGGCTATTCCAGTTTACGCAATCAAAGGCCTTACTGTAGTCGATGAAACACATGATCAAAGGTGTGTTGAACTCGTAGGACTTTTCGACCAGTTGTCTAATATTTAGAATTTGCTCTCTGGTGCCCTTACCCTTCACGAAACCAGCTTGCTCAGGTGGAATTTGCCAATCCAAATAGTGGCGAATCCTGCTATTTATGATGTGCAAGAGAATTTTGCTTCCGTGAGATATCAGTGCTAGGGTTTGCCTAGGGGAGCCCTTTTTATGCAAGGGTAATATGATCGACTCGGCCCAGTCGTCCGGCCACTCCCCCTGCGTCCAAACGTAGTTGCAAATTCTGTGCAGAATGTGTACCCCATTCTCACCCATTGCCTTTAGAGCCTCAGCTGTGATCTGATCCGGGCCGGGAGCTTTCCTGCTTTTTAGCATGTTGATGGCCGCTACTACCTCTGAGTGCAAGATAGAAGGTTCAAAGTTACGGATGTCAAGACTATTCGTATCTTGCAAGTCAGCGGTGGTGTTCTGATATAGTTCCTCGCAGTATTCGCGCCATCTCTCCGCAACGCCGTCCAGATCATGTATAGGGTTGCCGTCCTTACCTTCAACGATCCAAGTTTTAGGCTTAAATTCTCTGCAGAGTATGCGGACTTTTTTGAATAGGTCATGCGTGTGGTACCTGATGGAGTGCTCCTCGATTTCCTTAGCTATGATTATTATGAAGGCATTTTTGTCACGACGACAGGATGCCTTGACTGACTTGCACAGCTTAGCGTACTCTTCTTTGACATGCCTATCTTGAAGACCTTTTACCTTGATAGCCTTTCTCTGTTCGATAAGTTCCCATGTGGGATCGGTTATTCACAGTCTTTTCCTGGGTATAGCTGGAGTAGCTTTCCTCATTTTGGCGATAGTGTCAAGGCCGTGGCGTATCTTAGATTTAAGGTAAAGCCACGTAGCGTTGGCATTGTCTGCGGTGACCGGGTCAGCGGACAGCTCAGACTCAACCATGCCACGAAGCTGAGCCTGCTCGATGGTATTCAAAGTTCTTGGTTTGACGGTCGGAATTCTCCTCGGGGCCTTTAAGCGAAGATTAAATTTAGCGACTAGGAGGTTGTGGTCTGAACCACACTCTGCGCCAGGATAGGTTTTAACATTGTGCACAGAAGATCGCCAGCGTTTGTCTATTAATATGTAATCAATTTGATTACGATATCGTGCTCCTGGAGACGTCCACGTGTACAAACGCCTGGGATGGTGCTGGAAAAAGGTATTCATGATACTTAGGTTCCTTTCTATACAGTAATCCAGAAGTCTTTGACCCCGCTCATTCCTAGCACCCAGCCCAAATTTGCCCACAGTAGCTCTCATGTGATCGTCATTTGAGGTGGTTCCAACTTTTGCATTCCAGTCGCCAAGGATGATAGTGGTGTTACGACTAGGTATTTCATTAAGAACCTGGGTCAGGTTCCCGTAAAAAGCGTTGATAACTTCGTCAGAGGCATTTCCGGTAGGGGCATATACTTGAATTATATTCAGCGTAGTAGGGCGAGTGTTCAACTTCAGAGTGATGATTCTGTCCGAGATAGGGTTATATCCAAGGACGTGGTTGTTTAATTTGGCTGGAATCAGTATTGCCACTCCACTCGTGCTTTTATCTTCGCAGCCAGAGAAGTAAAGAGTGCTCCCCATGGCCGTTCTGAAGTGTCCTTGACCTCTCATGTGGGTTTCACTTAAACCCAAGATAGAGATACGATGTCTCTCTGACTCCTTTTCCACGATGGTCAGCTTTCCCGCTTGCAAAAGTCCACGCACATTCCAAGTACCGATGCGGTGTTCGTCCTGGGTGGACAGTTTTCTTCTGCTAAGTTCGCCAGTAGTATTTCCTGCTGCCAAGGCCTGGTGCGGCACCTTGACAGAGGCTTCGGTAGCATATTTCACACCAGTCAGCCCGGGTACTGACTGGCGCCGAGGGTTAGTCGGGTCGTCCAACATACTAGCTTCTGATTGTGTGCGATGCATAGAGGCTTTCTTGGGAGATAGCTCATGGTGGGTTCCCACGTCCTTCCATGACAGTCTTTTCGAGGTGATTTAGTCCCTCGAGGCTTCTGAGGCCTTTATAATGATCGGGTTATTTCACCGCCGCCCAATGCTCGGCGTTGTCATTTTCCGGCCAGGTAGACGGCATCTGGCCAACCCTCCTCTTTTTTCATCCGGGCTTGGGACCGGCAACGGCAGAGTTAATCACAATGCACGCTTTTTATATATCAACCGCGACCTAGCCTTAGACCTTCCTTAGACACGGAAGTTCTAAAGAAAGTCGACAGATGTCGTACGATAAACGTAGCGTCATGCTACAGCATCTCCCTACCAAACAAAGAAACAAACAAACAACAACACAAGAAAACACAAGAAAACTAACCCCAAGCAACAAAAAAAACACAACTTAATGCTAAGGCCAAAAAAGGTACAACAAGAGAACCCTAAACGAATTCCAAAAAAACAAAACCAACCAGTTATTAACATTACCCCTAAAGACTAACCTAATAGATTAACAAGATGACAAAACGCCAACCAACGCGTCACGCGGTCCAAGACGTGACGGCCGGGATAGGACAGAAACTGCACCTGGCCACAGATCTTAATCCCTCACATCGAGTCATCAAATTATACAACCAGACTATCATAGACCGGAAAAGATAAACGAAGCCTTAAGCACCAACGGTAAAAAAAGTCAAATCTGGAAAAAGGAGCAAGGAAACGCTTAAACGAAAACAAAAAAACGATAAGATACGAATCAAGCAAGGATTACCGATAAGGGAAGGGCGGACTAAAGCGCATTTTAGAATTTTTAGAATACTGAACGGGCCGAAAGAAGAAACTATTTCAAGATATCTTTAATATGATAGGTACCGATGTGCTCGGAATCGGTATCAGACAGTACATATACCTGTGGAGACACCCGTCTAACCACACGGCACCGAACGAAACGTGGAGCGAATTTACCGCCTCGAAAAGGATCAGCGGAACCACGCTGGAAATTCCTACGCCAAACGATTTGGTCACCAACGATTCTTGGCGAAGAACGATTCGTGTTGAACTTGGCGGCCTTACGATGAAAGGCCAAAGCCATCGAATCAGAAACTTTATCGTACACCTCACGAAGCGTCTGAAGATTCGAAGCGCGTTCCATCCGGCTGTCCCACATCTTGGTCCACAACCTGATTCTCAACACGTTCACGAATCATTGACAACTCGCGGCCGTACATCAAAAAATTTGGTGTATAAGCAGTAGCCAAATTTATACAAGAATTCAAATAGAGAGCGACCCGGGGAAATGACCCGACCAACTGCGTTGGTCATTTTCAACTAAAATTGTCAAAGTAGTAATCACGACCTGGTTATATCTCTCCACAACATTCGCCTGTGGCGAATAATATGGGGTATAACACGGACCTGGAATATTATAGCTCGCCAGGAAATCCAGAAATTGACGACTATGAAAAACACATTGTCACAGAGAATGTTAGTGGGCAAAATAACCTCCGACTCTAATGCCATCGATATTGATCTCCCATTCACCAACTTTAACGGAACCAACCAAACGAATTTGGTAAAAACGTCAACCAAAGTCAAAATATAACGAAAACCACTACGGCTAACAGGTAATGGACCAATTAAGTCAATGGAAAGAAGATCCATTGGAGCAGCAACAGGACGAGGGAACAAACGAAGGCCACGAGGTTGTGAATTTGCAATTTTAAAAGACTTGCAGACCTGACATTCGGAAAGGAACCTGGTAACATCACGGTACATATTCGGCCAATAATATACATCACGAGCTTTTAAATACGTCTTCATAACACCAGGATGAACGTTGGGAAATCCATTATGAATTTCAGCAACCGCCTCTCTAGTCCTTGAAGCAGGAAGAACTATATACGCCACGGATTAGGTGCTAAAGGGTTTTCGATAGATACCCTGCGCATTAAGACACCATCCCGAAGAGCAAATGCTGTAAACATTTGAGAATTGTCTAAAACTCCCTGGTAAATACGTTCATACCAAGGATCTCCAGAAGGAGCCACGCCACGCGCAAATGAGATAAGCCCAACCTGAGCGCGGGACAAGGCGTCAGGAACAACATTAAGGACACCTTTTCTATGTTCAATCTCAAAGTTATATTGGGAAATCAAAGTTGCCCAACGAGCCAAGCGCCCGGTAGGATTATCAAGGGTGATCAACCATTTAAGAGCAATATGGCCAGTAATGATCTTAAACCTCATTCCATCGAGATACTCGCGGAAATGCTTTATGGAATCAACAGCAGCGAGAAGCTCATGTTCGGTTGTCCCGTATCCACGTTCAGCTTTAGTGAATAAACGAGAATAATAAGCAATTGGATGTTCAACGCCGTCCAACTCTTGAGCCAGGACCGAGCCTAAGCCAACCTGGCTAGCGTCACATTGAAGGATAAAAGGTTTCGAAAAATCCGGGCAAGCCATCAACGGAGCGCTCATCAAGGCATCCTTCAATTTAGAAAAAGCTTCACTAGCACTATCGTTCCAATCGATGGGATCACGTCCCTTTCTCTTACCGATAAGTGCCGTGAGAGGAGCAATAATCGAAGAAAAACCATCCACGAAACGGCGATAATACGAACACATACCAATGAAAGCACGTAGAGACTTGGCAGAAGAAGGGGTAGGGTAATCCCTAATAGCTTCTAATTTCTTCTGATCAGTTTGAAGACCACGCTCATTGACGATGTAGCCGAGATACTTCAATTCAGACTTACAAAACTCGCACTTATCTAAATTAACCGTAAGACCAGCTTCTTTCAACCTATCACGAACCTTGCGAACGATGGACCTCTCAGTGCGCCACTAATGCGTTTTTTGACGGACCAGAATTACAACTAGGACAATCGCGGGTGATTGCACCAACACGCTTACACTTGAAGCACACTGCCCCTGAACGTAAGGACAATTACGATAGTTGTGACCAGTTGCATCACACTTCATACACACAATAGAACTGGGTTGACCTACAACTTGAGCACTAATCGGTGCAATAGCCAAACGTGCTGGACGTGAACCTTGAAAGGCTTCAAAATTTTTCGCGACTTCTAACAAACCATCAATATCCCTAACCACGTTAGTTGCAAGACAAGGATGATATCTAGGATTCATTCCATATTTAATAATGTTAAACAGGTTGTCTTCGGAAACCGATGTATGAAGCTTTGCGTTTAGATTGCGCGCCTGAATAACAAAATCAACCACTGACTGGTTGTCCTTCTGTGATAAAGCGCGAAGTTGGCTCTCAAGCTTGAAATCAAAATCGGCTACGTCGAAGGTTTTAACGAATTCAGACTTTAATTCCGCGTAAGTAAGACCCGGATATCTGATTGCCCTAAAATGTTTCAAGGCACTATCTGACAACAATTCATGGAAACGTCTGACAACATATGAAGGATTGACGTTACGCGCCATACCTTCTTCCTCGATTCGAAAGAAAAATTCGCGAACACAAGTGTCCCCGGAAAAGTTCAAGTTCCATTTCGTAAGTGAATAATCTTTGAAAGAGGCGGGAGAAGTCCGGACATATGCATCACCTGGGGTCGTGGTTCAGAATCAAAAAACTGTTCTTCATCGTTTGCCATTGGATCTAAAATCCTCGGATCGTGCGAGTTTAAAGACGAGTGTACATGAGGCGTCTCAGCAATTGATCCTTCATTACTTAAGTGTGACATGGCGAAAAGTCGAATGTTGTCTTGCGTTGCAAGTTCAAACAAAAAATAAAGTTAATCGACCTCAAAATTAAAATCCGAAGTTCGAGTATATCAGTGGTCTAAACCAAGCGCTTAAGTCAAAGAAAGAAAATAACACTCGAAGTCTAAATGCTAAGTTAGAGTTCGAATTCAAAAAAAAAAAGTTCAGTTTCTGAAAAAAAACAAAACGCAAATCATACATTCTATGTCTGACTTACCTGCGAATTCCCTAACGTCTACGGGCTCTAACTACAGGACTCAAACTATTAAATAAGGTATTCGGGATATGTTACGGGTAATTGAGAAAAAGGCATAAGTAAAGGTCAACAGATAAATTCGTTTTTTTTAACATAAATAAAAGAAATATTTCAATATGACGGAATTCGGGTTAATGATGGGACGTAAGGAGGCAGCAGGCTGAAACAAACCAAAATTAAGGTTAATAGAACCGCGACCGATCTACGGTCACCGTCACACAAATCCAAAAAAAGTATTTAATTACAATTATTAAAAGTAAATCCAGAGTTCTTTACCTTATCGGGCGCCAATTTGCAGTAAAACACTTCTTTAATTGCATTAACACGTTTAATTTTGAAGATAAAGTAAATTATTTAAAATTAGCAACAATAATCAGATTATTTAAAATTAGCAGTTCACGTAAAAATGACGATAACGGTATCTATATAAAGATATTTCACATTCAATAACTTCCTTAGTGGTTAGAATGTAATTAAATTACAATAATCAGAATATTTAAAATTAGCACTTTACATAAAAATTAAGATAACGGTATCTATATAAAGATATTTCACATTCAATAACTTCCTTAGTGGTTAGAATGTAATTAAATTACAATAATCAGAATATTTAATATTAGCACTTCACATAAAATTGAAGATAACGGGATCTATATAAAGATATTTCACATTCAATAACTTCCTTAGTGGTTAGAATGTAATTAAATTGCAATAATCAGAATATTTAATATTAGCACTTCACATAAAAATGACGACAACGGTATCTATATAAAGATATTTCACATTCAATAGTTACCTTAGTATCGTAAACGTCTACTTTCCGCACAAAAGGAAAATAAAAAAGAGGGAGTACTAGCAAAACTAGTAAGTACAAATAAAGACTCGGCTGGTAATTTGGCTGCGGGAAAATAATGGATTAATGAGGCGGGTGATATGGATGGTGACAGATGATTCGCTGGCTGAACATAGCCTAAATTCAAGAGCCAGGTCATTGTACGCCCGTCAAATGAGGCAATTAGAATTTTGGGAATATTTTGGCAAAACAACAAAAAAGCTATTATGGCACAAAAACACTGGATACAAAAAAAAGGAATCGGATTTATAACGTTTAAAAAAAATGTAAATAAAATGATATTCTCGAAAGTCAGGAAATGGTCAAAACTGTAACTGAATTTAAATAGAGTTCGTAGGCAGGCGCCCCCTTTGGTTTAGGCGGACCCAACAGCTCGCTGAACCCTCTGTCTCACTTGGAGAGCCACGCTGGATGCGGGCTCTAATTCTCCGACGACGGTGAAGAACCACGCGGAACACGCGGCGGTTGCAGATCGTCTCGCAAGTCCGGCACCCACAAGCGCCTTCCGGAGTCCTCCCGGCTCAGGCGGTCCCACTGGCGGCCTCGGCAGGCGTTACCCGAACCCTCAGACACGGCCGAAGGGGAGCACCGGGTATTGGAAAACCTACACCGACGGCCACCCTCTTCTAGAGAATTAAGCAACTGTGGTAAACACTTTCCGGGAACAAAAAAAGGATTTGCACAGGACAATTTGCAAATAATTCCTGTGTTTTTCTTTAAAAATCTCTCCGTCGATCTGACACTTCCAATCAAAATCAACTTTGTCCTTTTTGACAATCTGGAATACCTCAAAAAATCATATTCAAAATTAGCGCGAATATTATCTCAATTTTATAACTGCCAGTCGTGTATCACAAAATGCGGACTGATATAAGCGCCATCTACCCGTAATGCCGTGAATCACAATGTACGCTTTTTATATATCAACCGCGACCTAGCCTTAGACCTTCCTTAGACACGGAAGTTCTAAAGAAAGTCGACAGATGTCGTACGATAAACGTAGCGTCATGCTACATTACCTATGAACCTCCTTCTTTATTTTTAACTTTTACTCACTCATGTCATGTCACACATGTCAACTACACTTGAAGTTTCCAAAGGAGATCGTCAATTCTAGGCCACCTGATATAAAACGTATACAGTTTGCACTTCAATGTCAATTAAATACTCATTTTATTACTGAAGTAGGCAAAATATTACAAAAAAATTAAACGGGAATTAGAAATACTAAATAAATAAACATTACTTATGTTGATCTTTCCGCGATTAAAATACAGCAAGACAAGTCGTTAACGTCCTTATGGCATTGACATAAAGTTTAACTTCACCTGGACTGAAACGGGTTTGGTTTTTGGTTTGACACTGTCAATGTCTACCGTTACATAATCTGCGTTTTGATACTGTTCGGTAATTTAGAACATTGTAATATTAAAATAATATCTAAGCCTACGAATACGGAAGTTTAAATTAGAAATCGACTGTATGAAAATGCCTAAAGATTGAAAATGCGTATTTATGCATTTTTGATCGGAGAGTGAATATAAAAAGTGGGTTTCATAATGGCATAATATCATGCTCCTTCGATAACGAAACGCATCTTTTTTTCAATTTTGCAATGTCAGATACTAGTGATATCGCACTTAACGGTGGTAAACCTTATCCCTTCGCAATAGGTGTTAGGAATGTTCAGTTAATAATATCAACGATGGTTTGACAGCCGTCTTTGTTTACCGAAATACAGGAACTATAAATATGATCAAAATATGACTTTTTATTATTTCATCAAGGTTCCCGTTTTGTTTTTAAGTCCGCTTTTGTACCTTTTCTTTAAAAAACCGGTACTTTTTTATTAATCATATTAATATATTAATCATAGGCAAGCACGCTTTCAAATATTGTCCTTTTCAGATCCAAGTTGTAAATGCATGATTTTTCAATTTTCCCATTAGATTTCGCAATTTTTTAACCACCGTCCTGATCTAGAAAATATGACGATGTTTTAAAGATACGAATCATTCCTAAACGGTCCTAAATAATCTGGGCCAGATCACCTAACAAAAATTGACGATCTCCTTTAGAAAAAAATATAGGTTCCCGTATACTCCGTATACTCTAGCTGGACTTACAAGGTTCGTTTGGGTAACGATCGTTATTTAGCCGGCAAAGCATGCACGGTGCGAACAGCTTGCAGTCCGTTGCACGCGAGTTTGCATGCGCTGCGAAACTAAAATTAATTGCGGGAAGAGCGAATACAATACCGAGAGATACTGAAATGAATATAAGAGTTTTAGTCCAGCAGTTATGTACATTTCACCTGGAAAGTAATCCAAACTCAATGGAACTTTATGGGGTAGTTCGGGGGTATGCAACGAAGACTCTCATAAGTTTTCGACCTCGAGGACCTTGTGGAATTTGGAGGGGGGACAAAAACCTATTTTTTTTTTTAGTTTTTCGCTTATATCTCATAAACTAAGCACTTTTTGAGTACACCTTGTATCGCAAAGTTAAAGAGCAATAAATTTCCTCAAAGTTAGCTGTCTTATCAGATTTTTAGGCCAAATATTAACGAAGATACAGCCAACTTAATGTTGAGATTCCAATATGGCGGCGGAAGCATAATTTTTTTAGCAATTCTGAAAAGTTATGACTTTTCAAATGTCATAACACTTGACAGCTTAACGAACTTTAACTTTACTTTTACTTAATATCCACAGGATATCACATTAATTGCTATTAATGTATGATGACACTTGACAGCATAACGGAAAATAATATATCCACAAAGTTTCGATGTTATAGGTTTTCAAAGACGTTAATATTGGTGATTGATCGACATAATTAACATAGCAATGATAAATACCAGATAAACTACTTTAAATTTTTTAATTACCTTTTTTCGACTGTATCTTCGTTAATATTTGGCCTGAAAATCTGGTATAACAGTTAACTATCAGTAAATTTATTGCTCTTTAACTTTGCCATACAAGGTGTACACAAAAAGTGCTTAATTTGTGAAATATAAGTGAAAAACTGAAAATAAAAATAGGGTTTTGCCCCCCTCCACAAGGTCCTCGAGGTCGAAAACTTATGAGAGTCTTCGTGGCATACCTCCGAACTACTCGATAAAGTTCCATTGAGTTTGGATTACTTTCCAGCTACCCTTAACTTAATTCGACATAACTGCTGGATTATTTGTTTTCCGCTCTATTCCTCAATTGGTTCAGGCCACGTATCTTTACTCGGTAGCTTTTAAAAACGTTTTCGAACGAGCGGAGCGTAAGCGAAGCAAGTTCTTACAAATAACTTCTGGCTACTGGGACATCTCGGCATTTCGATGGCTTTTTGATTTTGAGAGTTTGTTCCGCGATAACTTCAGTCACGCTTTTCTGATCTTCATGAAATTAGTTGGGGTTGTAGCAGAAATACATATAATTTGAGAGTTCGTTTATGAGCTGGATGGATAAAGGGGTCATGGAGCTAGAAGGCGCGAAAAAATCATCATAAAGGTCTTCTCATATTGGTCATCTCGTTTGCAAGGAAATCGCGAGTTTTGAGTTCGAGGCGAACTACCAGGTTAATACAAGTTGATCAAAAATAAGTCTAAAATATTCGCATACCTATCGATGAAGAAAATTTTGTTGGGTACTGTTCATCTTTACTTCTTGAAGCGGAGCTTTTGGCAGCAAAATAACTGCGAAATGTTTGCTCTTTTTTCAGTTATTTGCTTGTAGCGCTCAAAAACGGTAGGTCCGTCGGAAAAAGCCAAACCATTGAATTGTAAATATGGTACAATTCGGCTGCATTTGTTGGGGCTATTTAGAGAAGCTAGCATGAAAGTTAGCTTTATACGGAATTT
Source organism: Pammene aurita (assembly GCA_947086415.1). Classification (NCBI taxonomy): domain Eukaryota; kingdom Metazoa; phylum Arthropoda; class Insecta; order Lepidoptera; family Tortricidae; genus Pammene; species Pammene aurita. The sequence goes on from OX352291.1 coordinate 19,633,301, forward strand.
TAAGAATATCTCGTGGCGGATTTTTCCAAAGAGGTTTCATTGACCTTAGGTGTAGGGCTGCCAGGAATAGCTGACATGGTGGAATGAGGTCCTCAGGATCAACACATCAGCAAAAAAATTCCCAAATAAATAATGCACACCTCCTGGGATTGGGCAAACTCGGATTACACGAATTTAGGACCAAATGAAGGTATTAATACGATTTCCAGCTTGCTGGAAATTAATTCTTGCATAAAGTCTAATTTGATTGGCTTATTAACAAAATTCCAATATTAGTTTCCACACAAATTAACCATTATCAACAGCCCTCTTAAAATCATTACATCATTAATTCAGCGAGCCCCTAAAATATACAGTGTTAAAATCGAAAACGGGCGAATCTTTAAACGGTGGTTAGCATAGGACATAAGACAAATATTTTGATAATTTATGCTGAGAATTATGACGAAAATAATTCGGCCCGCAATATAAATGCAAAACACTTAAGTTTAACGCTCGGTGAAATTGACAGTTACTTAATTTACTTCAATCATGTTTGCAGTACATTCCTCTTTTGAAAAATTAATTACAGTCATAATTATGTGTAGCTTAACAATACCATTAAATAATAATAACACCATCAAATTCAATGTCTGGTTTAATTCTTTGATCGTATTGGATTTATACACTGTATTTACGAGTATAACACATCAAAAGTGTTACTTCGAATCAGGGATGATTAAGACATGGATTGACAATGCATATACAAAATCGCGTTCCCTTATTTCAGGCTAAAGCACTAGCGTCATCTATCGGTCATCACAAACACTAAATTTCTACTTAACCTTTCTGTTAAGCCCATTGGTTGACTGGTAGAGAATGCCTTATGGCATTAAGTCTGCCATTTGTACCATCTTGTTTTGTGCAATTAAGATTAAATAAATAAATTCTAGTTTCTAATATTTTGTTCGGCTATTAACGCTGACAGAATAACTCGACTCCATACTCAACAGATGGCGCTGTACTCGTAGCACTTAGTACCTAAAACAGACGTATAGCCTGAAGGTTCGAGGAACGCGATTTTGTATAGGCATTGTCTATCCATGTCTTAATCATCCTTGCTTCGAATGCACATGCCACAAAAATCCTTCCAGCTTACAATTTTGCGCTCTATAAACGGAAGTCAACGATGAAGCCAATCAAGTTTTTACGCAAGCCACGATATTAGAGCCAATCTGTCACGTTACGTTTACATCGCAACTTGTGCGTCCGAAAACAATTACGTCGACGCGGAACATGCAAGACGCAGAGACGGTTTCTTCCAGTTTTCCGAGTTCATGCGGTTATGTATACTAACAACATAAACTAATACCTGCTCAAAACATATATTCAAAAAATTGAAATTACCATTTATTTTACATTATTTCTAGATGGCATATGGCATATAACCTACCTTCACTTTCGCGCTGTAGTTACTTATTTCTGAAAACAATTACAACGGGCGGCGTGAATAAGGCGAGACGTGGAGGCGGTTTCCACCAGTTTTCGCTGTGCCCACGACCGATTGGTTCGTATACGTACTTATTCAACTAATAGCTTATAGGTTAAATGCACAGATCCATCTTAAAATATAATTGTTATTAGCACTGCCATTTTTAGCCCTTTTTATACCACATAGACTCTTAACATTATGCGACGACGACGACGAATTTAATCTTGTTTTACGGCTATTAAAATTTACAAACATACCGCAGTAGCAAATGTTATTGAAACTACATTATTTTTAATACACATTAACGACATACGAACAAATGAATTTCCGCTGGCTCTTATATTCCGTAACGGTGGCCAAATTATGTCCAGTACTCCAGGTGAAATTTCACTAATAAACTTCGGGGATCAATAAAAGAAATGCGACAGTCGAGTTGAGTCTGAGCTTTGTTTTACTTCTTACACATGGCCAGAAAGACCAGTAGGTAAAAAAAACATGTGTTGTTTTTTAAATTTGTATAAACAGTTTAGAGGTTTGTAGATCATCAGATCTTTAAATAAAAATGTATGTCTCACTAAGCATTAAACCTACCTATATTAGCATGTGCTAATATAGGTACGAGTACCTATGTGTGTCAATATACTGATAAGTGATGACATTCAGCCTGATTACAATGGTTGATTTAATATTTGCAACTTGTTTCATTTTACCTACTTTTATTAAAGTGAATATTTAATGCAGGTTTACATACCTAATAAAAGAATTCTTCGTATAACAAACGTAAGAGCCGTATTTCCCAAGAGTTATATAGCTTAACTTTTCCAATAAAATCGGAGTGAAATGAAATTTGGAATTTATCAGAGGTGGAAGGTAAAAGTAATCGAGGGCGATATGGCAGCCTCCGTTAATTCTCGAGATTTAGGCTGAGAAGTCAAATTAAATTCTAGAGGGCCGAGAAGTAAAGATTTTCTTAACCTTTCATATCGTACCGGGTCGGACAGGCCACTCTTGTTAGCTTAGCCTGCTAGACCCTTTCGAGCAGTAAGCTCAAAAATAAATTAAGGCTCAACAAATTGCGATATCAACTGGTCTTAAAACCTTATACACCCACCGTAATGGCCTTAAATTTGGTAAGTATGTAGATTTTGTAGGTGGTTAAGCAAGTGGGCTTCGCCGTGTGTCAAAATTTAAGCGTAACGATAAATTAACGTATTTTTTTTGCTATTTCAACTTGACGCCACACATACTAGCACCCATTTACGACCTTTAAGACGTATGTTTTCAATATCTCCGTGATGAGCTCTACAACGCTGTCAACGCTATATGGAAGCCGACCGGTAATTTTAGATTTTTGATAAATTTACAGTATAGCCGGCACCAGTATCTACAATGTTTGTAGTGAAGTATCGAATGTCAAACAATCCTTTAAGGCACTGACTACCAGGCTACCGATAGAAATAACGGTCTCCTAGCCCAGTCACTAGACCCTGCCTACGAAGCAGGAGGCCCCGGGTTCAAATCCTGGTCAGGGCATTTGTTTGTGTGTTTATCACAGATATTTGTTCCTGAGTTATGGATGTTTTATAGGTATTTAAGTATTTATCCATATTTATCTATTATATATATCGTCGTCGTCTAGTACCCTAAGTCTTGTTGAGCTTACTGTGGTCCTAGTTCGATTTGTGTAAGATTGTCCTATAATATTTATTTATTTCTCGAATTTAATTTCTTTTATGATGTTTTTGAAATGCCTCAAACTTTCCATAGACGTAGACGTAACAAAGACTGCAGCACTATAAGTAGGTATTAAAACTGACAGAAACATTGCAAAATTAAATAATTATACTATTAGTAGTTAGGTTTTCTTATTATAATTATTTATTTTCTTTTTTATTAATGCTTTTTCACCACATCAGCACCACCGCCTATCTTGATTTTTTTAAAGCGTCGGTAAATTTGTTTTTTTTTCACAAGGGAGAATAGTAATTACTTTACGTTATAGAACGATGATTTTGAACCATAAATATTTTGCAGAATTAATTTGTTTTGTTTTATGTATTTACCTAAGTTTGTCTTTTTTTGCCGTGGCGTGGTGAAAAATGTTGTAATACTCTCGGCAGCAATTTGTTTGCTTCTAGTGCCCCCCGCAACGCTCAAGATACCACTTTTTTAACACTACATACACTCGTTATAATTTTGTAATCTTTCACTTCTTCGGGTCTCGATATAAACACGTGAGATAGATATCAAGGTTGTATTCTTGATATTATAATTTATTTACACTAAACCTTTTATACATAATATTGGATCTACGTGGTCGGTTTACAAGTCAATGTATTGTTTGATTTCTTGTGACAAAAAACATTTATTGGTTACAAGAAATCTTAAAATCATTCATACCAGTCATTTTTATTCAATATGTAATATTTGTCACATATCTTTTACCCAAAGCACAGGTTTCGTCATAGTTGCCACATCCAAAAATGCATCGTCAAATCTAAAAAATTGCTTGTAAGCCCTCTATGTAGAATAACCTAGTTCTAGCCTAGTATTGTAGCACGAAAATACACGTATGATTTACACACATACTCATACACGTATTTAGTTTCAGAAGACATTCAGAGATGTCGCTTTCAAATGAGTTTTCATAAAATGCTTCAAGGCTCTCTTTACCTACTAGAGGTAAATAAATGCCTTACGTGGGATTCCCATAATTTACTGACGTCAACGTCAAAACAATAAGATGGCGCCCATGCCAATAGAGAAATTGCTCTAGCGAGACCTGTTGATTTTGACGTAGGTGGATAGGTGAATCAACTGTCACAAAAGTGTGATATCATAGTTGTCTCGCTACCTACTGACAGTTATGCCATGTCGAATAGACTCCCTGGACGAGCGAATACGGCTTAAAAAGAATCATAAACAAAAGAACTTTATTTTAAGGTTTAAGCTTTTACATTTGTGTGAAAGGGTCATATTTAATACTGTCTGTCTAATAAATAGTTTTTGATCAAAATTGATTTAATGAGCATTGGCAGTATAAGTAAGTAGTGCTCTATCACTAGCTCTATACTATTTTTTTTATCGTATGGCTACATGTCACTGGATATAGATAGGCATTTCTTCCCTAGGGTAGTAGTAGTGGGAAAGCAGATGGTAAAGAAGATGTGCTGCGAGGTCCAGATGGGACAGTGCAGCTGCCAAGTTTGTTACTCTATACTAAAAAAATATTATAAAGGGTAATAAAAATTCATAAATTCATGATTAAATATCTAACCTAACCTTAATATGTAATTTATTTTATTTATTTTATTTCCTCGCACATTTGGAGAAAAGCACTATTATGTACCTCGGCGGGAATAGAAATTCGTGGACTCGTCTTATATTCATTATTAAAATCGCTCGTACGTAAATTTATCATACCCGTCCTCTGCAATAATGTACTATTTAACAAAAAAGTAACTTCCTGTATGATATTTTAAGGCTCTATGTATTCACAAGTGAGAATTTATGTTATACCTACATTACTTAAGGAGTTAACGAAAAAAATCAGGACATGTACTTAGGTATATGAATGAAACTGCGATGAGAATAGGATTAGACTTGACAGATTTGCCATAGGTACACTTACGTCTAAATTAAATTAGATAGCTATCTCTATCCTATTCTAATCACGGTTTAGTGCCTATATACACATATAACTATTATGGTAATCCACATCAAAAGGTCTTTGATCATATGATCTTTGAATTTGACCTTGTGGATTCGGAATAAAATGTTAAGATATACAACAATATATGTTTAAAGACAACAATCAGTCATATCATAGACGCCATAGCGCCTTACTTAGCTTTAATTTATAACAATTCAGTTTCACAAGGCGTTTTTCCAGATCTTATGAAATGTAGTAGAGTCATATCTCTTTTTAAATCAGGTGAAGTGATCTGAATAGTTTCCGGCCGATATCGATACTTCCTGTACTAAGTAAAGTCTTTGAAAATCGAATGTTAAATAATCGACTAGGTGTCGGAGTCTAATTTAAAATAGTAGTTTATGTAACTGTTACGTAATAAGGGTCCTTAAAATACGAGTGTGGTTTTATGAACCGAGCCGCAGGTGAAATTCATAATAAGATCACACGAGTGTTTTAAGGCCTAATTACGTACAGTTGCATACACTGCTTTATCTACACTCATATTATTTATACTAATTGCCGTGTTCGGAAACCATAGAATGGCCGCCATTGCACCGCCATGGCCAACTCGATTGTGCCGGCGGTCGGGGAGGAACGTGCCGGCGGTCGGGGGGGAGCGTGTCGGCGGCCGCGCGGGCACGTGCAGGTGTACATTATGTTATCAAAACTCATAACACATCAATGTTTGAGCATGTAAAGTTAAAATTACGTTACTGTCACAGATAAAAAGCTTATCATAGTAAAATCGGTTGTGGTAATGCTAGCCATTGCCTACCGCTTTTGAACACGTTTTAGATGACAATGCGAGTGTAGATAAATACATTAACCCTACAATAAAAATTCAACCTACCTCAAACATAACTCCAACACACAACAAACATTTAACCAATATTGAAGTTGTATTGGAGTTGCGTTAGGATATTTCTCAAGCAAATTCTGATATTTCTGATTCAGATGTTTATGCCGTAGCTGTATTGCGTTGTTAATGCATTGGAGTTGTATTGAAGTTGAATCGTGTCTATACGTGTTTTAAAGTTAGAATACGGCCCCAGGCCATTTCAATAGACATGGATTGCTTACAAACCGACCTTCCACAACCGACGCTGCTGCGGTACTCATTAAACATATACTATATGTTCACCCGAAAACCAGCGCTACTGAGGAAGCCATATGCCTATTCCTATTTTCAGTTACCTAACCATTTATTTTAACAAATCTAAATCATTGCTACCAAAATCGCTTTAATAATTTAGTAACTTCACCGAGCGAATTGCTCGCGCTGCAAATAGTGGTTTCCGTCGGACCTTATAATTTGAACCGACATTACCAATTTTAAATTGAAATCAATATTCGTCGTCATTTTACAAAATTTACTTCGTTATTTCGTGCGAAAAACTGAATAAGTAAGTACTTAATTAAATTAAAATAATGTGACTCCATTATCAGATCAGGAGTGCGATTTTTGAATCTCACTGGTGATATCAAAGTCACCGGTGACTAAAATTATCACCGATGACTATTATGTCACCATTTTACAAAAGCCGTATTTTTGAAAGTCACACGCTGTTTACCAACATGCACAAATTTTACAATGTCAAATTTACAATTTTACAAATTTTACCAATGGTTTCGTAAGCCGATAATATTTTTTAAATTTCGCATTAGACATCGCAAATGGTTGCTCGTGATGAATTCTTTCTGCGACGCCTAATACCGCAGCTGGATTATGTTGACGGTGAGGAACGTCGTCGTCTTCGTCGCTGTCCGTGTCCGTCATCATAATGTACTCCTCCAGGCTTGCCATTTTTAGGGTTCCGTAGCCAGAATGGCAAAAACGGAACCCTTATAGTTTCGTCATGTCCGTCTGTCCGTCCGTCCGTCCGTTTGTCACAGCCATTTTACTCGGAAACTATAAGACGTATCTTAATAAAATGTAGACATAATGTGTATTTTGTATGCCGCTATTTAGTTATGTAGTAAAATTGCTGAAAAAAAAACAATTTTAGGGGGGGGGGGGGGGCGCTCTATACATGTAACAAAATTTCAATTTTTTATTTATTAAATATTAACATGTTGCACATCAATCGATAGGTCTGTAAAATTAACATTGAGGTTTCTTTGAACAATTTGTGATTAGTGATTAAGTAAATATTTTCAGAAATAATCGCTTCGAAAGTAAAAAAAATAGCGTCCCCCCCCCTGTAACTTTTGAACTGTACGTCCAAAAAATATTAAAAAATTTGAGAAGATGCGTATTATCACAAACTTTCTACGAAAATTGTTTTGAACATTATCGGTTAAGCCATTTTTGAGTTATTTCCAAAAAAACTTCTTCAATAGGCATCAGATACGACCTTTTGGCATTAGATTGGTTCTTATTCCATTGAAGCTACGGAACCCTCTAATATGCGTGGTCTGACACGCACTTGGCCGTTTTTTATATTTTCAATAAATCGTCGCAATCACAAATGTCACAATCGAGCCCCGCTGCTAATTCTTTCGAAAAACATACTTTGGCGTTTTTGGCAGAAGTCACATAAATACGTCAACTGTCAAGAACAATCGCATGGTGATTTCAATTACGAGTGGGTAGGGGCACTCGTAAATCGATATCATAGGTATGACAAATGTAAGTCACCGATGAGTTTCAAAAATACGAACTTTCGGAAATCACTCACATCGGTGAGAATTAGTCACTTGGTGAGATTCAAAAATCGCACTCCTGCTCACGCGTGCAAATGACACCGCTCAATCGGAAACCGTGAAATGGATCAAATTTAACTTACAAGATTTGATTACAGACACCGGTACAGGTGAAACTAAATAAAAGCTTGTAAAAACATATTCATATCGGTATTTAAAATATGCGAAAATACACATACTTAATCTAAAGTTAAATAAATTTAAGAAAAGAAGTTCTATATAATATTTACATTACTTTCTACAATGTTAGAAAAATTTTAGAAAATAATAGGAGGGATAAATAAAGTCGCTGTCTGCCGAAATAATTCGAAAAACTATCTTTCCGCAACTATCGATAGCTCCCAGTACGAGAACTGGCTTTTTGCATGACAACTGTAACACTTTTTTTTCTGCCGGAGATGCTAGTTCATTGTTAGAAGTCTTTCACAGTGGCGCACGTAAACGTTTTAACGTTTTATACCACCTAACACACGTTCGGAGCTTGTTTATCCACATTTTTTATTATATATAGATCAGGACACTTGGAGACCGTATACATCTCTAAGGATAATTTGTAATTAGTATGTTTTTTGTATACTAGAATCGCTTACTTTTTTTATTATTATTTAAATTCAAAATGTGTTTCTAACTGTGGATGATGGATTATTATAATTTGGAAATTTATGTAGAAGACACAGTTCAGTTAAGAAAGTATATCAGACTTGTGTGTAATTCATTTTCAAATAGTCAGATTTGGACTCATCTTCTTTTTTCTTCGGTATTTTTCTTAAACTATAACCTAATGTTGGTTAATCTAACCTTGGTTTGATATGTTTTCTTATAGAACAACGCATTTATATGTATTTTTAAGTTTTTATGTACTGTAATTTTGAAAAAATAAGTCCCGCCGAGTTTCTTGCCGGTCATAATTCTTCTAGGGTCAGAGGTGTAGTGTTAGAACCGGTGTAGTTCGGTTTTTTTTTCTCTTTTACTTTGATAAACTATCTGACGTGTAAAGGTACCCTTGTGGCCTACTTACTGAATAAATGTTTGAGTTTTGAGTTTGAGTTTTAACGGATTTCATTTCAATATTATTTAATAAATAGTTCTTTTGCTTAGCATGTTTATAAATGGAAGGTAGGTACGTCACGCTCATGATCATTAACGCCATGTCGGCTTTTGAGGTGATCATATATTTTTATTTAAAAACATAAACTAAATATCTGGAAAGAAGAAAGACACAAAAATAAACAAGTAATATTTTTTATTTTCATTGTACACTCGACGTCAATATATGCGTGCACTTTCATACCTTTCTTCCTAGTAATATAGTGGAAAAGTGTCTCCTACGTATCCGCACTGTCCCTTATTATTAAAGCACCGAGTAAAGGAGCAATAAGAATAATGATTAGAATTCCATTGCGCAACTGAATAGATCTTAGCTCTCCAATCACAATTTAAAGCGTTATGCGTTATGCCACGTAGCGCCCCATCATGCCTAGCATTCCCTCGCTTTGCCTACGCGACTACGTTGTATCGGTAACCATCTTGTCTTGTCACTTGACAATATTGCAAATAGAATTACTAAATGCGCTCAACGTATATCTTAAAGGTATATGCTTAAGGTCTACATTGTATTGACTTAGTTGCTGTTTCTGCTTGAGTATGCAGTGCTCCCGACAGTGCCAGTGGGGCAATTGACTTGTAATTTGGGTACAAAGGTGTTAACAGCTTGAGGTATGAGGTAGATCAGTTCGCAAATACTTAGCTGTAATTTGTTAAACACTCAATTTCAAGTCTGGTGCAAATTCTATTGAATTAGGGATTTGTTGTGACGAAGTAATTTATTTACTATGAAGACAAAAATCAACAACATTTTCTGACATGTAATTTAGACCCTACCCAAAATATACATTAAAAAAAAGTAACATAAACGTAGTTTTATTTATTTATTTAAACTTTATTGCACAGTATAAAATATACAGTTACAAAAGGCGGACTTAATGCCGTAAGGCATTCTCTACCAGTCAACCTTTAGGCCAAACAGAGAAGCATCATTGGTGCAGGGTATGTAAAGAACACAGAACTAATAACTAAAAATAGCAAGAACGTTATCTAATATAAATAAGCATTTAAATAAATAAAAATTATTAAGATATAAAATATACAAAGATAGTATAACATATACGTAATAAATACAAATAAATAAATATATATGCATAAATAAATATATATATAAATAAATTACCTGCTACTGAATTTACTATGAAGAGTTATCAAGAAGATACTTTCGGAGCTTGCGCTTGAACGTGAATTTTGTTTGAGCTTGACGTATGCTGAGGGGAAGAGCATTCCAAAGGCGGATGGCATGTATGGTAAACGAATTGGACATGGAAGTGGAATTGTGATCGGGCACAGAGAGGAGTAGCTTACGAGTGGTGCGAAGTTCACAGCCAGGACGGGCAGTTACAAACCTAAATTTGGATCGCAAGTACTGGGGCGCAGCTGAGTCGTTTAAAATGGAGAACAGTGTACACAAAATTTTAAGACTTCTGCGCTCTCGAATGCGAAGCCAGTGGAGCTTTCGTCGGAAGACAGATACGTGGTCATATTTTCGAAGGCCAAATATAAACCGAATACAATTATTTAGAAGCCGATCTAATCTATCCAGAAGTCCCTCCGCCGTATTGGTACAGCACACATCACAATAATCAATTACGGGCAGCACAAGAGCTTGAATGAGGAGTGTTTTTGTGGAAATCGGTAAAAAGTGCTTAAATCTGTACAGTGAGCGCAGAGTATTAGTAACTCGTCGACAAACATCAGAAACCTGGGGTTCCCAGGTCTAGCCACAGTCAATCAACAGCCCCAGGTCTTTTACTTCTGAGGAGAATGGTATAACACTATTATCGAAGAGAATCGGAGTCACTTGTGTAACATTGGTAATTGACTTTGAGCGTGGATTCCCTACAATAACAGCCTGACACTTAGAAGGGTTCACGGCTATTCCAAAATCTCTAGACCATAATGCGATACGATCCAAATCTTCGTTAAGCCTTGAAATTGCCCCATTAACCTCATCAGATCTTGCCTGGGTGTAAAGTTGCAGGTCATCGGCATATAGGTGGTAGGAACACTTAATTCTAGGTGTAATCAGATTAATAAATACCGAGAAAAGTAGCGGAGATAAGATCCCTCCTTGAGGAACGCCAGAAGTGAGATCGCACCAGTCTGAGAGCGACTGATCAGCGCGAATTGCCTGTCGGCGACCTTCTAAATAAGATATAAACCACTCAGCCACTGATGAGGAGATATTTAGGTGATAAAGTGCGGCAAGGAGGAGATCATGATTTACTACGTTAAATGCATTGGAGAAGTCAATCAGGACTATGATAGTAACAAGAGATGATTCCATGCCTTGCCTCACATCCTCTACTACCTTAAGCAGCGCAGTAGTGGTACTGTGGCCACGGCGAAAACCTGACTGAAGCGGTGAAAGGAGATGGTTAGAGAAGATGTGGGCAGACAACTGTTTGTGTACGATAGCTTCGAGAACTTTAGATAGGAAAACTTTAGTTTCATTTATTTATGGTCTTAGAGCAAAAAGAAAATATAACACTTCTATTTTGCCTTAAGGAAAACAAGTAATACGTTTACAGATAGTGTATCTCATTTCCAACTTTAAAATTAAAAATGCGCTCAAGAGCAGAGAAAAGAATAACTTTCATAGTTTCCATTCATATTCATAGTGACGTATTTTCATTGCTCGAGCAATGAAAACGCGTCGTGTTCAAGGGCACATGAAGCACATATTTGTATTTTGAATATTGCATACCTTATATATTATAAATGTATAACAGCAGACGGATTGAATAGAAAAACAAGGTGTCACAGTTAACAAAATTCTGAAACGTAATTCTAAATACATATAAGTAATATATACCTATTTGGCATCCCAATATGAATCAGCAAAGGAAAAGGAAACCATGTAATAAAGTTAAAAAAATGGAAACCTTTAAAATGTATATAAATGATCGGTAGTAATTTATAATCTAACGTTAGAGGAAAAAAATGTTCAGCAATCATTACTGTAGCGCAAAAATTCTGCTTCCACCTACAATTTCGCACCCGCCAAGGATATAATAGTTATTTATTAAACAAGGGGGCAAAGTTGATGTTTAACCTCTCGTGCTTTTATTGAGACCCGAGCTAGCGAAAGATCACGAAATTGAACCACGAGCGTAGCAAGTGGTTCAAAAAATGGAATCGTGAGCGTACGAGAGCCCCAAGACAAGAGAGGTCGAACAAACTTTGCTGGCGAGTATAATACAAAATGGTTCACAACACCAGCACAGGTAACATTATCCATACTAATATTATAAATGGGAAAGTGTATGTGTGTGTTTGTTTGTTTGTTTGTCCGTCTTTCACGGCAAAACGGGGCGACGAATTGACGTGATTTTTTAAGTGGAGGTAGTTGAAGGGATGAAGAGTGACATAGGCTACTTTTTGTCTCTTTCTAACCCCCCACTTCCCTAAAATGGGGGGTGGAAGTTTGTATGGAGCATTACGCAATTTTCAAGGTAGAAAGCTAAAAATTGGTATGCGGACTATTTGTGTGCGGTTTATTCTGTTCCGAGTTCTCTTCTGTGTTTTAAATCAGGAAAGGGGAACCGTGTTACCCCGAATTTAACGCGAGCGAAGCCGCGGGCAAAAGCTATTAAGCTATAAAATTTAAAAATTTGAAGCCAAAGAATGCTTTCGAAATTATGTAACTCAAAATCATCTCTTTAAAGTCCATCCTGCCAGATAACGTGAAAAAACAAGTCAAAACTTGTATCAAATTACTTTTCCCAGATGTGGATAAAATCTGTGTTTCCCCACCGCTTTCAAGGGATAATGTTTCTGAGGTGGAGTAGTGAAAAAATATTAGTTATTTAAAAACTGTAAAGTCGAAACAAAAATATATTTTGTTTACTAGCGTTCAATGACGCCAGTGTAATAAATATTTCCTATTTATTCGACGTCGCCAAACAAGTTTTGATTGCTTACTCGGCCGCGAATCATATGCCGATGTATCCAGAAGTTGGCGCGGCAACTCCGCTTCTTTATTTATGAGCGAACACGCGATCAGCGGTTTGACTCGAGTTTGTAGTTTTAGTTACAAACTTCTGTGTTTTTTATAAGTTTTGCGAACATGTGTAGTTTTGTAGTTTGGAAATGGTTTTGAATAGGACTTGGCTGAAATCGGCTGCAATATATATTTGTTATTGCGAGGAAAAAACTTGCTCTGAAAAAGGACATTTTAATACCGCTACCGATTCCAAGGCTTACTCGGCTTGAAATAAGGTATCTTTTCGAAGATATCGTGACACTTGGAGCGCGTACTTTGGATATCGAGCTGTAATTCACACATCTTCAGACTCACACTAAAAAAACTCTTGTACAACGTAAGTTTGGCTTAAATTCAAAACCATTGATTATGTAAGGGTACCAATCCAGTTACATACGAGTATGTAATAACGCATTAAAAAAAACGGTCGGGTGAATCCCGCCCAAGATAAAGTTATGAACTATATACATATATTTTAAATGTCACACCCGACTTAGAATTGTTTCGTAATATCTGATTAAATTTCATTTTTGTATTTTTTGTCGTAGCTGCAATAGAAATACGAAAGTACCTACATATCATATTTTGTGTAAATTGACGACATAGCTTGTTTACCGAAAAATAAAAAAAGCACTAAAAATTTATTTTTTGTATAAAGGCCTATACAAGAATTTTGGTTTATTGTTATAACTAGCGTTCGGAGTAGCGGTGGCAAAATTCACACAGAGGGAAATGGAGTCGTTATTTAATACTAACGTTTTAAGATTTAATGAATAAATTATGTATTTAACTGAAGTAGTATAACATGACTCGTAAATTGCAAGTACTCAAAACTATTTATTTTCGTTAAACGATTTCAGGAACACCCAAATGTTGATCATTTTCCACACATAAATGGGACTTCAATAAATTAAGAAATGGATTTACTCCGAAAAACCAGGAACAAGTGCCCATAGTCCATTCATTTTATAACATGGATACGCACTTTACTGAAGACAGTGAGGAAGAGCTCGAATACTTAAGTCACCAATTGTAGTAGGTACAATGGCGTAGAAAAGAATATATATGGAAGGTTTCACTTCTTAAGCTAGTAATTTTATTTAAAAAAAAATGTGAATAATATTTTGATTTCAAAAATCATAGTACCATTTTTCAAACTTAGGTACATACCTATAGGTAATGCTCGCAAGATAATTATATGTAGTATGCAAAATTATCATTTAATCGTTATTCGTTTAATCATAAACATACTTAGGCGACTCCATTTCCCTCTGTGTGAAATTTGCCACCGCTACTCCGAACGCTAGTTATAACAGCCATTGAGAAATAGGTACACGACGAGAATGATTATCTACAGTTCTTTCTCTATACACGTTCTTCACATACAGCCCACTAACAGACATAGGGTCTGACGGACGGGCCACCGAGGCTTATAGTACAGAACCATAAAAAGACTTGACTTTTTCGGTTGCAAGTAAAGTTCTGTTTATTTTAAATCTACCGGAAACTGTCGCCGCAAACCAATAAACAAAAGGCCTAAAAAGTGCCAGCCGATATATTAGTTGGGGTCACGCGGCCTACACCGGGTGCTCGGCACGTGCCACGTGCCTCACCGATATTGCCTGCCAATAATCGCTTGCACAAATCGAATCCGCGGGAGACTAAACAAGAGTATACGGATGGCGGAAAAAACTTAAAAAAAATGTCTTATTTGTTATGCAAGGGGACAATATTGTTTTTGAAGTATTTGATAAAAGCAGAGAAAGCAAATGATTTTGAAGCACGAGACGGAAAACTCCTTTGCACCTGAGTGAAACACGAGCCAGTGAGAGACACTGAGACTTATCTATACACATAATAAACGCGTAAGGAGAAAAACAATGTACATTGAAGATATTCTAGAAAAACTTATTGAATCTTAGAAACGTTGACTGAATACATTTCAGTGATTTTTGGAATTCTTGTCTGTCTGTCTGTGAATTTGTCCGCGCACTACGTAAAAACAACTGCACAGAATTTTACGAATTTTGTATAGTAACAGTTTATACCCCGTAGCAACATATAGGGTAGTTTTTATTCTACTTATTAGCATAAAAAAATAGTTCTCAAAAGTGGTCACACGCGCTGTATAGGTACCCTGTATACTGTATACAAACATTATTTAAGGACGTCATTAGATTAAATTAAGCTGTTGCGTTCCGCCGAGGTTTAAACCATGGATTTTTAAATGCTTTCCCAATTTAAGGATTGCGGGTTAAATATTTTTAAAACGTGTTAGTTCGTTTTGGAAATTGTAAGTATCCGGAAATATACTCGTATTGTGATCCATTAATACGTGGAGGTACTTTAATGTTCCTGAAACTACAGAAGATACTGAAACCTACTTACAATATACGTCAAAACAAATAAATCAGGTAGTTAAGATTTATACATTTCGATTTACCCGACAGCAAAAATTGTACCGTTTGTGAGATCAATATGTTTTATCTCGCTTTAACAGCTGATTGCAATAAAAACCGGCCAAGTGGGTATCGGACCACGCATAATGGAGGGTTCCGTAGCTTCAATGGAATAAGAACCGGACTAATGCCAAAATGCCGTATCTGATACCTATGGAAGAAGTTTTTTGGAAATAACTCAAAAATGGCAAAACCGATAATGTTTAAAACAATTTTCTTACATACTATATGATAACACGCATTTTCTCAATTTTTTTTAATTTTTTTGGACTTACGGTTCAAAAGTTACAGGAGGGGGGGCGCTATTTTTCCGACTTTCGAAGCGATTATTTCTGAAACTATTCACTAAATCACAAAATGTTCAAAAAAACCTCAATGTTATTTTTAAAGACCTATCGATTGATGTGCAACGTGTTGATATTTGGTAAACATTTTTTTTTTTAATTTAGTTATATGTATGGAGCGCCCCCCTGAAAATATTTTTTTCTGCAATTTCACTACATAACTAAATAGCGGCATACAAACTATACCTTATGTCTAAATTTGATTAAGATACGTCTTATATGTAGTTTCCGAGTAAAATGGCTGTGATATACGGACGGACGGACATTACCAAAACTATAAGCGTTCCGTGTTTGCCATTCTGCTTATGGAATCCTAAAAAGGGTAGTCATGAATCTAGCAATTACTAGCTGCTACTTAGCTGTCACGCTGCTGCTGAAGAAATTCTCGCTGCGACGCTCCGGGCCTGGGCCTACGCGGTACTCGGCCTATGGCTTTCGCAGATATTGCCGCTCACCATTGGGCCTCCGGCCCTCAGATTTGCTAAGACTCTTCGCCATTGAGTTTTGTCCGGATTTTGTCATGCTGCCTGCTGCTGCTGAATAAATTCTCGCTACGAAGCTCCGGGCTTGGGCCTACTCGGTACTTGGCCTATGGCTTTCTCAGACGTTGCCGCTCACCCTCGAGCGACAGCCCTCGGGTTCGCTAAGACACTTTCGCCTTTAAGTTATGTCCGGTCCCTGTCATGATGATGTTGAAGAAGTTCTCGCTGCGATGTTCCGAGCCTGAACCTTACGCGGTACTCAGCCTTTGACTTTCACATACATTTCCGCTCACCCACGTGGGCAACGTGTCCGCATCCGCAGCCCTCGAGTCGCTAAGACACTTCGCCGTTAAAGTATGTCCGGTCCCTGACATGCTGCTTCTGCTGAAGCAATTCTCGCTGCGATCCTCCGGGCCTGGGTCCTGCGTGCGGGCATTAGCATTCGTAGGTCTCAACGCACGCCTTTTAGTCAGTTATCTTTATCACGGATGAACTAATAAATTTAGATAGATATTTATATGTAGAACGCGTAAATTCTACACTAATGGCCTGGATAGTAAATGAAAATGACAAAACCCGCCACACACGCGGGTGAAGCCGCGGGTATAGTATCAAATAATATCATACCGCTGTTCTGAAAGATTAGGCGTACTTTACTGCATGCTGCGCGAGGCACAACACTTTCGTCTTATTCTGTGATTTAAAATACATTACTTACGTCGTAAAAGTATAAGTCGACATATAACGGTACCCATGTTATATTCTAGATTAGCCAAGTCAGAAACAAAGAAAAAAACTGTGTAAAATTACGAACTATGTGTAAAATATAAACACGTACATATAACACTTAGTTAAAATATACGACTACAAAACGATATTTTACAGCCTGTTTACACATTAAGTGCGAGTCCATACATTTTCTTCTTGTGTTTAGTAGCAAATGTATGAACTCGCACTTAACACTAATCAATGCGTAAATGGGCCCTAAGTCACAACCTAAATACAGAGCACAAAACTTAAACGAAAGAGCTCCTCCATGAATTCCCATTAATTATAGTAACTAATAATAATCAAAAGTGCAGATATTTTTCTAAAGTCCGCTGCGGGTTTGTTTTCTGCAGCTTCTAATTAAAGTTATAGCGAGTTCTGTGAATTCGCGTCTTAAAGTTACATTTCCAAGTCAAGAACGTGCGGCTGGAAATGGCGGTGGCCTTATAGGCTCCTTATATATAAGTGTTTTTTATAACCTTAATTGATCCCATTTTTTGTGGTTAAAACTAAGGGTTGTGATAAAGAATTAAAGTAAGAAAACTCGCAAATGACTGCTACAGTCGGCGGTATACTCAAGCAAGACACTAAACAAGTACATATACTTACATTATGAATATATTAGTATCGTATATCTCTTTTTTTTTTTTTTTTATTCCCTTATTGTGCCGTTTGGCAAAATTACTTTCAAGAAATCCTTAGAACCGAGCCACATAAAACTTTAATTGAATTTCATTCAATTGAGTATATCATGTTTTGCGTAATTTGAAAATGAGCGTATCAAGTTTTGCGTAATTTGAAAATGAACGGTACATCTAACTGGAAAATCCGGAAAGGTCTTCCAAGACAACCAATTTTTTTCATATTTTACTCGTTAAAATGTAATATTTGCTGCGATGGCCGTCTATATAAGAAATGAACATGCATCAATAGTTGATTTGAAAAAACTAAGTATTTTCACCATAGCCTTCGAAGAAAATGAAGCATTTAGTGAAGTTTGCGCGTTTTGGGAATAAGGCCTCTTAATAAAACGGATGCTTTTTATCATCATACTACAATGGCAAACGCTAGTACATGTACGTTGTGTAAAATAAAACTTAAAACAAAATTATATCTTATTCCTCTCAGTGGGACAATCACAATCTTTCCGTAAGCGGTAGTCACCCCTAAAACTTGTTTAAAAATAATATAAAAATAACATTATTTTTAATGACAAATAACGCAATGTGTAGATACCACGCAAACATCGCAGACTATTAAAAAAATAAGAAATGTAGGTACGAGTATGTAGTATATGAGGACAATTAATTAGTGACTTTTTGATGAATAAAAGTCCAATATAAAATCATTTTTCTGTTACTATAATTTTGTTTTTGACTTGTATTTTAATGACTTTAAATGAATATAATTTAAAAATAACAATATCGAGTTTGTGAGTTTCTAATTTGCACCGCATCTTTTCTTTTCAGAGGTTTTATTTGGCAGTAGGGATAAATCGGGTTTCATTAGCGTCTCCTCCGCGAGTGTTCCAGTTTTACCTTTAATTATATTTATTTTCTATGCTTTGTACTAACTTTGTGGTAACCTGGTGGTACCACGTCTGGCTTTCAATACGGAGGTCTAATATAATTTGATATGATATTTACCAGTCGCTTTTCGGTGAAGGAAGGAAGTAGGAAGTCTTATATAATGGTACATTTTGCCTTACATCAAATTAAGTATGGCTGTTTTTTAGGGTTCCGTAGCCAAACGGACGTCGTCATGTCCGTCTATCCGTCCGTCCGCCCGCATGTCACAGCTATTTTACTCGGAAACTATAAGATGTATCTTAATAAAATATATTAGCCCTAAGGTATATTTTGTATGTCGCTAAATAGCGGCACTAAATGAAGGCCTACACGGAAAGAACATGTCTAGTCACATTGACAACATTTTGAGTTATAGCGCTTTTAAAATTTGGAACGATTCAATTAACCATATTTTTTTCGTAACTAGATGGTTTTTATTAGTTAAGAAGTGGATCTAAGTTAAAATTTACATCTGTAACAGAAGTTGTTACTAATAGTTCATTGCGAGCTCTACGTTTTGATGTAAAAATCTCATTTTACAAAAAAAGTGACTAGATATGTTCTTTCCGAAAAAAATATGTAGAAAACCATGATCTTCACATGAAACCTGACTATGTGTCCCTTCAGATCATGCCACAGCTCCAAAGTGCTTTGATTTCATCACAAAACTTGCACAAAAACACCTCAATTTTCTGTATCCCGTCACCTTAACAACTACCATTTCCATGAGCTTAATGAACGCAACAGTCGCTAGACCTCATTGAATTGCATGACATTGCTGCTGCAATATAAAATAAATAAGATCAATTAGCAGCAATAAAAGTTAATGCTACGTAAATTAAATGTTTAACTGCAGGTAACGTAAATTCCCATCATCATCATCATCATCATCTTATCCAGGCCGATTTCGGCCATGGCGACTGAGTGTACTGGCTAGGTAGAGCGTCGGTCGTGAGCTCTCAGGTGACGGACGTAGCCTATCTTTGCAGTGAACGTGCGGCCACACTCACTGCAGGTCAGCACCCCTCCGACAAAATTATAGTTGATGACCGCAGGTGGACGGGTCTTTAACTCATTGCGTTTAGCGTCGAGTTCAATTCGCCTCTGTTCTTCGAAGGCTTGCACGTTTGACCTCACTGTATGCCTCCACTTTGGCCGGTATTGCGCCAAAGCCTCCCAGTGCGATGGCTCAATGTCACATCTTTGCATGTGGCGCTTCAACACATCTTTGTAGCGCAGAAGCTGGCCGCCCTGTTTCCGTTTGCCATTCTGCAGCTCTGAGTAGAAGATAACGTAAATTAGTACGTATCTAAAGCTGGAATTAAAATAAATATCTAATAACTGTTGTTTGAGCCGTTTGGACTTTTTACAATTTAAGTATTAATAAAAATAAATTATTTTATTTCATACGGCCTACAGTTTCCCAGTTTCGTTATGATCAAAGGATTTTATTTTGGCTACATTTCCCTAAAAATATATTTCTACAAAAAACCCTACCGAAGCCTAAGTTAATAAAAACGGCTTGTATACGAATACCTACAGATCACAACGCCTCATTGATCGAATCCGTCCCGAACAAAATACATAAAGTGGCAATAAATAGATCACATAACGACGCACATAAAGCCAGCAGCCCTCGGCCAAATGAGAAATGACTAAACAATAGTGGCGTATAAAAATAAACTACTCCCTAGCTTCCTTCAAATAAGTTTTTGTGAGTTCATCGGAAGATCTTTAGAATGAGTTCGTCTTCGGTAGCGTCCACAAAAAAGGAATGCGTTAATAATTTTGACCGTTTATTGATATTTTTATTCCGAATGATAAACAAAGAGAAGTGAACCCTTATATCGAATTAAAGTTTACAACTGATCAAAATAAACCTGGAACCGATTGCATAACACCTTGGAACTAAGATTATTAGCGGAAGTCTCTTGCTAATAAATGGGATCGGGAAGAGACTTCCGCTAAAAATATTAGTTACAAATTGTTATGAAATCGGCCCCTGATTAAAATATAATAAGTATTCCTATTCGCACTGTTTATGTACAAACCTACCTGTATTAAAACAATCTGTAAATCATGCTAAGCAGCCGAGCGTAAGCCAGTTGGTCAGAGCAAATAAGGTAGAATTAGATGGTTGAAATCATTTTTTCTACTCCTACACCGTAATT
Source organism: Pammene aurita (assembly GCA_947086415.1). Lineage (NCBI taxonomy): Eukaryota > Metazoa > Arthropoda > Insecta > Lepidoptera > Tortricidae > Pammene > Pammene aurita. Next base: position 19,654,053 of record OX352291.1, read on the forward strand.
TGTCAATTAGATAGCCGACATTAGTGTTCAAAAATTCATTTTTTTTAGTTCACAGTACATTGCTATAATGTTTATAATTGATTACTTGTTATGTAGTTTTGTTATGTACATTAACATATTATAGCATTTTATGCAACAGTTGTATAACAGGGGTCAAAAAAGATGGCGTGGCGTTACCCACGCCACTCACCTTTTTTGGCCTACTTATACGACGTTGCATACAATACTTTTTCTACGACTACACTTCGTTTAATATAAAATGCGATATTAGAAACTTCACGGATATCGCAGTTATTTTGTCAACATAATCAACAATCATTTAAGTTTTACCTTTTAAAATACCATTTTTCGAGAAAACTAACATTACTAACACAAATACACACAGTCATTATTTGATCAATTATTAAAGAGCTCTACTTAAAGAGATTAGTAAAAATACCTAAATTACTTTCAAATTCAAAGTTTGCAGTTTGTTGCAAACGAACGGGAAACGTAAAAACTACAAAGTAGGTCTGTGGACTCTGTGGTTCTTAATTTTTTTTTTATTTAAAGTTTTTTTCTTCTAAAAACTCTGCGTTTATTTAGGTTTCTTAGATTGGCAGTAATTTATTTTGCCATACTATTTTGGCGCTTTTATAGAACAAGTGTTATTTTGGGGAATAGACTAGATCGACTTTTCTTCGAGTATATTATCTATGTTCTTATAAAGGTGTTGACGAATGTATAAATGACAGATAAAATTACATGAGTAGAAAAAAAAAATTTGCAAAATTGCAAATTGCTAAATATTAACAGTGTTATAAATAATATTAAGACTGCAAATTCACATAACTACATCTTATAAATTTATAATTCTCTAGTGTGTTATTGTTCAACTAGGCTACGCCTCGTTTAGTAATCACACCCCTCAAATTTTGAGAACCCTTATTATGAGACTCTTGCATAAAATATTTTAAAGAGTGGTCTGAAACAATTATGAAATTATTTTTACATTAAACGTTTAATTTATCCGTATATCTGTTTTGCAGTCCTTACGCCCGTATCCGCAGGGGGGTGGGCGGTTGATATCCGGAGAGGCGCCGCCGCGTCGCCGCGCTCTTCATAACTTCTGCAGTCAACTCAATTACACCATTACGGTCGACAAGTGTCCGTGTTGTTCTTAAACACACAACTCGATCCCGGGATTGTTTACGATACATTATTTACTCTAGTGCCGTTACTTTAGGTGCTACAGGGAACAAGGATCCCAATATTCCCGATTAATAGGATGCGGGATGAATTTTATTTATTTTGTTTTTACTATCGGTATCGAGACAAACCACACCGGTTTACCGATACTCTTGTATCAAAATGTTATTGTTATTGTTAATTACCTTAATAAATAAATAAAAATAATAAATAATTTATTGTAATTTGTATAACTCCCAATACGAAGTAATTTTAACAAAAATAAAACAAATTACAAATCTTATACAAGAGTGCGCATATGCTCTTGTGTGTCTTCTTCTTCTTTCTTCCCTTAGTCCCAGTTCTATATGGGGTTGGGCCTCCTTGTACGGCGGCGCCAGGATGCTCTATCCTGGGTTGCCGTGGGGGGTTAAATTCTGCGCTTTCAATTGCCTTTTGATAGTGGACCACCATGTCTTAGGGAGTCTTCCTCTTCCCAGAGATTTTGTTTGGATATTTAGGACGGCATATTTGCTCTTGTGTGTAGTTAATTTGAAAAATGTTAAACATGACCAATAGCCGAACTAGAATTATATACCAACATAAGTAAATAAGTAACCATAACGACTCACTTGTAATTACCAGCCGTCATATTTATTAGGCACCAAATAATTTTATAAGTGGGTGGGTAGGTATGTTTACCCACTTACACAATACAAATACACACACACACACACAGCAAAATACAGTTCAGCAAAAATATCAACCAAGTGACTGGTTAACAGTTAACACATTCAGCGACGTGGACCCGACTCAAACACAGGTAACATCAGCCTTACCTTTTCTTTCCTTTCTAGATAGACTTTTCCCGGCAAAAAAACGACTTCCAAAGTAATGAAGTTAATATTCATAATTGTATTTCCCATGGAGACGGTATACAACTGGCTGTAAGTAAATTGCAGCGTCCCCCTCGCTCTGATTTGTGGCGTGCATGCATCCCTCAGGAAATTTGTCTACCGGGGATTCTGCGGAGGGGAGGCAGCGCTGAAAAGATAATGTTTATGGGCGAGATAACGTTGTCTTTGAATCGACATTGTTTTTATATCTATAGAAATGCTCAGCCACGATGGAAAAACATCTTAGGTACTGGCAATTTTATTGAATTCGGCTTTCTTTTTTTTATACCACGACGGTGGCAAACAAGCATACGCCTTATGGTAAGCAGCTACCGTAGCCGTCACATGCGCGTAGCCGACCCTTTAATATAAAGAAGGATTCACTGTGTTGAAGGCTAAAGGGTATCAGGGTCCCACCTCATCAAGCCAAATCCACACAAGCACGGATCCCTATGATGATCTTAACTCAACGGCAGGAACACAAAATAGAACAGACCACTTCTACTTTGGGAGCAGTTTAAGGATATGTCCGAGTCCCAGGTCTACGGGGCAACATTATTATTATTATATGAGAAATAAACAATGTAGGTAGGTCACTGGACAACTTTTGCTATCCTCAATCAACTGTTTAAACAATCTCAGCCAATAAGAACTTGAACAAAAGAATTTTCTATTCATTTGTTCTAAACTTGTGTTCTATAAAGTTCAGCACTGGCCTCTACCAAATTTACAAAATCTGGTGCCTTTCGGAAGAAAGCATGAAACTTTGCATCCACGTACCGTGTGGACGGACGTGCTTATCTAGGTAGGAACAAAATATAAGTAGAAACAGCTTGTCAAGTGATTGTTTCCCTCCACTTTTGTCTCCCGATTTGCAGTTTTTTTACACTTTTATGAGAACAAAACTTATAACAAAACTGGCAATAAACAAAACGTTCTCCATAAAATTGTATACAATAATTGTCAAAAAGTATAGGTAGGCCTTTAGTTTTTAAAGTATGAGCGTGAAAATTAAGGTGAGATGTGTTTTCTGCCATATAAATACAGTATGAACCGTATGAGCGAGGTAGGAGATATTGCACCATCCAAAATTGGTTAAGAAGTCAAGTTAACGGCTAAAGACCAATTTTTGGTGCTCTTTTATGGACATAGCCTGTTCATAGCCAATATTTTAACATTTAAGGCATTTCTTGGTTGGTTGATGGTTTTCCTCATCCTACTATTTTGTATGACGGTGTAACATTGCTCGTCTTAATAACATAACATAAACATAACATAAATACTCTTTATTGCACAACCCAAATAATAGACACAAAGTATACACAAGTCACAAACAAAAAAGCAGAGGCAAAACAATTGGCGGTCTTATCGCTAAAGAGCGATCTCTTCCAGACAACCTTTGGGAAGCGGAAACCTTAACTTAAATTAACAGAAAAGTAGCTAGTAGTAGTAGTAGTAGCTTAATTTTTGTGACATATAAATTGAAAACTAGTGATAGCAACATATTATTACGACAGCTATTGTAATTCCTCATTGGAAGATGTGGTAACTTTTATCGTTTTAATTAAAATATGAAAAACTGCAAATTAGGATATAAAAGTAGAGGAAAGGGGTGTGGGGGGGGGGGGGAAACACCTACTGGACTACCTATTTCCACTACTATTTTTTTCTTATTGTTATAACTACGTGCATGCAAAGTTTCATTCCTTCTTCCGCTTGGGACCAGACTCTATGACTTCAACTCGGACTATTTAGGATAATAACTTTATTTATAAACAAACAAATAGTCAAACAAAATTTTATCATTTAGATAGTCGTAGCTGTTCAAAATAAAAACACTTAGCGAACTCCTGTACATTCGGGTCATGTGTACCGTGCAACCAAGATTTAAAATCGTGATTACAGTAATGTTTGCTCTAGCGGTGCGACTAGTACAGTCGAGGACAAAGAGATGTATACACTTTTGGACCTTATTGCGTTGTAATAAGGTCCAAAAGTGTAAACATCTCTTTGTCCTCGACTGTACACCCATCACACCAAATAAAACAAATATTTAGGGATTATTACAGTTAGCATCCCATTTGTCCTTTGATAGTTGTTTTTTAGGGTTCCGTAGTCAACCCTTATAGTTTCGCCATGTCTGTCCGTCCGTCCGTCCGTCCGCGGATAATCTCAGTGACCATTAGAACTAGAAAGCTTAAATTTGGTACTAATATATATATCAATCACGCCGACAAAGTGGTAAAATAAAAAGTGGAAAAAAATGTTTTATTAGGGTACCTCCCCTATACGTAAAGTGGGGAGTGATTTTTTTTTCATTTCAACACTAACGTGTGATATATTGTTGGATAGGTATTTAAAAATGAACAGAGGTTTAGTAATAGTTATTTGTGCAACAAGAGAGGAAAGTTGGTTTTCCTTGTGTAGGGGATATGACTAGGATTATAAAATAAACCAGTACTTTACCAGTATTTACACTTGTATTCGTTTGTTACAAGGTTTAAATATGAATAAATTACACTATGTGACAATAATATTTTCAAGACGTCTTTACAACAATCTGGTCAAGATCCGAATGGCGGCCGCAGCTGTATACCCGTCATTTTATAACATCAAAATGGCGGGTACGAGCAACAAGGAATAGTCAATTGACAGTCTTTTAAGATGATGCTAAATAAAAAGTAGTTATCCTTACAAGTTAAAGTATTTATCAATAATAATGCTTACAGCTCGGCCATCCTATTCGAGGCGAGACCCTTCGCCAAAACTTAATGAAATAATAGCTCAAATAAAATAATTTACAGTTCAATTCTGGCAATAAAAAGGTAATGAATTCAAACTGTTTAAATACCCATATTATAACATAATTAGAGTTTTAGATCTTAACACATCGGATTTAATACATTTTCTCTTGTAATAATTTAATGAAATATTGTTTTTATATTACTCATGTTCATGTCAACCTTTGACAATCATTTCCACATCATTGTAGTATATTATTATAAATGATTACACAATGTAAAATGAACTATATCGATAATAAAGTATAGAACGATCGATAAGAGAGATAATAATAATAGCTCAAATAAAATATATTTACAGATCAATTCTGACAATAAAAGGTAATGAATACAAACTGTTTAAATATCCATATTAATAACATAATTAGAGTTATGAATCTCAATACATCAGGTTTAATACATTTTCTCTTGTAATAAGTTAATGAAATAATGTTTTTATATTACTCATGGTCATGTCAACCCTTGACTATCAGTTTCACATCATTGTAGTATATTATTATAAATGATTATACAATGTAAAATTAACTATCATCGATAATAAAGTATAGAACTTCACAAGAAGTTCACAAAGAGTTGATTACTCATTATCTTTATGATTAAGTTGGCCTTTGTACATAAGTGCTCATTGTAAAAGTTTATTTCATTCAGTGCAAACGACAAAGGAAATAAATGATTATTCTATCGACTTCTTAACTTCATAATATTATTGCTTATCGACTTCATAATATTTAATTATTAAGACTTTATCATCAAGTTTCAGTATTACGAATAAGATATATCATAACAGTTAAAATTATTGAATAGTAATGGAGTTTGATATATCAATACAGCAAAGCTCAAAATAATAATTATTCTTCATAATATTTAATTAACATGACTTTATCATCAAGCTTAAGTAATACCAATAAGGTGTAACACAGTCGTTAAAATGATTGAATAATGATAGTTTGATATATCAATAGCGCGAAGATCAAACGTAACATGATATTTAATTAAGATGACTTCATCATCAAGGTTAAATAATAACAATAGTGTTTAAGTTTGAGTTATATACAGCAGCAAAGATCAAACCAATAGTTAATTTGTAAGCGCAATTATTGTTTACGTTATTGAATAAAATATTATCAGACTCTTTAATGCATTTGAAAATTCAAATTAGAAGGAAACTTTATAACATAAAATACTTACAAATAACATAATACTTATGAATATCGCACAACACCACATGTATAACCACATGATTGATTCAGACCAATTTTATTAACTCTCACAACGTAGTTGAATACATAACGCCAGCGGAGAGTCGTGCAGAGTGGCGTAGCGTTCTGAACCATACCACTACACATGCCATGACGGCCATTATCATTCCTTCGAGAGCGTAGCGTCAGAGAAGATGTAGGTGAAGATGATGCCTTTCTTGAGGAAGAAGAATATCATAACCCTAGCCATCTCACTTTGGCGCTCCTGGGTCGGAAGTGTTCTACACCCCGACCCTCTCACCTGGGCACTCCTGGGTGGTAAAGAAATACCAAACCCTGGCCCTTTCACCTGGACGCTCCTGGGTCATCAGTCTGAAACTTGTAACACTTTCTTTAGAAACGTGAATAATTTAGTCTTGTTATTTTCAACATATACACATTTCAACATGTGTGATTACCTAAATATTATAATGACAATTATGTAATTGTTTATTTACGTTTTAAAAGTATAAATTTAAGAATTAAATATTATTACCTATTTATTAAGTATTGCAAGAAATAAATGATTATGATTATGAAGTAAGTAACTTTTGTTCGATTAACGTTTGCTAATATATAACTTGACGCGTTAAGAAAAGAGTAACATTTTGGATTAAAATATATTTTTTCCAAGCGCGGAGTTGTTTTAATTTATTTTAATTTGGTTTCATTTATTTTAAGTTGAACTTCGAAGTGTTCTACTGTGGTTAGTTATCTAATAAGTATAGTGATATACGTTTTAATGTTATCTACCGTTAAGTTGAACTTCGAAGTGTTCCAATGTGGTTAGTATAGTGATATACGTTTTAATGTTATCTACCGATAATTGTCTAAAAGTACAATAAGGCAATGTTAATGTAACGCAAACTTATTTTTTTGTAAGTATATTATTGGCTTTGATTTTTAAAACATCTATAGGCATCAGCCGCGCTAAGATATATTTTTTTTACAAGTTTATTAATCATAATTTAATTATCATATTTGTATCGATGTTTCAATTAATTGATTAATATGATCTTGTATTGCTGGATTCGTAACATTATCGAATGTGATAATAAATCAGTCTTAGTGGTCTGGTACTATGAACTTTGATATATTTTCAATTAATTAAATAAAATGATCTCGTATTGCTGGATTCCAAACATTATCCAATGTGATAATAAATCAGTCTTAGTGGTCTGGTACTATGAACTTAGATATATATGTGAAATACTTATATTATAATAATAAATAACTTGTTTAGTAGCGATGAAAGCAAGCTAAACACACTGTCGTCATTATCCTATTTTTACTAGCAAAATCAGGGCCTTAACCAATGAATCGAAAAATAAAATAATTACTGAACTAGTTTCACCAATAATTAACTATTAAGTTAAGTATGTGGTTTTGCAAAGTTTTTATTATGAAGGTTCTTTACGAACCTCAATTTGCACTCTGCAGTAGTCGCAGAAAGTTAAAACTGGATACATGAATTTAACAAACCTAATTTTGCCCTTTTGTCACTGACCTCAGGAGGACATAACATGATAACGAATAATATTAACTATAATGTTTAATTCCTTTATTTATTTCTCTTATGTTTAATATTGTTACTATATTATTTTAACTAACTGTACGGATAATATTAAATATAATGTTTAATTCCTTTAATTTCTCTTCTTATGTTTATTATAGTTACTATATTCTTTTAACTATCTGTTTGTTTAGCTCAGTACACTAAATTCAAAAAGATTCCTAAAATGTACTTTTCCGAGATGCATTCACCCATTTAGTAAAAGGGATTTGCCTGTTACCCAGCTTTCATGTTAAATGTCGTCAGTTTACTATTAGGTTAAATGTAGGTAGATAATTCATAGAAATAGGTATTGCACTTCATTAAATTAAAATTCTCAAACTGCATAAACGATTAAATTAACGTCTGATATTTGTTAGGCATACATACAAAATATTACAATGATAATTGATGAGCTTTAATAATAAAATAGTAAATGTAATCAGAGACCACTGAAACCACTTTTTTAACGTCTTATTTGATTTGATTATCTGTGATTTATTTCATTTGAGTTGTCCATACTTTACATGACTGCAGATAAAAGTATTGGCGTTTTACGTACACGTACAAGTACATTTTCATAATCGCATGATATTCAAAGATATTCAAAGTTTTGATTACTTTCCCTAAAAGTGATAAAAATATTGCTAGGTATATTACGGTAAAACTGAATGAGAGTTTCGCACATTATTCACGTGCGTTGCGCAGGTACTTGATACATTTAAGTAGGTTTGATTCGAAGTACCGCACGTTCATCCACGTGCGTTTCATAGGTACTAGATTATTAAGGTAGGTTTAAATAAAAGTCCCGCACGTTCATCCACGTGCTTCACATAAGTAGGTTATATAGGTAAATAGATCTATTTAGGTAGGCCTGAAAAAAAAAGGTCTGACATGTTCGTTCACGTTTGTTGCATTAACCCCACCATATGCGTGGTCCACTTCATACGTGTCACCTCAAACATTTGGCTTTACATAAGAATCATATAAGTTTTTATTCTGCATTTGACTCTACATGTGATTTTTCGTCTCTACACGTTGAGTCTACATCGACTCCAAATGTGACTTTACATTTCGACACTATACGTAACTTTATATTTCGACACTATACGTAACTTTATATTTCGACACTATACGTGACTACTGATCGACTCTACATATCGACTCTACATATCGACTCTACATATTGACTCTACATATCGACTCTACATATCGACTCTACATATCGACTCTACATATCGATTCTACATATCGACTCTACATATCGACTCTACATATCGACTCTACATATCGACTCTACATATCGACTACATATAGACTCTACATATACTCTACATATCGACTCTACATATCGACTCTACATATCGACTCTACATATAGACTCTACATATCGACTATACATATAGACTCTACATATCGACTCTACGTATAGACTCTACATATCGACTCTACATATCGACTCTACATATCGACTCTACATACCGACTCTACATACCGACTCTACATATCGACTCTCACATGTAGAGTCGATGACTCTACACATCGAAACACAATCAAAACGTATTGTGAATTCAAGTACTCGTGGTCTCTATCTGTTAAATACAGGTATTGTTTGAATTAACGTTTAAATTAATTATCAAAAATAAATGTTATAAAGATTATACTCGACATACTAGTTATTATATTCAGGCAACTTCAGTTTTATTTATTCGCGTTTGACTATCATTGGCATTTATTCGCCTTTTGACTATCATTGGCGTATTCTTATCACTCTATGATTAAATAATAACTCTCCTTTCTTTTGAGAGTTGTGTAAAAAGGGAATGATTCAGTTCGTAAATTTCTAAGCAATACTTTGCTCATTAGTCATTAGTGATTATATGATTTGAATAGATCGTCAAATCATCATGTCACGTCGATTTTCCATCAACTTCCTCTGTAATTAAAATCGGTAATATCCTTCACTATCTAATCAATTGCCATCTAAACCTTTATCAGGCAAAAATAGAGATCAATTGACATTATAAGTGATTATATTATTTATGATCATATACCTCGATAAAACAGAATACACACATGGGATTATATGCGTGGTAATATGCCGACGACATACACGAGATTAACAAATCTCGACTAGGCTCTTGTTCTTATTTTGTATATAAACAGACATGTGAATAGTCAATGTACCCATTTAACTTAACTATTGTGATTTAATCATTAACTTTATTTATTGGGTTGAATACAATAAGGAAGTAAAGAACTCAAAAATACTTCGGTCAGTTACCACACCGAGACTAATATAAGTATAAAAGGAAATTACTATGAACTTTATAGTACCGTTTATTAAGACGAAATATGTATGGTATATAACTTGTACTTAGCCAAAGCTATACAGGCCATTTATTAATTATTGTAAATTATACTTTCTTTTCTTTACACACTATATTTAATCACCTTGGTTCATACCTCTGAAATTGATTTATACTAAATCCGAGTTAATACCAGTCTTAAGCTGTTACTTAGCTGTGGCGTGAACGATCACGTTAACTTGAAAACTTTACACTTTTATGTATATCCAAACGCACTTGGTATTAATTGACATTTAGCCATAATTATTTTTAACGACAATAATGGTTCACGAGAAGTAATAGTTATTATAAACATTTTAATAATATGAAGTGATAAATAAGCGTGAACCACTTAGAGACATTATAAGTACACACTACAGGCGTTAAGGAGTTTCTAATAAATTATTGTTTCATTTTAATCATATTCATAAAGCATATTAATTTCATTACTGAATATTCCGTTGTCGAAACAATATTATATTTGTTTGTGGTAATAATGGAAAAGGAATGTAAATTACCTTTTCCTAAGATTTATTATTATTTTCAACTTGTGTACAAATTTACTTATTAGAAAGAGATACAAAGTATTTTGAATGCAGCCTGCTTATGGCATGATATTCGTAATATTCGTCAAATTGTTTTGAAATAATATGCGCTTTCCAAAAAGGGCTTCATAATTGCATTTTTAAATAATATCGTAAGCCATCGAAAAAATTAATTTACTTTATATGAAATAATTAATTTAAATTTATTCCCCGCAAATCTTCGAACATAAATTACCGGGTAGTATTTTAAAAGATTAATTTTACTACTGCAAAATATAAGTAGTATATATTTACCATTGAGACATACTGTAGGCGAATTATACGGTTATAATAATACCAACGTTATTTTATTCAAAATTTAAGCGAATATCAAACTATACTTATTGAATTGAAGGTTAGGTCATAAAAGTTGATTTTAAATAACAGAACATATTTTTATGGATTGTGAAGTTATCTTCATTAGAAATGATGACAAAAATATCTGACTTACTAATCTCTCTGATAATTAATTATATTGATTATATAACAACATAACAAACATCTCCATCTAACATGTGCATATCCAAAAGAGCAACCTTTGGCAAAATGTCCATGTAAGACTAACCATATAAACCTCCGGACTTACTCCGTTACGGAAAATACAGTTTACCTTCAATTATCAATAAACATACCATCTAACATGTGCATATCCAAAAGAGTAACCTTTGGCAAAATGACCATGTTAAACTAACCATATAAACCTCCGGACTTACTCCGTTACGGAAAATATAGTTTCACCAATCAATCTAATTTATTATTAAAAAAAATGAAAACCTTACGTTTTTGTGCGGCGTGGCAAAAATCCTGTCGATTTTTGTTAGATCCCACTGCTGAGATGTAGGGGATATGACTAGGATTATAAAATAAACCAGTACTTTACCAGTATTTACACTTGTATTCGTTTGTTACAAGGTTTAAATATGAATAAATTACACTATGTGACAATAATATTTTCAAGACGTCTTTACAACAATCTGGTCAAGATCCGAATGGCAGCCGCAGCTGTATATCCGTCATTTTATAACATCAAAATGGCGGGAACGAGGAACAAGGAATAGTCAATTGACAGTCTTTTAAGATGATGCTAAATAAAAAGTAGTTATCCTTACAAGTTAAAGTATTTATCAATAATAATGCTTACACTTGCGAGTGTTGATTTTGAGTCCCGAGTAAGCGAAAGATTCTATAATTGAATCACGAGCGAAGCGAATGATTCTAAGTTAGAATCTTGAGCGTAGCGAGGGACACAAAAACACGAGATGTAAAATAACTTTGCTCTCGTGTGACACATACAATTTTTCACCACAGTAGTGAGAACATATTAAAGGATAATAGTAGTTTATGTAACTGTTACGTAATAAGGGTCCTTAAAATACGAGTTTCATAATAAGATCACACGAGTATTTTAAGGCATAATTACGTACAGTTGCATACATTACTTTATCTACACATATACTATAAACCCTATAAAATAGTTCAGAAACTATATGTAATGCATTGATAACAGGGCACCAACTAACATACCCATAAGCGAATGATTCTATCCTATAGAAGAAGAAGACAAAGGAGATGATGCTGTAGACGAGAAAGATGATGAATAATAAGAAAAAGAAGAACGAAGAAGCAGATGAAGACGTAGAAGGAGATGAAGTAAAAGATGATGATGATGAAGAAGAAGATAAAGATGAAGAAGAAGATGATGATGAAGAGGGTAAAGAAGAAGATGATGTTGATGAAGAAGAAGACGATGATGAAGAAGATGATGATGTTGACGATGAAGAAGATAATGATGAAGAAGAAGATGATAGAGAAGAAGAAGAAGGAGATGAAGAAGACGAAGAAGGTGGTGAAGATAAAGTGCATGAAGATGACGATGAAGAAAAAGTAGATGATGATGATGAATAAGGTCATTAAGGTGATGAAGAAGGTAAAGAAGAAGACGATGGAGAAGATGGAGTTGATGAAGAAGATGATGATGGAGAAGAAGAAGAAGGAAATGAAGAAGACGACGGTGGTGAATAAAAAGGACATGAAGCTGAAGATGATGATGGAGAAGAAGATGGAGATGGACATGATGAAGAAGAAGAAGATAAAGAATAAGAAGATGATGATGATGACGATGATGATGATGAAGAAGATGACGATGTTGATGATGAAGAAGGTAATGATGAAGAATAAGATGATGGAGAAGAAGAAGAAGAAGTAGATGATGAAGACGAAGAAGGTGGTGAAGACTAAGGACATGAAGATGATGATGAAGAAAAAGTAAATGATGATGAAGAAGAAAGTTATGATGAAGAAGAAGATTGTGATGAACATGATAAAGAAGACGAATAAGATGATGATGATGATGATGATGCGGATGATGGTGAAGCTTTTGATGGTGATGATGGTGATGGAGAAGATGAAAAAGACGATGAAGATGATGAAGAAGATCATGAAGGTGATGAAGAAGAATGCGATGAAGAAGATGATGATGGAGAAGAAGAAGAAGAAGGAAATGAAGAAGACGAAGAAGGTGGTGAATAAAAAGGACACGAAGCTGAAGATGATGATGAAGAAGAAGATAAAGAAGAAGAAGATAAAGAATAAGAAGATGATGATGATGACGATGATGATGATGATGAAGAAGAAGAAGATTTCCAAACTTATTAATGAAAACTCCAAATTTAGACAGATTAGCGGGTTTATGGTGTGTGTGTGGATAAAAATATGTATTTCGAATTTGTAATAGACCCCGAAATATGAAGTAGCAGTTGATGGCCTTCACTAAATTAAAAAACTACTTTTCTCACTCCCTGAACTTTCTGAACTAAGTTTGTAATTTAACCGTATAAGCAGGTGTTTATTGTTCCTGTAATTTCTACAAAATTACAATGAAATGACGTGCTTTCAAATAACACAATCACGGGCCCATTTTTTTAACTCTTAAGTGGGGACGCTTACTGTGACGGACGTAAAACTACGGAACCCTACACTGAGCGTGGCCCGACACGCTCTTGGCCGGTTTTTTTTATAAACAGATTAAACATAAAATAAATAAATGTGTCAGTCCAGGGGAAAATATACCACTTTGTGGATATGGAGTTATTAGTACTACCAGAAACCATAAAATATACGCTATTTAATAGTCAAGTAATGAAGTGTCCATGTAAATCGACAAAGTGATCTTTTTCACTAAACTTGTCCACAGATGAAGCTTGTAAGACATTTATAAATAAGCGGTTTGTTGTTTTTAGTACCTGAATGGGTGTAGGTGTAGGTACCTTATTAAATTGTCTACAATAAATAAAGAAAGTATATTTTTCAAATTGGGTTGGTCCTTATAGACTGCAAAAATTAAGGTGAAATGTTTTCTGCTATATAATACTTTACGAACCGTATGAGCGAGGTAGGATATACTGGACAACCCAAAATTGGTTAAGAAGTCAAGTTAATGGCTGAAGACCAACTTTTCTTCCATAGCCAATATTTTAACATTTAAGGCATTTACACATGATAATTGATAGGATTTGAATTATAGGGCTGTAGACACATAATAATATAGGTAGTATAAATGTCCTAAACGAATGTCGTTTAGTCAGATATTATAGTAACAAACAAACGAGATGCAGAAGATTACAAGTATTATAACTAATTAATCATATTTTAGGTATTTTTATAAGTATAAATGACCAAGACATTTATATGTTTTTCATACAATGATTGTTACAGATCTGTCTAAATGCGGCCAGGCATGAGTGGCATGCATAATTGGCATACGCGGCGTTTAAGACCGCAATTAGAAAAGTACTTTCTTTTGAGCATGGTACCTACTGTACAAGTGTAAAGTGTAGGTATACATTCTCTGCTTTGAGAAAAGAGTACATTACTCGGCATTTTTCAATCTGGAGTAGACTTCTTTTTATAACTGGCTAATGTTAGTAAATGCTGGGAAATGTAGGTAAGTAGCTACAAAAAGGCGAGTGTTTATGTAACGTCCGGTGCTACTCGTGTTTTTAATAAGGTATTTGTAGGTAAACCGCGAATTTCAAGGAACATTTAGGGAGGTTTCCTTTATTTAATGAATGTATAAAAAATACATTGCAACCGTTTCTGGCCTCGTTCTGTGCTAGTTGTTAAAAACATGGAATTCAAATTTAGGAAATGTGTAAAAGTGATAATTGTATAATCTATTTTACTTTTCACGTGAATACTTAGTTCAAACAACCATGGGATTGCCCATGGGATATTTTATTATCTTCATCGCCACTTTAACATATTAATTAATATTTAATTATGTCATTAAATAGCGTTAAATTCCTTCTGTAAGTACAAATTCATTTCAAACATCAAGTCCTTTTGTCAGTGTAATCTGTGTTACGGCATAAATTCCTTAGCGCCTTCACCGCACCGTGAACGTTGCCGTAACTGCCACAATGGACCCAGGAGCACACCGTAAACATTGGGTGCTGCTGCTGCAACTGTCCGTTTTGGCAAACACAATGCACTACACCTATTTAACTAAGACTTAGACAACCTCAAAACATTACATTTGGGATTAACGGCAAATTTGGACACAACAATTCGTGAAATATGAAGATAATAAGAATATATTTACGTTTTTCTAATTGAATATAAGCTAGTGCCTATGGCAATCCATGGCATTAGGTTTCCAAACAGTCCCAAGCCTGTGGCAAAAGCTGGGTCAAAAGCTAGACGGATGACGATGATGTTTACCTATCTAGAGTTACTAGCTAGTAAGGTACCTATTGAAACTTTTGTGTTTGTTATAATATTTATGACCAAACTACTTAAATGCTAGTTACATAATCAATAATCCATGCAAATATGTTTAAATAAGATATATATTTTAGAAAAACTTATTTAGAGTAACCAAATAGATTCATAGATTATTTTTAACTTAAGACCGTATGTGTTAATGAGATATTTCATTTAAAAAAACCTGTAAAAAGTGTCGAATACTTTACTGGAATTAAATTTAGTTAAAACGACACAATATCAGTACCCAGGAGCTCTGGATTCAATGCAAGGTTCAAAGCAGGACTCGTTATCACGCAGTCATTTTTATTTCTGTCTACTAGAAAGTCTAGCAACTCAGTTATTAAATTCCCTGAACTTTCTGTTGAGAATAAATCTGCAAATCCATTCCTGGAAATCATATTTTATGCGTTCGAGTTCGACACATATTTTTCTTCGCATTTATTTTACATATTCGTAGATTTTAAATACTATTTGAACCAGAAAGTTCAAAGTGTAAAAAACAGTAGGTGTATACAGGGTGCAACAAAAATACTGATAGTAATAGTACATTATTGTCGAGGAGGTGAAGTAGCACATTGATGGCTGAGTATTACGTTTAAACGGACGACTTTAGGAGTCCGTTTAATTTAATACGAAGCCAGCAATGGCCCTTCACGCCGAGTCCAATATAGTGCTTTATTCAAAAATAATGCAAAACAGCCAACGTTGATGAACAACAAACAATATTGACATAAATAATATATTCAGGATAACTTCTAGGTTAAAAGAATGACCACTACCGCGAGCATCGAATTACGATTCGAATCCTATAATTACCTCTATCTCCATCGCTTCTCATTTTGAGTGAAAGAGACAGATTTATTCGAATCCTATAATTATCTCTATCTCCATCGCTTCTCATTTTGAGTGAAAGAGACAGATTTATTCAAAACTACAATTTTCTATGTTCGCGGTACACGCTCAGCTTTGACGCCTTTATATCTTTTTATTAAAAAGTTTGAAGTGTATTTTTCTTCTGAATTTACCTATTTGAGATAACTAAAAAGTCGCGGTACCAACATTATAAATAACAAATACCGATGTTGTGTTTTGGCTGTTTAGGACCTTTGCCTTTATTTTTGTATGGCTGTTGAACTTTTTAAAAAGTTTGTACCTCGACAAAAATGGAATTTGTATGCAACATTTATGTCGCGATTTCGAGCCTGCAATTTCCGTAACTTTTTAATTTTTTTTTTTGACCATAAACTAGGCACACCGCCGCCTAGTTTTTAACCGTAAAAGTCAACCTTGCCGGACATTTTTGTCGTTTAAAGGCATAATTGGTATCGTATTGTAAGTGAGAAAAAGCAGGAGAAAAATTTTTTTTTGGAGTGGACACGTCGTCCAAGCCGTCCTACCCGCCATACAAAACTATTTTCTTTTCACGAGAATTTTTTTTCTTCGTTTTTAGGGTTCCGTAGTCAACTAGAAACCCTTATAGTTTCGCCATGTCTGTCCGTCCGTCCGTCCGCGGATAATCTCAGTGACCGTTAGCACTAGAAAGCTGAAATTTGGTACTAATATGTACAGCCTTGGCCAGAAGTGTTGAGCACCCTTGCGATTTTCATACGAAACTCGAAAGTTTAGACCGGCGTTTCTATCTTTTTTGAAGTTATTTTATCAATTAATTCAAACTGAGCAGGCATGTTTTGTTGAAGTGAGTAGTAACTGCATAGAATATTTGAAATTTGTCGCACCGACTTAAATTCGCATTTTTGGGACCTCCACTTTTCATATTTTATAGGTACCTTGAAAGTGTTATTAAGTGAAGTTTTCTAGATATATCAATGAAATATAACATTTTACGTCATCGTACATTGTTATGATAGGGAATTAATACTTAACATCAAAATTGTAAACAAAAAAGAGCTATGCTCAACACTTCTCGCCAAGGCTGTATATCAATCACGCCGACAAAGTGGTAAAATAAAAAGTGGAAAAAAATGTTTTATTAGGGTACCTCCCCTATATGTAAAGTGGGGAGTGATTTTTTTTTTTCATTTCAACCCTAACGTGTGATATATTGTTGGATAGGTATTTAAAAATGAATAGGGGTTTAGTAATAGTAGTTTATGTAACTGTTACGTAATAAGGCCTAATTACGTACAGTTGCATACATTGCTTTATCTACACTTATATTATATATCCAAAATAAAGTGAAACCATAGAATGACCGCCATTGTACCGCCATGGCCAACTCGATTGTGCCGGCGGTCGGGAGGGAGCATGCCGTTGGTCAGGAAGGAGCACAGGATTTACATTATGTTATCAAATTCGATGTTCGGAATTTGAAACTCATTACGTATCAATATATGAGCATGTAGAGTTAAAATTACGTTACTGCCACAGATAAAAAGCTTATTTATCATAGTAACACGGGTTGTGGTAATGATAGCCATTGCCTACCATTTTTGAACACGTTTTAGAAGACTTACAATGTGAGTGTAGATAAAATCATTTTTTGATAATGTAAATATTTTCGGAAATAATCGCTCCAGAAAACGCTAAAAAAAATGTGCCCCCCCCCCCCCTCTACCTTTTGAACCATAAGTTTTAAAAATATGAAAAAAATCTCAAAAGTAGAAATTTTTTAAAACTTTCTAGGAAAATTATTTTTAACTTGATAGGTTGAATAGTTTTTGAAAAAAAATTACAATATAATTTCTGAACTAAGTTTGTAATTTAACCGTATAAGTAGGTGTTTATTGTGCCTGTAATTTCTACAAAATCACAATGAAATGACGTGCTTTCAAAAACTCTTAAGTGGGGACACTTACTGTGACGGACGGAAAACTACGGAACCCTGCACTGAGCGTGGCCCGACACGCTCTTGGCCGGTTTTTCATAATAAGTATACGATACCAAATATTCCCTTAAGGATCATCAGTATTTTTGTTACAACTTGTAGCCTTAAGTACTAATAATTCTTATAAAATGGAATGCATTATTCCTGTTGTGAACCCTTTGACCGCCAAAGACGTCAAATCACGCACACGGAAAGTCATGCCCTCAGCGCCTGCACGTGATATCACGTTCAAAATATAACTGGCTATTTTTCCGTCCGATTCTCGACGGTCAACATGAAAAATATCATGCTAGGGAATTAAAAGAATAATCATATCCATATATACCTACCATAGACAAATAACTCCGCAAACTTGTGAATGTTTCAAAATAAATAAAACAGATGGAACTAACAGTGATTTTAATCGGTGGGTTTTAACCTCATTGTGTATTTTTCTCCTTAGACATCCTGGTAAACAATATGTAGGTAATTTTGTAACTATATCGATGCTGCAGGTTGAAACCGGGCACAATTCTGCAACATGATTTTCAAGACACAGACAGGAGCCGTCATTCGCACCGTTCGCTTGCGTTTCATTTCTTATTTCTAGGCGCTTTATCCAATGATCTGATTTGCCTATTTTAGTTCTAATATGTTCTAATACCTACTGATGTGAATACCGTTGGTCAGGTTGTCATACAGCCAGGAACCATTTTATTATTTTAATACAATAACTAAGCCAGATAGATATTATTTCCCTGAGGTAGCGTGGGAAACGGTGGTAGAAACCACGCAGACCCACGCCGATACAACTGCAAGAAAAGGGAACCGGACTGGGCTTAAAAGTCAGACGCCGGTCTGCAAGACGCGGTCGCGGTTGACACCTGTCGACACAGAAGGTGACTCAATAGTTTCACCTGATCCTCTACTGGATGACGTAAACCATAGTGTGGGACATAGTGGGGATCCAAATGAAAATTCAGGGGATAAACCTGACCCCCCGATTGGATCACCAGAATTTCTAAGTATGTCTGAAGATGATTATACAGACATGGAAATAGAGGAAAACCTTCAGGACCCAAGGGCATTATCCCTGAAGAGGAAAGCGCAAGGTGAAACAGATGAGGATTTTGCTCCTCGAAAAGGGACCAAAATGAACGCGGCTGGCAGAGGGCGTCCTCGTTCCAAAGCAATAGCTAAGACGAAGGGCAAAACAACAGGTTCGAAAAAACAGAAGCAACCAGACGTGGCTCATTTCTTGAGCCCCTCTACTGGGTCTCTTCAGACATCTCAAAAAGACAACCCAACTGAGAAGGTCGCCCCGGTGATGGAAAACTATGAGAACTTGCGCAGGTGCGCCAATGTGGTCCTTACGGAAGGCCTTAAGTCAAAAAACTTAAAAAAGGATGTGTGGGGTCGCATGAAGGCCGCATGTGCAGAAATTATTGACGTAGCCGATAATATAGAGGAAAGCAGTATTCTACCGGAGTCGGAAGTTATCCTTAGACTCAAGGCAGATAACAGGAGGATGCGGGAGGAGCTTAACGCACTTCAAATTGAAACCAAAGCGCTTCGCAGAGCATTCGCCCTTTCTGCGACTCCGTTCTGTTCTGGGGTGTATTCAACCGTGAGCTGGTGTTTAATACCATGTCGTTTGAGAAAATCGCCCATCTGCTTGTTAACGTACTCTTTCCCGTTGTCCGTTCTTAGCGCTTTCAGTTTTTGACCGGTTTGCGTTTCAACTAATGCTTTTAATTCAACAAAATACTTAAAAACTTCACTTTTTTTTTTTAATAAGTAAACAAAAGTTTTGCGCGTAAGGTCATCTATAAACATGAGAAAGTACAGACACTTACCAAAGGATTCTACATTGATAGGGCCACACACATCGGAGTGCACTAGTCCCAACACTTCCGTTGCTCGTGTTACACGATTTCTCTTCATCGGTTGCTTAGTTTGTTTTCCCTTCAGGCAGGATACACATTCCAGATTTGAATTGCTGTTAGGAAAACTTACCCCAGTAGCCATCTTGTTTTTCAGAAGTAGAAGATTTCGAATACCTAGGTGTCCCATACGGCGGTGCCATAATTCCAGTGAATCACTGCGTTCCGACGTAGTATTGAGAGCCGTATTCTGTAAACAACACTGATTTAGCTTGTATACACCTCTATCTTCTATAACTTTGACAAGAACCGTACCACTTATCTTGCATTCGTCACTTCTATAGATTTCACATCTATCCTGACCAAATACTATTACGTACCCCTTTCGCGCAATAGTACTCACACTCATTAAGTTGATAGATTAGGGACATACATTACGTTACTTACAGTCATTCCAGTTGACTCACAAAGCACCGTACTTCGTACTTTTCCGTGTACCTTGTCACCATTAGCACATGTTACAGGAACACGATCCGTAACCTTATAGTCTCTAAACCACTGTCTTTTACTTGCCATGTGCGTGGACGCTCCGGAATCCAGGATCCATTCCTCTTCACAGTCTCCAGCCATGGCAAATGCAAAAGCACTCAAAGCTTCCTTCTGCTTCTTAGGTTTCTCGGGGCATACTAATGCCTTATGTGGACCATCACAGATATAACATCTATTTTTCTTCTATTTAGATACTGGCGGTTTCTTGCCTTTATGCTTTGAAAGCAATGCAGAAGTTGTAGATCCACTCGTACTCGGTGACGTATACACTTCTTCCATTTGGAAAAGTTTCGATTTAACATAGTTAGTTGTCAACGCTATGTTGCTGTTTTCTACAGCTAATCGCATCGGTTGAAACTCACTCGTGAAGCCTTGAAGCATCAAAGCAGCCAACAGCTCATCGTCTACCTCTTTTCCAAGGTCTGACAGCTCCTGAGATGTCGACATTATCGCTGTCACATATTCTCTTACTTTCGTATACTTCTCTAGTTTATTACCCACTAGTCTAGAGAGTAATCTACAGCGATTATTCAATTCTTTATCTTCGAAGGCTTCTTTCAACGCATGCCATGCCTCTTTGGATGTCTTCACGTGTTTGACGTGTACCAGGCAATGCGGTTAGAGCATATCTTAGCTTTTGCTTTCTGATCCTTTTTCGTACCTGCAGTATCGGTAGCTGTGGGAGTTAGGCTCGTGTATTCCCATAAGTCTGCATCTATTAGGAATAGTTCCATCTGGAATTTCCATGTTGAATAATTCGAACATCCGTCCAGTTTTTTCGAAAAGCGTAGAATTATTCATTGTTCCAGTACCTTCGTTATCCACGTTGCTAGAAGAATCGCCAGAACCCGTTGACATTTTTCATGCTCGAGCTGAATAAATTCATTTTCCCATAACCCTGACTAACTAGTGTTAAGCAGAGGGAGCAGCGACACGAATAAGCACAACGGATAAATTCACTAGCACATATAATAGGATAATATAATTATTACAAGATTAACAAAGAGAAAACAGATGTTTGTTTACCAATACAGACTTGACAACCAATGGTGACAAGATTCTAATGTTTTCTGAAAAACCGAATTCAAAATGATAATTTGAAAAGCATTGTCATAAATACTCATAGACAGAGGTGGCCAGTAGACCACAACCTCATTTCAAACAATGTTGACTAACAGCTAGATGTTGACAGTAACATCAATAGAATATTTTGCTACATCACTTTAGTACTGGTGCTCCAAAGTAGCACACGCATAAGTAGAAATCGGTCAACTCACAAATTCACCAATGTTTCCGGTGTCTATGTGATGAAGAACAAGCATTCTAATTTTCAAGCGGTTGCCTGACGTTTTTTTTTCTTCGCTCACGTACAGGGCGCCAGTTCAACCAGGAGGGATGGCATTAAAATTTTGTTATATAACCAGCATACATTCTTTCAGGCAACCGCTGTTTCAATCGGTTGCCTCGAGATAATTATTTTTTGCAATGCATGTATGCAACTGTACGTAATTAGGCCTTAAAACACTCGTGTGATCTTAATATGAAACTCGCCTGCGGCTCTTTTCATAAAACCACACTCGTATTTTAAGGACCCTTATTACGTAACAGTTGCATAAACTACTAGTGTGATACTTGTATCATTAAAGTTTGAGAACCACTAACTTCATGTTGGATAATTCTGAACTAAAAGTTTGTTAAACACATGTTTAGGTACTTCTATAGGCACAATCGAAAAAAAGAGAGGGAGGGAAAATCTGATTGAAAAGCGAATATTTGCTTCGTGTTTCAAGCAAATAGGACGTAATTTAGTTGTATTCGGATTTACCCGAGCTAATTCGGAATTGCACTTTTATAACTAAAATAAATTATAGATTTGTTACACATATATCTAATAAATCCAAAGTTATTTATGAAAGTTCGTGACAATGAATACATGATTATTCCATCCAGTAAATACATTTTTCATTAAAGGTCTCAAAAAATCTACCCATACCGGATGGTTCACGAATAAACGTACATACCAGCAACTAGTGCAAAAATGTTTCGTAATTACCCGAATGCACTTAGATATTATTTGACACATTAAGGTACGATAGACAATAGAAACTTTTGTGGCAAAGACGAGTTCCTTCCCATATCAAAATCGATATCTTTCGAAGTGATATTTCATAACAAATATTAATTTTAACTGGTAAAGTAAACATTAATATGTATGTTGATAACTACCTATCGACGATATGTAATGGTAATACGTTATATTTTAGGACTTATTAGATTTTATTATGAAAAAAAAGACTTCTCAAATAAAGTGAATAAAAACTATTTTTTTATACAATTGCTCAAAAAGTTTAGTTTATGTAGCTGCAAATCGTGCGTAAAGTTTGATTTTACGCACGATTTGCAGATCAGAATTTTAAATAAATGAGTATTATGCGAGACCCGCTTATAAATGACCCACCTGAACTACGCGCGATTGGGCATAAAGGAGTATTATGCGAGACCCAATAGTATTACTTGAACAACGCGCGATTGAACGAAGCTGTCTTTCGTACACTGACAGAATATAAATGTAATTTTATTTCAATGTATTTTTTTCGCAATTGTATTAAAAAACGTTGTTCGACACACGTGCAGAAGTGTAATTTTCACTCGTTCCGAGTCTTGACCCTCGCCTCTCGGCTCGGGCCAAGTAACCTCGGTACTCGTGCAAAATGACATACTTCTAGCACTTATATCGAAAACTACTATTCGTAATCTATTTATAATAACTTCATGCTGTATATTGCATAATATTATCGATAAATTTTGGTATCGTTTGGAAAGTCCTTATGCAATTTCATTCCTGCCACTAAAAGTCTTATGTCTGATTGTGATTATTACATAATAATGAGTTTTTCTACTCGTCGAATATAATGCTTGAATTGAAACTTTGTAGACCGAAATACTACCGAACACTTTTCGATGGAGCTTTAATGGTCGCAAATTTTAGCATCCTCGCGAATGCTGAAATGGATTTTCATACAATACTATACAATGGTCGGGGAGACCATCCTCCTCCCCGACCGCCGGTACGATCCGACGGGAGATCGAAGTTACTAAATTATATAGAGGGAGCAGGTTGTGTAAGACATTCGTCGAACTAAATCCTTACCGGCTTGCCTATTTTGAGCACTCGTAGAAAAAGTATGGTATACAATAGATACATAATTAAGCTTTTCAATCTCGTACCTTACTTCCCTTCGGACCGACCGACCGACACGGACGTTTTTGGACCCGGGTATGGCCTAAAACTACGTCAGGACATGGGTATGTCCTTAAACTACGTCCAAAAGAGAGGTATGGGTACTGCAAATGTCATCTCGCTATGTGTGGTAGGGCACAGCACAGCGAATGTCATATAGCTCAAATCTGGAGCAGAGCCCGACTGGGGAAGTACCTCCACCTTGCAGAAAACCACAGCCAAATAGCACTAGACCCTACTCATAGTGTTATGTTCCTGCTGGTGAGTAAGGTTGCCAAAGAGCTGAAAGAGGACCCAGTGTGTTGACGATGAGGGACTCTCTTGTTCCTTTAGCCGTCAACACAGTGAATCCTCCTATTTGTAAAGGGTTGGCAACGCGCATGTGACACCTCTGGAGTTGCAGGCGTCCATAGGCTACGGAAGCTGCTTACCATCAGGCCGGCATCAGGGCCGTATGCTTGTTTGCCACCGTAATATTAAAACGTGGCCTAAACACGGTACTCGACTGAAAAGCTCTTTATTATGTCACGATTGTATAAAATACTAACGGCCGGCCCTTTATGCTTTTATCGCTCAAATACAATATTGAATCTTTACAACGTTCTACGTAAGCGCTTCCGGCCGGATGATACCTGATACCTGCCATTTCATATCGACTTTCCCATATTATGTTGCCTTTAAAATTATATTAAATTATTAGACTACACGTCGGGATCGCAGATACTTCGCTTCGGTAAAACAATTATTCATATCGCATTATCGCTGCATTGCTGGAACAGTATTAGAGCGTTTTCACACTGTCCGATCCGATATCGGATGTTATTTTTTTTTTTTTTTTTTTATACCACGACGGTGGCAAACAAGCATACGGCCCGCCTGGTGGTAAGCGGTTACCGTAGCCTATGGACGCCTGCAACCCCAGAGGATTTACATGCGCGTTGCCTACCCTTTAGGAACCTATACACTCCTTTTTTGAAGAACCTCATACTGTAGCCCACTGGGAAAACCTCGGCAGGGAGTTCATTCCACAGCCGCAGCGTTCGTGGGAGGAAATTCCTCTTAAATCGTACTGTGCGCGACCCATTGGGCTCCAGGGTGTGGGGATGAACACCCTGCCGGCGGCGAGCGGTGCGGTGATAAAAAGCTGCCGTGGGCATCATATCAAACAGTTCTTCAGAGCACAACCCATTGTACAAGCGATAGAACACGCATAAGGAGGCAAAGTCCCTCCTAAGACTCAAAGGTTCAATATCGCTCGTGAGTTTGGGATCGTCGACGATCCGCACAGCGCGCCTTTGCACCGAGTCAAAGGGCCCAAGCTGGTATCCAGGTGCTCCCGCCCAAAGGTGACAACAGTACTCCATGTGGGGTCTGACTTGCGACTTGTATAGGAGCAGTCTCTGCCCCGGAGTGAAGTATCGCCTCGCTCTATTGAGCACACCGAGCTTTTTGGATGCCAGCTTGGCCTTCGCTTCAAGGTGACTACGGAATTGGACGTCACTGGAAATGTCCACACCGAGGATCCCAATACTCCCTGACATTGTAAGGGTTGTGCCTTGGAACTGAGGGGCCACAGTAAATGGGGTTTTCTTAGCGGTGAACGCGCAAACTTGTGTCTTTGTGGGGTTGAATCTGACTAAGTTGTCCTGGTAATCCTTAGATGGCCTAACGAATAAATAAACTGCTAGAAAGCACCAAGCATTAAGTCCGTCTTTTTTGCTTTCTTTTGAGCAATGGACATTTGGTATTTTAAGAAATAAAACATAGAAATCACAAAATTTTAATTTGTCTTCTTCGTGGTCCTATCCGACATCCGATATCGGATCGGATAATGTGAAAGCGCACATAAATAAAGCAAATCGATCTGACCTGGCTATCACAAACGTATGTAGTATTCAATCCACAATCTAATTTCAGCTTCGATCAAACGCACGAATATCCTAGCTTACCTATGTCACCTCTCGCTTTGAAGTCGATAGCCTAAGTATATAGCTAACAGAGATAAGTATGTACCTATGTTTGTGTCAAAGGCCTGATAGGTATATATTTGGTATAGTTATATTACCTGAGACGCTAAAACAATGAGTCAAAACTTCGATTGTCTTTCATGTCGTTATAAAATGTAAATTAATTTCTTTCTGACTACAGACAGCTACCTACGCTACTGCACGTTCCGCATCACTCCAACCAAACTTGGCAAACCAAATTGCACTAAACTTAGTAAGTAAATGGTTTAATTTGAACTGTATATCATAAATGTTACCGTGCGATCGTCTGTTAATGCCAATATGAAATGAATTTCAACCAGCATTACGATTCCATATGGGACGCGGTAGAATGTCCAGTTGCAGTTTTTAACGGTAAAAGGATTGATATCTGGCATTATCATTTGATTATTTGTGAAATAGCTACTAACTACTACATCTCTGTTATATTGCTAAACGTATTTCATTTTCATTACGGTATACAGTGTATTTTTATTGGGTTCCGTCCATTTAAAAAAAAATCTCCTTGACACCTGTAACTATTCTAATTAGCTCTTAATAGTTAATTTTTATCTTATGAGATCTTTCCGATTGTGTTAACCTGCATCAGATTATTTTATTTTATGTCGGTACTTACCACAAATACCACATAGGTATTTATCTGAGTGTGGAGTGTAAGCCTTTTATGACTTGACTGGTATAACTTTTTAATTTAATTGTATGAAAATTCGAAAGTCTGACCAGTGTGTGTTGCCAGTGATGACATATGGTACTGAAACGTGGTCGCTTACAATGGGCCTCATAAGAAAGCTCAAAGTCACCCAAAGGACAATGGAGAGCGCTATGATTGGAGTTTCTCTGCGTGATCGCATCAGAAATGAGGCCATCCGCAGCAGAACCAAAGTAACCGATATAGCCCTCCGAATCGCTAAACTAAAGTGGCAGTGGGCGGGGCACATTGCTCGTAGAACCGATGGCCGTTGGGGCGGAAAGGTTCTAGAGTGGCGACCACGAACCGGAAGGCGCAGCGTGGGTAGACCCCCCGCAAGGTGGACTGATGACCTGGTGAAGGTCGCGGGAGTCCGCTGGATGCGGGTGGCGCAGGACCGGTCATTGTGGCACTCTTTGGGGGAGGCCTATGTCCAGCAGTGGACGTCTTTCGGCTGATATGATGATGATGATGATGATGTATGAAAATTAAAAAAAAAGAATTTATTAAACTAGTTATATCATTTGTTTCCTTAATTGTACCTAACCTAACATTAAAGGATTTGTAAAAAACACAGTGTATCCATTCTTGAACGGTCAAAAGGTCAAATAAATTGAGGTGTTACCTACTGCCATAATTCAATCGATTCAATTTACTTTACTTCAAATTTCAAATTAAAGCTGCAAATCCTATGTCTATAATACATAACTCATAATTAAAAATAAACCATCCGCTGGTCATTCTACAGGCTCATGATACACGGATTCAGAAATGTAATTTAAAGAACTTTTATTTTAATAAATCGGCAGACGAAACTAAATTATAAAATATCACAATATCGCTTTTACAATGACGTGGGCATAGTTACAGTTTCATACCTAGTAGGCAATAGAAACAAACAGTTTAAATAAATAGGAAAGTATTGCACTCATTAGAAATATTGGTTCTTTGCCAAGCATGTTGTGGGCATAGTCTCAGTTTGGCATCCGTTTCAAATGAGACGTTCAGGTTTAAGTATCTCATTCAAACCAACTGTGAAATTGAACTCGAAAAGCTACTTGGATGCCAAATATTTTTGACGTGATAACGACATAATCATAAACATAGCTATACTGTAACAGCTAAACTAAAGAAGCAAATATATAAACCAGGAGTTACGTCGTAGCTTAAAGATATATATATATATAAATAAATAAATAAATATTACAGGACTATCTTAAACAAATCGACCTAGGTTCACGGTAAGCTCAATAATAAGCTTGTGTTATGGGTACTAGACGACGATATATATAATAGATAAATATGGATAAATACTTAAATACATAGAAAACATCCATAACTCAGGAACAAAAAATCTGTGATAAACACACAAACAAATGCCCTGACCAGGATTCGAACCCAGGACCTCCTGCTTCGTAGGCAGGGTCACTACCGACTAGGCTAGGAGGCCGTTTTTCTTTGACGTTGGCAAAATCTTACTTTTGTTATACCCATTAAACCCAAAGATTGATTGATTGTTTGTAGACCAGATGTTTTATCTTTTTTTTATCGCACTCTAGAGCAGTGAAAGTTGATATTAAATTTTCAATGCGTGATGTAGTTGAGCTTTTTTACTATGTTGATAAAGACGATTAGGGCAGTATTTGCTGATATTTGCTACAACGAGTGTCTTGAGCTAGCCGATAAATTCGTAAAAAACTGTCTACAGTGTTATATTTCCTATATAAACTCAGAAACTGTTAATTTTTAGATACAGGTTGTTATTGAAGTTTTAAAGAACATTTAATTATTCATCATTTAAGTCTAATTTAAATATCTATATTTTGTAGTTTATAAGATACAGCTATTTCATTCATTGATAACATTAAAAAAGTTACTACAACGTTTATTAGGGTTTACGTTGGATCCTCGATACAGTTGCAGGTATTTAAACTATATTTAATACTTATAATAAGAATTGTTGTAAATCATCTACCGCGAATCACTGAGAACAAATAAACTTGTACTGAATTTTCGAAATAATGGACTCGTTTTTATTTGATTTGTGTGTACTATTTCCATGCCTCTACCTATTTATCTTGTATAATAAACTGAAAAGGTGCTAAGAAATTAGTCACGGATATTTTTACCGCTGATAGTACTCGGTTCTCGGAGTATATTTAAGTATGAAGCATCATAGGTTTTCTTATGTTTTTTTGGAGAAAACTAGGAAACAAATTTCCTACGTTAAAACACCCTGTTAATAAGATAATTAAATGAGACGTCTTTAGACCCTTAAGAAAAAAAACGTTTGACGTGACATGACAGACAGTATTAAACATCATGACAGGTACATTATAGGGGATGGTTATTTTAAAAATTAATTATAATATTTTCTTTTGTTCGGTAAATGAAAACAAAATATGATATACAAAGGTTCCTTAATTACAGTTAAAAGTTAATGGTTTTAATGTAATGTATTATCTCTTAAAATATCCGTGACTAAGTTAGCACCTTATATATGCCGCAATTCACTTTGAGTTTATAAAAGATACAACACTATTTTATAAAATATGAGCCTCTGGTTTTAAAATTTACCTTCTTTATGGTTCTCCGTCAAAGGATCTGCAGTGTTTTGGGAGTCGCGCAGAAATTGGTTGTAATATTTATTTAGTTTTTCAAAAATATAAGTGGCTGTATCTCGTAAAATATTGAAGGTAGACAACCAAATTTAGACTCAAATTGTAACAAATCCTACAAAATCACCAAAGCAACCTTATTCCTAAAATTTATTATTTGTAAAATAAAAAGGAAGGAACAGAAGTTTTAAACTTAGGTATTACTCAGCCAACGCAAGTAACTAGTTGTGGCAAATAAAGGTGTAAATAGCCTTAATCAGTCCCAAGAACATATTAAAAATCCAGAACTACATCACGATTTTCGATTTTAGCAATTTTGAATGTTTAATTCCACGGACCTACTCCTAGAGATCTGCACGTCCTGATGAGCTCCCGCCAGTACATTATGACACAGAAGAGATATGAGAAAGAAACAAGCTTATATTCTTTACAACAATGATTCATAATGATTGAGAGCATAGCTAAACACCTAGGATTGTTGCTAGGTTATAAAATTGTTATGGTCCTCAATATTACACTGACGTGACCATTAAATTTTAAAGAATATATTACTACATATTCGTCTACTATATAACGTCTGGGCGCTCGTTACTGTCGCAGTATAAGTCAAATTGAATCCTTAGTCATTTGCAACAAAGGTGACACTAGGGTGTGCACTAATAAGCACTGGCGCAAATATTAAGCATTGGCGTGTCGGGCACTAGGACCTTTACCTAAAGCGCATTTTCATAAGAAATACTAAAAATAAACTGACCATTGATGACACATTCAAGCCTCATTTTCCCGTGTTCAGGTAAGTCAACGTTCTGGGTCTTAATATATCGTTTCACGCACTTTAGTACAAATGCCTTCGACTTGTTCATTATACTTGGCGGCCTGATCGCGAGACATTATTGGTCATTCGGGTTGGTGTACAAAGAATCACTGCCCAAAAGCAAACGCGGCGCTTATTTTCGAAAATATAATTTTGGTGGGAAAATGTCGATAAATGTTTTTATCTTTTAACAAAGTATTGTAGGCAGAACACCATACTACTCAGCCAAAACTTCTCCACCACATTGATTAAATACAAAATATAATGGTCAACGCTCTTGTTAAACAGGCTGTACCTATGTATTTCTATTCTACGAAACAACAGATGTTCCGGAAATTAATTTCGTAAGCGTACGCGGAGCTAAAGCCGACACATAGAAGGTAGAAGTATGTGTAACAATTTCTTAAAAGTAAGAGGTGTGCTAACCTAAAGTAAGGTGTGTATATGCTGCCTCTACCCGCGCTGTGTCGGCACCCGCCATGATGTAAGGACTTTTGAGAGTTAATGGATCTAAAATGTACTATCCAATTTTATCTCCGGCAGATAGTGCCACACCCTCCGCAAAATAGGCCACTGTAAAATGCGACACCGGTCACGAAAAATATCACCGGTGCAGAAGACTGAGAGTAGAGACATGAGAATTATGTTGCCACATCTATCATCATAGGATGGGATCAGTTTCACCCACCACACACTTAACATTTCGATAAATGTATATATATATACCTATGGGGTGTGTAAACATTGTCAGTGTCCTTAAATAGGAGCGTGTCCCAGTTTTTTTTCCTTTTGGTAGATAGAAAAAACAATAGAACATCTTCCCTTTAAAACAAGTCTTATTCAAACAAAATTTAATTGGCGCCGTTTCACGCAAACAACTGGCGAATCGCAAACCAATTATCGTTTTCGCGTTCGAATATCGAAAGTCCGTAGCAGGTGCACGTAACGTTCCGGGGCTAAATCACAGGAGCCGGCGATGTAGACATACAATTACAAGGAGACGCAAGACACGTACCTAATATACCGAAGAAATCCTGATGAGTAAATATCACCGCCGATTCTTTAAAAAAATATGAATGCAAATCGCTCAACAACTCGATGAATGTCCTTCCTTGTCGTCAGCTATCATTCAGACCTCGACGGCAAGAAAAAAATAGAGTAAGTAGATAAGATTGTAGGTTAACAAAAACCTCAATTTCTTCCGGCTTTTTGCTAACGGCTCGGCTCAATGGAGCGAGTCCGCTTGGTAACCCAATCCCAAGAATAGGCGTAGGCCACTACTTTTGTTTATTTTTTATGTAGTCCATTTCACACAGCTTGAATACGAGCTGCGTGGAATCGGTCGTCTACTTACTCGGCTCGTCATGGGCCTCACCATTAGTCTCGCCACTCGCGTGGTCTCTAGTGATTTGACGCAAGTCAAAGGGATAGTAAAGTGCTTTTTACTTACCTCAATTTTGTATACAATTTTGCCGAATATACGAACGGACATTAGTGTTGGCACTCGTACGCGGCAGATATGTCAAAAATTTCGACGAGTGACGACGCGATCGCGAATTCGAAAACATACTGAGTCTGTAATGATTCTAACTAGGAAACGGATGGCCCTAAGTTTAAAACCTAAGAAAAGTATATTTAGATTGTTCCTTCTGCCAGCAGACCGCGATATCGTGACAAAAAATGTTTTAAACTTTTTTTTCTGAATGCATAGGCATTTTGCCGCGTAATCTGTAACCAGCAAAGTCGTAAATTGCGGAATATTTTTGAGAGAAAAAATGAGTGTTATCTATGAAAGTACCTGCTACACAAGCCGTATTAAACTTGCCACTTTCTTTTGAGTTTGTGCCTGTTCACTACCTTTTCCACTTCTCATAGCTTAACCCACCAAGTACGAACATAGCTCGTGGCGAATAAATCACGATTGGCCCCGTTGGCCCAGTCATTAGTGGGCGACCGCGGTCCAACTCGGATTGAATTGTGACCGTGTTACGTGGGATTTGCGTCTATTTCTCTTAGCCGTGTAGCCCTAGTACTGTTGATTTAGTGACGAGGTGTGTGTTTCGTTACTGCAATTAGCCTGCCTACCCCCCAATGCTTCTAACAACGGTCATATGACGTTTCAAAGTTCTTGTTTCGTGTTACCTTGATTCCGTCCAAGGGTCCTCTTAACTCTATTGAATAGCTTCGAACCATAATATTAGACTTGGTTAATTGTGCCGGGTCAAATGTATGTTGCTGTGTAACAGCCAGAGAACTGGAATTACAAAGAATGCTTGTCAACGATCAAAAGTGTAGGAAGAAGATGAAATCCATGTATGTGTCTAAATTGTCTATGTGAGCGTTAAAATAGTGATGCCAAGTACAACAGGTTAATTATCTATCGGTATTTGACTTTCCTAAGGATACATTTCCTAAGGACACTTAAAACATGGCAAAGAGAACCAAGAGAAACGGTAAACAGCGGCTGCACTCCCTCTCACTAAAAGTGCACCTCTCAAACATTCGAGGATTGCACTCAAATCTTAATGCAGTCCACCACCACCTTGAGACTGAAAAACCAGCCCTCTTATTTCCCTTATTAGCCCCACAGGCACTAGGCGAATATGGCGATATAAGTCAGCAGACTGGGATGGGATGCGCTCGTTTTTTGCATCCTATCCTTGGCGGCCCATGTGCTTCTCTTCGGGTGATCCCTCAGCTTGTGCGGATGCTATAACAGATGTGCTGCGCCAAGGTATGGAATACTTTATTCCTTTTTCCGATGCAAGCTCATCTAGCAAAGCACAGGCCTGGTTTGGGGCCGAGTGCAGACGTGCTGAAGCACAGAAACACGAGGCCTTCCTTGCCTGGGCTGATGCTCGAAACCGCAAAGCTAGTGACATACCAGCTAAGAAGAGAGCATATAATAAGGCCACCAAGTCCAGTAAAAAGGCTCTACGGAAGGCTCGATTAGACCATATACGCCGGATTGGGAACAAACTTGCTGCGCACCCTACAGGTAGTAAAGCGTTTTGGTCCCTTGCGAAATCAGTCGAATCGAATTTCTGCCGCCCCTCGCTACCCCCACTGCTGAAACCAGATGGGTCACTTGCCCACACTGCTGAAGAGAAAGCGAATTTATTTGCTTCCATCTTCGCTGAATCTTCACGTCTAGATGTTACCGGCGCAATACCTCCTAGTCCACCAGTTTGCGAGACTTCTATGTCGGACATACGCATACGTCAGACTGAGGTTCGTAAAGTGTTGCAAAACCTAGACGTGAACAAAGCAAGTGGTCCTGACGGTATTTCAGCCTTAGTTCTTAAAACCTGTGCACCACAGCTATCTCCCATATTGACGCGCCTCTTTCGCCTCTCTTTGACTACTGGACAGGTTCCAAAATCTTGGAAGCTTGCTAATGTGCAACCAGTAACGAAAAAAGGTAGCCGAGCTGACCCTGCCAACTATAGACCGATTTCGGTCACTTCCATACTCTGTAAAAGTATGGAACGTGTACTGAATAACCGACTCCTGGCATACCTAGAAGCGAACGACCTGCTCAGTGATCGGCAGTACGGGTTCCGCCGAGGCCGGTCTACTGGAGATATTTTAGCGTATGCCACGCATATCTGGAGTGAGGCCATCGAGAAGAACGGAGAGGCTTTAGCTGTCTCTCTAGATATCTCGAAGGCTTTCGACAGGGTTTGGCACGAGGGGCTTATTAGCAAGCTACCGTCCTTTGGCTTACCCACTAGTCTGTGACTGGGTATCAGACTTTCTGAGGGATCGATCGATTCGGGTTGTCATTAATGGCTGCTCGTCCGATCAATTGGCAATCAATGCCGGAGTCCCTCAGGGGTCCGTGCTTTCAGCGACGCTTTTCCTGCTCCACATAAACGACCTGCTGAAGCCAGGTACGTTTGGATATGCAGATGACACAACGGTTGTTGAAAGCT
The DNA here is from genome assembly GCA_947086415.1 of Pammene aurita. Taxonomy (NCBI): domain Eukaryota; kingdom Metazoa; phylum Arthropoda; class Insecta; order Lepidoptera; family Tortricidae; genus Pammene; species Pammene aurita. The sequence continues at coordinate 19,687,961 of OX352291.1, forward strand.
ACATGCCCAGTCCACGAGCTAGTGGAACACAAATACAATCCTTAAGGGAGGCAATGGTCGAACGCATGAACGTGTCACTGAAGGCAGCCTCCGTTTGGGGTGAAGCCAATTTGGTTTCGTTCAATGCTAGTAAGACTCAAGCGTGTCTTATCTCCGCTGAACGGAGTCCATTTCATCTGACTCCTACTTTCCGAAATGTATCCCTTCCGTTAACCGACCATCTTGAGCTTCTCGGAATCTCGCTGAGTTCGAAACTCAACTTCGGCCCACACATTGAGTCGAAAGCGCAGTTAGCAGCAAAAAAGCTGGGCATCCTTAACAAGGTGAGGCAGTATTTTACACCTAGGCAGCTGCTCGACCTTTACCAAACACAAGTCCGGTCGTGTGTAGAATACTGCTCACATCCCAGGTTCAGCAAAGCAAAGCAGATGGTTCAGCAAAATACCAGCTTGAGGCGCTCGAGTCAGTCGAGAGGAGGGCCAAGAGAATCATCAATGATGACAAGCTGATGAATGCTCGACTTCAAAGTGTGGAGCATCGTCGCAAGGTTGCCAGCCTATCCATCTTTTATAGGATACATTTCGGAGAGTGTGCCGAGGAACTGCACAACCTTATTCCTCCGTCTCCATTTTACCATCGGACTACCAGACAATCGGCACTCCGGCATCGCTTCATGGTAAGTATTCCACATATACGCACGAAGCGTTTTGCTTCAACATTCTTTATTGCGAATTGCCAAGGAGTGGAACGGCCTGCCGAGTCTGTGTTTCCACTTGAGTACAATTTGGGTATCTTCAAAGCGAGAGTAAATAGGTATCTCATAGGTAAGCGTGCTCCACCGAAGACCGCATCATCACTTACCATCAGGTGAGATCGCGGTCAAACGTCTGCCTATTCTCCATAAAAAAAAAAAAAACATTCTAACCTTATATTACGAGCCGTGTTATTAGTATATTCATATTTTACACTAAAAGGAGAAAACCTGAATATGGGTATTAATTCAGGATTATTTTAATTTTCACACGATTAAAATATGAGCTGTTACGACTCGGGTTGGTGCCCCACACATTAGAGCGGAATTACAACTTTCCACAGACAAAAGCCGAAATTTGTTGAGGTTGCTGAACAAATTTCACCCTGAAGCATTTTTTTTGTATAAATAGCTGAATGCCGCTCTAATATGTTACAATTCTCCTAACTCTAACGTCTAAATAATTTCAGGAAATTTGTTTATGATAGTGAACATTTGGTTATGGCATCCATACAAAAACTCAGCTACTACTAATGTGTGGTAGCTGATTTTTCGCATTACGGCCTTGGTTAATATCGGAATTATCGGATACTTTTTCGAGGTTGTAAAATCCCCATCGTTCATTTGAGGCAGGACCACAGGTAAAATAAAATATTTAAGTGGTTTGCAAAACTAAATTAAAACATATTTTTCAGGCATTTTTACTACAAAGCAAAGTAGCGGTATACAAAATAAATAAAATAAATATTATAGGACAATCTTACACAAACCGACCTAGTTCCACAGTAGGTAAGCTCAATAAGGCTTGTGTTGTGGGTACTAGACAACGATATGTATACGTCGCAGGGAAATGATTAAAACAGAGATTTGAACAAATCTCTAAGGGATATGATCAAATTACGCAGGATGTTAAAATGGAGACTCCATATCATCATTTCCCTAGAAAAATTCAGTAATTTCACCAAATCACTGACTCTGTTTAGTGGGAAGACAAAATCGGCCAAAAACGCGAGACACGCTACCTCGCGCTCATACCTTCAGCGTTTTGACCCTCTGTTCGAAGCATGTTCTCCTGCAGGAACTCGGCCATTAGCATTCGCAGGTCTCGACGCACGCCTTTTTGTCAGTTATAAAGATAAAGATCCCGGATGAAGTAATAAATTTAGATAGATATTTATAAATGTAGAACGCGTAAATTGTACACTAATGGCCTGGATAGTAAATGAAAATGACAAAACCTCCCACACACGCGGGCGAAGCCGCGGGTACAGCTAGTATATAATAGATAGATATTGATAAATACTTAATTACATAGAAAACATCCTTAACTCAGGTACAAATATTTGTGATAAACACACAAATAAATGCCCTTACCAGGTTTCGAACCCAGGACCTCCTGCTTCGTATCGTTAAAATATACCTTATGTTAAGATTTTATTCAGATATGTTTTATTTAGATACTTTTCGAGCAAAATGGCTGTCACATACGGACGGACGGACGGACATGACTAAACTATAAGGGTTCCGTTTTTGCCATTTGCTACGGAACCCTAAAAATCATCAGAAAAGAAATGAAGTATATTAAAAATATTAACTAACAAAGAATATCACGTATAAATAAAAAACTATTAAAAATGTGATTTAAAAATACATAAAAGTCGTTATATGAAAAGTCTAGGGCAACTTAGGTAATTAGGTTTTGTTATGTGAAATGAAATGAAAAGTATTTATTTGGTGCAAAGAGATAAGAAGAGAAAAGCATTTTTTTTTCTATTATATTTCATGTTAATACAAAAATAGTAGTTTATGTAACTGTTACGTAATAAGGGTCCTTAAAAAATGAGTGTGGTTTTATGAAATGAGCCGCAGGCGTATTTCATAATAAGATCACACGAGTGTTTTAAGGCCTAATTACGTACAGTTGCATACACTGCTTTATCTACACTCATATTATTTATTCTAAATGCCGTATTCGAAAACCATAGAATGGCCGCCATTGCACCGCGCCGTGGCCAACTCGATTGTGCCGGCGTGGCCAACTCGATTGTGCCGGCGGTAGCGTGGGCGCGTGTCGCCGGCCGCGGGCGCGTGCAGGTGTACATTATGTTATCAAAACTCATAGCACATCAATAATTGAGCATGAAAAGTTAAAATTACGGTACTGCCACATAAGAAACTTATCATAGTGAAATCGTTTGTTGTAATGCTGGTCATAGTCTACGGTTTTTGAACGCATTTTAGAGGACTTACAATATGAGTGTAGATAAAATAAAAATGTACACCAAAATGGTTGCCACTCAGCATGAATCGTGGCAAGCCACAATTATGTAAAAATAATTTACAAAGGAACCACGTGGAAATCTTAAAATCAATAGGTACGAGTAATATCAGAAGTAACTTTAATGCGCGTAAAACTTACAAGATATTAACAGTCAGAAGAGAGACATAATATTAACAGTCAATAATCATCATTCGTTCAGATTTAAAAAGAATAGTTAATGCACTAGTAGTTACTTTAATGTCAAAATAATGATATACTAGGTACTTAAAGCCCATTTACACATTGATTAGTGTTAAGTGCGAGTTCATACATTTTTTACTAAACACAAGTAGAAAATATATGGACTCGCACCTAACTCTAATCAGTGTCTTAATGGGCATTTACAAAGAGTAACATAGTTCGTAAAAAGTATTATAGACAGAACTAATAAATCTGTCAACTAGCAAACATTTAAAACCCAATAAAAGTAAAAGAGCATAAAAGTTGCTCAAACTCGCCGCTGTGCAAGTCCTTTGTATCAGGCGTGCTAACTACATAAAATTATCAGTAAAGGGTTCCTTAGCTCGCTTCGATCTAATTGCGCCTTCGTGACTACTGCTACCCCCTTCCATTAGTAACCTTTACCACGTAGCTACACCACGGTGTACGAAGAAGCGAAACTTTATTCACACGTCAATACACTGCGGCGTTTATTCCCAATAAGGAATAATCCACTAGTGACAAAGCAGACTTGAACTACTAATAATTCTAAAGTAAGTCGGTGACTTTAAAAGTTGTAGACAGGTCGACGACAGATGTCTTCCAGGTCACGTCGGAATCATTAAAAGTCTAGACGAAAGAGATTCAATTTAGTATTAAGTTATTTAGACTTGTTTCCTTCACAGTAAACTATTGGGTTTTTGGAGTTCGTTGAAACATTACTAAGAATTATTCGAATATGTGATTATGATGTTTAATGCATACTTGTTATTTTTTTAAGAAAAAATATTATGTTGAATATTTAGATGTGAATTTAAATGACTCCTTTAACATCCTTAAATAAGATATCCTATCCTTCGATCATAAGTAGTTACTTACTCGAGTATTCTTTATTATCCATTACATTCAGTCTTTAATGCATACCGTTTTTTATAGGAATTTTGATTAAGAAACTAAAACTAAATCACGCCTATTGTTTTGTTTATTTGTTGCTAAAATCTATAAGTTTCTAAATTGTCACCTGGGACCCATTGTACAAGCTTTGCTTAGTTTGGGAACTGGGCGGATACGTCATACTACAAAGTCGTTTGAGCTCTTATGTGTGCACGGTACGTCTAAACACACATCAATGTGTGGGTGAGTTCTTAAGGCTCTTTCAACTGTTTTTCAAGTTTCCGATGTCGTAAATGACGTTTGACAATACACCGACATTTTTCATTGTTTATCGACGCACTGCCAACCTGACCGGTAGCCTACTAATTTCCTACCTATCGGCCGCCGCGGGGTGAGGTAATTCAAATCGGAGCGGGGCGTAGCGTGGTCAAAAGACCACGTTTCATACAAAAGTATGAAATATTATTATTTATTCTATAGTTCGGGTTTAGATTGATCTGTGCTAACTCTTCCCGAAAATTTGTAATTTATTCGCATCGAGATTTTTTTTAATGGAGATATGCACTCTAAAATTGTACCTTAATAAACGCAAAAAAAGTGTTCTAAATTATTTGAACGATCTTTCGGCGTCGCATTCAAAGGCTTCTGCGGGAAAAACACGAGAAGCCTCAAATTCCAAGGCGGTCAGAGATGCTCGAAGTTTGGAAAATATTCTATGGTCAAACGTTTGATGTTCTCACAAACATTGAACCGGTTTATTATACAGAGTGCCTTAAATAACTAATATTAAGTACCCATCTACCTAATGTATAAATATTTTACAGTATATTTTTTACTCCAACTCGTGATACATTTTCGATTTAAATTTTTACACCGTTCAATCTACCAAAATACATATCGTCGACCGTAGGCTTAAATAAATTAAGGAAATCAAATCACACGGCAATCCCGTTCCTATCCGCTACCCTAAGTACCCTAACTGTAGACAATACATGTCCCATATATCAGTTTTTCTTCACCGCATTAAAAAAATTCAGTTTAAAATAATTACGATGATTAAAGCACTATTTTCTTTCAGGAATCAATCATGATTAGAGTTGGCTCCAATACTACCCACTCATAATAATTTTCACATTCATTCAGGATTTCGTAGGTTTCGGTAATCATAAACTTTTTCTATGTAGAGCCAAATACTCGAATACCTTGGTGCCAAATTAATTTATCAAATCTACTGACCTATTGCTACATGGAATACATTTATTTACCTACTTAGGTACTTCAAAATCATAATCAGATCTGGTAACTTATTTAACTAGTAGTCCGCCTCGAACACAGAACTCGCGATTTCCTTGCAAACGAAGTGACCAATATAACAAGACCCTTTTGATGATTTTTTCGTGCCTTTTAGCTCCATGACCTCTTGGTCGATCCTGCTCATATACGAACTCTCAAATTATATGTATCTCTTCTACAACCCCAACAAATTTTATGAAGATCAGAAAAGCGTTACTAAAGTTATTACGGAACATACTCTCAAAATCAAAAAGCCATCGAAATGCCGAGACGTCCTACTAACCAGAAGTTGTTTGTAAGAACTTGCTCCGCTCGTTCGATTACACACACTGTTAATTCTATAAAAAAACTACAAATTCATTAAAACTTGTTTTGCAGCGATTCATCGCTGTTTTTGGAGAAATCCATGCATTCATCCTTTAATTTTAAATTTAGGTTAGGTATAATTAAGGAATCGAATTGGCATGGTTACAGTTTTCATTTTGTAATTTTGTTATTCATACAAAATATCAATATAGTGAAAAGTTTTTATTAATACCACGACGGTGGCAAAAAAGCATACGGCCCACCTGATGGTAAGCAGCTACCGTAGCCTATGGATACCTGCAACTCCAGGGGTATCACATGCGCGCTGCCGACCCTAAACAAAAGGGAGAATTCACGGCTAAGGGACCCTCCTATGAGCTCTTTGGCAACCTTACTCACCGGCAGGAACACAACACTATGAGTAGGGTCTAGTGCTATTTGGCTGTGGTTCTCTGTAAGGTGGAAGTTAAGGCCCTACTTTGACTGCAAAATACCTATTCCTAAACCACGCCTACGGGGCCCCACCCTTCAAATTAACACGCACACATAAAAAGGTCCGCCGCGCTTGGAAAAATAAAGCTCCATCTAGCGTAATACTTGTTAACTATCACTGGATTCAATTGGCCACAAAGTTAATATGAACCAAGCACCGCCAGATGGCGCTGTTCTTAAAATGTTTATTGTTCTGTCCTATTTAAGTATTATTTAAATGGAATAATAATATAGTTCCGGTTGTCATAAAAATCTATAGGACTACGTGCTTATACTTATTTTAGTTATTCGGAAGAAATTAGCTGCATAATGATTTAAAAAAGGAATTTTCTTCTTAACCCCATATTTCTAAGTATTGTTTTGATAAGTACCGATAAAACATAATAAAAACCTTAAAAATAACTTAAGAACAAGTTTAGCAAGATAGTTTCTAGATTTTGAAGGAGGAGATTCTCAATTCATCGGGTTTTTTTTTTGTTTTTTTTATGCTCACCGATCATTCGAAGACGGCTCAACCGATTTAGGAAAGTGTTGTTGTGTTTTAAAGAGTATACTCTACGATTGGTCCCATTGTCACCAGGTCAGGTTCTGATTATGGGATCCTGGACAAATCGAGGGAAATCTTCATATATTATATGATGATTTTAGTGTTTTCTACAGTAGCCCGGTAATTTGCTTTGGGAAAGGTGGAGAATAAGTGAAGTCTGTTCTTTTTTGTTTAAAATTATTTTTTATTATATTTGAAATGGCTAAACTGATTCTGATGCGGTTTTCAGAAAAGTATTTGTTATAGTCTGGAAAATGTTTTTAGTATAGGGTCAGATAGTCGTCAGTGGGACACTTTTTTTTGTGGCCATAACCAATGACCATAAGAGGTTATATCAAGAAGGATAGCATACTTAATTTAATGTAGTTTTTGTTTGGTTTTGATTTCAGTTTGTATTGAATCATATTTGTCAGTCGCGACAAATCCCACTAACATCATACAAGAAACATCATTTACAAGCTTAGCAATATATTTAGGGTGGATCATTCCACCTCCATCCCCCACTACTTAGCCAGGCCGTTGGGTTATTTTTCTGACAGATATAGTAAGATTCAAAATCGAAACAATACGAACCATATACAGATATCAAGCAGTTGAAACACAAACTCACGCGGGTGAAGTCACAGATAAAATTTGTTTCTCATTATTTTTTACTAATAACAAGTAGATATTATATATAATAACATGTTAAAAAAGACAAGAAACAAAAAATATTAATACGTTATTTCTCTTCAATAATCAATATTAAAAAAATAATGACGAAACCACAATACAACTAAAATGCCATTATTATCGATCTTTATACGTTATAAGTAACAACTATAGTACTTACATTAATAATATTTTCAATGCCCGTCATAAACTGAACGAGAACAAAATAAATGTAAACTTTATATAATAATAAATCCAAAGAGATAAGATTTTTCAACCTTACTTACCTACTATTTCTACCCTGATGGAATTTTCTACTTCCATAAAAATATAAAAATATGAGTTTATAAAAGGTGAAATCTGGGTCGTGATCCTGAACCACTTTTTCTGACTTTGTAACTGATCACCATAATATATATTATTACATATTATTATATCAAGATCTTTGAACATTTTTCCACGAAAATTATTTTGAACATTATCGGTTCAGACGTTTTTGAAATATCTTCAAAAAAACTACGTACATAGGCAGATACGACCGTGCAATATTAATTCTAATATAAAAGTATGAAAACATTAGTTCTATTAGTATTATTGATTATCATCATCTTATTAGGCCCGATGTGCAGGAGCGTTGAATACCGAAATACTTTCATTTCAACAGAAAATACAAATTTTAACGAGCCAGTTGGATATGGACTACAATATGAAGAAAGAAACCAATAGAAGAAGCGAGAACATAACAGACATAATGAAATAGATAAAAGTGGCGTTCGAAAATAGGTACTCATCGTCATCATCATCAGCTATTTATCGCCCACTGCTGAGCATAGGCCTCTAATAGGAAAATAGATAGTGGGGAAGTTCATGTTAATCGAAAATCGGATCGTTTTATTTAAACTCAATGAAGGAAGGAAGGAGTTCGTAAAAAGCTTTTTCGCATTATAGTACATTGCATTTGATGCATGACATGCAATTTCAGGTTTGGTTTCTGTTGAGTCTATACAGTACATTCAATGAAGTTTGATTTTGGTATACTAGAAAAAGTAAATTGTTTAAATAAAATACGAAACAAAATTAAGTAAAAAAATCAAAACAAAAAAGACTATATTATATCTTTTTAAAAAAAGGGCCTTCAAACAACCCACCCACTGAAAAGCACAATTTTTATACATAAGTTCCACCCCTATCCTTATCCAGATTTAAAATAAATAAAGAGAAAGAAAATTAAATTTGTCTGTGTATTTACTTATTGAAGTCAGTCGGTGCCAAACTAAAATTTTAAGACAACGAAGAACACTGCAGTTGCAAATACATGGTTTACTCATTATTTTATTTTTTATTTTTTTAATACCACGACGGTGGCAAACAAGCATACGGCCCGCCTGATGGCAGGCAGGCCGTATGGTAAGCAGTTACCGTAGCCTATGGACGCCTGCAACCCCAGAGGATTCACATGCGCGTTGCCTACCCTTTAAGAACCTATACACTCCTTTTATGAAGAACCTCATACTGTAGCCCGCTGAGAAAACCTCGGCAGGGAGTTCATTCCACAGTCGCAGCGTTCGTGGGAGGAAATTCCTCTTAAACCATACAGTGCACGACCTATTAGGCTCCGGGGTGTGAGGATGATTAATTAAGTTCTTTCACTAATTTCCCGCTCCAAAGAGACAGTGAAGTGGTTTGGCGGTGGCACCGACTTCAAAAAATAAATTATAAATTTTCTTACTATTATATAATTAATTACTTTCTGGCAGAAATTTGCTTTACAGGGTAAAAATAGAGACGGGATAGGGACTGGATAAAGATAGGGGTGAGATACTTATAAAAAAAATATTTTGTGCTCTTCAGATCCTTGCTTTTTAGGGTTCCGTACCTCGAAAGGAAAAAACGGAACACTTATAAGATCACTTTGTTGTCCGTCTGTCTGTCTGTCTGTCTGTCTGTCTGTCTGTCAAGACCATTTTTCTCAGGAATGCGTGGAGGTATCAAGCTGAAATTTATATCAAATACTCAGATCTATTGTCCCTTGAAGCTGTGAAAAAATTAGAGATGTGTAGCTCGCGAGCGAGTGATTCAAAAGATATATATCTTTTCATTCAACTCACTCACTCTCTCGCTCACTTGTGAATCAAACAACTCACTATATCAGTAACTCTTCCCGATCTCGAGTACACTACGAACGAAGTGACAGCCGAGCGAGATGCGAGCGAGTCGGTTCGGCCGATGTGCAGGTTGTACTGTTCGCACTTATTAACCGAATGTATATATTTGTCTCTCTTTGTCGCGTGCAGTGTAGTGATAGGAGCCACTTCAGTGTGTGAGTCGCTCTTTTGTATTTGTTGGGTGATATATTGTAACGCTTCGTTTCACCACTGTTGCTGTGTTTAGTTTTACCGCTGTTTATATTAGAACTAAGCTATTTCTAAATAAATACTGTCTCGATAAATGAAAAAATACATTTTGTTTAATTCTTATGTTGAGTTGAGTTGAGAACTCACGATTTACGCAGTACGCAAAATCATGTGTTAAATTCAATTTTTTTTAAATATCCATGTGTGATGCTTTTCTTGTAATTAAATCATAATCTGAATTAAACTCGAAAATTTTAATTTATTTTAAGAGAATTCAACTTACGTAACATCTATATGAACAATCCGATCTTACTGATTGGCCAATTCTCTAAAATGTTATTCATTTTTTCCTAAATTGACAGATCAATTCGCGAACGAGGGATCGAAAGAAACGTTTAGATATTTAAGAGAATTCAACTTACGTAACATCTATATGAACAATCCGATCTTACTGATTGGCCAATTCTCTAAAATGTTATTCATTTTTTCCTAAATTGACAGATCAATTCGCGAACGAGGGATCGAAAGAACCGTTTAGATATGTATAGATCAACTGAGCGAAGTGAGCGAAATGAACGAAATGAGTGATACATATCTCCGCGAGCGAAAGATATGAATCAATCTTTTCACTTCAGTGAAGCGTTTTGCGCATCTCTAGAAAAAATCAAACTTAAAAGCCAACGCAATCAAAAGATACAGTCGTTTATGCTGCAAATTTTAGAGTTTATCGGCACTCGCAAAACCTACGGGGTACTTCCCGTGAACTCAGAAACTTGAAATTTGGTACGAAGCAACGTCATATAGCATATACAATGGAAAAATTACAAAAAGTAGACATTTTTAGTAAAATCATACAAAAAAATATTTTTTTAAATTTTAAACTTACTACCTTTTTCCTCGTAAACGCGTGGAGGTATTAAATTGAAATTCATATCAAATACTCAGGGCTATAGGACCTTTCAGATGTCGCAAAACCAAACTTTTATGTCAACGCAATCAAAAGAAATAGCAATTTAAGTCGCATATTTTGAAACTGAGTACTCGCAAGAAACTCAAAACCTAAAGGGTACTTCCCGTAAACTCAGAAACTTGAAACTTGGCACGAAGAAACTTCATATATCATAGACAATGGAAAAATTACAAAAAGTAGACATTTTTAGTAACCTCATACAAAAAAATATTTTTTTTAATTTTAAACTTACTACCTTTTTCCTCGTAAACGCGTGGAGGTATTAAATTGAAATTCATGTCAAATACTCAGGGCTATAGGACCTTTCAGATGTAGCAAAACCAAACTTTTATGTCAACGCAATCAAAAGAAATAGCAATTTAAGTCGCATATTTTGAAACTGAGTACTCGCAAGAAACTCAAAACCTAAAGGATACTTCCCGTAAACTCAGAAACTTGAAACTTGGCACGAAGAAACTTCATATAGCACAGAGAAAGGAAAAATTACGAAAAGTAGACATTTTCAGTAAAATCAAACAAAATTATTTTCATTATATTTTTTAAATTTTAAACTTACTACCTTTTTCCTCGTAAACGCGTAGAGGTATTAAATTGAAATAAGTAATAAACATACTACAACTTTTGATTGTTATAGGTTTGTACGGAACCCTCGGTGCGCGAGTCCGACTCGCACTTGCCCGTTTTTTTTAGAAGACGGTTCCCATTTTTAAAAAAGAAATTAAATTAAACTATCATTTTAGTTTCAGTTTTTGTTTTGTTTTTTTTTACAAGTTTTTGTGTTGTTTATTTATTTAAACTTTTTATTTTTTTATTTCATATTTTTTTGTGATATGTACATTAGGTAAGTTCTTCGTTTATTTTACAACCGTCAAAAACATAACACGAGCGTTAATAAGAAAGAAAAAATATACCGGCCAGTTCTTAAAAAAGTTCAAATTTTACCATGGAGGTCAAATATGCTATTTAAGAAGATTGTAATCCCGGTTTCCGGATATATAAATAGCAGCCCTTGTAGATCGCGGGGTATCACTATCGGCTGACCACTGGTATGAGGATAGGGCCAGTAGGTCGCGATTGGCTCGCTCGTTAGCTTTTGAGGAAGTTATTCCTAAACGCAAGTTGGTTCCGATTTATCAGTGGGGTCTTAAATATTCGGGAGGAAATGACACCAGTGTGAATGCGTTTATAGGGAGGGTCTTAGAGCTTAAAGAGGCAAGAAATGCAACGGACGATGATTTGTGGCGTTATGCTATTGATTTTTTTGAAGGGGACGCCTTAATATGGTACAGGGCTAACAAAGAATATGCCAGCAGTTGGGAAGAATTGGTTATTCTCTTAAAGAGGGCGTTTCAGAAGCCATACTACCAGGAGGAGCTTTTAGCAGAAATTAGGGCACGTACTCAAGAAAGAAAGAAAGAAAGAAACATTTTATTCTCAAAAAGCACACATTACAGAACAAAAATAAGGGGATAGTCAAGGGGACTCAAGGGGATAGTGAGTCGGTTTTGATTTATATTTCGGTAATGCAAAACATGTTCAACCGCTTACCTAAAAAGATTACTGAAAGCGAGAAGGTATTCATAATCCTCAAGAATTTGCAACCTTATTACCAACAGGCAGTTTGTAGGGATAACTTTGGATCGATACAGGAAATGATAAAGGTGCTAAGGATTGTCGAAAGGACAAAGATTAATTGCGAGAATTTCCAACAGCCAAAGTCATGTAAGGACATGTTAGAACCGGACCTGGCATATAAGGTGAATACGGAAAAAAATATAGCGGCTAATAAAGTGGAAGGGGAAATTGCTGAAATTCAGTCTGTACCAGGTCGTGCATCGAATCAGTTAGGCAAGCGGTGTTGGAATTGTCGTGAAAGTGGCCACACCTTCAGAGAGTGCGGGGTACCGAGACAGAGGCTGTTTTGTTTCCGGTGTGGAAAGTTTGGGGTAACGTCGAAGGATTGTGGGTGCAAGGGAAACGTGCAAGGGGAAAATTCGAGTGCTGCCAAATGAATTTCTCCCTGGAGCGTGAAAGTGATGAATGGCAGACGTGGTTAGAGATGGTCAAAAAGTTTTTTTTGAGGCACGATGATGAGTTATGTCCATTATTGGTGCAGAAATATAATGATAATCGGGATTATGTACAATTCAATATTTTGGAGAATACTTGTACAGGATTGTTGGATTCAGGGGCGAACCGCACTGCATGTAATTTAAAGTTTATGGAAGTGTTGAATAGTTTTGGACTTAGGGCCAACAGTGTGGAACCAAGAGGGATGTCAGTGGCAGATGGTGCAGCACACAGTATTACCGAAATATTTGATGTGCCGATTAGTTTCAACGATCGATTTAAAGTTTTTCCCGTTATGGTTATGCCCGCTCTAAAGCAACAGTTAGTTTTAGGAAAAGATTTTTTTAAAGAGTTTGGGGTGGGAGTACGATTTAAGAGTATCAAAACATATAGTCATATTGAGATTTCCGAAATGGAGAGTAAGGGTCCTATGATAGTGGCGAGGGAAGATCTTACGTCAGAACAGAAGGAAGTGTTGGTGAACTTAATAGACGAAATGAAGCCTGCTTCACGGCCTGCCGTTGGGTGTGGCTTAGGACGGACAGACATTTTGAAACATAGTATTGACACAGCAGATAGTAAGCCGATTTATCAGCGTCAGTACCATTTTTCTCCAGTAGTGAAGAAAATCATTGAAAAAGAATTAAATGAAATGCTTGCCAAAGATGTAGTGGAGCCGTCCTACAGCTCGTGGTGTTCGCCGGTGGTTGTGGTAAAAAAGCCAAATGGGGATAATAGATTGTGTTTAGATAGCAGACAAATTAATCGAGTTACTAAACGGGACACATACCCCTTGCCAAGAGTAGGCAACGTTCTCGATAATTTGCGTAACGCGAAGTTTTTGAGCACAATTGATCTCAAATCGGCGTTCTGGCAGATACCCTTAGAAGAGGATAGTAAGGAAATTACTGCGTTTGCTGTGGCGGGTAGAGGACTTTTTCATTTTAAGGTCATGCCTTTTGGCCTTGTTAATGCATCACAGAACCAGCAGAGATTGATGGATATTTTGTTCCATGCGGAAGAAGATAAAGTATGGGCATATCTGGATGACATTGTAATTTGTTCAGCTACTTTCGATGAGCATATAGCGTTATTGAGAAAAGTTATGTCTACACTTAAGACAGCAAGTCTAACAATTAACGTGGAAAAATGTCGGTTTGCTCGGTCTAGTCTACGGTATTTGGGGTACATTGTAGATAAAGATGGGCTAAGGACCGACCCAGAAAAAGTGGAGGCAATTTTAAACTTTCCAAGACCTCAGACATTTACCGAGTTGAAACGTTTTATAGGACTTGCCAGTTGGTATAGGCGATTTGTGAAAGATTTTGCTACTATAGCTGCACCGCTGCATGACCTAAGGGAAAGGCGAGAAAGTTAATATGGACGACGGAGGCAGAGTCGGCCTGGGTAAAGCTTAAGACATTGCTTACGTCGACTTCAGCGATGACATGTCCAAATTACGAAAAGCCTTTTATTATACAGTGTGATGCATCAAACACGGGCATTGGTGCAGTTCTCTGTCATAAGGCTGATGATGTAGAGCAGCCGATAGCTTATTTAAGTCGCAAATTAAATGAGAGTGAGATGAAGTATTCGGCCTCAGAGAGAGAACTGCTAAGTGTGGTTTACGCCGTTGAGAAATTTAGGCCATACATTGATGGTGCACACTTTACCGTAGTCACGGATCACAGTGCTTTACTGTGGCTACATAAGATGGAGGACCCGCATGGCCGGCTGGCACGTTGGGCTATGAAGCTGCAGCAATTTGATTTCGACATTATTCATAGGCCAGGAAAGTGTCATACAGTGCCGGATGCATTGTCCAGGGGAATTGGACAGTCAGAATGTGAATTAGGGTTAATTGAGATCATGGACCATCATAAGAATACCTGGTATAAAGATAAGGTGACGGAACTATCGTCGGCAGGAGATAATTCGCAATGGTTGGTTTCGGATGGGCTGCTGTACAAGAAGATTCCGATGAAGGAGTTTCCTAATGAAGAGGATATCTGGAAGTGTATATTCCTGAATCATTACGCAAACAAGTTCTTCAAGAATGTCACGACAGTCCGGTTTCAGGCCATCTAGGGATTAGGAAAACCTATTACAGAATTAAACAAAGGTTTTTTTGGAACAACATGTTGGAAGATGTAAAGCAGTATGTAAATGGGTGCGAGTGCTGTGCTAGTCGGAAAGTATCACAGAAATTACCATTGGGGTACATGGGACGACATAGGGAAGTAACAAGACCGTGGCAGGTAGTGTCCATGGATTTTATGGGTCCCTTCCCTAAAAGCAAAAGGTGTAACACTATGTTGTTAGTTATGTCCTGTCTGTTTAGTAAATTCACGGTGTTGTTTCCTCTTCGAACGGGTAAGGCTGATAGGATGTGTGAAATTTTGGAAAAACAGTTTTTGCTATTTGGCGCCCCGGGCGCTATCGTGTGTGATAATGGGAAGCAGTTCGAATCGTATCTGTTTAGGGACTTAGCTGCTAAATACAAAATCGAATTACGTTATACTCCGCACTACCATCCCCAAAGTAATCCGACAGAAAGGGTGAATCGTGTGATAGGTTCGATGATTTCGTCTTACATTACAGGTAGGAAGCATAATGAATGGGATAGCAACTTAGATGAGTTCGGTCATGCAATCAGGACGGCTGTGCATGAGACTACTAGGTACACACCTTCGTATCTATTTTTTGGGAGGGAAACAACGGTTTCAAATTTAGCACCGTCTCCGTTAAAAGGGCCGTTATCTATACCGGCTGACAGGGAGGCAATAAATACGGTTGATTATCTAGAATGTCTTAAAAAACGGACAGACATCTTCAAAGAAGTGCGAGAGAGGATTAAAGATGCTCATTTTAGAAGTGCTCAGCACTATAATCAAAAGAGACGTCCAGAATTTTTTCAGTTGGGGGATATAGTTTGGAGACGAACTAAATGTCTGTCGAAGGCAAGTGATAAATTTATGGCTAAGCTGGCTCCAAAATTTGAAAGAGCAGTCATAATAGGAAAGTTGTCTGACGTAGTGTTTAAGTTAAATAATGCCAACGGCAAATATATTGGGGTATGGCATGTTAAAGATTTGAAACCATATCATGTGAAAAAATAAATAAATTTGTCAATTTATTTATTTTTAAAAGAGGGAAGGGGTATATTATGTTAAGGCAATTTTCGAGCATTTAAAAATAGACCGTACGCTCTGGCGGTTAAGATACAGATGCAGTTAGGGTAAAGTTGTATCTTGAATCTAGTCGACTATTTGGATCAACTAGTTAACTGCTCCCGTAGCTCAGCGGACTCTGCTATGACTACGGAGCCGAAGGTCTGAGGTTCGAATCCCGGCTGAACAATCTTTTTCTATGTTTTTTTTGTTTTTAGAATTGGATTTTAGAATTTTGTTGCGGGCAGGACAAACAATAAAAACGGGACACTTGAGCTGGCAACGGCCATGGAAGCAGACCCGTCCTGCACTGTATCTGGTGATTTAGGAATTTAAAATGTAACTACCGAAATATATACGTTGTTAAATTCTGGACATTCCGTCAGTGGCAGTGACTATTTTATTAAAATTTATTTAAAGTGCTATGACTACAAAAGGGGTAAGTGTTAGGTATAAGATACTAAATTCATTTAAATACATAACGACTTTTAATGGGCTATCAGTGTTAATTTATGGACATTTATTTTTAGCCTACCGAAACGCTCTTGAAGTACAGCCATAAATTAATTACAATAAGAATAAAAGACTGAGCTAGAAGTACTGGCAGGGTTTGGATGTTTCCCCGTCGACCATCTGACGAGGTTTCACCTGGCGCCCAACTATTTATATTAAGATTAGTTTAATTAGATACGTAGAATAAGATTAAGTCTAGTTATTAAATAAATAATGTTAAGTGCATTGGTGACCGTTATTTCAACTACCCTAGAGATACATAACACACTAGATGGAACTAGCTTTTGCCCGCAACTTTATCTGCGTCGAATTAGTAATCCACCCCCCTTTTTACCCCCTTAAAGATGACTACTGAGAATAACTATTCTATATCCTTTCCCAGAACTCAAACTATCTCCATACCAAATTTCATCGACTCTGCTCACTGCTCAGCTACTAAGCAACTTGTCACTCAGATCCTCAAATTTAATGGTGACAATGATGTTATTCCATCCTTAGACGAGGCTCTCACAGAATGCATGGTCAATCCGATACCCATGCGGCGACTTGCCGAAAAACTCGAAAAGACAACGCTAATAGGACGAAATTCTTTGTAAAACCACAAAAACAAAACCCTAGTTAATAACGCTTCAGGAGCAAACAAAGTCCGCCTTAAATAAAACTGCTATGATCCCCAAGTCAGGTGCCTGGCTGCATGCCCTAACCTCTCCACATCTTGGTACACTCCTGTACAATGACTCCCTCATCAATAAATTCATAAATTAATTACAATAAGAATAAAAGACTGAGCTAGAAGTACTGGCAGGGTTTGGATGTTTCCCCGTCGACCATCTGACGAGGTTTCACCTGGCGCCCAACTATTTATATTAAGATTAGTTTAATTAGATACGTAGAATAAGATTAAGTCTAGTTATTAAATAAATAATGTTAAGTGCATTGGTGACCGTTATTTCAACTACCCTAGAGATACATAACACACTAGATGGAACTAGCTTTTGCCCGCAACTTTATCTGCGTCGAATTAGTAATCCACCCCCCTTTTTACCCCCTTAAAGATGACTACTGAGAATAACTATTCTATATCCTTTCCCAGAACTCAAACTATCTCCATACCAAATTTCATCGACTCTGCTCACTGCTCAGCTACTAAGCAACTTGTCACTCAGATCCTCAAATTTAATGGTGACAATGATGTTATTCCATCCTTAGACGAGGCTCTCACAGAATGCATGGTCAATCCGATACCCATGCGGCGACTTGCCGAAAAACTCGAAAAGACAACGCTAATAGGACGAAATTCTTTGTAAAACCACAAAAACAAAACCCTAGTTAATAACGCTTCAGGAGCAAACAAAGTCCGCCTTAAATAAAACTGCTATGATCCCCAAGTCAGGTGCCTGGCTGCATGCCCTAACCTCTCCACATCTTGGTACACTCCTGTACAATGACTCCCTCATGTTAGGAGCAGTCCTGAGCTGCAGTAGAGGCCAACGGTCACCATGGCTTGAGCTGCCAAAGCGATGCGAGAATATTCCCGCGACACCACGCCATCCATGACCTCATACGGCTCGCCTTGATCTCGGCCAATATACCATGTATATTAGAACCCCAGGGCCTAAGCCGCGTTGACGCCAAACGGACTCACACTGGTTCCATGGGTCGCGAACTACTCTGGGACGCAACTTGCGTTAGCACTTTTGCTCTTTCTCACCTAGCTAACAAGACGCATGCAGAAGGCTGCCAAATTCAAGCACGCCCAGTATAGCAACTTGGAGCCAGTGTATGAGTTCGTCCCGATGTCATAGTGACTGGTAAGACGACCCTGTTGTGCCGAGAATAAAATGTTTGTTGCGGCCTTAGATAAGATAAGATAAAAATCTATTTATTGCACAAAACTAATGATACAGTATTTCTATCGATAAGTAGATTAAATAAATGGTGCACAACGAAGTTAATATACGGAGATTCCAGGAGTCCCCGCACTAGGCTAGGCCTGTATCGCGGGAGACCATTTATACATTTATATGTCATGCAGGTCAACGACTTAAATTTTTATAATTTAGGAGCAGTAAAAATAGTAATACTAATAAGAAATAGAGGTTGAGGTTTATACATGGGTAGAGAAATACATGCAGTTTACAGTCAACAATTACTTAACTATGTCTATCGTTAGGTATCTTAAGCAAATTTTATGTAGGGTCAGGGAGGGTACAGTCGCTCGGTGGGAACAGTGGCTCGAATGTGCTGTGCGAGAAACGGAAAGAGCTTTATGTCTGTCCTCTACATCAATCGGAACCGTTCCGTACCCGACCATGTACGAACTAGTTAGTGAGGCGCTCCGGCGCCATGCGAATGTGTTATGGTGCGTTTTTGTGTTTAATGCTATCAAAATTACATTTCCAGATAAGTTTCACTCCTCTTTTTTCTTAACTCGTACGAGATTTTCCATTACTTATGTTATTATCGAAGAGTGTGTCTAATCTACTTAGTATTGGCTGATAATTCAAGGCCCTAGGTGTTTGTATGTGTTTTTAATTTGAACTAAAATACAAAATGACGCCAAGGTCCACAGTCGTTCGTTTTGGAAAAGTACACGGTGGCTCGCGAACCACTGTGCACCTTCCAGAATTGGGCTAAAATTTACTTGAATATGAATAAGAATAAAAATTCTGTGATTATTAAAAATAATTCTTGCACTCTTTTTTTTTAATAAAATGAAAGTGAATAAATCATGCGACATTTAGGTAGGTACCTATTTTAAATCAAAAATGAAATCAGGTACGATTATTCCGGGGGTTGTGCTTACCAATTCTAATTACCGTTTTATTCAACAAAAATGTTATTTCTTATATAATTTAGGTTCGATTCCTACGTACCTAGCCATTGTGTACTGTTAGAACCACTGTGTACAGGGCGTAGTACACAGTGACTCGAGCCACTGTGTACTGTTAGAACCACTGTGTACTAGCGGGTCCTAGTCACTGTGTACAGCAACCTGTACACCGTGGCTCGATTCCCAATTTCTAAAAAAGAATGGATATATCTTTTTTGGTGAAAGTAACAGCAAATATATTTGTTACATATGAAAGTTTAATAATGCACACTGCTCTGTGCTTGCAACAATTAGTTCAGGAATTTATATTTTTCATGCAACAGCCTGTTGAAAAAATCCTAGCGACTGTTCCCTCCCTGACCCTATCTTAGACTAGCCCTAGCCCTAGTAACACCGCCAGTATACTAGGGACATTTGCTCCGGGCACGCACCGGAACGAGTTTAGATATTGAAAAACAATTAAATCTGCTATTTAAAATTTCATCTAAACGGATTAAGCGGTTATTGATTCCCCATAATTTATTAATTTATTCATACAATTTAATTACACAATTTAAGGCTAAAGAACAAAATAATTTACAAAATCATATGACCTAAAAACAATAAACACATATGAATATGACACAATATGTCAAACAGGCACAGTCAACAATAACGTTAAGTCCGTAATAACGTCCATCCCCCTTTTCATCCCCTAAAGGGTTGATTTTCGGGATAAAAACTATCCTATATTGTTAGCCGGGACTCAAACTATATCCATAACAAAATTCCTCTTTAAATCGGCTGGTGGTTAAAAATTCTCCACAAAAACTTCCAACCCCCATTTCACCCCCTTAAGGGCTGATTTTCGGGATAAAAACTATATTTTATCAAACTCATACATTTATTCAGTAAGTAGGCCACAAGGGCACTTTTACACGTCAGATAGTCAAAGTAATCAAAGTAAAAGAGAAAAAAAAACAAACTACACCGGTTCTAACACTACACCTCTGACCCGAGAAGTTCGTTTCTCGGGACTCAAACTAACAAACTTTCACCCCCTTGTGAAGTGTTAATATTAGGAATAAAAACTATCCTAATCCATTCGCGAGACTGAAACGTGTGTATGTCGCTTCCCGAGAAACTATGTCTATAGCAAGTTTCATCTATGTAAATCGGTTCAGCTGTTAAAAATTCCCCATACAAACTTCCAACCCACTTTTGACCCCCTTAAGGGTTGATTATCGGGATGAAAACGTATGTTCTTTTCCGGGATTCAAACTATATATATTCCAAATTTCATCTAAATCGGTTCAACGGTTTAAGCGTGAAGAGGTAACAGACAGACAGACAGACAGACACACTTTCGCATTTATAATATTAAGTCACTATTAAGTAGGTACTTATGGATTTATTTATGACTAATTCATAGTACCATTAACATCTAAAAATAAATTTAGGCGTGATTTTTTCATACATCTTGATATTGTAGGTACGTAGCAACTTCACACGATTCTAAACTTCAAAACATTTTTCATTGAAAATTTATCGCCTCTACAGTCGCCGACTTATCTTTATAAACTCGAAGAAACTTTTAACTGTTTCCTTCAATAAGAAATCAAACTCGCTCGCTGGTACTCACGTGAGTTTCCATGAACCGTAAACGAACAAGTTTATCGAAGCCAAACAATAACGCTACTGGTTTTAATGCGACATTATTGTAATATTTTGGTTGAGGGCAGTTTAAGTCAATTGCAATTGATCAATTCAACCGTTTTAGCTTGCTAAAATCCGCTGGATCCATAGCGGAAACACTTGTATCGTCACGAACTTTGTTAAACCATTTAGAGATCACTTTACATTGGACACTTTATACAGTAAGTATTAAACAAAATAATAGCTCGAACCGTAAATGGCTTAACAATTTTAGTCCTTGATTATATAGACTTTTACAAACAACAAGTAAAAAAACCACAAAGGCGCGCATCACGTTCGCTGCGCTGCCACGGCGACCTTTACACCAGGATCGACTCGGAGCGGGGTCAAGGCTCGTCTCCTGCTGGCGGCGACTCAGTTCCCTAAGGAAATCGTTTTCCTCCACGCACCAGCAACCAGTCATCTCGACTGCAAAGACAAATAAGTAGGATGATAGTGCTGCTTATTTGCATCTTTTGGGGAACAATGCATGCTCCGCGGCCACTTCTGCCGACTAGCGACTTTATATTAGTGTGGCAAAAGTACCTACTTACGCAAGTGCTATCAAAAGCGAGGCATTTACCCACTTTCCAAGACACCAAAGTCAGCAATGTCAAAGCCTAAGCCTTTTGCTATTGACTGACACTAATGAAGTACCTACTCAAGTAAGCCAGGTACCTATCGTAGGTACCGATGTAGTACTACACATATGTATATCTCTGTGCTATCTAGTGAGCAATAGCAATGTATGTCGCCCTGCATTTTTATCTTAATTGGACGTAGTTTTCGCATAACTACGTCCAATTATTTTCCTACATTCTTGAATATTACAATAATTTCCAAATCAATATGTCATTTTAAAAGATATGGACTAAGAGCTGGCCTCGTCAGATATGACACAATAATGAGATCAACGAAACCCGTGTACTAAGATTGCAATACTATCCTTATTGATATATCCGGGCATATGGCAGCTTTTAAAGGGTGAATTTCAGAGTGACAAACTAGCAAAAATTTTCGTTGGAAAAAAGTAATACCAAAATAGGTAAAAATTGCCGAAGTCGTCTTATTTATATTTTAACATTAGTTAAAAAAACATTGCGTATTATTTCGGAAACAGAAACGGTAGGCGACTAACTATGAATTACATTCATACATACGTCGTTTTGGACTACTTTTCCCCATCATAAAGTTTTGGTAATGATATAATCTAATTGTTTATATAATTTCTCATAATACTGCGTCAAAACCAGAACTCTAGGATTTGTATCCTTAAAGTGGTTTGCATTATTTGACCTCGACCACTTTACAGCTGCCAGATGTCCGGATCTAGAAATAAGCAGAGTATAGCAAACTAAACTAGAGGGGTTTCGTCGCTCTCATTATTGTGTCATATCTGACGTGGCTAGCTCTCCGTCTATTAACAAGTTGACATCGAGTGAAACATAGCTACAATTTCTTTTAAAGAATTCTGGCACGCCACTGGCGCGACGACATTGAGGCAATCTCTGCAATATCATCTAAGTAATGATAAAATAAGTGACTATGAATATAGTAATTTGTTGCTCTAGTAATCAAATACAAAAAAAAATGAAAAATGTTTATTTGGGTAACAAAAAGTATCAGTTACACTTAAGTTTGGAATTTCCTAGTAAGTGAGTATACACCTGTATCAGGAAATCCCGCTCTTCCGTTTTTAGTTTACAATAACTGTTTCCTAAATAAACTATTTCGTAATTACATATTTATACAAAAAAATATTTATAAAGAGAACTTTTAGTGCAAGTACATACGTTGTTTATAACTAATTTTAACATGTGTGCGTGTGTGTGTGTGTATGTGTATGTGTGTGTGTGTGTGTGTCGGTTAGTTGTTTGTTAAGATTAAATAAGTATCGTCTTGTAGTAACGCCACTGTCTCGTCATAGTTTAAGTTCATTAACAATTGCATAAGGGTTTTTTTACATATGTAAAGTGTCTTAGGGTATATGTTTATTTCCTTGTTGATTTTGTTATACAAATAAGCAGATTGGTATGTAAACTTTTGCAAAAACAAACTTTCATTCGGGCCTAGGCGCGGCAACAGTCTTCTACGGTTTTGGGTTGTGGGTTTAAAGGTCAGCGTCTTATGCAGCTTCAGAACTATTTGCAGAATATAAAGTTTCCTCATAGTTAATAAGTTGCAAATATCATAAAGTTCTTTAGTAGGATACCTGAAATGTTTAAAGTACATCACCTTTAATAAGCACCTTTGTCCCCTCTCAACCTCCAAAAATTTTGTTTTAGTTGCACCTCCCCATACAGTTATGCAGGACATTATTGATTGAGCCAATGATGTATAAAGTTGCTTAAGTAATTGTTTAGAAGTTACATGACGCAAAATTTTGAAAATCCATATTAGTTTTCGTATTCTACTGTTTATATGTTCAATATGGTGGTGCCAAGATAGTCTCTGGTCTATGTACACCCCAAGGTATTTAATTGAATTTTGTTTTTGAATAACAGGACAATCACAGGGGGTTGTGGTAGCGTCACGGCGATGTATTTTGAGGTTGATATTATCGGGTGGCTGGTTTCTATCGTACTTGGAGAAGCAGATAAAATTTGTTTTAGACGTATTAAGAGTTAAGAGGTTTGATGCAAGCCAATTCGAGATCTTAGCAAGTCCTATTTCAGTATCTCTATAGACCGTTTCCCAGGTTTTGCCCCTAAATACAACAACGGTGTCGTCAGCGTAAGAGAAAATCCGACCATTTCGAATGCTGAGATTTGTTAAGTCATTGATGTATATAAGGAACAGAGTGGGACCTAAGACACTACCCTGTGGGACACCAAACCGCACCTCGGTCTCATCGCTTACATGGTTGCCAATTTTCACCATTTGCGAGCGATTTTTTAGGTAATCTTCAAGTAATTTTAGAGTTTTATCTCTAAAGCCTATGCTTTCAAGCTTGTTAACAAGAGTGGGGATAGAGACCGTGTCAAAGGCCTTTTTAAGGTCCAGGAAAACAGCGAGACATTTTTCTCCTTTGTCCACGATGCTTGTGATCAGAGTAGTCAGTGCTATCACTGCGTCCTCGGTCGATTTTCCGTGTCTAAAGCCATATTGGCAGTCCGAAAGTATGTTAAACTTGGTAAGGTAACTTATGATTTGCTTATCAATTCGTTTTTCAAGGACCTTAGATATTACTGATATGACAGAAATTGGCCTGTAGTTATTTGGTTCCTCTCTCTGCCCACTCTTGTGCACTGGTGTTATAATTGAGCACTTTAGTACGTTAGGGAATATCCCTTTGTCGAAGCACAAGTTTGCCAGGTGACAAATTACTGGGACTATTGCTACTTTAGCCAGTTTAAGAAATTGCGTGGGAATTCCGTCACACCCAGGTGGACTGCTGGATTTAAGCGACATAATAGTATTTTCGACGTCTTGAACATCAGTATTAATCTAGAAGTACAAAAGAAGATGGTGTAAATTTGGTTCTTGTAATACAGTTGCCCTGCAGTGTAGGATAAGCTTTAATAATATCTTCTGCAAGATCCTTACCTACGCTTGCAAAGAAGTTGTTTACGTGTTTAACAGACTCTGAAGGGGTTTTCATAAATCTTAACAAGTCCTGGTTTGGTGGTTTTATAGCCTTATAGTGCGTTATGGATTTAATCGTCTGCCATAGTGCCTTGGGATTTTTTGTAACCTTAGCAAGTTGTTGACTCTCGTATTTCCTATTAAGTTTTTTAATAAGATTATTTAGGTAATTTCGGTATCTTTTAAAAGTGACTTTCAACACCTTATTTTCGGGATCAGCACTAAGTTTAAGTTGCATTTTGTTTCTATTATCTATGCAGCGTAGTATTCCAGGAGTTATCCAGGGTTTGATTATGCGACGACTCCTAGGTTAATTTTTTATAGTTTTGCTTTCATTTAGAAATTCTTTAAGCCTTAGTGTTAATTGTTTAGCTACAAAGTTAGGGTCATCGCAAGGTAAAAGAGTGTTAATATTTTTCTCAGGGAGTTTAGCAACAGCCAGTTCGTAGTTAATAATTTCGGTTTGTTTTTTATTCTGTTTCTCCACTTCCTGGCTAAATAATAATAAGATAACTGTGTTATGATCAGTAATGGATGTATTTAAGACGGCAGCAAAAGGGTTATATTTATTATTGTTTATTTTTAACATTATATGATCAAGGCAACTACCTCCTCTGGTTGGTAGTGAATGTCCAGATAAGATGCCATGAGTGGACAGCATGTTAAGGTAGTTCAGTCGGTTATCACACTCATATTTGGATTCTCGTGCTCGAGGAATTATATCTCCACTTATAATAATGTTTGTAATAGACTTAATGGAGTCAAGATAATGGCTTAGAGAGTTAATAAATTCTAAAGCATTTTTGAAAGATGGGGAGCGATAGATGCCTAGTATAGCAGTGTTGCCTATTTCAATTTGTAAACACGACGCGTGGACAAGCTTGATCTCACTACTACACTACGCATTAAGATAAGTTTTTACATAAACGACTACCCCGTTATTTTGATTTAGGTTGTTATCGGTAGCTGAAGATATGTACTTTTCAATGTAGGGAATTGGTTTGTTTGAATTCAGACGGCACTCTGTCAGAATTAATATATCGAGATCAAAGCTCAATTGTGCGAGAGTTATTTGAAAGTCTGTGAAATTTGTATATATATGTTTTGAGTGACTAAAGTTAGATTCGCTGATGAACTGGGTATAAAAATTGGTAGGTCTTGGGGGTCACATTTAGCAGTTTGTGCAATCACTGTACTGTCGATGTCATTTATTGCTTGTAAATGACTATCCATATTGTAAGCGTACTAGTTCAAAGTGTGCTCTAGATGTATCTGAGGTTTTTGGTAATTGAATGAGTTGAGATTCAGGCATAGGCATGATTAAATAATTGTATTTATAGATGAGAATGAGAAGTTTTATATAATTTAATTGCGAGGTGGTAATTTCATTTACTCGGTGGTTTTTAGGTCTTAATAGGTCTAGTGAGAGAATTATTGCTTTAAATATTTCATTTTTTTGTTTATGGTTTTGTGTGATTAAAAGTTTGTATAAGTGTAATGAGGGTGTACGTTTTGTACTTGTCGTAACATGTCGGACATTTTTCGTTTACTGTCGATTAGTGTGATTGCACGGAGATGTAACAGGTAGCATTCTATTACAGTTTGAATTAATATGCTTAATTTTATGCAAATGGAGTATTTCTTTTTTGTGGAATGTTGAAAAGTTTTGAAACATATACATAATAAAAACAAAACAGATAGCATTCTATAACATTTACATTTAACAAGCTACACATCATGCTAGTAATATATATTTTGATAATTAAGATTGAATAAACAATTAAGAACTGTATTCCTATTTTAACGTCAGCGTCACACATCATGAATAGTCAGGTTTGTTTCGATAGATGTTGTAGTTGAGCGTCGCTGTGTATAGATATAACCGGAGTATTTTCACTCTTCCTTAGGTAAACTGTTCCATGTGACGTCCAGCAATACTTATAACTTCCAGCCTTCTTCAACTCGCGGGCCAGAAAATAAAGGCCTAACGCCTTAGGAGTTAGTTGCTCCGAAACATATATGGGGTTGTTTTCCGAAGAGCGGTGCCCGAGGTGCTGGGCTTTTAGACTATCCTTGTGTTTGAAATTATATGCCTTACACTTCCTAAGTATGTCGTTTTTTAACAACGCTGAGGATGTCTCAACCACGATAGGGGTATTAGCAGGTTCTTCTTCTTTGCTTCGTACTCGATAAATATCTTTGACGTCCGACTTAGTCATGGGACATTCAATATTATCGGAAAGCTTAAGTACCATTTCAATTAGGTTTTCCTGTTTCTCGTCGGGTATTTTTGGAACATTTCTTATTTCTATAGTTGATTTTCTAGCCGATTATTCTAGTTTTTCTACTTTGTTTTCCAACATTACTGTCGCAGATAGCTTAAAATTACTGTTGTTTTTGTGTAACTAGATCTAAGTTAATCATTTTCTCGATTTATACCAATTTGTTTATTTTTGTAATTTTATAAAGTGTATAAATTCGTGTTTACATGTCTAGTTCTTAAGTACTGATTTATGCCTTAATTTTATTGATATCATGTCATAATACGCAAAATGTCTAGATTATAAGAATTTTGTACCAATTTATGAAGAAATGTCTCATATAAATATCAATTTTAACCCTCCTACCAACATGTAATACTGTAAGCTTATTCGTGAATAAATATCTAATTTACACGGCACATACCAGCCACTAGTACGAGCACGCTAAAAAACCCATAAAAGAGGCCAGCACTCGTACTCGTTGCTCACTTCTACAACTACTCCCAGCGGGGAAACACCTGCAACTACACTGCTCAAATGTTTTACAATTCTAAATAAGTGTTTTTATTCATCTCCCTACATGACCTGGTAAATGGTACAGCGGGTCAGCGCTGCTTGGTTCGACGTGGTAATCCGGTCTGCACACAACAGCTGGTCCTTCGAGCTCCGGATATCAGAAAACTGCGGCCAATTGAAGAAAGAATCAAGTACGCGCTGAGCTGGATTAATTTCGCTCAGAATCTTCATACGGTGTCCGGCCTAACCGCTGATACACCTGCCCGCTTTCGCGGAAGAGCCCTGTGCTATTTACCAGCTTGCTGGACGGACCGCTCGTGTAGAGGCCATACTCCACGTTGGTGTCCTGGCAACTTTCGTTGCAACGTCACATGGTTGACGTCTTCACACTGCTTTCGGACGCTCTGGCACTTGCACTTAGCCTTTGCGCGAGATTCAGTGCATCAGGGATTAACGCCCACGAGTAAGTAAAGTGTACGTAGGGCCGCTTTCACTGCACTAGGCAGTGTCAGCCATTAGGTTCTAGGTAGGTAAGGTTAGGGAACCCCACTGAAGAGAAACGCGTTAGGCGTTTCTAAAATAAACATTTACTTCTTTACTCTACATGCTAGAGCAGCTATTGGAAGCTACTAAAGGAAGGTACAACAAAACTTAAAACGCTTAGAAAGCCAAAGTGGCTCTCTATGAAGGAAACCCTCTACCCCGTCTGAAACCCTGTAATACTAAAATGTTCTAAGCTCTGATGACTATACATACTTACCTCCTGAAGGGAACACTACAACCCTGCGTTAAATACTATAACCCATTTAATCTAATTTCCTATATAAACATGATTTGTCAGACAATTTCAGCGGTTTTTCCTAACAATGGCTCGTGAAAGTCTAGTAGTAGATCCCTAGTTATGTAGTAACCCGATAATTTTTAGGAGACTGATAAAGAGGCTGTTGAAACAAAAACAAGGATATTTAGATTAAACTTTATTTCCTATAAATGGTACTTTACAATGAAAAGACATTAAGTAAATAGGTATATAAAATTAATTAGTTAATTAAATATTCGGTTATAAGTTCAAGCTGTTGATACGGGAAGGTTAGTGGTAAGGCTGTAGAATGGTGTCAGGATCTGTAAAAGAAAAGGCTATTCGGTAGTTTCCACATAGACAAAGTCTTCCCAATATTTGCGGTGAAGATTAATGCTAGAAAATTATTTTGTAAAATTTTGTTATTGATGATGAAATTAACTGTCTTATTTGAATATTTTATTTTACTACAAGCAAATATGGTTTTTTTTTATTTATCCCCTACGCCCTAAAAGCGATAGTGTTAACGAATACAGACAATAATTATACAATTAAATTATTTTCTTAGAAAAATTATTTATTTATTTTAAATATAGTTAGGAAGGGTAGCTAATGTGTGATAGGGGTTTCTTTTCCCAAATACACACGCCTGTAGTTCGTGCGGTGGGGTAAACTATCTCATATACTATCTAATTATTATTATTATTTTTATATATTTTATTAAAAATAAAATATTTTTATTTTGTCTATCAATGACTTTATTAAGTGAAGCTACCAACGTTTCGTAACCTACACACCAGAGGAAAGAAACGCCAAGAAAACCTCTGAGATGCCTAGCTAATTAATTAAATCAAAATGAAATCTAAAATTCAACCAAAGGGACTGTGGTCATGCCGAAATAAATCATAGAAATATGTCGTGTTAGGCAGTTATGCTAATTCAAACTTCAAAGATAAGCAAATAGTATAGTACGCAGAGGAGGGCATTGTTTCTAACTACCAAACTCTTCATCTAATTATCAAATTTTACAGATGATGTACACTATTGAATTGAAAGCCTGAATTAACTTATGAACTATTTTCGTTCAGTTGTAGTTGATATGGATCCCCATAACTCACTCCAGCACGACTCAATCTCTCAGTTGAATTTCAATACTTTATTATAGTGGCTTTCTCTTTGCCAATAATTGTATTTCCAACAATACAATAATATTTATTCATCAATTATCATGAATGGTGATAAGATACAAATCTCACTAAGTCAGAGAACATGTTAAAATTTTCATAATATGTTTTGTTTTACAACACAAGGTTGGTACATATTCAGATGTCTTATTTCAGCTCAAAAGTAATAAATAATTTCAGTTATATAAATAACACTTCATAGAAGGATCAAGGCAGTGGTTATGAAGAATGAACATAATTGTTCAATGGTTAATGTTTCTTTCATTGTCATAGAAGGATTATAGCATTGGTTAATGAAGGATGAACATATGATTGATCAATGGTTAATGTTGGTTACACTGTTATAAATGAATAATGTTACAATCATACAATTACTTCAGTTCAAGTCAATGCTTATATACCAAAGCATATGAACCGTAAATATAATAGAGTACGCACTCCTTTAAATTCATAAATCAGGTACGTAAAACACGCTAAAAAT
Organism: Pammene aurita; assembly: GCA_947086415.1. Lineage (NCBI taxonomy): Eukaryota > Metazoa > Arthropoda > Insecta > Lepidoptera > Tortricidae > Pammene > Pammene aurita. The sequence continues at coordinate 19,717,784 of OX352291.1, forward strand.
CGTTCCCAAAATAGGGTAAACGACTTAATATATACTCAATTAAATTCATATACCGCAGCCGCAAAACGTAAAAATATAACGCATTCCGCAATAAAATTCGCAAACCGTATAAAAATATAACGCATACGCCATATAGGATAAACGCATCCATCCCTATTTCGTTAAATTCGTAAAATGTTTCCGCATACTCCGTTAAATTCCGTACGCGTATACATATCATATAATAATTCAACCAAATTTCACATAAATTAAATGCAAGAACCACAATAATAAGGAAAATGTTCATAATATAACAGTCAATTAAAAGCACTTACTCAACTCCAAGGCCTAAAGAGAATACACAGAAAAGAAATAAATTTTATAAGTGAATAGATTTTGCCTCACCAAATTAGACTTCTTTTGCTGGTCCTATTGGCAGCTCAGGGCGGGGCCTCGGTGTTTGTAGCTAGCTCTATTCAGCGGCAGAAGTCAGGTCCCGTTGCTCCGGATGGTGCTTGTGGCTCACGACGGCGGCAGAAGTCAAGTGCTCGTAGATCTCTGGTCGGAGGCAAAGTGATCGCAGCTCTGGTCGAAGGCAAAGTGAATCCCTACGGTACGCCCTTCCCTTATATAGCATTAAAATTACGTATATAAACGCGAACTACCCCCGTGACGTCAGAGAGGTCCGAAACGTCCGCCTTGTGGTAGCTTGGTTAGATTGATCTAAGCCAATTTGAACCTTATTGATCCTTTAGTTCATACTATTTTAAAGACCAAATTCCTATACTTAAGTGACCTAGTTCGATAACCTCCTATCTCCCATAGGGAATGTTTTTCTTGAATATCTATCCAATTATGCAATTTCCAATGAAAATTTATATGAAAATAGATGAAAACATTAGCCCCGCGTATGATTTAATAAGCCCCTGTAAGTATTAATGTCTATTTTCCCCGTAAAATGCCAATATATCTTTGTATACCAATTTGATTTTTAAGATCCCTACGTTACATACTTCTATAAGAATCAAGTTCCTGTGAGCGCCCTACCCTTTTTGGAAAACCTAACCTCTAAGAAAACTATTTTCTTTAATTCAAACAAAAGTAAGTATTTCCTAAGGTGTATTTATATAATCTATGATGAAGATAATTTTTCTGCATATATTATGACCAGATCCTATCGGATTTACTGCGTATTTACTTTGTAACTTTTTATCCTAATTTTCATCACTTTCCTTTATTTGTTTTGATCAAAATTGTGTTTATCACACGTTTATAAGCTAAAACTAGCCTAGAATTCCATCAAACATCAGTAATATCTACAATCTTTTTACGACAATTTTCGATCATAAAATTTGTCTATTTTAGCGCTTTACCGAATCGAACTCGTTATGTTTTATAAAAACAAAGCTCCCAACTTTATTTATTTCCGTTATTTAACTTCATAATACGAGTTTTTACATAATAATCCCAAAATCGATTTTGGACGAGAAAGTAAGTTCTTAACTTTTTCACGCTTAATTAATTCAATTTCGTTAATATACTTCCTGCAATATAACTTTAATTACTTTCCCTTTAATTTAAGTATCGATTTATAACAATAATTAACAAATTAAAAACATAACCTCTCCATTTGGACAGATTTTCAGACAAAGCTAAAATATTATTAGATACTACTTTTTGTTATTGGATGAATCATCAATAATACATTTATTCTATACAATAAACTACATTTCATCTCGAAAATCCTATTAAAAGTATCGATTTATAACAATAATTAACAAATTAAAAACATAACCTCTCCATTCGGACAAATTTTCAGACAAATTTAAAATATCATTAGATACTAGTTTTTGTTATTGAATAAATCATCAATAATACAGTTACTCTATACAATAAACTACATTTCATCTCGAAAATCCTATTAAAAGTATCGATTTTCATCATTACTTAACGAACAATATTCTCAGTTGTCGGTCATTCCCTTCCCTAGGTATTCTCACAATGAAAACATAAGAAACTGATGATAAAGTAATTTGTAATCAAAATACTAATTTCTAAATGGGTAAAACATCCTGTCTATGTTACTAACAGTTTTTACTATGTCATAAAATGTCTTTAGTAAATCATATATTTTTGTACTTAGCACATATCTTAAGAATGAAGTAAATATTTCTAGAACATACTTTATATACAACCTCCTGCCATCCTATAAGTTTAATTTTACCTAATAATATATCCCCCATTGAAGGAATCGATCACAAGATTGCTAAAACTTTATGACAAATCTAGTGCGGTAACCAAATTACTGTTTGTCCACTGCAAATGGTACAAACGGATATTTCAGATAATAATTCCCCAAAACGTTGCATACTTATCCTGTCAAGTTGTTATTCATAGCCTCTGTTCCTGTGAAAACTAAAACATACATTAAATATCTACACAAGCTGCATATATATATTACATATGAATGCCACTTATGGTCAAAATGCCATTTTAAATACCCAAATAATAATAATAATAACCATTATTTCTATCTAAAATACAACTATGCAAAATACATAATTAATTGACCAAGATCATGAATGTTTCAAAATCTTGCCAATCAACGGTGAACAATATTTAGCAAAACTCTATAGTATCAATTGCTTATGCAATAATGCAAAAATAAGTAATAATATAAATATAATTATATCTAAACATAATATAATTTATCGAAAACTGTGAGAAATCCTAGTAAAGATTTCAGGTTTTATATTGTCCAAATATTCTCAGTTACTGAAAGCAATGATAATAGCTTATCATTAAAGTTCAGGTATGTATGGTTGCTAATAAAACACAATGATGCTTATATACTTCCATATATTTTATTTCCTTTGTCAGATCATTAACTTGATCTTTTCTTACATACTAAAATAAAACCAATATGTAATAAGGTGAGCCTCCACCCTCATACATACTATGTGAATCATTTATTTTTCATTTTTTTCATGAACTTTACTCATGAAAATATCATGTAAAAGCTTACAAATGAAGCTCTATCAGCCTTTAAAGTTATTTTCCTATTTTTCATACTTAGAGGACCCTATGGACCTCTACAGCTCCGCCCTCCGATGGAATTGACGCGGAAAGGACATTTGTACTTGAAGCAGAGATTGCATCGTAACCCAATAAAGACACAGATATTGATATTTCACCCTCCCAGTGTTATTTCACCCCATTTGACTAACCATCAATCAAAAAGTTGACAGTATCATCAAACAGAGCAAAATTTTTTTTTTTTTTTTTTAGTGTGATATGTTAAAGTGACCATTACTCAGCAGTAATTAATTGATTCCAAGATAATCATAGACCTTGTGGTTTCTCAGTTCCTTGAGTCAGAATTGGTAAAAAGCCAGAATTTCCGCCCTGACGGAAGTGCAAGGTTTGTGAGGTCTTACAATCTCTAATAGAAACTCCCATTACCCATTCATATGTATTGTATCAAACAAGATTCTTCCCTTGATTATCAAACAAAACGCAACCAACTTTGCCCTGGCCTTATGAAGGGACAAGAGAAGCCTTCGTCAGGACGACTATCCCTTTACTCTTTTATAACTTTCCCCAATAGTATCCCCAAGTACCGATAGCCAGTCTACAACCATCTCCAAACCAACTAATACTACCTTTTATGGCGTGATGTCCTCTATTCAAACAAAAACAGATCAATAATAACAATTCTGAAATATTCAAAATCATTCAGTCACTGATCTACCTTATATCTGAACAAAAGGGTGTGTGAAACTAGTTTTTGCAACGTGTATAGTGTCTCATTGTCAAAGAAAGATACCTAGAACTGGTATGTATAAAATTAACCTAACACCAAGATTCCTTTGACAACGATCATTGTAATCCCTTCAAGAACCCCTTCCCCCCCCCCCCCTAAGCTCAACTTAAAAAAACATCAATATCCGCTGACCACACTCCAACTTTGTGTAATCAAACAAAATTCTTACGCGCAAAATTCTCGTATATCCATACTGCATCATACATTCAACCATCGCCTCTTAAAATGTCATAACTCACACAGTTAACCTCTCATCCATCCCTTTAAAAGACATCCTCCCACTGTCAACACACACTGTTTTGTTTAATTACCCAAAATATTCAGAAAATGTGATCAATACCAAAATGTTCCCTAAACACAAAATATTGTTTTCATCCCCCATTTATGAATAATTATAATTACCTCATAACTAAAATTGCAGAATAAAAGGATAAATCTACAACGATAGTTACTACAATACCTTATCAAAACCTCGTAACCAGGACTAGAATACTATAGTCCCAGCTACTACCATTACCTGAACTAAAATTATTAGAACTTAAAAATCTATATAATTTCAGTTGTACCTTTAAGTATAGAAATTATTGTAATTGTACTAAACCAAGAACTTCACTTATTTATTAAACCCGCGTAAAAACTTTAAATTTCCGAAATTTTAACTACTGTGTTGCATAACTCTACATTCTAGAACAACTCGGTGTACTTGTATTTCCCCAATATCCCTCGTTATCTATTTTCCCTCTTACTTGTTTAAACTACACTCTTTATTTATTTACTTAGTTCTACTAGATAAAAAAAACCGTTTCATCTAAGAATCAAGACAAATGGTAATAACGCCAAGTCAAATCCATGATGTGTATTATACCCGCGAAGTACTATAAAGTAGATAGGCGCTTACGTAAGTAATATCAAAACCTCTAATTCAACGTAATTATATATTTCCCTACTTTATTCTAAACTAAAAAATTTCAAATATGTACGTTTGTATACCTGCCCGGAGTATAGACTTGTGTCGCGACATCTATTATTCGATTTATTTTCATATTACTATCGACAAATATCCCTTTTAACTACTCTACTCAAAATATGACGTCATCTCGGAACCGAAAAGTTTACGTATGAAATTGTCGCCTATCCTATAAAATTTACGACAACAAGTCATTCGCTAGTTCCTAGCCGTAACGACGTCATCTAGTGACAAATGAGTGAACTAAAAGCTAATTATAATTATGTGACGGATAAAATCTATAAGGATTCTACAAGAAAACATCGTTCGCTAGTTTACGCTAGTAACAGTGACATCTAGTGACGAGTAGTTGAACTAAAACTGAATAATTATTGTAATATCGAAAAATCTAAAAGCATTCTACAAGAAAACATCGTTCGCTAGTTTACGCTAAGAACAATGACATCTAGTGACGAGTAGTTGAACTAAAACTGAATTATTATTGTAATATCGAACAATCTAAAAGCATTCTACAAGAAAACATCGTTCGCTAGTTTACGCTAAGAACAGTGACATCTAGTGACACTTTGAAGAACCTCCTGCCTGCTAATTGTTAAAACAAAATTATAAATCTTGAAGCAAATCAAATTATTTTGTTAAATATTTTTTTTGATTTGCAATTTTTTTTTTTGAAGTAGTTACACTACTATATATAAACTGAAAATAGATGTCATATACTTCAGAAAAAGTGACCAAACCCTCCGGTGTCCGAGGCCAGACTCGAACTGGCGTCTTCAGCTTTCGCGGCTGACGTCCTGACCACTAGACCACCCGGTCACGGCGGAACTTGACAAATTTTCTCATGTATATGCAATCTCTGAATTTGAAACGGCTAGGCGCCGTTGACCATACTCTAAGGGCATGCGCAGTACGTGCTTGCACCTCCTATACGAATCCCTTACGAGATTCTGGTATAGCGAGAGAGATGGTGCTGCCATCTATAAATCTTGAAGCAAATCAAATTATTTTGTTAAATATTTTTTTTGATTTGCAATTTTTTTTTTTTTTTGAAGTAGTTACACTACTATATATAAACTGAAAATAGATGTCATATACTTCAGAAAAAGTGACCAAACCCTCCGGTGTCCGAGGCCAGACTCGAACTGGCGTCTTCAGCTTTCGCGGCTGACGTCCTGACCACTAGACCACCCGGTCACGGCGGAACTTGACAAATTTTCTCATGTATATGCAATCTCTGAATTTGAAACGGCTAGGCGCCGTTGACCATACTCTAAGGGCATGCGCAGTACGTGCTTGCACCTCCTATACGAATCCCTTACGAGATTCTGGTATAGCGAGAGAGATGGTGCTGCCATCTATAAATCTTGAAGCAAATCAAATTATTTTGTTAAATATTTTTTTGATTTGCAATTTTTTTTTTTTTGAAGTAGTTACACTACTATATATAAACTGAAAATAGATGTCATATACTTCAGAAAAAGTGACCAAACCCTCCGGTGTCCGAGGCCAGACTCGAACTGGCGTCTTCAGCTTTCGCGGCTGACGTCCTGACCACTAGACCACCCGGTCACGGCGGAACTTGACAAATTTTCTCATGTATATGCAATCTCTGAATTTGAAACGGCTAGGCGCCGTTGACCATACTCTAAGGGCATGCGCAGTACGTGCTTGCACCTCCTATACGAATCCCTTACGAGATTCTGGTATAGCGAGAGAGATGGTGCTGCCATCTATAAATCTTGAAGCAAATCAAATTATTTTGTTAAATATTTTTTTGATTTGCAATTTTTTTTTTTGAAGTAGTTACACTACTATATATAAACTGAAAATAGATGTCATATACTTCAGAAAAAGTGACCAAACCCTCCGGTGTCCGAGGCCAGACTCGAACTGGCGTCTTCAGCTTTCGCGGCTGACGTCCTGACCACTAGACCACCCGGTCACGGCGGAACTTGACAAATTTTCTCATGTATATGCAATCTCTGAATTTGAAACGGCTAGGCGCCGTTGACCATACTCTAAGGGCATGCGCAGTACGTGCTTGCACCTCCTATACGAATCCCTTACGAGATTCTGGTATAGCGAGAGAGATGGTGCTGCCATCTATAAATCTTGAAGCAAATCAAATTATTTTGTTAAATATTTTTTTGATTTGCAATTTTTTTTTTTTTTGAAGTAGTTACACTACTATATATAAACTGAAAATAGATGTCATATACTTCAGAAAAAGTGACCAAACCCTCCGGTGTCCGAGGCCAGACTCGAACTGGCGTCTTCAGCTTTCGCGGCTGACGTCCTGACCACTAGACCACCCGGTCACGGCGGAACTTGACAAATTTTCTCATGTATATGCAATCTCTGAATTTGAAACGGCTAGGCGCCGTTGACCATACTCTAAGGGCATGCGCAGTACGTGCTTGCACCTCCTATACGAATCCCTTACGAGATTCTGGTATAGCGAGAGAGATGGTGCTGCCATCTATAAATCTTGAAGCAAATCAAATTATTTTGTTAAATATTTTTTTGATTTGCAATTTTTTTTTTTGAAGTAGTTACACTACTATATATAAACTGAAAATAGATGTCATATACTTCAGAAAAAGTGACCAAACCCTCCGGTGTCCGAGGCCAGACTCGAACTGGCGTCTTCAGCTTTCGCGGCTGACGTCCTGACCACTAGACCACCCGGTCACGGCGGAACTTGACAAATTTTCTCATGTATATGCAATCTCTGAATTTGAAACGGCTAGGCGCCGTTGACCATACTCTAAGGGCATGCGCAGTACGTGCTTGCACCTCCTATACGAATCCCTTACGAGATTCTGGTATAGCGAGAGAGATGGTGCTGCCATCTATAAATCTTGAAGCAAATCAAATTATTTTGTTAAATATTTTTTTTTTTGATTTGCAATTTTTTTTTTTTTGAAGTAGTTACACTACTATATATAAACTGAAAATAGATGTCATATACTTCAGAAAAAGTGACCAAACCCTCCGGTGTCCGAGGCCAGACTCGAACTGGCGTCTTCAGCTTTCGCGGCTGACGTCCTGACCACTAGACCACCCGGTCACGGCGGAACTTGACAAATTTTCTCATGTATATGCAATCTCTGAATTTGAAACGGCTAGGCGCCGTTGACCATACTCTAAGGGCATGCGCAGTACGTGCTTGCACCTCCTATACGAATCCCTTACGAGATTCTGGTATAGCGAGAGAGATGGTGCTGCCATCTATAAATCTTGAAGCAAATCAAATTATTTTGTTAAATATTTTTTTGATTTGCAATTTTTTTTTTTTTGAAGTAGTTACACTACTATATATAAACTGAAAATAGATGTCATATACTTCAGAAAAAGTGACCAAACCCTCCGGTGTCCGAGGCCAGACTCGAACTGGCGTCTTCAGCTTTCGCGGCTGACGTCCTGACCACTAGACCACCCGGTCACGGCGGAACTTGACAAATTTTCTCATGTATATGCAATCTCTGAATTTGAAACGGCTAGGCGCCGTTGACCATACTCTAAGGGCATGCGCAGTACGTGCTTGCACCTCCTATACGAATCCCTTACGAGATTCTGGTATAGCGAGAGAGATGGTGCTGCCATCTATAAATCTTGAAGCAAATCAAATTATTTTGTTAAATATTTTTTTTGATTTGCAATTTTTTTTTTTTTGAAGTAGTTACACTACTATATATAAACTGAAAATAGATGTCATATACTTCAGAAAAAGTGACCAAACCCTCCGGTGTCCGAGGCCAGACTCGAACTGGCGTCTTCAGCTTTCGCGGCTGACGTCCTGACCACTAGACCACCCGGTCACGGCGGAACTTGACAAATTTTCTCATGTATATGCAATCTCTGAATTTGAAACGGCTAGGCGCCGTTGACCATACTCTAAGGGCATGCGCAGTACGTGCTTGCACCTCCTATACGAATCCCTTACGAGATTCTGGTATAGCGAGAGAGATGGTGCTGCCATCTATAAATCTTGAAGCAAATCAAATTATTTTGTTAAATATTTTTTTGATTTGCAATTTTTTTTTTTTTGAAGTAGTTACACTACTATATATAAACTGAAAATAGATGTCATATACTTCAGAAAAAGTGACCAAACCCTCCGGTGTCCGAGGCCAGACTCGAACTGGCGTCTTCAGCTTTCGCGGCTGACGTCCTGACCACTAGACCACCCGGTCACGGCGGAACTTGACAAATTTTCTCATGTATATGCAATCTCTGAATTTGAAACGGCTAGGCGCCGTTGACCATACTCTAAGGGCATGCGCAGTACGTGCTTGCACCTCCTATACGAATCCCTTACGAGATTCTGGTATAGCGAGAGAGATGGTGCTGCCATCTATCTCTCCAATTCTTAAGTTGACGTAACTACGTATCGTATTTGTAGGTTTAATTAACACTAATACCGTCTTAACTCACGTAAACGCTAAATAAAAGCTGAATGTACGATGAGACGATGACGCTTATTTTTACTCTAAAAGGCTTGTTACACTTATCCTAGTTAGCTTCCTTAACGATTTAGTTTCTAAATTTAGTCCAGTGTAACCGCATTCAGCAAGTAAATTTACTATGAAAACTAGTTAGGATCCTAATTAGGTTGCTAGTTAGGACACTAAACAAAAGTAAAGTGTAACAGGGCCTTCAGACATAAAGACACTAATGTTATCAGTGACTATCAAATATTTTCTTTATCTATGGAATGATACCAATAACGTTACTACTCTGCTAACTTATTATACTACTTTGTATATTTTTAAAGTAAAATTCTACCATAAACATATCAATGCTACTATTAAAATGAACCCGAAAGTATATTAATGTGTGTCTGTTTACAAATTTAGTTCGTTTTAAGCACTGTGTGAATTTAAATCTTATTTTTGTTCCAATAAATAAAACGAAATAAATATTTTTTTTTTTTCTCGCAAGGATTTTACTAATTTACGAACGCGCTTGGTGGTTTTTATAACTCATGGCAACAGCGCTCCGAGCTCACAGCCGTCCCTACCAACCAATCAGAGCCGTTCAAAATTTTCACAAGTATAGCGTGAATATAGCCGTGAATATAGCAATATTAGCAATGGCCGACCGGTGTTTTAATGTGACACGTTTCGACTCCGGACTCCGGTTTTCTGATTCCTAATTTCCTTATATGTGTCCGTTTATTAAGTAAAACAATAGCAAAAGTACCTAAGTGAAAGAAGTAAGTGTTAACCGACATATTTAATCAACAGTGGTTTAAGTAGTTCGAACGATGGAGATGTGTTTACGAGTTCAAAATTTTGTTAGTAAATACCGGCGCCATTTTTACTACGTTTCATGAATTTGTTTTGTTTCTAGATTATATCTGTTGATGAATATCTACACCTATTGTGTTATGGATAAAACCAGATTACAATGGAAAACGTATAAGTTACTACGCAATAATCAATCAATCAAGGAAGCTATGCAGTGTCTAAAGCCCTTGAAAACTTGTGACGTAAAATGTAGCGGATTAAATGGACTTGAATTACAGTAAAATATCAAGTAAGTACGCATTATTTTGTTTAAAAGTGGACTATCTACCCAATTCAGTTTATTTTACAACCGTATCCCTTTTGTTTTTAAATATATATCTAAAGGTAAACAAGGTTTTGTCCCGTCAAAACTTATATATGACGTTTGTACCTACAAGGTTACTAAAGTTACTTTATCTCTACAATGTTACTCTATCTCGGTCATTCCATTAAGTTATTCCAATTGCAGGTTGACAAGAGAACGTGCCTACATGAAAGGAAGAAGCACGGAATTTAAAATTGCCAGATTTCACGACACTGTCCCTACTTCTACGGCTTCAACTACAGCTGCCTAAGCAACGTGTGTCTCTCCGGAACTAAAATGTAAGTACATGTTTAACCCAACATTTTTAATTATCTATACTAAAGCATTTAATCATAAGGAAACGCTGCCCCCCGCATTTTAGACCGATAACTAATCATATTTTTTTTTTGTAGGTTATGTTTATTATGTTGTTTCTGAAATATGTACACTCCCTATGAAACGAATTTTAGTCTTAACTACATACAAAGAATATTTTTATTATTTAAAACAGCCTACTATATAAACTACTTTATGTATTTCAGTGAATCCAGCCCCGCAATCCACCGTTAGCCAGTGGGCTGCCCTCCAAGTTTCCGACTCTTACACCAGGTATTTAACCTTTATCTTTTGTTGGTAAATTAATTATTACAATGAACTACCTAAATTGACTTACCAAAGTACTACTCTATATAGTACACACACTTTAGTATCACCTTTTGTGAAATTTTGTTTTACCCGTCCCGCTGTCTGTAATTAAATCTTAAAAGCGAACTTTGACCCCCTTCCCTGTTTCCAATTGAGCTGAAATTTCCCACTTCTATGTATGTCACGTGACAATGCAATATTATGATGACATGGAACTGATCTGATGATGGAGCAGAAAGGTGTATAAGAACTCCCTCAACTATTCAATTTTATCCCGTTGTGTTTGGGCTTGTTGTACTTTTGTAGTTAGAGATTGTATAAGAGTACAGTTAGCAAAGAAAAGCTTATCTTATCTTATAAAATTTAAATTATTGAGAGAAAAAAAAATGTAGTAAAATTTTTAAGGCCCCGTTAACTAAACAATGGATATTTTTTTTTTCTAAAATTAAGTACTAAGGCAGCCATATTTAAAAATTTCCCTATTCTAAGATAGATCACACTGATACCCTGAATGCAAAAGACTAGCCCAACGCTAGTTTCGAGCACCAGAAACCTAGATCACTTTTTCTTTGTAAATGACATACATGTAAGTTCACACTAATACCATTTCTATTTAAACTAATTTCAGGCTAATTTATGCAGTACCCTGAGAGCTTCCAGTCTACCCCTGGCTCCTCGTATCTCTTCTACGCGTTTCACAACGGAAAACAAGTGAGTATAGAATCTCTTCCTAATAATAAAATTAAAACCTATGGCTGTATATGCATGCATACCTACACATGTGTATAAGTATGTACTTAATCATCTACTATTAACGTGATGCTGATGATGATGATGACTCCTAAAATATTTTTTTGAAATCAGCCCTACATGTACATAATGACAAACCTTCATGAAATAGAGTTCTATGGCCGAATTACTGGTCCTAAAATTTGGTATAGACACCTACACAAAGAATCAGGTTCAAACGAAACCTAGGCCCTAAATTTAGTCACCCTATTGACTACCCATTACTTGCCATGCCACGCCATTGCTATGGAAAGAGCATCTCAAACCCCTTAAGAATACTAATATGAGTTCCTATTTTTTTTTTAAACTAGAATACTTTTTTAACGTTTTACCTGTGCTTGGAAGTAATAACAAACTTACTTACTTACTTTATTTAAAGTAAAACGTACCTACATTTGGAATGCAAATAACCATTTAACCCATCTCCAAGTTCAGACACTAGTAACGTATTTATTTTAATCAATTTTCAGAGTCCCGGAACATCTATACAAAGCGACTTCCGTCTCATCATCGATCAACGCGGCCCACCTTCCTATCACTGTGGAAGACAGACTGGAATCTACACACTACTCCTATTTTAGCTTTAGTCCCTTAAGTTAGCCACTAATTATCATTTATTTTATAACACGACGGTGGCAAACAAGCATACGACCCGCCTTATGGTAAGCAATTACCGTAGCCTATGGACGCCCGTAACCCCAGAGGATTCACATGCAAGCATTTATAGTACCTATATGCTTTCGAACATGACAACTTTTCAAAATAATGATTTTATTTTTATTTTATTAAGTTAATCAATATATATAAGCAATTACATCTAATACTAGCTGGGTAATGTTGTTTTAATGTGAATACCCTACAAGTAAATAACATCCTTATCATTGCTAAACCTTTTTAAATATTTAAACTTTTGTGAGATATGTTAACAAGTACTTGTGGCTGTACTCACTACTTGGCTGGTTTTTAAATATTACTCTAAACTGCCTATGTCAAATAATGATTTCAATTTGTAAAATTAGCATACATTCGACAAATAAGCCTTTCAAATCACCGAAACATCAAATGCAGTGTGCAAACTATTAAGTTGATAATCTCAAATAATAGCAAAGACAAGGATCCCGACGAATTGAGGAATCCTCTTTTGAAACTTGAATGTCGTTTGATAAGAGATCATTGCTTGGAACTGGTATGTGTAAATAAATATATATCCTAGGTTACCCTACATTGCCTAAGATGAAATACTATTATCTATTCTGTGGCTTAAGTTTATTATCCTGCCATAATATAATATATTTGCTTGATAAAGGTTCTCCAGATGGAGAAGTAAGTGAGATTACTGATAGATGGATTAGATAGATTGCTTAATTATTCGAAAAGTACATTTATTTATACAGTGCCCTGCAGAACTGTTTTCGTAGTTTGTCTGTAGGTGAGCTCTATACTAAATAGTTATTCTATTGTTATGCTAATGTTATTTATTGGCACACTTAGCGATATGCTGTTTATGATACCGGTATCACCCAAATGTATCTAGTAGATATTTCTAAAGCTGTTTTTTAAATTTTAAATTTGTCCAGCTGGTGTCTTATCTTATAGGGTAGGTTATTTAGATAATACGGTGATCTTTTATTGAGGATTTGGTCACCGAAATAGTTTTCTACTTGTGGCAACTCGTATTTGTCAACAGACACTGATTTTGTGTTATGTGAGTGATCGATCAGTACTAGGCTGCACTATGATCATGTTGATACTACTTTTATTTTGTTATTATTTATTAAACAAGAAATAAACATGTAGTTTTATTAAGCGTGACACCCTTACTAAATCAACCCCACCCCAGTGATCATTTCTTAGGTTTAATAAATGAACCTATCTCTATTGTTATGTATCTACTAATAACCATTGATTTTCCCCTCCTGAAACAGGCTACATGTTAACTACAATATACTTTAAAATGATTGATATCTCATGAAATAAAAATGAATATTAAAATTATGGACCTAGACTGAGTCATATTTTTATCAAAAGCATTGGTATTTTGAATCTGCCGCCTTTTGAACCATTCGATATTAATAAAAATGTCTCATTGTTTATTGAATGACAATAATAATACGTTAATTACATAGTGAAATACTAATTATTTTTACAATTTGCAAAATAAAACATTGTTAGAACACATAGAATCGAAACGCAACGCCAGTGACAGTCAGTATTAACATGGCTGTCAGATAGTCAAAACAAAGTTTTCGTGGTTATGTTATTGTTAGTTTTAGTGATTTTAAAACGCGTGAACTGCTTACAAAGTGTGTGGAAAAGATGCTTTCGAGCACCAGTGAAGTGATGCAATTATGTTTCAAGTGTATATCGTGATATACCGTGATTTAATGTGCCTACAAAGTTTACCCGGAATTCGCGGCTAAGGTAACAATATGATTTAAGAATGCTTCCCTCTGGCCTCCGCGTATATATTTTTTATTGTTTCAACAACAATATCAGTCTCCATATCCATTAACACGGTCAGCAACTGAAACCGCTTAAATTATCCAACCAAATTATGTGTAAATACTAATATGTATGATTCTAATCCTGGTCACGGCTATTAACTGAAGAGAAACGCGCCAGGCGTTTCTAAAATAAACATTTACTTCTTTACTCTACATGCTAGAGCAGCTATTGGAAGCTACTAAAGGAAGGTACAACTTACTGAAAACTTAAAACGCTTAGAAAGCCAAAGTGGCTCTCTATGAAGGAAACCCTCTACCCCGTCTGAAACCCTGTAATACTAAAATGTTCTAAGCTCTGATGACTATACATACTTACCTCCTGAAGGGAACACTACAACCCTGCGTTAAATACTATAACCCCAATAATCTAATTTCCTATATAAACATGATTTGTCAGACAATTTCAGCGGTTTTTCCTAACAATGGCTCGTGAAAGTCTAGTAGTAGATCCCTAGTTATGTAGTAACCCGATAATTTTTAGGAGACTGATAAAGAGGCTGTTGAAACAAAAACAAGGATATTTAGATTAAACTTTATTTCCTATAAATGGTACTTTACAATGAAAAGACATTAAGTAAATAGGTATATAAAATTAATTAGTTAATTAAATATTCGGTTATAAGTTCAAGCTGTTGATACGGGAAGGTTAGTGGTAAGGCTGTAGAATGGTGTCAGGATCTGTAAAAGAAAAGGCTATTCGGTAGTTTCCACATAGACAAAGTCTTCCCAATATTTGCGGTGAAGATTAATGCTAGAAAATTATTTTGTAAAATTTTGTTATTGATGATGAAATTAACTGTCTTATTTGAATATTTTATTTTACTACAAGCAAATATGGTTTTTTTTTATTTATCCCCTACGCCCTAAAAGCGATAGTGTTAACGAATACAGACAATAATTATACAATTAAATTATTTTCTTAGAAAAATTATTTATTTATTTTAAATATAGTTAGGAAGGGTAGCTAATGTGTGATAGGGGTTTCTTTTCCCAAATACACACGCCTGTAGTTCGTGCGGTGGGGTAAACTATCTCATATCCTATCTAATTATTATTATTATTTTTATATATTTTATTAAAAATAAAATATTTTTATTTTGTCTATCAATGACTTTATTAAGTGAAGCTACCAACGTTTCGTAACCTACACACCAGAGGAAAGAAACGCCAAGAAAACCTCTGAGATGCCTAGCTAATTAATTAAATCAAAATGAAATCTAAAATTCAACCAAAGGGACTGTGGTCATGCCGAAATAAATCATAGAAATATGTCGTGTTAGGCAGTTATGCTAATTCAAACTTCAAAGATAAGCAAATAGTATAGTACGCAGAGGAGGGCATTGTTTCTAACTACCAAACTCTTCATCTAATTATCAAATTTTACAGATGATGTACACTATTGAATTGAAAGCCTGAATTAACTTATGAACTATTTTCGTTCAGTTGTAGTTGATATGGATCCCCATAACTCACTCCAGCACGACTCAATCTCTCAGTTGAATTTCAATACTTTATTATAGTGGCTTTCTCTTTGCCAATAATTGTATTTCCAACAATACAATAATATTTATTCATCAATTATCATGAATGGTGATAAGATACAAATCTCACTAAGTCAGAGAACATGTTAAAATTTTCATAATATGTTTTGTTTTACAACACAAGGTTGGTACATATTCAGATGTCTTATTTCAGCTCAAAAGTAATAAATAATTTCAGTTATATAAATAACACTTCATAGAAGGATCAAGGCAGTGGTTATGAAGAATGAACATAATTGTTCAATGGTTAATGTTTCTTTCATTGTCATAGAAGGATTATAGCATTGGTTAATGAAGGATGAACATATGATTGATCAATGGTTAATGTTGGTTACACTGTTATAAATGAATAATGTTACAATCATACAATTACTTCAGTTCAAGTCAATGCTTATATACCAAAGCATATGAACCGTAAATATAATAGAGTACGCACTCCTTTAAATTCATAAATCAGGTACGTAAAACACGCTAAAAATCGTTCCCAAAATAGGGTAAACGACTTAATATATACTCAATTAGATTCATATACCGCAGCCGCAAAACGTAAAAATATAACGCATTCTGCAATAAAATTCGCAAACCGTATAAAAATATAACGCATACGCCATATAGGATAAACGCATCCATCCCTATTTCGTTAAATTCGTAAAATGTTTCCGCATACTCCGTTAAATTCCGTACGCGTATACATATCATATAATAATTCAACCAAATTTCACATAAATTAAATGCAAGAACCACAATAATAAGGAAAATGTTCATAATATAACAGTCAATTAAAAGCACTTACTCAACTCCAAGGCCTAAAGAGAATACACAGAAAAGAAATAAATTTTATAAGTGAATAGATTTTGCCTCACCAAATTAGACTTCTTTTGCTGGTCCTATTGGCAGCTCAGGGCGGGGCCTCGGTGTTTGTAGCTAGCTCTATTCAGCGGCAGAAGTCAGGTCCCGTTGCTCCGGATGGTGCTTGTGGCTCACGACGGCGGCAGAAGTCAAGTGCTCGTAGATCTCTGGTCGGAGGCAAAGTGATCGCAGCTCTGGTCGAAGGCAAAGTGAATCCCTACGGTACGCCCTTC
Organism: Pammene aurita; assembly: GCA_947086415.1. Taxonomy (NCBI): domain Eukaryota; kingdom Metazoa; phylum Arthropoda; class Insecta; order Lepidoptera; family Tortricidae; genus Pammene; species Pammene aurita. The sequence continues at coordinate 19,734,709 of OX352291.1, forward strand.
CCTTATATAGCATTAAAACTACGTATATAAACGCGAACTACCCCCGTGACGTCAGAGAGGTCCGAAACGTCCGCCTTGTGGTAGCTTGGTTAGATTGATCTAAGCCAATTTGAACCTTATTGATCCTTTAGTTCATACTATTTTAAAGACCAAATTCCTATACTTAAGTGACCTAGTTCGATAACCTCCTATCTCCCATAGGGAATGTTTTTCTTGAATATCTATCCAATTATGCAATTTCCAATGAAAATTTATATGAAAATAGATGAAAACATTAGCCCCGCGTATGATTTAATAAGCCCCTGTAAGTATTAATGTCTATTTTCCCCGTAAAATGCCAATATATCTTTGTATACCAATTTGATTCTTAAGATCCCTACGCTACATACTTCTATAAGAATCAAGTTCCTATGAGCGCCCTACCCTTTTTGGAAAACCTAACCTCTAAGAAAACTATTTTCTTTAATTCAAACAAAAGTAAGTATTTCCTAAGGTGTATTTATATAATCTATGATGAAGATAATTTTTCTGCATATATTATGACCAGATCCTATCGGATTTACTGCGTATTTACTTTGTAAAATACCAATATAAATTTTATAAGAAAATTCGCTTTTTATCCTAATTTTCATCACTTTCCTTTATTTGTTTTGATCAAAATTGTGTTTATCACACGTTTATAAGCTAAAACTAGCCTAGAATTCCATCAAACATCAGTAATATCTACAATCTTTTTACGACAATTTTCGATCATAAAATTTGTCTATTTTAGCGCTTTACCGAATCGAACTCGTTATGTTTTATAAAAACAAAGCTCCCAACTTTATTTATTTCCGTTATTTAACTTCATAATACGAGTTTTTACATAATAATCCCAAAATCGATTTTGGACGAGAAAGTAAGTTCTTAACTTTTTCACGCTTAATTAATTCAATTTCGTTAATATACTTCCTGCAATATAACTTTAATTACTTTCCCTTTAATTTAAGTATCGATTTATAACAATAATTAACAAATTAAAAACATAACCTCTCCATTTGGACAGATTTTCAGACAAAGCTAAAATATTATTAGATACTACTTTTTGTTATTGGATGAATCATCAATAATACATTTATTCTATACAATAAACTACATTTCATCTCGAAAATCCTATTAAAAGTATCGATTTATAACAATAATTAACAAATTAAAAACATAACCTCTCCATTCGGACAAATTTTCAGACAAATTTAAAATATCATTAGATACTAGTTTTTGTTATTGAATAAATCATCAATAATACAGTTACTCTATACAATAAACTACATTTCATCTCGAAAATCCTATTAAAAGTATCGATTTTCATCATTACTTAACGAACAATATTCTCAGTTGTCGGTCATTCCCTTCCCTAGGTATTCTCACAATGAAAACATAAGAAACTGATGATAAAGTAATTTGTAATCAAAATACTAATTTCTAAATGGGTAAAACATCCTGTCTATGTTACTAACAGTTTTTACTATGTCACATATCTTAAGAATGAAGTAAATATTTCTAGAACATACTTTATATACAACCTCCTGCCATCCTATGAGTTTAATTTTACCTAATAATATATCCCCCATTGAAGGAATCGATCACAAGATTGCTAAAACTTTATGACAAATCTAGTGCGGTAACCAAATTACTGTTTGTCCACTGCAAATGGTACAAACGGATATTTCAGATAATAATTCCCCAAAACGTTGCATACTTATCCTGTCAAGTTGTTATTCATAGCCTCTGTTCCTGTGAAAACTAAAACATACATTAAATATCTACACAAGCTGCATATATATATTACATATGAATGCCACTTATGGTCAAAATGCCATTTTAAATACCCAAATAATAATAATAATAACCATTATTTCTATCTAAAATACAACTATGCAAAACACATAATTAATTGACCAAGATCATGAATGTTTCAAAATCTTGCCAATCAACGGTGAACAATATTTAGCAAAACTCTATAGTATCAATTGCTTATGCAATAATGCAAAAATAAGTAATAATATAAATATAATTATATCTAAACATAATATAATTTATCGAAAACTGTGAGAAATCCTAGTAAAGATTTCAGGTATTATATTGTCCAAATATTCTCAGTTACTGAAAGCAATGATAATAGCTTATCATTAAAGTTCAGGTATGTATGGTTGCTAATAAAACACAATGATGCTTATATACTTCCATATATTTTATTTCCTTTGTCAGATCATTAACTTGATCTTTTCTTACATACTAAAATAAAACCAATATGTAATAAGGTGAGCCTCCACCCTCATACATACTATGTGAATCATTTATTTTTCATTTTTTTCATGAACTTTACTCATGAAAATATCATGTAAAAGCTTACAAATGAAGCTCTATCAGCCTTTAAAGTTATTTTCCTATTTTTCATACTTAGAGGACCCTATGAACCTCTACACCACGTGCGTCAAGAAGCAAGAAGAAAGAAGATGTCCGATCATACGCTCAAGATGTCTCTTCGCTCACACAAGGGACAACCCTCCAGAGCCGTTACCCCGCCGTCTGGTGAAACAACCTCCGGCGATACCAATACATGGGACAAAGGCACCACCAGCACTCTTGGCGATGGTCCTAGTGTCGAACCGCGTCTACAGCCACCGCCGGCAATAGCGCCGGCGCCCGCTTATTCGGAAATATCGGAAGACGAGGCGGAAAAGACGTTAGTTAAAAGTCCACCGGGGACATCGTGTAAACCTAACACGTCCGCCGGGGAAAAATACCGCTTTTCTCAGTGCGGCGACCGCGGTAGTAAAAAAGTGCGCGAAAATCGAAGTGTGTATAGTGAAAAGTGCGACGAAAAGTTAGCTCTGTTGCTAGCGGAACTCGAGGTTCATAAAGCCGCCCTCGCCGTTGCTAATAAAGAGACGGAAACTGCCAAGTTAAGGCTACAGATTGCCCAGCATGAGGCGCAATCTGCTGCCACATACCTGCTTCAAATGCAGGTATGTGGCTTGCGGAGTGCAACAGTGCGAAGCCGGGCATCACAGGTTACTACACGGTTTGAACGCATCTAAAGCGCCCGTGGAAGACAAAAAAGTCAGTAACGTTCACGCGATTAGAATAGCGCCCACGTTTTTGAAAATGATGCCCGTAGAGGTTACGGGCCCACTAGGTACTACGCAAGCCTTAGCCCTGTTAGATGAAGGGGCGGCCCTTAGTTTGATTTCACACGAAACAGCCGATCGTATAATGCCCCGAGAGCGGGGAGAAACGCTCGACATAGAAGGTATAGGTGGGAGCGTGAGCGATCCGGACTCTTGTAACGTGCGATTAGCTATCCGCGGCTTTTGCAGTAGGCATCTAGAAATTATGGAAGCGCTTACCATCAATCGATTGAACGTAGGAGCGCAAGGCGTCTCCAAAAACATAGTCGCGCAGTGCGACCATTTAGCCGACATAGCCGAGGAGCTGTGTTACGATTCTGCCGCGCCTTCAATAATTATAGGTCAAGATAATTGGCATTTGATAGTGACGCGCCAAATTATCAGCGGTAAATCGCACCTCCCGGTAGCTAGTTTGACGCGGCTAGGATGGTCACTGCACGGACCACATAGGTCATCGGAGGCAACCGTAGCGTTTGTAGGCCACATGGGGCCACAAACGGCCGACGATGAAGCTTTAGCTCTCATGAAGGAACATTTCGATATCGAGTCACTAGGGGTAGTTAAAAAGTTACCTCGGGCCGATCCCGATCAAAGAGCAATAGATTTACTAGAAGCGACATGTGAAAAAATCCCCGGGGAAGATAGGTTCCGAGCGGGTTTGTTATGGCGTACCGATAACGAAGAATTGCCAAATAATAAAGCGCACGCGTTACGGCGGCTGTACAGCCTGGAAAACAAGTTAGATCGCGACCCTATTCTGAAAATCGAGTATACTAAGCACATAAATAACCTGTTAGACAAAGGTTACGCGGAAAAAGTAGACTCGCCGCCCCCGCAGGACACGCCTAGGGCATGGTACTTGGCGCATTTCGCAACGTTTCATCCGCAGCGCGGAAAAATGCGCGTAGTTTGGGACGCAGCCGCTGCCGCGTACGGTAGGTCGCTAAATAGTGCTCTTCTAGCGGGTCCTGATCTGTTAGAATACTTATTCGGCGTGTTAGTCCGTTTTAGGGAAGGCAGGACCGCGGTAATAGCCGACATTAAAGAAATGTTCCTGCAGATAGAGATTGTAGAACGCGATCGAGATTCGTTACGTTTTGTTTGGCGGGGGGAGGACCGCTCAGCCTCACCGCAAGAATATAGGATGAAAAGACTGATATTCGGGTCCGCGGCTTCGCCGACGACGCGACGGCATTGTACGTCAGAAACAAAAACGCATACGAACATGCGAAAGAATTTCCGATCGCCGCTGAGAAAACTATAAAAAGCACGTATATGGACGACTTAGTCGTAGCTTTTGACCAGTGTGAGAGCGACGTTAGGCGCATAGTAAACGAAATTTACGCGCTTAATTTACGCGCGTCGTTCGAGCTCCGCGGGTTCGCCTCTAACAACCCAAACGTAATTTCTGACGTAGTTCCTAGCAAAGAGGATACGTCCCTCATCGGGGGAGGCGAAAGCGAGCGCACATTAGGCTTAAAATGGAACCATAGACGCGACACGTTAGGGTTTAACGTTTGTTGTTGTTTTTATATGTTCTTTATTTCAAGATAAATACAAAAATACATAGTAATGTGCTGTACACACAAACAGTCACTTACAAATCATAATTAATTACATAACTACTTTATCAGGCTAAACACCTCTAAAAGTTTATGGCATACATTTTTGTGTAATACTGGTTTGAACATAGAATGAGTATTTTAAATTTAACTATAACATAAAAGTATTAGTAGTAAATTCACTTTTAACATGCTTAATACTAAAGGATATATTTATGCACGACTAGTGCAATTCAATGATTTTAATATAATTCTTTGACGGTTGGCGAACAAAAACCAGGCTTGACTGAGCCGTCTCCGCTACCGCGGTGCAATGCACGCGGCCGCAAGGAAAGGGGCTTACTTTATTGGACTGTTTACGCAGAGCGCTTGTTCTTATCGCTACTGCAGTGGTCAGGCTAGGCGGGAAGAGAGAATAGTGATGGGGCAAGCGATAAGTACCATACCTGTCGACATATGGCAAATCGTTGGCTCGTGACTGACCAATGCATGAAATTAAACTGTTCGAATGATTTTTATGCTTATTATTATTGAAGATTTTTAAAGATAATTTAATTATATAAGGTCGTAGTTGGGGGAGTCCCACTTCATTATGTAAGTTATACAGATTTGTACGAAAAGGTGTGTTAAAGGCTATTTTAACTGCTTTATTTTGAATAGTTTGCAGAGTTTTGTAGTTACTAAGAGATGTTATGCTGGGCATGCGTAAGTTAGACATGGGCGGATTAGTGTCGTATAAATTCTTAACTCAGTAAAAGGACTAAGGTTACTTGTCCTGTTCATAATTGGATGTAAGGCCCCCAGCGCTTGAGCGCCTTTAACACGAAGATTAGATATGTGTTCAGTCCAGTTGATTTTACTATCAATTGTTACACCAAGGTATCGAACAGACTTACTCCAGGATATTGCATGGCCAGCAATATTAAGAAGTCTGCGCGGACATTTACGTTTACGAGTGAATAAAATACTTTCGGTTTTGCTTTTATTTAGCTTCAGTTTCCACTTGGTGAAGAACTCGTGTAGGCTTTCAATAGATAGTTGTAAGTCTACCTATAATGATGTCAATATCGTCCGAAGAAGTAAAAGAGACTGTGTCGTCTGCAAAACATGCCAAGCTTGTACGGGTTTGAATCGGAATATCATTAACATATAAGAGAAACAGAAACGGGCCGAGAATCGACCCTTGGGGCACCCCAGCTGGGACCGGATGAAGTGAAGATTTCGTCTCCCCTATATGAACGGCAAACCATCGCTCACTCAAGTAAGACTGTACAATTTTAACTAAATATAACGGAATTCCAAACATGATAAGCTTGTGGATGAGACCATCATGCCAAACTGAATCAAACGCCTTTTCTATATCTAATAGGACCATGCCAGTAGATTTATTTAAATTTAAATTATGCGCTATATGTTCTGTAAGCCTTGTTAATTGTAAGCTGGTAGAGTGGTGTGAACGAAAACCAAATTGCTCGTTTATGATTTTTCCTTTAGAATAGTAATGCAGACGAGAACTGAGTATCTTTTCGAATAGTTTGCCAAGTGCTGACAGTAGGCTGATTGGCCGATAACTAACGGGTACAGCTGCATCTTTGCCAGGTTTTTGAGAGCGATAACTTTAGCCGTTTTCCAGGCTCTAGGGTAATACCCTATATAAAGACAACCGTTAAATATTTTGGTGATATAGACAATAGCTTTTTGAGAAAGGTTTTTTAGCAGTATATTTTGAAGGCTGTTATCACCGGGGGCCTTTCGAGGCTTCAATTTGCGCAGGGCTTTACAGACTTCGTGTGGTCTAACAGGATTAAAAAGTTTTGGAATTTTGTAGTTATTTAGTTCTAATACAGATTTGTTTACGACGTCCTCCAGGGATGGGTTATTCCAATGTAGTGTAAGGCTCATATTTGCCTTAAAAGCCTCTGCTAATGCTTCGCATTTTTCTGAAACATTATTAGTTATAGTGCCATCAGCTTGTTTTAATTGTGGAATGGTATTATCCGTTTGTTTTAAGGATTTTACTACGCGCCAGATGTCGTTTGTGGGATTATCAACTTTAGCCAGTTTGTTGTTCCAAACCTTGTCTAAATGTTTTTGTGTTGATGATTGGATAATTTGCTGTAGTTTATTAATTTGCGTTCGAATTTGCCTTTTAGCCACACCACTTTGTAGTTTTTGATCTTGACGGCGGAGTTGGTTTCTCTGTCGGATTAGCTTCTTAATATTTCTAGGTAATTTAGGCATTGGCGTTTTACATGTAGCCACAGGGATATTAAGATTCCTGGCTTTGATGATGCTGTTTTGCAATTGGTCAACAGCAGCATCTATTTCGTTTATATGATTAAAAACTTTGCTGTTTAAGAGAATTTCCGAATTTAGCGATGAACGGAAGGATTTCCAGTTTGCTGCATTAAATCTATAAGCTGTGGGTAAGACGAAACGTTCAACATAGCCCTGAATCTCAAAGGAGAGTGGAAGGTGGTTTGAAGATAGTGCTGATAGGGCCTTAAGGTTTTCCAAGCCTGGGATGTTATTGCAAAGAATCAAATCTGGGTTTGTAGCGGTTAGCTCATGCCGATAATTTATTTGAATAGGTTCTGTTGAGGAGTATATAACAAATTCATGCTCGAGCATATGGCGGAAGAGAGCCCTGCCACGTGTGTTAGTATATGTACTATGCCAAAAGGGGTGATTTACATTTAAGTCTCCCATGATAAGAACGTGTTTACCAAGTCTAAGTAGTATGTCAAGATCATTTGTATCAATCGGTAAGTTAGGAGACTGATAAGCAGAAATTATAATATATTCAGCATTGGACACTTTAATACGCACACCAATTGTTTCAATATGTTTGGTAAGAGGAATATTTATTACGTTATGTGGGATACCATCTCTAACTAGAAGGAAGGTTTTAACGAGGAAGAAGGGTTTAACGTAAATTTACGCAACACGCCCAAAGACGTGCTCAACGGTACGAAATTACCCATTAAACGACAGGTGACGAGTAGCGCGATGTCGATATTCGATCCCATAGGCTACGTAAGCCCGATCTCTGTCTTAGGGAAGGCATTGATGCAGGAAGTCTGGCGTACAGGGATAGGCTGGGATACCGTTATACCCACCTCGCTCGCACCCGCGTGGAATTCATTCGTGAGTAATATTCAGCAACTTAGGGAGTTAGAAATACCGCGATACGTACCCGCGAGAAATAGAGAGGCCGACATGCACGTTTTTTGCGACGCTAGCGAAAAGATATACGCCGCCGCGATATACTTAGTTAGCGAAGGCCCGGACGGACAAAAGTCCGCAGCCTTAGTAGCCGCCAAGGCGCGAGTCGCACCGTTGCGTATTGTCAGCATTCCTAGGTTAGAATTGCAAGGTTGTGTGCTAGCGACACGGCTAGCCGACACAGTAGTAAAGGAGTCCGATTATGTCATTAAACATAGGTATTTCTGGAGCGACGCTCGGACAGCGTTATCCTGGATAAGGTAGGATCCACGTCGGTACAAAAGCTTTGTCGCACATAGAGTAGCCGAAATAGAAAACACAACTAAACCTACCGATTGACGTTGGGTACCTAGCGCGTTAAACGTCGCCGACGACGCTACTAAGGGCGTCCCGGCCCAGTTCGGAGCTAACCACCGGTGGTTTATAGGGCCTGATTTTATACGGCAAGCCGAGGAGCATTGGCCGCGCGAGAAAACAGTAGAGCCCGTCGTAGAAACGTGCGAAGAGCGCGTCATAAAACCGGTTTGCTCCGTAAATACCGTTCAAAACAAGTTCGCATACTTGCCCGAGATATGTAGGTTCTCGAAGTTCACTAGGCTGGTTCGAACTACGGCCAGAGTTTTGGTTGCTGCCGAGGTATTCAAAGCCAGATTGTCTGTCAATAGAAATCCAAAAACAGAAATGAATAACAGACACATAAGTCTAGCGGAGATACTGCTGATTAAACGGAGCCAAAATGAGTCGTATGCCGAAGAGATACGACTACTGGAAGCCGGGCGCGCGCTGCCGAAGAAGTCTGCATTACATCGAGTTGCTATGAAGCTTGATAAGAACGGAATAATTGTGCTAGATGCTCGAATAGACAGAGACGAAGCCCATATACCTGTCTTGCACGCTAAGGAGGCATTTACCAAGCTGTTGATCCATCATTTCCACGCACTTTTCAACCACGGAAATCATGCGACGGTGATCAACGAATTGAAGCAAAGATATTACATAGTCGGACTGCGCGGTACAATTCGTTATCTGACGAATAAGTGCCAATGGTGTCGGACCTATAAAGGAGCTACCCTCAAGGTTCCTGTAGGCGACCTACCGCCAGAGAGGCTCAAGGCGAATCAACCGCCATTTACCGCAGCAGCCGTAGATTTGTTCGGTCCTATGCAAATTGTCATAGGCCGCCGCCGAGAAAAGCGATGGGGCGTCCTTTACACGTGCCTCACCACTAGAGCCGTGCACCTAGAGCTAGCCGCCTCCCTATCGGCAGCCTCTATGATCCTATCGCTACGAAGAATGATGTCTCGACGCGGCGCACCCACCGTTCTGTACTCAGATAACGCCACAAACTTTTACGGCGCAAACGCGAGCTATCAGAGGCCAAAAACTCTCTACCCGATAGTCTCAAACAATTTATGACCGAACGACGCATGATCTGGAAGAAGATCCCGCCTGGCAACCCCTCCGCCGGCGGGGCTTGGGAGCGTCTAGTCGGAAGCGTGAAAACAGCTCTGAAAGTCACGCTAAAAGACAGAGCACCCCATGAAGAAGTTCTCCATACGCTACTGCTGGAAGCTGAACACCTGGTAAACTCCAGACCGCTGACCCCAGTGAATCCTGACTTAGAGGCTGAAGCGCTCACGCCGAACCACTTTCTCATCGGCCGATCGAACGCTATGTCCCCGCTGGGAGTCTTCTTCGACGAAAATATGAGCCTTTCGTCCTGGAAAACAGCTCAAGCACTAGCTGACAACTTCTGGAAACGCTGGCTGAAAGAATATCGTCCAAACCTGATGCCACGATCCAGTGCACACCAGAACGCGACGAAACTACACGTAGGAGATGTAGTAATTATAGCCGACGGTACGATGCCACGAGGTACTTGGCCTAGAGGCGTGATCGCACAGCTCTTTCCAGGTCCTGATGGCCACATAAGAGTAGCCATTGTACGTACTCGCGCAGGAGAAGTCCGCCGCCCGGTTTCCAGACTCATTCTCATCTGCTCCACACCAATCGACGGTGCTGACGCACGTGGGGGAGAACCGTCGCAGATAGCTTAAAATTACTGTTGTTTTTGTGTAACTAGATCTAAGTTAATCATTTTCTCGATTTATACCAATTTGTTTATTTTTGTAATTTAATAAAGTGTATAAATTCGTGTTTACATGTCTAGTTCTTAAGTACTGATTTATGTCTTAATTTTATTGATATCATGTCATAATACGCAAAATGTCTAGATTATAAGAATTTTGTACTAATTTATGAAGAAATGTCCCATATAAATATCAATTTTAACCCTCCTACCAACATGTAATACTGTAAGCTTATTCGTGAATAAATATCTAATTTACACGGCACATACCAGCCACTAGTACGAGCACGCTAAAAAACCCATAAAAGAGGCCAGCACTCGTACTCGTTGCTCACTTCTACAACTACTCCCAGCGGGGAAACACCTGCAACTACACTGCTCAAATGTTTTACAATTCTAAATAAGTGTTTTTATTCATCTCCCTACATGACCTGGTAAATGGTACAGCGGGTCAGCGCTGCTTGGTTCGACGTGGTAATCCGGTCGGCACACAACAATTACTATGTATTTCTTGTCGTCAGATTTTTCTTGTTCCAAACTATGAATTTTCTTCGTGAGTTCGTCAAATTTTGAAGATAAGAAAGAAACAGAATTTTCAAGACTAAGGTTAGTTGTCTTAATTTCCTGCAATGTTTCTGTGTTTTTTCTAATTTCCTGTAACTGTGTCGCCATCATAGATCTCATCATTCCCTCCATTTCTGTTTTGAAACTTGAAAAACTAGTCGCTAGTTCGGCCTCGTCGCCCCGCTTCCTTTTACAGCGTGTAGAGAAATTGTTGAGCGGGGTGGTATTATGATCTCCTAGTCCACTGAGGTCCGCCTCGGACGCCGATTTATCGGTCAAATTTGACATATCGTACTAGGGTCTTATGAGTCGCGCGGAGGTGTAATTAGTAATACGATGCGTAATGTTCACGCACACATGTACACGCACACATTCAACTAGCGCAGGCTTCGTAGGTTACGCTTATCGCAGGCGGCCAATCACGAAGATGCGAGCGGGGTCTCGATAAAGGCGGAATCAGACGGTTCACTCGGATGAACATTCATCCGAGTGAACCTCGGGTGATTGTTCGGCACTTTTGGTTCACTTTATGATCAGACGTGAAAGGTGCGGAATGAAACATAAAAATGAACGAAAAATGAACCGTCTGATTCCGCCTTAAGCAAGTCTTCAATCTGCAGGCTCACTTTTTTGTTGCATAGGATAAGCTAAAGGACTCACGCATTTATGGTACCAGGGTAATAGAAGCGGTGTAGTAGTATAGGTCTCGTCGCGGTATCTTGCTTTTGTATTTATGCACTCCTATTATTTTTGTAGAATTATTATACTTTAAATTGCATTTAATTTCCAAAGAAACTGTCGTAAATTCATTTTTAACGTCTACACCTTTCGGAGGTCCGGGGGAATACAAGTATGTAAATAAATGTATATATACTTGCCTTAATTTTCCAGGGTGTGACCTATACCTGCTTCCCACCTAAGGCGGCTTAAAATCGCGGCGCTTCCATGAGATTCAATTTGTGCACATTATGAGTATACGTGCAGAATTTAGGGTCCAAACCTACCCCATGTTGGCACTGGATTGATTTTTTACGTGGACGACGACGCGCCACTTGAGTTATTTAAGACCTCCATTTGTGCGTTCCGTTTTCTACTAATTACAAATTGGAATACTTTTCAATAATTAACAATAATATGGGAGTTACAATATATAGTTATTTAGTTAAATAGTGTACGGCACTCGTATTCTGGTAAAGCACATATGTGCTAATCTACCCACAAAAGCTTTTAAAGCAGTCCGATTGAACAATTCCTACACATTCTTTGATTTTGTAATAACATAACAGATGTATCTATTGTGTATCCTTACGTTTTACATTAACATGACGATTGGGTTGGGCGGATTGGTGCAGAATTGTTTTAGTAGAAAAAATAGGTTTATACCGTAAATAGTAGATTGTACATTTTATAATTTCAATGGTTGTTCAAAACTTGACATAACATCACTCTGTAAAATTTGAGCCGATTAAAGAATTACATAATATATGTATAATAAACAGCGCAACAGCGTATACAGCGAAACTTAACACTTGCGTGAAACGTGATTCGCTCTTTTTTTGCGATTGTCGGACCGACTTCTGCGCAATTTTAGCGTACAACGAAGTAATTATATAATAATAATAATAAATACTCTTTATTGCACACCTCATACAGTTACAAGCACAAATTTTACAATTAGATAAATTTAGGTAGAGGTAACAACAGGCGGTCTTATCACTAATGAGCGATTTCTTCCAGACAACCTTTGGGTAGTGGAGACTAGAGAAAAACAATAAGCAGTAGGTGGTGCATAGACACAAAAGAGACGAAATAGATAACACAGCACATTCATATGAATATACATACTTAAATAAATACAAAATAAACATACATATACGTACATATATACATATATAATACACACAGTAAGAAACAACAGTGTCAACTTAAAAACCTAAGGAAGAGATAAATAGTATTCCTTAAGTTGCGATTTAAAGCTACCAATAGATTGCGCGCGTTTTATGTTGAGAGGGAGAGAATTCCACAAACGAACGGCCTGGAACGTAAATGAGCAATTATAAAATTTGGAAGATGAAGATGGCACTTTTAGGAGCAATTTTTGAGAGGATCTAATAGAATTAAGATAAGAGAAACGCTCTTTGAGGTAGCGGGGAGTTGCAGGGTTAAAAAGTATAGAAAAGAGTAAAGAAAGTATGTGAGAGTTACGGCGGTGACGGATAGGGAGCCATTTGAGTTGAGAACGAAAACTAGAAACATGGTCATATTTGCGTAATCCGAAAATGAACCGAATGCAGGCATTTTGAATACGCTCAAGCTTATTAAGTTGCTCCTCGGTTAGGTCTAAATAGGAGAGTAACGACTGAGCTAGCGCAATTTTAGTAGCAATTGGCAGGAAATTCTGGAGCCGTCTGAGAGACCCTATGACAGCAAACATCTTCCTGCTCACTTCACTCACCTGAGGCACCCATGATAGACAACGATCCATGATTACGCCAAGATTTTTCACTTGGTTGGAAAAAGGAATTTGGATACCATCGAAGACTATCGGAGGGAGCCTGAGAAAGTCAATTTTGGAGATTTGTTTAGCGCTACCCATCACAATTACCTGTGACTTTAGGGGGTTTACTTTTAAACCGTAATTTTGACTCCAATTTGATATGCGGAGCAGATCAAGATTCGTGGCTTCTATAACTGAATTGAGATCGCTATGCATACCCTGCGAATATATTTGAAGGTCGTCGGCATAGAGGTGATACGAAGAGGAGAGATCAAGAGTTATGGAATTAATAAAGATAGAAAATAAAAGAGGAGACAGCACACCATCTATATTTATGATCTTTTTATTTAAGATATCTGTCATAACCACTCTCTTTCTTTATAATGTATTATGACCTTCTAGCAGGGCTGCCATTTATTGACCGAGCGTTAGCGAAGGTCTCCGTTTCAGCTTGGGCCGAAATGCTTTCGTTTGTCCGGATGTTCTCCTCTACAGGTCGCATTTCTTAACGAATTCCCGTGAGATTTTGTGAGCGGATTCTTTAGTTACGTAAAATTTTGTCAGACGTGGCGTTTTTTGGAATTTTTTTAAAATGTTGGAAACGGCATAAAGACCTTAAGCGCCATTAAGATCCATGACGCTTAAGACCATTTTGAATTCGCTATAATCCAAAGAACTTAAACGCCATGATGATCTATAGCGCTTAAGACCGTTGTGAGTTCGCTGAGATAATGACATGTGAGTTCGCAAAAATCGTATGTCAAATCGCAAAAATCGTATTTCGAATACGTAGCCTAATTTGACCTAACAATTAAAGCCTTACGTGGTGCAGTTGATTAACGGAAGCGATCTACTTAAGACGTGTCAGGTTCTTTCCCTCAGACATGAGATTATTTTTGTATTTTTTTTAATACCATGACGGTGGCAAACAAGCATATGGCCTGCCTGATGGTAAGCAGCTATCGTAACCTATGGACGCCTGCAACTCCAAAAGCGCGTTGCCGACCAAAGGGTCCAAAGGGTTTGTAAAGACAAAAAGGAACTAAAGGAACAAGAGGGTCCCTCATCATCAACACCCTGGGTCCTCTTTGAGCTATTTGACAACCTTACTCACCAGCAGGAACACAACACTATGAGTAGGGACTAGTGCTATTTGGCTGTGGTTTTCTGTAAGGTGGAGGTACTTCCCCAGTCGGACTCTGCTCTAGATTTGAGCGAGATGACATTCGCTGAACGTGCCCTACCATACTTAGCGAGTTGCCATTCGCAGTGCCCATATCTCTCTTTTTGGCGTAGATTAAGGACATAACCAAGTCCGGACATAGTTTAAGGACATACCCCGGGTCCAAAAAAATTCGTAATTATTAATAGGGCGTAAACATTAGTTGACTCAAAAGCTTAATAGCGCAGAGTGTTCCTGTTAATCTCGAATGCAGCTAATAGAGGGCGCTATAGTCAAAATAATGCTAACAGTGTTTTTTGTTATTCCTAATTTTATTTACTCCGTTTTATATAAAGTATCCTACACAATTTCTAATTTTTCAAACAATCCGTCTGCTAAAGGAGATGCAAATTTTTGAGCCAAGGAGAAATAAAATTTATGGGCCAAGGAGACATAATATTTTGTTTAAAGTTGGATATTCCACTTTTTTTTTATTTGGGTACTTTTTTGGTGATTTTGACTAATCAATAGCAGTTAGATTTGCCACCTAATTTGCTCACCAGCCATCTCAGGAATAAGATATAAATAGCTGTATGGTGAAGAAAACCATGTTTTTCAAGCCAGGAAAAGTTGTGCATCGTAGGCCAAGTTGTATCAGTTGACGGGTTTTATATGTATATACTGAGTTCAAGTGACAAATTCTAAGCTTGAATATTTAAGATGGAAGAAAAAAGAGTGCACATTGAACTACTTTTTTTCATCCAAAAATTGTTACGTTGAATGTTTAAGACGGGATAAAAACAGTATTTATAAAGTCAACGAAGTACTAAGGGTCAACGGGGGGCTCGGGCAAAAGCAAAGGTACACTGAACGATTATTATTCATACCAAAAATTATAAGGTTCAATATTTAAGACGCGAGAAAAAAGAGAATTTATAAGGTTAACACCGTAATAAGGATGAAAGGAGGGTTTGGGAGGTGGAACCCCGGATTAAGAAAAAACACACTGTACATTTCTTTTTCCATACCAAAATGGTAAGGTTGAATGTTTAAGACGGAATAAAAAAAGAGTATTTATAAAGTTAACGACGTAATAAGGGTTAAAGGGGGCTCGGAGGGCTCTGCCCCCCGCCCCCGCACAAAGCAAATGCACAATGAACTTTTATTATTCATACCAAAAATTATAAGGTTGAATATTTAAGACGGGAGAAAAAAGTATTTATAAAGTTAAAGACTTAATCAGGGTTAAAAGGGGCCTCGGGAGGTGGAGCACCCGCACCAAGAAAAAAGACACTGAACGTTTTTTTTCATACCAAAATTTTAATGTTTAGATTGAATATTTAAGACGGAAGAGAAAAGAGTATTTATAATGTTAACTACGTGAAATTCATGGAACGGGGGCTCGGGAGGCTGAGCCCCCCGCACAAAGAAAGATGACCGATTTATTTTTTTATACAAAAAAAAATATTATGATAAGGTAGTATTTCAGACAGGAGAAAAACAAGTATTTATAAAGTTAACCACATGATATGCGTGGAACCTGGAGCTCGGAGGCGGAGCCCCTCGCACAAAGAAGGAACACACAAAAAGATATCTATTCATACCAAAAATGGTTAGATTGAATGTTTAAAACGGTAGAAAAAAGAGCATTTATAACGTTAAAGACGCGATAAGGGTTAAACGGAAGCTCGGGGGGCAGAGCCAGCAAAATCACACTGAACTTTTATTATTCATAACAAAAATTATAAGGTTGAATATTTAAGACGGAAGAAAAAAGAGTATTTATAAAGTTAACAACGTAATAAGGTTTAAAGGAGGGGCTCGGGAGTTGGAGCCCCCCCGCACTAAGAAAAAATACACAATTTTTTTTCAAGCTAAAAAGCCTTATCAAGGCTTGAATATTTAAGACAAGAGTAAAAAGGCCCCGTGTGCACAAATAAAAGAACACACTGAACGATTTTATTGCATACCAAAAATGATAAAGTTTAATATTTAAGACGGGAGAAAAAACAGTATTTATAAAGTTAACGACGGAGCCCCGCACAAAGAAAAACACACTGCACGATTTTTATTCATACCAAAAATGATCAAGTTGAATATTTAAGATGGAATAAAAAAAGGGTATTCATAAAGTTAACCACGTGAAATGCGTGGAAGGAGGGCTCGGGGGGCGGTGCCCCCGGCACTAAGAAAAAACACGCTGAACTTTCCTTTTTCATACCAAAAATGGTTAGGTTGAATGTTTAGGACGGGAGAAAAAATAGTATTTATAAAGTTAACGATGTACTAAGGGTTAAAGGGGGGCTTGGGGGTTGGAGCCACGTTTTGAATGGGGGAATACAAAATGCCAATGCTGCAATGCAAAACAGCTTGGAGGCTTGCAGCACCGCATTATCGTGTAACCCTACCCCTCCCTTGCTTCGGGAACAAAGGAAATCTAGGAGACTTATCATACTAGAAACCGGTTTTTTTTTTCAAAAAACTTATATTCGTGGTCAATAGAAAAATAAAATAAGTTAAACAAATATGGCTGCATTTGTATTTTCTAGGCAAAAACAGGATTTGACACATGGCGAAATATTTTTGAAGAACCTCGTTTTGTCTGAAATATAAGTAATTGACGTTTATTTTACTAAACCTAATTGAAATAACAAGTTTATGTATAAATCGGAAGAATGAATCCATCGTTATTCTTTAAAAGTGCGTGAATGCGAATCGATGAAGATAGGTGAGTTTGCTTACATTATTAGAAAATTCAATCGACCCCGAATTTACTCAGTTTTAGCTATGCTCGCGAGGTCTACAGCTCACAGAGCCACTAGTTAAAATAAAATCAACTGATTGCTGGAATAGCTTTTATACCTGGCCTCCGATGTCATTTTATGCACTCCTGCAAAAATATGGGGTCATTTTGTAGAGATAATACTACTTTTATACTTTTGTCATTCACCGTAGTTACCGCCATCCAGTGCATGTTCAACCTGGACCCCTATTCGACATGGCATAAGTGACAGTCGCATGCAATTCTAGTGTGATATCTCACTTTTGAGTGACGCTAGACTATACACCGTTCGGTCGGTATAGATCCTACTCTTTTAATCTATCGCCTGCGTCAGCGACAAACTTTACCGCTAAGCGTCTATTGCACGCTCATTATTATGCTTTAAAAACTTGGCCCGTTTATTTACAATAAACAAACTTCGTTGAAAAATAAGAGATTGGACGGAAAGTAATTTGGATGGTAGAAAGGTATCGACCACCTTATATTTATCAAAATAGGATACAAGAAAAATCCAGTAGATAATTACTTTACCGGTGTATGGGTGGAATTGTTTGTGATAAAAGGCTGCGCAACATGTTGTGGGTGCTTTAGTAAGACAAGCAAAAGATTACGTCCTTGGAGTAATTTAGGTACTAACGATTTACGTGGTTGTTGCAAAATTCTTATACTTACTTAAGTACCTAAAAAAGTAATTTTAGTAATACCCATAGGGTATTGCTTTAAGGCATCGAATATTTACAAGAATGTTGTTGATTTGTGTTTCTAAATATCTCTCGATTTCTATGATCCTACACCAATTACAAGTTTCGCTTTGATCAATTGGTTGACTGGTAGAGAATGCCTTAAGGCATTAAAACCGCCTCTTCTACATGTGTTATATTTGTGCAATAAAGTTTAAATAAATAAATAAGAATGCAACATCAACATTCAACAATTGGCGTGATATTTGCACTTTGATTTTATAGAGCGAAAAATAAAACCACAGTTTTCCTATACGAAGAATAGCGCTTGACAGTCGCGAAAAATTACTAGGAGCACTTTGAGTTGGCCGAAACTTCGCTCTCTGATGCTCCACCCACTCATTATTGTGTTCACGTCTCGGACTGCACAAGCGACGTGATTCAGAGGCGACAGCGAATGGAAAAAGCCATTTTAGTGTTGGTACTTACGTATTTCATAACATTTCATAATAGATAATGTGATAAATAAAGTTATCCGACCAAGTATACAAGGTCAGTAGTCTATTAAGTCTGTACATAACATTATAAATAAAGGATTTATAAGAATATTTCTTTTTAGGGTTCCGTAGTCACCTACTTACCCTTATAGTTCCCTCATGTCCTGTCGGTCCGCGGTTTAACTCAATGATCGTTAGTACCAGAAAAACTGATATTTCGTATGAGTAAGTATTAATTACGCAGACGAAGTAATAAAACAAAAACTAAAAAATACCTTTATTAGGGTACCTCCCATATATATGAATTGGGGGGGGGGGGGGGGATTTTTTTTCGCACCAACCCTATTGTATGGGGAGTTGTTGGCTAGGTCATACAAACAACAATTCAAAAATACAGTCCTCTGAAACAATTTTTGGATAAAATCAATGGTTTTGTAAATAATAGCTTGGAAAGTTCGTCGTAAAAAAGTACGCCTCCTCCCGTCCCCCATCCCCCTCTAAGTTTTGAACCGTGGGTCCAAAATATATGGAAACTTCCATAAAATTGGGGCCTGAATGAGTAATTTCAATAAAAACTATATTGAATAAAATCGGTTCAGCCGTTTTTGAGTTAAAATAAAATCAAATAAATAAATAAAACAACAAAAAACTGTCATTTCATAGTGAAAAAACGATGTATTGTGACGGGCCGGTACAAACCCCTACAATGAGCATAGCCCGACATGATCTTGTCCGTTTTTCCATAATAGTGATATATTGTAGCGAGTGAGTGCGATACCCCGTTTTATTCTACAATGTGTGTCAGTATTTTGGCGGCCGGCGCTTATTGCTCGAATACCATAATTGATTCAATAACGTATCATGTAGTGTAGGCGAGACTAAAGAAAAATATATCTGCAATAACCGCTCGATTCTAAGACTTTGAACCCTACTTTTAGAGCTGACAGCACGCCTCTGCTCCAATCTTACTTTTACAATCTACGTCTCACCGTAAAACGTCAGCTTTATTGCATTGCAACTTAGATGACCGACTTATTGCGGAGAATTCGCTACTAACATCAATCTGTGGACTGGATAATTATGTTGTTTAAAGGAAGGTTTTATAAAATTTAATCTCTTAATAACAACCTCAGCCTTTTATTAGACGACCAAATACATCATTTAGTTTGTTAACTTAAAACTAAGAGTACATTTTGGTATGTAGATAATCCTAATTAAATAGTAATAAGAGTGTAGGTAATTAATTTAATACAAGTTGATTGCATTCGTTGTGATCCAGGTTACACACAGTAATATCAAAAGTTCAGTTCATGAAAGGTCGTACGTCAAGCTAGACACAATGATAGGCACATTGTCAAAGTCTAAAGCCTCTCAATGGTCTAAGAGCTGGCCACGTCAGATGTGACACAATAATGAGAGCAATGAAACCTGTCTAGTTAGACTGCTTTACCTTATTGCTAGATCCGGGCATCTGGCAGCTTTTAATGGGTGGACGTCAGAGTGACACACCAACAAAGTTTTGAAGTTGGAAAAAAGTAATACCAAAATAGGTAAAAAATGCCAAAGTTGTGTAATTTATAAAGGACAGGGCCTATATTTTAACATTAGATTGAAAACCATTGTCTATTATTGCGGAGACAAAAATAGTAGGCGACTAACTAAAAATTGCATTTTACATCATTTGGCACTACTTTCCCCCAACAGAACCTTCTGGGTATGATATAACCTAATTAATTACATTATTTCCCATAATATTACATTAAAACCAGAACTCTAGGATTTGTTTTCTTCAAGTTATTTGCATTCTTTGACCTCCACCACTTTACAGCTGCCAGATGTCCGGATCTAGAAATAAGCATAGTATAGCAAACTAACTTTTCATTGCTCTCATTATTGTGTCATATCTGACGTGGCCAGCTCTCCGTCTACAAGGCAAATTGGTAACTTTACGAACAGTGATGCAAACTCAACCTTCGCATGGGATTTTACTGCGACTTGAGCAGCAGCAATATCCTAAACATTTTGGCGTGGTCTAACTGTGAACGACGATACAATTCAAATCAATTCAATATTTTTATAGTTACAGCTTTCCCAAAGAAGTCATATAAAATGTAAATAAGAAACCTAGGAATATTAAAATTATTATTAAAAAAACACTAATCAATAATAATAAAAATAGTAGATTAAAATATTGTAATTAAGAGTAATTTATATGAAAAGGGGTTGCAACCCCAATTATAAGCTTAGTAATACAATCTTAAATGTAAAAGAGTAATACAAAGTTGAGTATATTTTTTTACTAACCCAATTTATAATAAACGGTTTTTTTTAATTCATTTATTTAGAAATACAATGGATCCATGCATTCATGCGATATGTATCGCTGACCCAATATCTGGGGGCACCGCAGTGCCCCCGCCAAGTGGAGCAAAACAACGACAAAGGCACGGCCGTACCATCCTTTTCTCGAAGCCATTCAGGCCATTTTCGACCCCCTCTAATTCAGTTATCGATAAAGCTAGAAGTCTGAAATTTCTGTGATAAATAGGCCATAACGCAAGGAACATATTCCCAAGATCATTGAGTTTCAATATATATTTAAGAATTATTGCAAGTCAAAGTTCCTTAATTTTGTCACCGATTCACTGACTCACGGATTCACGATCATAGTATATCTAAGGTACTTCTAGCAGTCCCTCAAGCTCCAAATTTTGAACGTTTCTAGGGTTTAGGCTATAAAGCCAGTGGAAATTTAAACATACCGCAAAATCAGTCGGGTTGTCTAGTTTTACAAACTGCACAGTTAACGTTGTAATCCCATATACATGTATGTATAACAAAGTTTTTTTCTGTTGCTAATGCTGTGATCCTTAGAATATTAGATCTCTATATTTTTATAATAAATAGAATTACTTGGCAATTTTACTTTTTACAGACCTCAATACACTCGCGATCAAAAAAATCGACTCAAACAAATTTTTTATTTCGTTTAATATCTCCGGAACCAATCATGAGATCAAAAAAGCAACTGTACCATTTTAGAGCTAACAGTGTAAGCTTTCAACACGAGCATGTTTTTCAGGCGAAAAATTTCAGTTCATGAAAAACAAGCGATCATACGAAGGAGGTGTAAAATTTGGGTGCAAAAATGACCTTAACAACGAAAGAAAAAACATTTTCATGAACGAATAACAATTTATTTTTATCTTTAATACCTGGTGTTACCACCAAAAACCTTTTTCACACATTCCATGCGTCTCTTCATTGACCTTATCAGCTTCCTGATGGTATACTAGGGATATGCTTCCCACTCTTCGACCAAAGCTTCTTTCAGGGCCAAAATTGTCTCCGGAGTGGGATCGCGAGCTCGAACCTTGCGTTTCAGGTAATCCCACAAGTGCTCGATAGGATTTAAATCGGGACTCAGAGGTGGCCACTTCAGAGTCGGGATGCCAACTGCGTCAAGGTACTCCTTTGTGACGCGGGCGGTATGACAAGGGGCATTTTCTTGCATTAAATGGAACCCCTCGTCACAGAACCCGGCGAAGGGGACGACATGGTCTTGCAAGATGTCGGTGATGTACCTGTCTGCATTCAAACCACCGCCTCGACCCCCGCCATCAACAAAAACCAGCTCGGTCCGCCCCTCCATGGAAATCCCCGCCCACATCATGACGGAACCTCCACCGTAGGCGACTGTTTCAGCGAAGCAACACTGGGCGAACTTCTCTCCAGGTCTTCGGTACACCCGTCCTTTTCTGCCGCTGCCATAGAGACACACTCTGCACTCATCGCTGAAGAGTACGCGGCTCCATTGGTCGTAGGTCCAATTTTCGTAGGTCGCCACGAATTCCTTCCGAGCGTCCCGATGTCTCTGAGTCAGTTTGGGCCCAGTAGCAGGCCTTCTTGGGGTAAGGTTGGCTTCCTTGAGTCTCCGCTGAACTGTCGGGGTGCTAACAGGCACAACCCGGTTCCGCATCAGGTCTCGCTGGATGGCAGCAGCGGTACGGTGGCGATTACGAAGAATGGAGGTGACTGACGATGAAGCGGTCTTCCCTCTCCGAAGTGCACCGCTGACGGCCAGATCCTTGTTTCCGTTTCAAGGTTCCAAACCGACGGTAAACTCTGGAGACAGCAGACTGGCTTAAATTCGGCTCTCAGCAACAGAACGCTGCGAGAATCCTCGATTCACCAAGGCGACGACTCCGGCGGCTTCAGCTTCGGTGGTATCCATTTTGCCAAGGTGATTCCGGTCAAAGATTGCGAGGAGATGTGCACTGGTCAACTTATGATAAGTGAATGATAAGAAATAACCGGTTACACCGGTTTTTATTGGTTTCAAGGGGGCATAACTCGTGCATATCATAACCATGCAAAATGCCTATGCCTAACCTAAAAACTACGCAAGCGAGATCGTTGTCTTTTACTGTTTTTTGTAGCTGAATAAATTCGTCGTAAAATTGCATTCAAAGTTTTACTAAAATATTTCCCGCTTTCCGGAAAAACGACCAAAAGTAAAAAATGTTGCATGAGTCGATTTTTTTGATCGCGAGTGTACTTAAATAGTCAGGCGTTTAGCCCTCTAGTCTTCTTTTATAACCCTTGCCCACTTACGATGTTGTCTCACTATGTTGTACAAAAATATTAGAAATTGAGTATTATAATAGATAGGAGACAAAATGAGGGACAACCGAAACGCACGTAGTTGGATTACGTAAGTGTATTAATATTACCAATGGATTAAATTCGATGTGACCCAAGTTACAAATTAAAATCAATACCCTTGTAGTCACTCAGCGGTATTCATATAGGAAAGGTCGTGCAACACACTCGGCATAATGCTAAGCTCATTGTCGGAGTCCAAAACGTCTCGAGGCAGTTTGATAACGCTACGAACTGTGATGCGATTGCGCATATTTTTGGGATTATATTGCGACATGGGCACCAGCAATATATTAACTATAATCTTATGGTGTTACTGTGTCTGTTTGGTTTACACCTTCAACACATATTTTGTACTGTATAATCTAAAAAACACAATTGTTCTCTTGCCTCTATGTCTACTTATCGAATACAATATAAATGCTCTTTCATCATTTCTAATGAGAGAGGAACTATTTTTCCGCTTTTGTAAAGGAGTTCAACAAACAGATCTAAAAATAGGGTTCGAAGATCTACCGTTTATCACTTTTGCATCTCAGTGCTTGTTTTTGATAATTATTATCCATAACACAGCAATGTTTCTCTTACATTTTTGGAAATATTTCGCGTATCACCTTTTTTGGGTATTAATAACACCTTCATTAATTATTCTTGCCAACAAACTAAACAATTTGACGATTATTACACCGCTTGATTTATTACGTTCACGACTGCAACTTCTACGGTATCGCTTTGAAAATGATTTCAAACGACAACATTTCAATGGTTATAGTGAAAGCCAGCATGTTAAAATGATAGAAAATTCGTTAGAGATTTATAAAATTTTAATGATCAATCTAAACTATACATTTCACGTTGAGAAGATACGGGTAAAGACGGGAATTTACTGTCAATAGAAAAATTGGTTTTGTCGATAAGCAGTTTTTTTACTTAATTTTTTTTTTAGGTGTGTGTACGCTTTGTCATCACTTTTATTACCTTTATAAATAATGGATACTTAGCAGCGTGGGCCCTCAAAAACGAGACAGTAAGTGTAGTAGTCACGGGCCGTTCTCCTTTTTCAGCGACAATTTGATGAAATGTTAAGTTTCTCAAGCATTATTAAAATGAAAATGGTAATAACTTTTTAAAATATTTGACGGAGTGGAACTTTCTAGCGGACACTGTGTTAAGTTTTACCACTCTGTCACGGTGTTTTAAAAACAAATGTAATTTTAAATATATACTACTATGAGGAATTGGTAAATGGTTTTGTATTAATTAAGTAAAATGGATTTGGTAAACTTGTTTCCTGTCAAAAAAACAGTTTCATATATTTTCAAACCGGACCCATTTTGGGATTAGGGGAAAACTCATTGACGCTAAAAACAAGAGAACGACCCATTACTACAGTATTCAAACAAGCCAAGTGATATATTGTTGTATTACTGCAAATCTTGAGGTCTTGGGTTCGAAACAATGAATTCCTTGGTTCTCATATCTGGGGCCTCGGTAGTGCCCCCGCCAAGTCGAGCAAATCAAAACCTAGGCATGGCCGTACCATCCTTTTCCCGAAGCCATTCAGGCCATTTTCGAACCCCTCTAATTCTGTTGTCGATAAAGAATTTCTGTCACCAAGAGGCCACAACACAGGGAAGATACATTTCCAATATCATTGAATTTCAACATATACTTTAAGAAAATTCCTTAATTTTGTCACTGACTCACTGATCACAATCATCATATATTTAAGGTACTTCTAGCATTCCCACAAGCTCCAAATTTTGAAGACTTGGCGGAAGATTGGTTTGTCCAGTTTTACAAACCGCACAGTTAACATTGTAATCCCATATAAATATATGCGATAACAATGTTATTTTTTCTGTCGCTAAAATTTTAGTTTTTTTTTTTACACTACATAATTGGGTATAATAAGTTTGGTACTTTACACAAAGCAATGAGATCCCATCAAAAACATTAGATCTCAATACTTTTTGCAGTAGGACTACTGCGTTGCGAGACTGGCATTTTTGTACATGTAATGTTTTTGGTGTGATCGTATGTTCGAAATGACATTATAGTTTTTTGAGAAAATATCATGTGAATATATCTGCGAAGAATTTCTCCAAGCAATCTCCAAAAAAGTAACACCTAGAATAGTTATTTATTATAAAAAGGGGCAAAGTTGATGTTTAACCTCTCGTGCTTCTATTGAGGCCCGAGCCAGCGAAAGATTCCAAAATTGAGCTACGAGCGTAGCGAGGTAAGGCAAGCGAGGTTGAACAAACTTTGCTGCCGAGTATAATACAAAATTTTTCACCACGCCACCATAGGAAAAATATAAGCTATAAAATATAAAAATTCGAATGAAGTAAATGTTCTGATAACTTTTGTTCACAAAAACAAACACTCGATTTTGTATTCATCATTTTTCAATATTTTAAAAATACTGGAGTCATATTTTGCCCGCAACAAGACACGCGGGCAATATGATAAGCTGAGTAAATATAAAATTAATAAATAAATACATAATGGGACAATCTTACACAAATCGACCTAATCTCTCTCTAAAGGATTGTGTTGTGGGATTGTGTAGACGACGATATAATATATACGTTATAATATAAATACTTAAACTCATCGAAAACATCCATATCTAAGGAACAAATATCTGTGATAAATACACAAATAATACCCTTACCAGGATTCGAACCCGGAACCTCTTGCTTTGTAGGCAGGGTCACAAACCGACTGGCCTAGAAGGCCGTTAGAACCAAAATTAATTTGTAAAGTCTCCCTAAATATAAGCTGCTATCTACTTACACAACCAACATTACTAAAATACTTTTCTTAATTTTATTAATTAGCTTATACCTATATATATAACTCAGCGGGCAAACTATCCAAATTAAGGGCACATTAGCTTATATATATATATTTAACTCAGCGGGCAAACTATCCAAATTAAGGGCACAATTGGACGATTTCACGGCACATAAAAAATTTAACTAGTATATGTTTAATTTAATTCTACTGTTGATTTTAGGATCAAAATTTTTTAAATTGGATTATACGAATAGTGGAACTTATATTCCCTTTCGTACTAACATGCTTACCAGCCATTTTCTGCGAGTTTATTACCCGTGAAGTTGACACTTTGAAAGCAACAATAGCAGATCAACTTTTGGAATGCGATGGTAAATATTTATTAATATGAATTAATAATAACATTATTCAATTACTTAAGGATATTATTCATAGACAAATACAGGAGGTTTCCATCCTTGAATAGTCAGTATTCAACAAGGCCTTATCTCTAAATCCTGACACACAAATATTTACGATTTTGGCATAGATGGTAAACGAAGCAAATGGTGATAAATGAAGATGAGTTTTTGTCAAAAAAATCATTTTTTAATACAAGCTTTTAACGCCGACTGTACATTTCTTGAAAAAGTAATCTACTGCTGATCGAGACGATTCTAACAAACCCAAACACAATGAACTTCCATTGTTTTGTCACAGAATTCTTATGAGCACCTTCGGTCGCCATCATCAACCAGCTCCATCCATAATAATATTGCATTGTCACGCGATGTCACATGCAAAATTTCAGCTCAATCGGAAATCGAGAAGTGATTTGATTACAGACAACGGGACAGATAAAACTAAATAAAATCTAGTAAAAAAGATGCTACGTTTAGCAGCTGCTATATGTATATCATAATTAGTGAATTTTGATCGTTAATAGAAGATGTTAGAAGGTAGGTAACTGGTCGGAAAATATTCGGATTACCAGACAATCGGCACTCCGGCATCGCTTCATGGTAAGTATTCCACATATACGCACGAAGCGTTTCGTGTCAACATTCCTTAAAATGCGAACCGCCAAGGAGTTGAACGGCCTGCCCGAGTCTGTTTCCACTTGAGTACCATTTGGGTTCTCTTCGAAGCGAGAGTAAATAGGTATCTCATAGGTGAGCTTGCTCCACCGTAGACCGCATCATCACATACCATCAGGTGAGATCGTGTTCAAACGTCTTGCCTAAATATCCTTCATTAAAAAAAATCTCTTCTTACGAGTATACTGGGAAGGTACCTTTACAAATGTGTGCTTACGTAAATTTATTGTCTATGTCATACAGATGGTGATCTGCGCATAGCGCTGGAGAGGATGGCGGAATACCTCGACCAGTGCCCCTTCCGCTTCAGCATCTACCGCGTCATCAACCTTGATGCCTCGTTTGTACTATTCTTTGCTGGTCTCTGTACTACATCCTTCATCGTCATTGTTCAGATTACTGGTTTGATTTAAGAGCATATAGTTATGGGCTATAACTATGAACGGCCTCCTAGCCCAGTCGGTAGTGACCATGTAGTGACACTGCCTACGAAGCAGGAGGTCCCGGGTTCAAATTTATTTGTGTGTTTATCACAGAATTTATGTGTTTATGACAGCTTAAATAAATAAATAAATATTATGGGACAATCTTACACAAATCAACCTAGTCCCACGGTAAGCTCAATAAGGCTTGTGTTGTGGGTACTAGGCGACGATACATATAATAGATAGATATAGATAAATACTTAAATACATAGAATTACAATGTCAATCCGCGCGCGAGGTCTAATACAAATTCGAAATACTCGGAAGCTATTCGTGTTGTCTTTTTCACGTCATTAGTAAATAGAGAGAGACAGAAATATTTTAAACGTCATTCAATCAAATTTTATTTAATTTTAATTCGTATTCTGAACTTTCGATTCGACCCCTGAAACCTTTGATTATTAAACCAACCGGATGCGAGACGCGCACTAATTTCTATCAGAAAAAGTCTGCCAATTTCGGCGCGGGGGACGAGGAAACGCACACAAATACTGTTAACACTAATGCATTTTCCATTGACGTCGCTACACACGCACACGATAAAATTATCAAACACTAGCATAAAATTTACTCACACAAGTATAAACACAGACACAGACAACCTGTCCGTGAACGAGATAATGTCATCTTTAAGTAAACGTACGCAGTGCGAGGAACGCGTCGATAATAATATACTTAAGTATCGATATTTGTGACGTTTTCAAGTCAAAGGTACATCATTGTCGGTTGTTAATAGAGTTAATTTCTAAATGATTTTTTTATGGTAACGCCTTATTGACAACCGATAATGATGTACCTTTGACTTGAAAATGTCACATCTTATCGTAGATTTATTTATCGTATGCCTACATGTCACTGGATATAGATAGGCATTTCTTCCCTAGGGTAGTGGGAAAGCAGATGATGAAGAAAATCCAGTGAGGCAGTGAGTGCTGCGAGGTGCAGGTAGGACAGTAGAGCTGCCAAGTTTGTAATTCTTTTAGCACCACCCAGGGATTACGTGTAGGGTTGTCTAAGGTGTTTCCTACGGACGCAGAGAAACATTGATCGTAGTTCAGTTATATATTTTTGTTTCTTTACCAAGTATAAGGTTTAGCTATTGATAAAATTATGATGTTATGTTGTGATTAAATATCAAGTTTTTCTACCAGCATATTACTTACAATGTTAGTATTCTACGTAAGTTAGTTTGTCTATTTGTTCAGGACAAATCTTGCAAGCTGATTTAAAATAACTTTTATATTATCAATTTAATATTTTGATGTGTATTTGCTTTTAAATTTAGTGGAAAATACTACAAATTGGAAACAAATAACTATTACAATAAAACATTGAACTGCAAAGAACTCTGGAACATCACGGGATTCGAACCCACGTGTTTAGATTACCGTTCCAATGTGCTTCCAATTACACTAGACGTTCCTCTATCCACCTCAGTGAATTTTTCACTGTAATGAACAATGATGAATCAGTCACTAGCGACATCGTGATGTTCCAGAGTCCTTCTTCAGAGGCTGGTGCACTCGTTGTCGTAGCAGTCAGTTTAAATTGGTGATATCAATTTAAACTGACTGCTATGACGAGTGCACCAGCCGGCTCCGTTCCTAAACATAACTGTGATGCTAGCATAAGTAGTAAAACTGATGTATTTACTTACTTAGTTCACCAAAATATTCAAGGGTTTACCAGTAAACAACTGGAAATTGATTTATTTGTACAACACTCGAACATTGATATCCTCTGTATAACGGAGCACTGGCTTAAAGGTCATGAATTTATGTTTAATTTCCACAATCATAGTGTAGTAAGTAAATTTTTTAGAAAATCCTGCATTCGCGGCGGGTCATTAATAATGGTAAAACATGATATAAAAAGTAAGGAGCGGAAAGACATTGTTGAATTGTCTGTGGAACGCCATATTGAACTTTCTTGTGTCGAGTTAGAAGAATTTATAATTATATGCGTGTACAGGCCTCCATTGGCAAACTATAACACATTTGAGTCAGTGATAGATGAAGTTCTTACAAGTGTTTTTTGTAGTAATAAAAGTGTTATTGTGTGTGGTGATTTTAATATCAACTTACTTGAAGATTCATCCATGTGTGTAAGGTTACTTAGTACTTTCAAATCCTACAATTTAGTAAATTTATTTTGTGAGCCTACACGAATCACAGCAACCAGTGCTACATGTATAGATAACATTTTCAGTAACAAGGATGCGACTAGTAAATCTATAATAAACAACTTAAGTTCTGACCACTGTGGACAAAAAGCCTCTTTTAGCGGAAAAACTAAGGATATTCCACAAGTCACTATGTGCAGACCAATTTCCGAAAGACGATTAGACTTATTCAGTCGGAATATCACGAAACAATTATGTTATGTTCCATTTACCCAGGAAAACCCTAACCGTATGAGTATTGAGTTGTTTAACTGTATTAAAAGGGAATTTGATGCCTGTTTCATTCCGAAGAAGGTGCAAGGCAAGGTCAAGACGAAATTTAGCGACTGGGCTACGCCGGATATTCATGAGAAAAGACGACGGCTCTATGATTTATATGACTTGAGAAGAATTAATAAAAGTCCGGAATTCCTAGATTATGTCAGGAACTTTTCTAAATCTTTTAAGATGATGTGTGCCGCTGCTAAAGCTGATTATCTGTCCAGAAAGATCCAAAATTCCAAGGATAAAGTAAAAACTGTTTGGCAAGTAATCAACGATGAAACTGGGAAACGTAAAATCAAAGATCCGCACTACAACCTACGTATTAATAATAATTTAGTGAGTTCGGACCTTGAAGTTGCGGATCATTTTGAGCAGTTCTTCTCTAATATACCGGTAGAAACAACAAAGTCTCTTCATTCATCGCCTGACGTCGCTGAGGCAATACTGAAAACAAATATAGCAGAGTGTACAGATTTCTTTAAATTTTCATATGTTACTCCGAACTTAGTTATTATAACATTTAAATCCCTAAATTTAAAGAAAACTGAAGATCTTTGGGGCCTATCTGTTAAAGTTCTACATTCCATTGTTGAATCGATTGCACCACATTTAGCTGATATATTTAACAAATGTATTGATACAGGAATATTTCCAGACATAATGAAACACAGCAAAGTCATCCCCTTGTTCAAATCAGGATCGAGAACAGAACCAAGCAATTTCAGACCAATTTCAATACTGCCGGCACTGAGCAAAGTTTTCGAGAAACTAATTCTAAATCAACTTGTGTCACATTTTAACCGAAACGAATTGTTCGCCAGAAATCAATTTGGTTTTACCAGAGGTCGCTCGACTACTGACGCAGGTGCTGTTCTTCTTAAGCACATCTTTGCCGCTTGGGAAAAAAAACAAGATGCTGTTGGAATATTCTGTGACCTATCGAAGGCATTTGATTGCGTTGATCACGAAAATCTAAAGAGAAAACTAAGCCATTACGGGATCAAAGCTGGTGCCCTTAACCTCGTCTCATCATACCTATCGGATAGAACACAACGAGTGGTTATTAATGGAACTCAATTTTCTGGGTCCCCTGTGGCACTCGGAGTGCCTCAAGGCTCAATACTTGGTCCTTTCCTGTTTTTGGTGTACATTAATGACCTACCTAAAATTGTGCAAGATAAACATGATATAGTGTTATTTGCTGATGACACATCTCTGATATTTAAAGTGGACAGAAAAGAAAACAGCTTCGATAGTATTAACAGTGCACTCTCCAAAGTAGTAAATTGGTTTATGGCTAATAACCTACTTTTGAACGCCAAGAAAACGAAGTGCATCAAATTTACACTTCCCAACGTCAAGCAGATTAACAGCAGCAAGATTATAATAAATGATGAAATAATGGAATTCGAAAATCAAACTGTTTTCTTAGGAGTCACTTTAGACTCGAAATTACAATGGCATCCATATATAGCTACCCTAGCTGGGAAACTTAGCTCTGCAGCCTATGCCGTGAGGCGAATCAGCCATCTAACAAACAGTGAAACTGCCAGGCTGGTATACTTCAGTTACTTTCACAGTGTTATGTCGTATGGAATTCTGTTGTGGGGTAAAGCAGCTGATATTGGGACCATATTTGTGCTACAAAAACGAGCTGTACGTGGCATTTATAAAATGCGCGGTCGAGCATCCGTAAGAGGAAAATTTGAAGAGGCAAATATTCTTACCGTAACATCTCAATACGTACTTGAAAACATTATGTATGTGCGGAAAAACATCCATAAATTCAAGCTCAACAGTGATATCCATAACTATAACACTAGAAATAAAGATAAGATTGCTGAGCCTGGCCACCGCCTCGGTAAGGTTCGGACGTCTTTTGCTGGGAACTGTACACGTTTTTATAACAAAGTCCCCGCTGATGTAGTGAATTTGCCACTAAATAAATTCAAGTCTTATGTTAAGCGCTATTTGTTGAGGAGAGAGTACTATACTTTAAAGGAATTCATTGAGGATAACGATG
Source organism: Pammene aurita (assembly GCA_947086415.1). NCBI lineage: Eukaryota > Metazoa > Arthropoda > Insecta > Lepidoptera > Tortricidae > Pammene > Pammene aurita. Next base: position 19,766,434 of record OX352291.1, read on the forward strand.
CCTTTAAGCCTGTAGCTTGATATAGTTAGTACAATACAAATTGAGAAATTATTAGGTACATTACTCTATGAAGCAGCTTTACTAGTGTCCAGTATTACCTGTTTTTCATTTTTATTTTATTTTGTTTTTATTTAGTATTTGGACACTTAGAGACGTTATACATCTCTAAGTCTTGCATTCGCAAATATTTATATGTATAGATATATATTTAATGATCCTGACGCTTAGAGACATGTACATCTCTATGTCACTTTTATATTGTAATTTAGTTCACGCATGTAAAATACGAGCACAGAATATTGTTTCTCACCAGACTAAACATGGCTAGTTTTTATTAATTAATAAAGCCCGCCAGCTTGAACATGTCATGCTCGCTTAAAAGGCTCTGCTTATGGTGGCGTCGTTGATCGGGTCGCCACTTTCCCGAAGAAAGGTTGAGGGAGGCGATGGCTAAGATATGCGTCATACTCGTGAACGGGTGCTGTTTGTGGAGACCGGTCTGTTTAGGCTAACTGGGGCAACACATTTACGTAACTTTTTATTAATCATATTTAATTTTAGTTTAATTGGCTTTAGACACAACATTCGGTGCTTGATTATCCATATTTTTTTATTATATAGAATATATAGATCAAGACACTTGGAGACCTTATACATCTCTAAGTATAATTTAGAAATAGTATGTTTATTGTATACTAGAATCACTTAAGTACTTTTTTTATATTATTTAAATTCAAAGTTTGTTTCTAACTGTTGATGATGGATTATTATAATTTGGAAATTTATGTAGAAGACACAGTTCAGGTAAGAAAGTATATCAAACTTGTATGTAATTTATTTTCAATAGTCAGATTTGGACTCATCTTTTTTCTTTGGTATTTTTCTTAAACTATAACCTATTGTTGGTTAATCTAACCTTGGTTTGATATGTTTTCTTATAGAACAACGCACTTATATGTATTGTTTAGTTTTGATGTACTGTTGTTTTGAAAAAATAAGTCCCGCCGAGTTTCTTGCCGGACATAATTCTTCTCGGGTCAGAGGTGTAGGGTTAGAACCGGTGTAGTTTGATTTTTTTTCTCTCTCTTTTACTTTGACGTGTAAAAGTGCCCTTGTGGCCTACTTACTGAATAAATGTTTGAGTTTGAGTTTGAGTTTGAACTTCGCAGTTGATATTTTGATTGTAATGGGCATCTGTTTTCAATTTGTGTTTCTATTTCTATTATCTCTTCTTCACTTTCTATTATAAATAAAAAAGTATAACATACTGCTAATGTTAATATCGACATTTATTTTTGTGCTGTCCCATCACTAAAACCTACCTGTTAGGTACAGTGATACCAGAGTCAGAAATTAAAAGTGCCTATTTAAGGGGATAAGTGTGTATACCGTACCTTATAATAAATAAAGTATAATCCATACAAAATTAAAATGCTACATAAAATGTATGGTGAAAATAAAGGAACGAATTAATTTCTAAACAGGAATATCGTTATTTCAAGCATCTACAAGTATATTTCACATAAGGGGTGCCACACATTAGAGCGGAATTCAGTGCGTCATTCAGCACACTAGCTGAAATTTGTCTATTAAAACGGAAATTTGTTTATGGTAGCTGTATTTTTGAGACCATAGACAAGTTTCAGCTATTGTGCCGTACTACAAGCACACATACGCTGAGTTTCTTACGCTGGTTCTTCTCAGTTGGGGCTCCTTTCCGAACCGGTAGTAGTTTATTGCCCTTCCCATAATACGGTTTTAAAAAGATTTGATTTCAATACAGTTGTTAAACCAGTGCAGTGTTTGTTTTATTTCATTACCGTGCGTAATGTGCTATAGGCTAGTTTATCCTGATAGTGTCAGTTTTTTGAGTTCCAAACCACCTTACAGCCCTGCCCTCGGCGGTCCTCGACGACATATATAATTTAAAAAGCTATGCGTGTGAATGAGTTTTACCTTTGAAGTACTGACGTTAATCTTTTCATTTTTGTTAATGATTAAAAATAATATGTAATTTGAATAATTTAAAAGTCGATTAAAATATGTTTAGAAACAATTTAATAATATTAAATTGTCGTCGAGGACCGCCGAGGGCACACACAGACACACTGCTTTTTTAACAGAGCAATGCTTTACAATTATGGCTGTATGCCGAATGGGTCTATGCCTAACCCACGGACGGAGTATCTTTTAAGTGTATTGCCTAACCTGTCATAACAATGACATTGAATGACATAATGGCGGACGTATTTCTGCCGCACTGGAGTCGATTACTCTTGTTTGCAATATTTCACTTACATCCTCGATGTAATCGTGTTCATAATTGCATACCCAATTTATGAATGAATTCATTGATAAATTGGGTATGCAATTATGAACCCGATGGTACAATGTACTATGAAGAGTCAAGTTTAAAAATTACCCTAAAGCAGATGTAGTACCATTAAGTGGCAATACTTTTTGATTGACAATATTTTTTAGTTTTTTGCTAATTTCGTGCACTATTTGATGATATTTAGACGTAATTATACTTACAGATGAAAAGAAACGTTATCCTTATGTAAACTAGATAATTCAGATCTTTTCTTACATGAAAACACGCAGCAATTCGGCATTTTTACCTCAGATCGTTCCGAGCTGACAGACATTCATTGAATGGCGTTTGACGCGCGACAACTAGTTTTATATAACCGCTACGACCAGTGGTCTTGTACTTTTGGCAGAGGGGGACGCCTGACAATTACCACTCCATTGGTTTATTTCTCTGAGCCTGAAACAGAGTCAGAACGAAACGTTCCGAAATGCGCAGAAGTACTAATTTGTAAATATAATTTAAACAAATTTTAATTTTGAAATGTTTAACCATACAACACCTAAAATAATTTACGTTCTTTATTTCAAGATCAAATAAGTATAAACGGAAAAATTACAAGATTATCATGTGAAAAATATTATTACTTACAACAATCTTTCGTATTGTGATCAAACAGTAGTTACGGAACGCAGATAAAAAAAAAGTTGACCAAAGTCAAAATGGCAGTATAGATATTTTAAAAATATTTAATTTATTTTGATTATTTTTTGTGTTATTAACTTATAATTGAGGTTTTTGAACTGGACTGTAAGAATATTATAATAAATACAAGTGAAAAAAGTGACAAAGAAGGATTCAGCATCACCCAGGTTGTATTTTTCCATGTCTTCTCACTGCTGAGGTGAAAAATAGTATGTTCAACATGAGAATAAAGTTATTTACATCTTGTGCTTTTGAGTCCCTCTCTACGCTCAAGATTCTAAATTATAGAATCTTTCGCTTGCCCAGGACTCAAAATTAGCACTCGAAGTAAATATGAACTTTCTTCTCTTGTTGTACAAATATCTATTAATGACCTAGATAGATTATGCAGATAAAACCAATATCGATCTAAATTTAAAACCGTCCCACTTAATTTCTTTTACAATTCTATGGGTACACGAAGTTAAATTTAAGGGTTCTAACTGTTATAAATTAATGAAATGTAACAACAATACATAGTTTATACAATATAAACGTGGTCTCCTTCTAATCGTTGATGATTGTTGGAAGTTAAATAAATAATTAAAAAAATATATTTTATAGGACAATCTTACACAAACCGGTCTAGTCCACAGTAAGCTCTTAACGGCCTCCTAGCTTAGTCGGTAGTGACCCTGCCTATGAAGCAGGAGGGGGACCTCGGGGGGGGAACCTGGGAAGGTTTGAATCCCGGTCAGGGCATTTTATTTGTGTGTTTATCACAGATGTTATGTGTTTATGACAGCTTAAATAAATAAATAAATATTATGGGACAATCTTACACAAATCAACCTAGTCCCACGGTAAGCTCAATAAGGCTTGTGTTGTGGGTACTAGGCGACGATACATATAATAGATAGATATAGATAAATACTTAAATACATAGAAAACATTCATAACTCTGGAACAAATAAATATCCGTGATAAACACACAAATAAAATGCCCTGACCGGGATTCAAACCTTCCCAGGTTCCCCCCCGAGGTCCCCCTCCTGCTTCATAGGCAGGGTCACTACCGACTAGGCTAGGAGGCCGTTAAGAGCTTACTGTGGACTAGGCCGGTTTGTGTAAGATTGTCCTATAAAATATATTTTTTAAATTATTTATTTAACTTCCAACAATCATCAACGATTAGAAGGAGACCACGTTTATATTGTATAAACTATGTATTGTTGTTACATTTCATTAATTTATAACAGTTAGAACCCTTAAATTTAATTTCGTGTACCCTTAGAATTGTAAAAGAAATTAAGTGGGACGGTTTTAAATTTAGATCGATATTGGTTTTATCTGCATAATCTATCTAGGTCATTAATAGATATTTGTACAACAAGAGAAGAAAGTTCATATTTACTTCGAGTGCATATTTTGAGTCCTGAGCAAGCGAAAGATTCTATAATAGAATCACGAGCGTAGCGAGTGATTCTAATTTAGAATCTTGAGCGTAGAGAGGGACTCAAAAGCACAAGATGTAAATAACTTTATTCTCATGTTGAACATACTATTTTTCACCTCAGCAGTGAGAAGACATGGAAAAATACAACCTGGGTGATGCTGAATCCTTCTTTGTCACTTTTTTCACTTGTATTTATTATAATATTCTTACATTTCAGTTCAAAAACCTCAATTATAAGTTAATAACACAAAAAATAATCAACATAAATTAAATATTTTTAAAATATCTATACCGCCATTTTGACTTTGGTCAACTTTTTTTTTATCTGCGTTCCGTAACTACTGTTTGATCACAATACGAAAGATTGTTGTAAGTAATAATATTTTTCACATGATAATCTTGTAAGTTTTCCGTTTATACTTATTTGATCTTGAAATAAAGAACGTAAATTATTTTAGGTGTTGTATGGTTAAACATTTCAAAATTAAAATTTGTTTAAATTATATTTACAAATTAGTACTTCTGCGCATTTCGGAACGTTTCGTTCTGACTCTGTTTCAGGGGTCGAATCGAAAGTTTAGAATACGAATTAAAATTAAATAAAATTTGATTGAATGACGTTTAAAATATTTCTGTCTCTCTCTATTTACTAATGACGTGAAAAAGACAACACGAATAGCTTCCGAGTATTTCGAATTTGTACTAGACCTCGCGCGCGGATTGACATTGTAATTCCAAGGTCAACAAGGTCATTTTGTCTCACGCTCGCAGCAAAATTGAGTTGTGCTCACTGTTTTTAGGTATCAAAGAACCCTCGTTCCTGCTGCTGAGGTAAAAAAAACTCGTATGAATACAAATTAATTACCTGTATTACCCAGTACAATAGAGTTTCTAGTAATAATAAGTATTAGTTAGCCATATATAGACTAAGAGCTGGCCACGTCAGAATGAAACAATAATGAGAGCCCCTTGGGTTTATTGCTATTAAATTAGTTGTAGGTAATTTAATAGACCTAATGAAATATTAACTTAAAATATAAGAAACTAGATGTGCCCGCGGCTCCGCCCACGTGGAATTCGGACTTTGTCAGTAAGCGGCTAATTCACCCCTAATTTGTATCCCTCCTCCTGGAGGCGGAACTTGAAGGTCTTTAAGTAAAGTTGACAGATGGATACGCTAGAGGACAGTAGTTCAGATAAAATATTTTACAATTACCACTAAATAAAACTACACTCTAAAATCAATAGTTTTTTTCGTAGGTTTATATCGAACGATACAGTACCGCTGACTGTACCTATTCGTATCATGTCCATGGGAAATATCATCCAAATCGATCCTTCAGTCAAATAAGTCTAAGAATGAAAAGGCAAGAACAGGCGCGGTTGCAGCCTAAAATGGGGAGGGTAACTATGAAATTGGGGGGTCACTAATGCAGAAATAATTTTTTGAGGGGTTCACGAATATATCCCCCCCCCCCCTGTAACGAGCTCTAAGAACTAGAGTCCTGGTCTAGCTGAATCTACCTTATCGCCAGTTACCTTATGTCCCTGTAGTGAGTCTTCTCGAATCGGCCAGTGATCGTCTATTCCTCTACGTTGTGTTCTGAAGTAACCCGGCTCAGCACAGAGAAAGCTCGCCCGTGCTCCTCCCGTCCCTCATCATGCTTCCTCATCGACCTCCTGTTTTTTAAAGATTGTATGACAAACGGCCATTAAGTACCCCTAGACCTATATGGGAATATTTTCATGAAGGTTGTCTTTGAACGGTGTCAGTTAGTCCGAGTAAGTATAGAACAATGAGCTTAAAGTAGGGAGGGTACGTTTAGTGTATCGAATTGTCCTTTCTCAGTCCTTTTAGCTATTTGTATGTCATAAACCCTAGAATTGATGGGCCCATTAGAAGAATACCTACCTTGTCGCTGTGAAGTGCTGTCATTATTAAATAGGTATATATAGGTCTCATTTAAGTATCATCTTTATATTACCGCTGTCTATATATACTTGCCTAGTTACAAAGTCAGAAATACCGGTTTCGCAGAAAGTCCACTGTAGCACTCAAAGGTTAGTAAGGAATGTAGTTAGGGACACAGGGAGGGCCTTTAACATTAGATACTCACAAACACATCAAATAAAATAACTTTGGTAAATCGGGACATTATATAGTATTTAAAAGATTAATAAAAATAGGAATGGAGGTACTTAATTTATAAAAGCTGGGGTAATCCTTTATGTTCATTTTCTATACGTTATGATACGCATTAGTTCTGCTTTACACATTTAAATACACTTACAAAAATACATTTCATTGACTTGACTGCTTTCGTGATGTTGACAGTTATTTCAAGCAAATTCCAATGTCAGTGATTTTATATTTGAAATTCTGAGAGTATTTATTCTTCTAAGGCATAGACAACAGTAGAAGTAAAAAGGCTGATATACACTATATAACCAAGCAGTTTGGTTCCTAAAAATATAAAGTAAACCTAAAATATAATTTAACAATTATAATTGTTTGAACGGGTACGGACGGCCCGTTACACACTACCCCCAAATTTTGCGAACATAGACACATCTGGGTCATGGAAAGCAAAATTTCAATAACTATAAAATTTTAAAAGTACTTATGAAGAAAAGAAAAAGCTTTATGAATTCATCAGACACACGGTGTATACTAAGTAGTTTTTTTTTTTTTTATATACTTTTAAGAAAAAAAAAGTTTTATGAATTCATCAGACACACGATGTATACTACCCCCCCAAATTTGCATGGACGCAATCAAGTAATGAAAGCAAATATTAAACTAAATAAAACATTACCGATTGATTGAGAAAGAGAAAAAGAGAAACAGGCTTATGCTACTACCACACTACCCCCAAATTTTTCGAACATAGACACATCTGACAAGGTGTCTCATGGAAGCAAAAATTTTAAACATAAATAGATTGGTAGCATAAGTTTTTTTGTAAAAACAATAAATTTTTAATGAGAGATCTAAGTTCATTGGGATCTTTCCATTTGGCGTAGACGTTTTTTTTTATAATCCTCTTATGTGGTGTGTATTTTAACCAAACCAAGAGTGCTGGCGTATATAAAGTCAAGTTTCCAAGTTCTCATATGTATGGCATGAACTTTTACAAGCCTCCACAGATAATCCTCACTCAAGCAAAGGAACTCCGGGTTGTGAATCCAGAATCAACTCTAGCCGTATATGCAAGGACACTTCCGACCTCATCCTGCTTTGCTTATCGGACAGGGAAAGGAAATCAATGCAGCCCTTGTAAAGTGAGACTTCTCCAGGGTGGGTTCCTACCGTTAAATGTTCAATTACCAACACTAAAACCTAGGCTTCACCAGAATACGGACCACTCTCAGCCGGGAGTATGTTCGTCAATTACATGGTGTTTTCATTAGGCTATCTTAGCCATGTCATCTAGTCTTGACCAGATGTCATAAACAATAGCTATTAGGCCTTATTATTTATTAGCCTTTATAAGCTTTATTGAGCTTATATTGATGGTTGACCAATTTGTGACCGACCCATAATTTTCAAATATTACTTATTTAATATTAATATTTGTGTTATTATTTAAAACAATTTAAGTTTCTCCTACTTTAATTGACATCACGTAATTGTTGATGTGTAGATTTAACAGGGGGGCATCACACACCTGCTGGTAGTGTTAGCTTCTTGTGGAGTAGAACCCACTTTGGATAACAGTTACGGAAAACTGCAACCTGTCAGCTTGAGATGACACTAACTAATAGCAATATCCAAAATGTTCCTTGTACCGTAAAGTGTAATAGTGAGATGACAATGAACTTTAATGTTTATATCTTAAGTCCAATTCCATTGTAGAGGCTCTACACACTGTCAGGTCTCAGTCGTAGTCGGTGACACCACTGGTATTATGACGCTCTCTCACAGTCAGTTATAACTTATAAATGTTATTTTACATTAACTGTCTTTGTTATACAATGTTTTATAACCGCTGTGTAAGTGCTCCACCACACCAGTTAGTCTCTCTCAGTTTTAATTCATGCATCACACAATCATCATTCCTCACCATATTCATCACTCGCTCATACATTCGTCCCAAACAATGGAACAACACATCTCGATATAAACTTCGTAAAATAGGCCCTAGCGAAACCCAATTAAAATTGTAAAAAAAAGACTTAATTTTTTTTTACAAATTCTATTTAGTGTAATTAATTTGTACAAAACCCCAACTTTGTTAATACTAATAACGTATTATTACGCATTTAAAAATAATTTAATTTCAAAATAATTTTATTTTATTTTATTTCTGGAGACTTGTTTTCTACTATTTTTCAAGCTTACCGTAGGCGTAGAATGCCCATGAAAGCTTATTATTCCTTATTCCTAGCATGAAGGTTTAGAAATTGTTTTAAAATGCTGAGAAAGTTCTATGTTCCTATGACATGAGTCGATCGGACACACCAATTTGTCATTAAAATGAAAATATGCTTATATTCGTTTAAGTTATAATACCTCAATTTATTTATTTATTATTTATTTAAACTTTATTGCACATAAAATATACAAATGGCGGACTTAATGCCTTAAGGCATTCTCTACCAGTCAACCACTTCAATTGCCATTCTTCTAAAATATAAATAAATATACATAATAAGTATATATGTATAATATATAACTATATACCACACACACCTTTTTGTATGAATATGGTAAGTATCAGAATTCTGTTTTAGTAATTCTTAATACATATACCACAGACACCTTTTTGTATGAGTGTGGTAATGAGATTTTTTTTCTCATTCTTAAAATATGCACAGACACCATTTATTGTATGAATGTGATAAGTATAAGAATAAGAACCCTTCTGGTTCTAATAATATGCACAGACACCATTTATTGTATGAATGTGATTAGAATCATTATTTATTATTTATGATTCATAGATGGAATAAATAAAATATATACGTAATACCTTGCCTAATTAAAATTGTTTGGTTGAAAGACATGGCTGTGCTTAGAAGTAGTTAACGTTTAGGTTCTGACCTAGGTAATCAGAATTTAGTGAATTTACTGTCTACAAAATGGTTCTTAAGTCTTTACAGAACAGGACAAGTCATCGGTCTCTAGTAAAGGTTACGGAATTAGTAGACGCTGGTACTAAAGACAGATATAAGTACTTAATCTTAAATGAAATTACTGCATTTTGAATAACCTATCCTATGGCAACCGTAATAATAATTATTGAACTGACAGCTTTGCATAAAAACTATATATATTTACTATGTAATAACTATATTAAATACCGACCGGTCATTCTACTGTAAAATAAAAGTACTATAAGCTTTCTATAGTTAATAAGTACTACTAGAGCAATAAGGCAAGGTCTATTATAAGAAGCACAGCATACAAAATAAGCAATCAGTTCAAGAATTTAAAAAAATGCGTAAGTGTCGTGGAACACTCGGTTGGGACGAAGTTATGTTATTTAATTTTTGACTTTGTCGTATTTTTTGTGGTTTTAATGTTTTTTTGGCATTTTTAAAATTTGTTTGTTTTTTTAATATGAAAAATTTTTTTTTTTCGAAATTTTGAATTTTTAGAATTTTGAATTTTTTTTTGTATTTAATTTAGAATTTTTTTATTTGGTTTTTTTTTAATTTTTTTTTTGTTTTTTTAATTTGTGGATTTTTTTGTTCTTTTTTTTTTTGTTTTTTTTTTTTAATTTATTTTGGTATTTTTATATATTTTTTTTTATATTTTGTAGAACTTTTTGGATTTTTTATTTGAATTTTTTGTATTTTTTTTTATTTTTTTGTTTTTTTTTTTTTATTTTTTTTTGTTTTTTTTTTTAAATATATTTTTTTTAAATATTTTTTTAATTTTTTTGATTTTTTAGTTTTTTTTTTAGTTTTTTTTTGTTTTGTTATATTTTGTAATTTTTTGTTATCTTTTGTAATTTTTAGTTTTTTTTAGTTTTTTTTTATTTTTATTTTAATTTTTTTTATTTTTTAGATTTTTTTTTTATTATTTTTTTAATTTTGTAGATTTTTTTAATTTTTTTAGATTTTTTTAAAATTCTTTTTTTTTTTTTTTTTTTTACGAATTTTTTGTTTTTTTTTACATTTTTTTTTTTTTAATTCCTTTTTTATTTTTTTGAATTTTTACGAATTTTTTTTTTTTTTTTTTGTGAAAATGAGAATTGACAAAGTGTCACTTTTCACTACACTTCACTTAAATTTATTATATTTTTTAATTATTTTTTTCTTTTGACTTTTTTTTTTTTCACTTTGTCACTTCACTACAATTCACTTCACTTCAATTTATTCTATTTTCTGTTTATTCCATTTAATTTTACATGTTTCTCAATCGTATGGCTTTGTGTCGCGTTTTCGTACGTGACGCTTTTTCGTGACGGATACTCGACCTCCTTTTCGCCTAGCCCCCATCCGCGAACTGTCCGATAAGGAACTTCGTTCAAAAAGGTTGGCCTACATTTTGAAGGAATAAATGATCTCACATGTTATTATATAGGGTATACACGGTGGAAGTCCACGAGGGCCCTTTATGAGATGGGAGTTAGTTTAGCCTTAGCACTATATTTCCCTCACAGAAACTATGTAGATGTGTGTAACCGTGTCTAACTTATAGCCTTATTAGTACAGGAAAGATACGGTTGCATCAAACATTAATTTATAATAGCCTGACTTTTTTATTATTCATTGTTATGGAATATTTATATATAATATATGCAAAAATCCTACTAACTTTTCACCCGGAAGTAGTTAAATAGGTAAAATAAAACATATTTTTTTGTATATTTTTATTTACAATAATATCAATTATTTTTATTTGTAAATATGACGATATTTAAGTCTTCTTTCTGTTTAAAGCGAAAAACAAGAAACCGTGGCCATGTAAAACCACATAAATAACAAAATGTACGGCGCGAGCGATATATATCCTAATTCGTTAAAAACAAATAGTAATAATTGGTAGTTTGTTCTTACACATTTTAAACGACTTAGAAACGATATATTCATTAAAATCCTACAAGAAAAACGCTTGTAATATGTGTGTACATATTTGTGTTGGTTAGCGAATAACGATATTTTGTAGGATTTCATTGCGTAAATAATACTTGTATCATGATATATCCGTTACACTAAAAATATTAGCTACTATTAATTATTTCCAATTCTGCATACTAGCCGCCCGTAAAATGACTGTAGTATATAGCTTAAAGTAGTGAATTTGGTTTTATTTTTTATTTTCTAACTATTCCAAATCTACTCAAACGATTCAATACTTCCGGGAAGATCCGTTGTCACCTGCCACCCTGTATATCTGCCTCAGCAAAGTTCATGATTTCAAGTTTATCATAGCATAGTCAACCCGTAATAATGAAGTTGTCGTCTGAGTTTTTTTTTTTTTTTTAAGTAATAATGTTAACGTGTGAGTGAAGGTTTAAATCAGGAAATTTATATACAGAGGTCCCGAGCACCGGACAAAACCGAAACGTACCTACATTTATATTAGGGTATTTAGAACCAATCAAACATCTCAACTATAGATGCACAGTGTATTTTTTTATTTCATACCATGATGTTGTCATCCCATCACATCTGGAGTTCCGCAGGGTTCACATTTGGGTCCCTTGCTATTTAACATATTCATTAATGACATAACTGATTGTTTTCATCATTCGAGGGTCTTTATGTATGCAAACGATCTTAAGTTGGCCCGTAATATTTCATTGATATCGGATGTGACCTTACTTCAAGATGATATTGATAGGCTAAGTAACTGGTGTAGACAAAATCGTATGCACTTAAATACTAAGAAATGTGTCCATTTAAAATTTACTCGAAAGCATAATGTTATACCTTCCGCCTACTTTATAAATAAGCATAAGTTGGATGAAGTTGATAGCATTCGGGATCTAGGAGTTCTATTTGATCAAAAACTTACTTTCATACCACATATAGAGAATACAGTCAATAAAGCATCGAGAATGTTAGGATTTGTTATTAGAAACAGCAAACCTTTCAAATGTAGCAAAACAAAGTTACTACTTTACAATAGCTTAGTACGGAGCGTTCTGGAATACTGCACCGTTGTCTGGCGACCCCATTACGCAACGCACTCTTTGAGACTAGAACGAGTGCAAAAACGCTTTGTACGTCACTTAGCATTCCATGAACGCGTCTCGATAGTTGCTAGAAGGAGAACAGCGTATAAGCGAAGACTACGGTACTTTAAAATGGACTCCCTTGAGATTCGAAGAACCCTTCTTGATGCTTTATTCCTGCATAAAACACTTAACTATAAAATTGAATGCCCACAATTATTAGGTCTCCTACGATTTAGAGCTCCATCTAGAGCCCCACGTAACCCTATTACACCCTTGTGTCCACCAATCAGAAGCTCTGTGGCAGGTAAGAACTCTCCACTTGGCAGGTTTTGTCAGATCGCTAATGAATATAGTGGGGTCTGTGACTTTCACTTCGACCCACCAAGTAAAATACGCACAGTTATAAAAAAACTGGCGATTTCTTAATTTAATTAACCTTATTTTACTTTTCTTTTTATTCAATTAGATAGTCTCTAAATAACAAATTGAAATTACTAAGATGTCCTTTGTTACATTCGGCCATCTAAAAATATTTAATAAAAACACACGTAACATTGTATGATTTCCTACAAAAGCTAATCTTTGGAATATGATGTGATGTAAAATAGCTAAGGATACGTTATGCACGCCCTAATATTAAAGCCCTTTAAGTGATATATATCAACGAGTGAAATTTATATATACATATACAATTATGTGGGAGTATATAACCTATCCATAGCAAAGAAGCCTGTGATGCTATATTAGTTTTAAGAATACTTTACCAATCATACATTTTGTCGCATGTGGAGTTTACCTTTAAGTAATTATTACACTGTTCTCAACATACAAGCATGTGAATTTATAAATAAGTATTGGTGTAAATAATTGTTGGTAAACCTTAAACAATAAATAAAAAATAAAAAAATGTTGGCAAACAAGCATACGGCCCGCCTGATTGTAAGCAGATACCATAGCCTATGGACGCCTGCAAACCCAGAGGACTTATATGCGCGTTGCCTACCCTATAAGAACTCGTACACTCCTTCTTTGAAGAACCTCATACGAAGAAATTGACAATTTACGATTTCTTAGTTTGACTTTAGAGTAGCCTGTATGTTATTTAATGTCATGAAAATATACATACATCCTCATAGAACAGTATGAAACCTTCTTTACCCTATCTGGTCATCTTTCTTATTCATGACACTTATTACAAATTTAACAAATGTCTTATGTGACAAAGTGTGTGATGGCAACTGCCAACATCAACACTCACATACAAGCATATTGCGTTGCTCTGATGTGTCATTAATACGATTCTGTCAAAAATTGTTACAAATTGTTTCTTTTTGTTGACATAAAAAAAATAATCTTTTATTAGAGCATTTCTAAGAAGTAACCCTATGTGTGATTTAAGGTTCCGTCCACTAACTAAGGTCACACTGTATATACTAAATTTATAATATGAAGTTTTTTTTTTTTTATTATTATATCTCGTAGGTTTTAAGCATTTTAAGGACAGGAGAGGCACGAAACAAGCTTACCACTATGCTATCCACTTCAACAGCAGCAAACTGTGGCCTAAAGCCACTTTTTTGACTCACAAAGGTAAATACAAGGAACTGGCGATAAAAACATCATAGGTACGCTGAATATGAAACACGTGCTGGTCGCGGCAATCAAACTGTAACGAGCTCTAGCTGAAAAGCCCTAGCCTAGCTGAATCTACCTTATCGCCAGTTACCTTATGTCCCTGTAGTGAGTCTTCTCGAATCGGCCAGTGATCGTCTATTCCTCTACGTTGTGTTCTGAAGTAACCCGGCTCAGCACAGAGAAAGCTCGCCCGTGCTCCTCCCGTCCCTCATCATGCTTCCTCATCGACCTCCTGTTTTTTAAAGATTGTATGACAAACGGCCATTAAGTACCCCTAGACCTATATGGGAATATTTTCATGAAGGTTGTCTTTGAACGGTGTCAGTTAGTCCGAGTAAGTATAGAACAATGAGCTTAAAGTAGGGAGGGTACGTTTAGTGTATCGAATTGTCCTTTCTCAGTCCTTTTAGCTATTTGTATGTCATAAACCCTAGAATTGATGGGCCCATTAGAAGAATACCTACCTTGTCGCTGTGAAGTGCTGTCATTATTAAATAGGTATATATAGGTCTCATTTAAGTATCATCTTTATATTACCGCTGTCTATATATACTTGCCTAGTTACAAAGTCAGAAATACCGGTTTCGCAGAAAGTCCACTGTAGCACTCAAAGGTTAGTAAGGAATGTAGTTAGGGACACAGGGAGGGCCTTTAACATTAGATACTCACAAACACATCAAATAAAATAACTTTGGTAAATCGGGACATTATATAGTATTTAAAAGATTAATAAAAATAGGAATGGAGGTACTTAATTTATAAAAGCTGGGGTAATCCTTTATGTTCATTTTCTATACGTTATGATACGCATTAGTTCTGCTTTACACATTTAAATACACTTACAAAAATACATTTCATTGACTTGACTGCTTTCGTGATGTTGACAGTTATTTCAAGCAAATTCCAATGTCAGTGATTTTATATTTGAAATTCTGAGAGTATTTATTCTTCTAAGGCATAGACAACAGTAGAAGTAAAAAGGCTGATATACACTATATAACCAAGCAGTTTGGTTCCTAAAAATATAAAGTAAACCTAAAATATAATTTAACAATTATAATTATTTGAACGGGTACGGACGGCCCGTTACACCCCCCACGTAGGTACCGTTCAGGCTTCACTTCCATTTTTTTTTCAAATTTTTTGGACTTACGGTTCAAAAGTAAGATGGGGGGGGCACCCTTTTTTTGAAGATGAAACTATCCTTTGTCCTTTCTCGAGACCCATATTATCTCTATACCAAATTTCATCTAAATCAGTTCAGCGGAGAAAAAAATCCTCATACCAACTTCCAACCCCCTTTTCACCCCCACAAGGGCTTGAAAACTATCCTATGACGTTTCTCGGGACTCAAATTATCTCCATACTAATTTCTATCTAAATCGTTTCAGCGGTTAAAAATTCTCCATACAAATTTTCAACCCCCTTTTCACCCCCACCAGGGTTGATTTTCGGGATTAAAGCTATCTATTATCCTTTCCCGGGACTCAAACTATCGCTATACAAAATTTCATCAAAATCCGTTTAGCCATTTTCACGTGATGCGCGGTCAAATAAACAGACAAACAGATAAACAGACAAACAAATAAACAGACAAAAATTCTAAAAATTGTTGGAACGTGTTCTGTTATCGATTCTAAGTATCCCCAGCCAACTTTTTTTCGATTATCTTCCATGTACAGACTTTCGACCCTCTTTAGCTTTATTATATGTATAGAAGATAGATAAATAGTTCCAATGTATCTTGGACAGTCGTCAACTCGTAAAATAAAAACAAATACATTATTATTAAATCCGCAACATAGGTTTCGTCCATACAATATAAAAATAATAAAGCATCCTGTTGTGTTTCGTCATAATTACATAAATAAAACACGCAATGTCCAAAAAAATAATCATACACATCATTATAAATTGGACGCACAAAAGTTTTGAAGTAGTTATAATGATCGCCTAGCTATACTCTGTATCTTTAGGTATTTAAATAAAAGTAAACAAGATCTACCCTCAAATGGCTCCTTAAGCCAGTTGAGGGTAGATCAAAACATTACACGATCAAATAATATTGGTTAAAGCCAGGTCGTTAAGTGACAGATCCAGGCAGTTTTGTATTTGATTGGTTAACCAATAAAAGTTATAACTACCCGAAAATGTAAAAATTGTTTGTTTACTTTTATTTAAATGCTTAAAGACATAGAGTATAGCTATAGTGGTAGCCGTACGATTAAAAAAACCGCAAATCGATCTACAGTTTAGCCGTTTGGCACACGCATACTAGAGGTCAAAACAAATGTTTTGACCCGCAGTTCTTAAAAAAAAAATCCCTTAGGAGGGGAGTGCCGAGACATTTTTTTATTTGTATGGAAAAAGAAATATTTTTTTTCAGAAACCTACCGTGTTAGTAGTAGGTTTCTGAAAAAAAAAAATTTTGTCTGTCCTTAGTTTTGATCGTTTTACGTAACACACATTATGGAAAATGTAAAAGTACCCCAAAGCTACCCAAGGTTGTCTGGAAGAGATCGCTCTCCAGCGATATGACCGCCTGTTAACTGTCTACTTTTAATCTGTGTACTGTACTGTCCTATTTTATTGAGGTGTGCAATAAAGAGTATTTGTATTGTAAGGAATCACTAATTCGATACTAAACCTAAAAGTAAATAAACTGAGAGATAAAGAGCAACTCTACCAGCTGTCGATGTCAGTTTGTGAGCCACCCGGTAGATATCTTGGTATAAATTAATAATGCGTGATATTTTAATTATTTCTGCCCGTCACTATTCACAACTAGGTTTACCATAGTGTTATGGATTTAAGAACTTATTAGATAAGTGCGTTACTAAGTTAAAGATATTGCAGCGTGAGTTTTCATAAGTGTTACCCTTACAAGTGTGTTTTATGTTTAAAGAACATGTTTAGGTAAATATTTATTTCAATAAAGTAATAATCAACTTGAATTTTTCTTATACTACTGTGCCCTCGACTTAATTACCTAAGTAGGTAACATAAGTATATTACCTAATTAAAAACAACTCGTATCTAAATACTTATGAATTTTATACTGCCGGTTTTTCCGCAATCACTTTAAAAATCCACTCGATTCACACGGTTTTGGCAAACCAAGAGCCTATTTAATTTTACACCCTCACCACATAAATAACAGTCCACAAATCAACGCATTTCCCACCAGCAATGCAGTGTTTTGACCGTAGAGTAATTGTTACACAAGCACATAAAACTAGCCATGTTGAAATGCAAAATTATGGATGGCCGTAAGGCCCCTTTACTACAGGACGTGACCCAAACTTTCCGAATTCAACTACACTGGTGTTTCAAAAATAATTTCAGTGTACATTGCCGATTTCCATCGTTCCATTTTTCAAAGGTTGCGTGGCCGCTCAGCAATGGAAACGGAGTACTATTAATCATTCGCTAATTCTGTTACTAATTGTTGGATTTGTTCCAAAATGCACAAAAGTGTATGGCCCTCAGGGGCCATTAAAAGTTCGCGCCCTGCGCTTGCCGTTGTACTATGAAACGTATTGTTAACATTAGTCACGAGTGGACGCTCGCTCTGAATGGAACTATGAAAGTTTGGCACTTATCTTTATTGTGGGCGTAGTTTTTGAAACTGATTTAAATATTGTAATATGAAAACCCGTTACCGTATTTTAACTCATGGATACATTTTTGGAAATTGACATGCAAAGTAAAGGTATTATATTTATAAACTATTACGTAGCTAAGCTTTTTAAAAAATGCAGTGTAAGGTATTCGACATTTATCTCGTGACATGCCTGGTGTAATTATATGAACCTAAAATTTAAGGCCCTACCTAGATTCTCTTAAACCTTGTAAGAGACATTTTAAATATAATAGCACGAGAAATATGAGAATCGAATATGATATTAATCTTACAATAATAGATCAAGAGTAGACCGTAGGCAACACTACCTCACCGAGTAGCAGAATTCGGCATATGTAGGGCAATGCATGGCAAAATGTTATGTATTTTAGAACAATTTTTTTTGACAAAAACTACTTCAACGACTAGCAAGTTGGCAGGTGGCCCATTCGATAGTGCTCATCGAGTAGTGCCAAAAAATGGTAGTAGCCACACGCAGACCTGATATTTTAGCTTTTTTATAGTTGATGAGTTCTTTCGAATGGCACAAGTTTTAGCTTCTACTAGGTTACTTAATACTATTATTTTTAATAAGGTAGAATCATGAAGTTGCCAGTTTTGGACAATGCAACCTTTTTTGGCACTTGTTGATAAACAGTACGAATGTACCGGGTAACAGTGGTAACACTGTAATTAAAACATCCCGTGACATCATTTGCACGTCGTTTTATTTAATTAGTCGAATTTTACCTTAATACATAAGAGTTGGCTAAATAATAAAAGCTCCATATTTAAGGTCGGAAACCATTTTTGTTTTTACCAGGTTGATTAATATTTTCGAATGGCATAAGATTCACCTAACTACTCGATGAGGTAAATTGCATAATGATGTTTTGTTGACTGTACAAAATGCTCCAAGTTTAGTTTAGCCTACTAAAATACATAACTTTTTAGCGTGCATTGCCCTACATAAGCCCTATTCTGCTACTCGATGAGGAAGGGTTGCATACGGCCTACTCTCGGTCTATAAACTAAAACTGTTGAATAAATGTGATTAAAGTTCATCATATTTATTTACCAGTTATGGTGAACTTTCATCGTATTCAAAAGTTATTGTTTCCGTCTATCAGAGGTATATAATCAATTTTAGTATGAACAAGACCAGAGTTTATCGAGGAATTTATTTCCATTGATTTATTATGTATTCTACTAGTCACATCTAGAACAAATTTTGTGCGCCATGTTTGGCGGTTGACAGCTATGACTGAATCAAAGAGTAGTATAGACTTGTAGTGATTTTCACTACAACTTTTGGGACAGATTAATTCTTAGGAATGTCATCTCTTGTTACTTGATGTTTATTTCCTATTTTATTTGCTCCCATAAAAAAAATTAGTGAGTATTCTTTAATCGTTCTTGAAGTTATCAAACTCGCAAGTCAATATTATTTGTGAAATTTGAAATATTTTGTGAAAAAAACCCAGTCCTCGCTTTAACATTTTCACCAATTTACTTTGCAAAAAAATTTACGAGTGACCCTACTAGTGAGCATCATAGCATTTCATGAAATATAAATGAGGCTCTAGAATTATGTATATATCTGTATAAGTCTAGAGAAGTGTGTAGTAACTAAGATGAGGGGTTTTTGGGTACAAAGCACGAAATTAGGAACTATAAAGCACATTCCACAATGACAAAGGCTTAAGAAAGGACTGGCACGATCAGCCAGGAGGACAATTATATTAACATATTGTATTGTCCGAATCGCCGTTAAAGGGCCAGCAGTATCTCACAAAACCCGTGCCTTAATAACGATCCAGTTAAACGTCCCGGGGCTTACAGCAAGCCAAGTTCATTAACTCGGTTTACTTAATTCATTACAACAGTAATATGATCAAATAAAATTTAAGCACATACTAAATCATGCTAGAGGTAGGTACTTCTTAGAACAATAAATTACATCTACGCAAATTATTCTTTATATATTACTATTTTCTTACTCATATGAATTAGAGGATCTTAAATTATATGTTACATTATATCATCATCATTTTTAATTTAGTATAAGCCTATGGTACCTATGGTATTTCCAAATTGTTTTTATACAGGGTATCTTGCTACTCGTACATCAGCGATGTCGACGAAGTCTAGGATTAGGTTTTGGCACTACTTCGTTATTGTCTTTGGTTTCTTCTACTTGTTCTCTAATTTTATATTACTTTCGTTTTCAGTAGTATTATATAAATCTATACATGTAATAAAGCTGAAGAGGGTCGAAAGTCTGTACATGGAAGATAATCGAAAAAAAGTTGGCTGGGGATACTTAGAATCGATAACAGAACACGTTCCAACAATTTTTAGAATTTTTGTCTGTTTATCTGTTTGTCTGTTTATCTGTTTATCTGTTTATCTGTTTGTCTGTTTATTTGACCGCGCATCACGTGAAAACGGCTGAACGGATTTTGATGAAATTTTGTATAGATATAGTTTGAGTCCTGGTAAAGGATAATATAAAGTTTTAATTCCGAAAATCAACCCTGGTGGGGGTGAAAATGGGGTTGAAAGTTTGTATGGAGAATTTTTAACCGCTGAAACGATTTAGATAGAAATGAGTATGGAGATAATTTGAGTCTCGAGAAACGTCAAAGGATAGTTTTCAAACCCTTGTGGGGGTGAAAAGGGGGTTGGAAGGTGGTATGAGGAATTTTTTACCGCTGAACTGATTTAGATGAAAATTGGTATAGAGATAGTATGGGTCTCGAGAAATGACAAAGGATAGTTTCTTTTTCAAACCCGCCCCCCCCCCCCCCCCCCATCTTACTTTTGAACCGTAGGTCCAAATAATTGAAAAGAAGAATGGAAGTGACGCCTGTTACCCGTCGATGCTTTAAATTTACCTTTACCTGCTCTTAAGAAATATTTTAAAATGTCATGAATGTCAAAGGGTTATTGCAGGTTCGAGGACTATATATGACGTACAAAGATGCATGGCCCAAACCAAAAAACTACTACAAAATCATCTAACATTTATAGGACACCGTTTAGGTAGGAAATAGTAGTTTATGTAACTGTTACGTAATAAGGGTCCTTAAAACATGAGTGTGGTTTTCATAATAAGATCACACGAGTGTTTTAAGGCCTAATTACGTACAGTTGCATACACTGATTTATCTACACTCATATTATTTATCCTAAATGCATTATTCGGAAACCATAGAATGGCCGCCATTGCACCGCCATGGCCAACTCGATTGTGCCGGCGGTCGCGCGGGCGCATATCGGCGGCCGCGCGGGAGCGTGCAGGTGTACATTATGTTATCAAAACTCATAACACATCAATATTTGAGCATGTAAAGTTAAAATTACGTTACTGATACAGATAAAAAGCTTATCATAGTAAAATCAGTTGTGGTAATGCTAGCATTGCCTACCGTTTTCGAACACGTTTTAGAGAACTTACGATGTGAGTGTAGATAAACATATCAAACGTTTTGTGAAGCAGTCAGATTAGGATTTATTTTTATTTATAATTAAACAATAGGTAGGAGAGCTCAAAGAGGACCCAGTGTGTTGACGATGAGGGACCTTCTTGTTCCTTTAGTCGTCAACACAGTGAATCCTCCTTTTTGTAAAGGGTCGGCAACGCGCATGTGACTCCTTTGGAGTTGCAGGCGTCCATAGGTTACGGTAGCTGCTTACCATCAGGCGGGCCGTATGCTTGTTTGCCACCGTCGTAGTATAAAAAAAAAAAAAAAAAAAAGGTACATTATCCGTCTCTCGACCTGTTTTGATATGTCTTCTTGAAGAACTACGCCTTATTTTGTATCTTTAAGATCTAATAATGTATTACTGTTTTGAAAAAAATAAGTCCCGTCGAATTTCTTTTCGGTCATAATACTTCTTGGGCCAGAGGTGTAGGGTTAGAACCGGTGGTAGTTTTGGAACGAAGTTCCTTATCGGACGGTTCGCGGATCCGGCCAAGGCGAAAAAAAGTCACGTGACAGTCACGAAAAAGCGTCACGTCACGAAAACGCGACACCCATACCATTGAGAAACATGTAAAATGGAATGGAATAAAAAATATATAAAATAGAATAAAGTGAAGTGAAGTGTAGTGAAATTGAGAAGTGACAAAGTGATAAAAGCGAAAAAAGTCGAGAACCTTAAGTCGAGAATTTTAAAAATGTCGAAAATGTCAAAAATGTCAAAATTTCCAAAATTTCCAAAATTCCCAAAATTTCCAAAATTTCCAAAATTTCCAAAATTTCCAAGATTTCCAAGATTTCCTAAATTTCCAAAATTTCCAAAATTTCCAAAATTTCCAAGATTTCCAAAATTTCCAAAATTTCCAAAATTTCCAAAATATCCAAAATCTCCAAAATTTTCAAAATTTCCAAATCATCCAAAATTTCAAAAAAATGCAAAATTAAAACCACAAAATTTACAAAAAAGTCAAAATGAAATAAAATTAAATAACATAACTTCGTTCCAATCGCACTCGATTCACATACTTTCCACGACACTCACGTATTTTATTTTTCTCTGACGTTCATTACTGCATTGTAATGTGCTTACATTGACGAATAAATATCTTGATCTACACCAATATCATAAATCCTCTATTCCGCGTTCAGAACCGTATGTAATTAATTACCAACATTATTGCAACCAGTAACGTAACATCAGTGTATTATCTGTGACAGTGTGGTAAAAACGTATGAAAATTCATTACCTACGGTAACGTAATGAAAATTCGCCGCCCCGACCGCCGGCGCAATAATGTTGGTCATGGCGGTGTAATGGCGGTCATTCTAATGGTTTCAATGGATTTTTAATATGTGTGTAGGTAAAGCAGTGTATGCTTCTGTACATAATTAGGCCTTATTACGTGACAGTTATATCGCCATGTCCGTCCTGTCCGCGGTCTAGCTCAGTTACCGTTCGCACTAGAAAGCTGAAATTTGGTGAGGCCTGATAAGAACTTTCAATAAAAACTATATTGAATAAAATCGGTCCGGCCGTTTTTGAATTATTAGTCAAAAACGCATAGTGAAAGGAAGTGCCGAATAGTAAAATGACGTAAGCGCCGCCAAATAAAGGACCTTTTGAACGGATGTTTTGTAACAGGGCAGCATCTACGAAACTCTACACGGAGCATCGCCCGACATGCTCTTGGCCGGTTTTTTTTGCATTGTTATCCCGGAAATCACCCCTTAAGGATTACTAATTCCAATTCCAGAAAATCCCCAGCCAGGTTATACGTAGCCTATAAAACTTCAACGTCTAAAAGGGGGGGGGGGGGGGGTTGCCACTACACTCGATTGAGTTAAATTTGCATGGGTCATGGAACTCCCTCCTCCAAGTGCACCTCAAATAGAAAAAAATCATTTCTGCATTTGTGACCCCCCCCCCCCCCCCCCAAATTCAACCGCGCCTGTTCTTACCTTTCATGCTTTGACTGATTTGACGGGAGGATCGATTTGGATGATATTTGCAGTAGACATAAACGTATAAAAACAAAAGTGGTCCTGTATCGTTCGATATACACCTACTATACTCTCTATGTCGTTTAAATCATGCCAAAAAAAATTAATAAAAAAAAGGATTCATTTATGAGTATAGTTTCATTTAGTGGTAATTGTAAAATATTTTATTAGGACTACTGTCCTCTAGCGTATCCATCTGTCAACTTTACTTCAAGTTCCGCCTCCGGGGTAGCGGGAGAGAAATTAGGGGTGAATTAGCCGCTTACTGACACAGACCGAATTCCACGCGGGCGGAGCCGCGGGCACAGCTAGTATATAAATATTTGCAACAACGGTGAGCTGTTTAGTTTTCAGTATATTTGTTCTCCAACACTATCGAATTTTCCACAAGCAACTATCATTCCACTTTTAAAGAAAACATTGTGTTTTTTTTTCTTTATTCAATAAAATACATGTTATATTATGTAATCAAAATGTCTCGCAATGTAGCATGAACTTGGCCCTACTTTGCCAGAGCCCTGCGGATCCCTAGAGCGGCTGGATTACCGGAGCGGTTGAAGGGAGTGTCATGTTACAAATGAAAGAGCTCTGCGCTATTAGAGTGACTAAGCAATACAGGGTGACATATTGAACGTAATCCAAGATTAGCGTTTCAGTCCCCTCTAATGGTGAACAAGTGGTATAATGCATTATCAAAGCAACTCTCGTCGTATGTAACGTTCTATCGATCGTGTTAACAGATCAGATAACGATGATTCTTCTATAAGTTTAGTGTAGATACATGTAGGGTTTGCAATCCAGATACCCGAAATAACCGGATATCCGCTGAATTTCGAATCCGGATCCAACTGTGGTCAGGATCCGGATATTTTTGATAGTGCGGATCCTAAAACACGTGAGCTAAAATGACACTATGATGTTGATAAACTTCTATAATCTATAAAATACGACTGCAAAATATGTAAACTCATGATAATAGACAGACAAATTGCCTTTAAATTTCGATTTAATGTTTATTCGTCATTTCGTAAAATAATATTGTTGAAATAGAAACACGATATATGACAGCTTTAGTCACGGCATCAAGGAACATACAGATCCATACCGTTTATATTGGAAGCAGGGGGAATAACGCCCATATTTTTTTAATTATCTCTCATTTGACAGAATCAATTGAACATAATAAAAAGTAAACTTAATCGGTTATCGAAAATTGAAATCAAAACAATTTTTTTATACATAATGAATAAAAGTTTCTTAAAGCGAAAATGAGTTTTCATAGCATAGCGGGTAATGACGTTCGGGCGATGGGGTAATGAAGCTCTAACAAACATTAAATGCAAATAATATATCTGAGATGATTTTTAGGCCTGTAGCCTATTATTCCGATATTCTTCCCTTCGTCTGTTTAATATGCGTATTTGTAAAAATAACGTATGTGGGTAATGGCGTAATGGCGTTCACTCAGCAACCTCAGAGAGCGATTATCCCAAATGTTCGTTTTGTATTAGAACATAAATACGCTCTTTTTAACAACAGTCTCTGTTTGATATTTAAACCAATTTGTGTAGCTAAAGAAATAAATATAAATAAAATAACGGAGTATGTTGAACTTGAGCTTATTTCTGATATTATCAAATGAAAACTTAGATCAAAATAGCTATGAATAAAAATTTGGCCCTTATTTTTAGATGGTTTGTGAAAACTACTTGTTACCAAGTGTTCTAGCATCAGACCCTTTTAGTTTTAAAGCCAGATGACGTTATTCGTGATTATCCATGATGATCAAGATATTGAGGTGACCGCCATTACCCAATGACCGGCAATAGCCCTGTTCCCTTATCCGAAATATCCGAATCTGAGGAAGTTTAAGGTCCGAAATATCCGGATACGAAAAATCGACGGATCTTGCATGGACCCAATTAATAATGTCGGATCGGAAAAATTTACATTTTTGTTGTCTACGTTAAAGCTAATAAAAATGCCTATACTTACCACTTTTTCAGATTTAAATTTTTTCTTCCATTTTCCGCGAAGACCAAATATGTCGGATCTTAAAAGAGATGACGATCAAAAAAGGTTGCGGTTGTGACAGTACCAACATTATTGATGGGTCACGGAGCACACAAAGCGTCGTACATGCCACATCCTACTTATTTTTATGGTATTTACAATTTACTTATGCCGTCAAGTATATTTTCTCTTTTTAGGGTTCCGTAGTCAACTAGGAACCCTTATAGTTTCGCCATGTCTGCCCGTCCGTCCGTCCGTCCGTCCGCGGATAATCTCAGTGACCGTTAGCACTAGAAAGCTGAAATTTGGTACTAATATGTATATCAATCACGCCGACAAAGTGGTAAAATAAAAAGTGGAAATTATTTTTTTATTAGGGTACCTCCCCTATACGTAAAGTGGGGAGTGATTTTTTTTTTCATTTCAACCCTAACGTGTGATATATTATTGGATAGGTATTTAAAAATGAATAGGGGTTTTCTAAAATCATTTTTCGATAATGTAAATATTTTCGGAAATAATCGCTCCAGAAGTAAAAAAATATGCGTCCCCCCCCCCCCCCCTCTAACTTTTGAACCATAAGTTTTAAAAATATGAAAAAAATCTCAAAAGTAGAACTTTATAAAAACTTTCTAGGAAAATTATTTTGAACTTGATAGGATGAATAGTTTTTGAAAAAAAAATACAAAATCATTTCTGAACTAAGTTTGTAATTTAACCGTATAAGCAGGTGTTTATTGTACCTGTAATTTCTACAAAATTACAATGAAATGACGTGCTTTCAAATAAAGTAAAAACGGTGAAAATCGGTTCACGCAATAAAGAATTATCCCATAAAAATCATCTTCCATACTTTATGCTCGCGCGCTAGTTTACTTAATTTGCCGATAGATGTCGCTGTACGTGGAACGCTCATATCATATCCTACATGGCGGTGTTATTTTAACTCTTAAGTGGGGACACTTACTGTGACGGACGGAAAACTACGGAACCCTACAGTGAGCGTGGCCCGACACGTTCTTGGCCGGTTTTTTTAAGTTATTAGATGTCCAACGCTTTTGTCATTTTTTGTCGTTTTATATTTTATTTTTTAAAGAAAACTGCTATAAAATTACATATTTAGACAGCGGTTTACAATCCTATTCTTCTTTCTCCTAGCGTTTGTCCCGGTTTGGGATCCGCTTGACAACCTAATTTCCTAATTCCCATGAATTGGCGTAGGCACTAGTTTTACAAAAGCGACTGTCATCTGACATTCTAACCCAAAGGGGAAACTAGGCCTTATCGGGATTAGGTCCGGTTTCCTTACGATGCTTATCCTTCACCGAAACGCGACTGGTAAATATCAAATGATATTCCGTCCATAAGTTACTAAAAACTCATTGGTACGAGCGGGGTTTGAACCCCGGAGGTGTACCTCCGGATTAATAGTATGACGTCTTACCGCCAAGCTACCAGCGCTCCTACAGGCTACAGTGGTTAACAATAAACAATGTAACAATAAATACTCAAGTCTAGTTTGAAAAATATGTTTGATTCATCCATGGGTAATTGTAAAAGGTTTTATAATAAACTTCCAACAGAAACGACCAAATTTTCAATCAATACATTCAAGAATTATGTAAAACGAAAACTTATTTGTAAAGCCTATTATAGTATAGAAGACTACTTGGATGATAAAACACCGTGGGATTAAATTGCAACTGTTAACAATGTATACTATTAGTATTGGTTTATTAAAATAATATTTAGTGAAATTTTCCTTCTGACATTTAGATTTTGTTCTAGAAACATTTTAGATTAGTATTTTATTATACATTTTTTTTTATCTTAAGTTTTGACGATCTTATTGTGAAATTATTATCATACATTATGACATGTACTTTTTATTTTATTTTATATTTCTCTGAATTATATGTTAGCTTTAGATAATATTTGTAACTGACGATTCGAAAGTGCTTGTTGCTATGCCTACTTGAATAAACACATTTTTGACTTTGACTTTTTAATATCTACCATACAATATTTTCCTATACTATTGATACCAGGGGCCGTATTTTAACTTTAAAACATGTATAGACACGATCCAACTTCAATACAACTCCAATGCATTAACATCGCAATACAGCTATGGCATAAACATCTGAATCAGAAATATCAGAATTTGCTTGAGAAATATTCCAACGCAACTCCAATACAACTTCAATACTGGTTGATTGTTTGTTGTGTGTTGGAGTTATGTTTGAGATAGGTTGTGTTCTTAATGTATTGTTAATGTATTTTAAAATTAGAATCCGGCACCTTCCCTCCTGCAACCTTTCATACAATCTCCTATGCAGTTGTCATACGTCTCTCCAGTGCATTTATATAGGTACGTCAAATTCATGTTCGGATGGTAGTTTCTGCCGAAATTATTATTATAATTTTGCACGATAAATCATTTTCGTCCTACGTATGGAGTCAGGCATCATAGAGCAGGGTAATATTTTTTGTGCAATATGACGTATGGCTCCCTTGCGAACTGCGTTCCGATATATTATTACGATTGCGACTTCAAAACTTTCTCAAATAAGTACCTAAAACACTTTTTACTGTTTTATTTTTAATACTCGTATAACTATATGCGAAATTGGACATTTCATTAATAATATATAACTTACAGGCATTGAATTGTTTAAATTTTAGCTTCGCTATAAAATATGATGCATTGTGTTAATAAAATGCTTTTTAATATTCCCGGTTCGGTAAATTATTTTCCATAACATGTTTTAAAACCAATACTAACCTAATTAGTTTACTTAATATTCTGCTACAATGAAGAATGAACGAGAAATATAATCATGTTGGCAAAATTAATATTTCGTATAATTGCGAACAAATAAAGCTATAAATTTATCAACGTGCCCAAAACTCACAAACATTTGACTCTGCAATCTCACGGAGCTACTAAGAGCACGGTCTAAACAATTTTGTAATTAAAATGTAAAATTAGACACTAAAATCTTTTACCACATTTTTTTTTATTTTATAACGTAATAGACGTTGGTTTTCAAACACAAAGTATCAACTAAAAATATAATGTGGGGTACTTTTATACCTAGTTTTTGTCACTTTCCGATTAACGTAGCATTACAGCTTAATAATTAATATAATTATGTTTTATATTGCGTTGAATTTTCTTAATAGGTGTATGGCATTAGATTGATAATTGTGAAATTGCTCGAGATGTTTCAAGTCTTTTTAAATACTTTATGACATACTTAGTCTTCTTTACAATTTGGAAATAACTTCAGCATCTTTACTGCTGGGGTTAAATAATGATAACTCATTATAAAACTATAGGTATTACAAAATTGTACACGCGCTTCTAAAAACATGATATTTCTTGTAATTTCTTACTTTCCAAGTAACTTAGTACTACTTTGGGACAAATAGAAATCTCCAATAAAGTTATTTAAGTTAAAGGAAAAATCTTTGAAAGTATCAGTTGTTTACGATCGTAAAATAAGTTAAGCCTAAATAAAATAAATAGAAATGCCTTATTCGAGAAATGCAGTTTTTGAATTATACTTGATATTTTATCGAGTAATTTCTACGCTTTTCGAGTTCTGCGAATCTGGAGTCGGCAAATAATTAGCATTTTAATTGTCCCTGCGTAAACAAGGCGCGGCTTACTGCCGACGCTTTGTTCCCTCTAATAAATAAACACCTTCATTTCATTACTGCCGAGTGTTTTAGATTTGTTTGCCCACTAGGAGCCTACGGTGCTGTTATTACTTATCAATGGGGAAGGCAGTTGTCAATTTATTTGTCAATGGTATTTGTCAAATCTCATACAAAAAATGAGCATCGTACGCAGCGCCATCTAAAATTCATTTAACCGGCTGTCAAATTCCATTTAAAAAAGAACCATCGTACGCAGCGCCATCAATGATGACTTTTCACCGGCCTTCCCCATTCGGTGTACTTGTTACGTTTTTTTAACAGGCATCTTATAGTCTAATTTATTTTAGTCTATTGTCCTCCTAAGGCTAGATTTCAACTCGCCGCTTCAACAACTGAGCTAACATAATTTTTAAGAAAAAAAAACCGACTACAATGGGGGTAGCCGGTGAAGGATTATTGTAGATAGATGGTGCACTTAGATTCCATACAATGAAATAACTTGCTTAAAAAACGCAGCGGAGAGGACCAATCGCCAAACGTGAACTATGCGTCGTTGAAGAGTTCCGTTCTGAATATCATCAACAGTTCCACTTCATCAAATGTCACTCTTTTGAATGAAAATGCTTGATTTGTTGATAAAAATACAAAAGTCACTTTATGTATGCCTTTAAGATTTGAGG